>CM038141.1:147602211-148202211 GCA_021437245.1 Aegilops speltoides
GACGAACACAGACCATGGGCCTTGCTCGTTTTTTCATTCATGCTGGGCCAAAATTCGTTTTGAGACCGGCCCATGCAGATACTGGCTGCACCACACTACTGCCTCACAGGTCATAGCTGCACGTAGTTTAGTACCACCTCAACCAACCAGGAAGAATGAAAGCATCTGCAGCACTATAAAGCTAGGAGGAGGAGGCTAACTACCTAGTTACTGGTTGTGGCGTATAGCATAAACACTTTGTTATTAAATGACAGGTAGTTTGGATTGAAACACCCCGCCTTCCTTAAACTATTGGGCAAGACAAATTGATAAACATAAAAAAGTGTTTAAAATGGCCTGTGCTGCCATACCCGATGGGTACCCGATTGGGTCGGGTTACCCAGCAGGTTTGGGCATGGGTCCCATTCTAGACCCATGGGTAGGGTCATGGGTTGATGATTGACCTGATAGTGGACTCGGGCATGGGTCTCGTATAGGTCGATGTTGGTGTCAAAACCGGCAGATCTCTGGTAGGGGGTCCCAAACTGTGCGTCTAAGTATCGAGGGTAACAGAAGGGACACAATGTTTACCTAGGTTCGGGCCCTCTTAATGGAGGTAATACCCTACTTCCTGCTTGATTGACTTTGATGAGTATAGGGGTTACAAGAGTTGATCTACCTCGAGATTGTAATGGCTAAACCCTAGATGTCTAGCCTGTATGATTGTGATTGCCTCTACAGACTAAACCCTCCGGTTTATATAGACACCGGAGGGGACTAGGGCCGTACAAAGTCGGTTTATAGATGAGGGAAACTACACATCTGGACGCCAAGCTTGTTATCCACGCAAAGGAGAGTCCCATCCGGACACGGGGGAAGGTCTTCTGTCTTGTATCTTCACGGCCCATTAGCCCGACCCATATCACATAGGCCGGCTCCCCGAGGACCCATAATCTAGGACTCCCTCAGTAGCCCCCGAACTTGCCTTGAATGACGACATTGTATCCGGCTTCATGTCTTCGGCTTTGCAAGGCGAGTTCCCCATTGTACTCCATATAGTTCGGCCTTTACATTTAAGTATTATACTCTTCAGCTTCTGTGCCGCCGTCACCTCGGCTTCCATGTGTCAAACGAATACGAAGGGTCTAAGTATTTTTACGGGTAACCCCTCGACCACGTAGGGAAGGCGCTTATTTAATAGATTGAATCTTAGATGCCATTCCTCACCAGGCGAAAATCCTTAGAGCTTGCCATAGGAAACCAACCAAAGATGGCCAACGCTCCTAGTTCTTCCTCGCGCCTTGATGGCCCTCAAGAAGGCGACTAGGAGAGCTGCTCGGTACCCCCCCGCCCAGTTGACCAAGCTTCAAACGCAGGGATACCTCCCTCTATCGGATCTAGTCCCCGTTCGGGCGGGATTAACTTCCATCAACGGCAAAGCCCTGGCGGAGATCTTCCCCAATCCCAATAAAGGGGAGTGGTGTGCTTTGTTTCCTTCCTACTGAGGGGCGTGGGATTCCCAATCCACCCTTTCCTCAGAGGTCTTTTGGAGTATTATGGTCTCCAACTGCACAACCTCACGCCGGGTTCCATCCTACACATCGCGGGCTTTGTTGCTCTTTGTGAGCTGTTTCTAGGCTATGAGGCCCATTCCGAGTAATGGAGGAAATATTTCTGCCTCGTCCCCCATTCACAAAGGGATCCATATTCGAGGTGGGCAGTGCCGAAGTATGGCGTATAGCCGGAACAGGATACCTGTCTGGCACTCCGAAGAAGGCATCCGAAGAGTGGCCCTCGGAGTGGTTCTACATCGAAGATGTTGTCCTCCCGGACCCAACTGGGCAAGGTCTTCCCGAATTTTCCACCGCTCCTTTTAAAGAAGCGCGCTTGTTGGCATCCCCGAAGCTATGAAGAAGATGACAATGCAGAGATTAAGAGGCTAGTGGGCAAGATCAGAATACTTGCCCACTCCGGACTATCTATAGTCGAGGTAATGGCGATTTCAATAACGCGATGCATTCAGCCGCTCCAATCCAGAGGGCTTCCCATTTGGCATTACAATAGGGAGGACGATGCATCACGCTGTGGGTGCAAGGGTCCGGCCAATTTTGCCGCTTTGGCTGACCTTTTGAAAGGGGAAAAAGAAGACTTTGCTCGCCTGAAGTGCCGAGAAGGTTTCTCCATGTATAACCCCATTGACTGGGTGAGTCTTTGATCATAGGCCTTACTTAGTCCTTTTCCTTCACTATGCTTTTAGTCGAACTTAATCCGGCTACCTTTAACAGGAATGGAGACAGTTCGTCGCGGGGATCTACAGCCCCGCTCCGCAGCCAGCGGACCATAATCGAGACCTTGATCCTAGATTTGAAGAGGATCCGGATATATTTATCTCTACTACTTAAAAATAATGTAAAGTTTCCATTTCACCTTTCTTCCCACCACCCCTTCGTCCAACCTCCCTTCTATGATAATAAATCAACTTAATTCACTTACGTTCTGAATCAGTTTCACTTTAATTTACTTACCAATTTCAGATCAAAATATAAGGTAATTCATGGGAAGAATTTGGTGATCATTTATTTATACAATCACATTATTATAGACATGTAAATTACAAGCCAACGTACTATAAGATTTATATCTCTTTGCAATGCACGGGCATTGTTCTAGTAGAGTTTAAGGATGGAGTCTTTTATTAGACGAGCTACAATGGCACGGAAGTGGCTATTATAGCCGATTGCCCCGACCTTTTCCCCTCCTCCCATGTAATTACCTAGGAGACATATCCTCAAAAAGAGTTTTCCCCTTGCGACTCACCCACCGCACTACATCATGCTCCCAAGGGGCGACGCTCACACTATCGTACTGCAGCAAAGGCATCCTCTAAGAAGACGATGCTTGCATAGGGCTTGTCTCTGAAAAGAAAGGCAAACGACGATACACCCGGGCCCTCTCCTTTGTCAAAGAGGTATAATCCTTTAACACTCACTCAGTGGATAGATTGGATGGTGACGTTTCCTGTCGTGCCATATTGCAGGAGGAGTGTACACCGGACTGTATCCGAAAACCTGGCTGGCCATGCGCGGATTAATCTGGCCTCGGACCCTGCCACAAGGATTGGAGGGGATGTGGGAGCAATGCCGGATTGTCATCTCCCAGAGGATTTGAATAATGTATCCGTCATCAACTCCGAAGTGGAGCGTGCGATGAATCATCAGCGGCGGAGAGCGGCTATGCGTGACCCAAATTTCACCGAAGAGGCATTCAATGCTTTCAGCTCAACGGATGCTTACATCCGAGCTGCTCGGGATGGACTTGCTGGAGCCACTCACCAGCTTTCAAAGGATATGTGGGTAAGTACTTTTGGTGCAGATTTAATAATCATATGCCAGTAGCCCCTGAGTCTTGAAGCAGTTGGCCCAACTGATTTAAGGGTCGTTACATTCTCAGGTACTCACGGAGAGAAATAACACACTATCCAAGGAGCTACAAGAATGCCGAACTAAGCTAACTGTTGCCACCGCCGAACTGGAAAATTTAAAGAATCCAAGAAGGCACCTGATGGTAAGTACAATAGTAGCCCATAAATAAGATTCCGTGCCTACGACGATGTTGCTTAACTATGGATCGCTTCACTAGTAGGGTCGACAAATCAGCTGGAGGAGAGGCTAAGGGCTACTCAAGCAGACTAACAACATGCCGAAGGGCAAGAAGCCGCTGGTCAATGTGTATTGACACAGACCATTAATGAGAAGAACAAGCTACAAGATACAAATATCAAGCAAGCCGAAGAACTGAAGTATTTAAGAGCCCAACTATCGGATGCTTTGAAGGAGAACAGGAAGCTGAAAGGCGGCATATTCAGTATGCTCTTCAACCTGACTTTCACACGGTCTCCTGATTGAAAATTTTACAAGTTTGTCTCTATAGGTGTACTAACCGGACTTCCCGAGGGAGAAGTGTCTGGATTCCAAGGCGACCTTCTACAAGAGCTATCCAAAGTGTATGAGCGAGCTCGGAAAGCATTGAGGAACATGGCTAAGGCTTTATGGCTATCCGATCTACCTCTAGGAAGCATGGAGGAGCTCGTGAATTTATTCAAGGGAGCTCTTCGCCGTTTTGAGATATGGAAGATATCAGCATGTCAGGAAGGCGCGCAAGAGGCCTGGGCCATGGTGAAAACGTGGTACACCAGACTTGATCCGAATCATATGGCCCGGGTCGGACCTCGGGGACCAGATGGACAAGAAGTTCATGTGAGCTTAGTATATGACCAAGTAGAGATAGCCGCTAAGTTTTCTCAACAGGATTGTAAACTAGACAACCTGCTAGAGGGTCTAGAAAAGGAAGAAGTTTTTGAGTCCAAGTAGCAGTGTACTTTTATCAACAAACTTATCTCCAGCCGAATTGTAAACCGATTGTCATGGCAGACTTTCTGCTTCAACCTCCAGAACCCGAGGTTTAGAGTGTTTTCGGATGTTATACCGTCGGTAAACGCCAAGGTATGTTCGTAAACCAGGCAGTCCGGTCATAGTTTCTTAAATAGACAAGTTGTATTCGGGGAGTTATGTTATATTACATTTGATCATAAGAAACATCTTCCAGAGAGAATAGTTCTGTTAAGGGTTCCTCTCCCTGGGCCGGCATGCATTTTTGTGCGTGCATAAGCTGTGATGCTAAAAATCATAGTACACGTTATAATTTGGGGGCGTATATCGCATCGAGGGCAGTTCATCTTTTGTCTGCCGACCAATTATTCCCTTAATAATGCTAGCTTTTGGCTTCCCTCGTCTGAGGTACACGTCCGGATAACCCGACTGTAACAATCGCAGAGGTGCTCCCTTTATGCCCTAACCGAACAAGCGGGAACGTAGGGCATAAGCACAGGAGCCAGACAACCCAGCTTGGCAAAAACTTAAGTCATAAAGGTGCATATAATGGTGAAGACAAGACACATATGAGTGGACAACACATATATACGGTGAGCTTGACGCTCAGAAAATAATGATCATAATAAGCTTCTGTGAAAATAAGCCCCCAGGTATTATAAGGTATGTACATTTAGTGATATATCCCCTCAAGTGTGCGGTTTATCCGAACACCGGTTAGAAGTCGCATAAAAACAAAAAACTGAAAACGGTAAAAGGGAGAAAAGAAAGGACGAAGAAAAAGGGGATAAGTGTGAACTTAGGCGTAGAATCTTCGGAGCCGAGCAGCGTTCCATGGATTTGGTTCCAAATGATTATCCGAAGCGTTTCGAAGGCTATAGGCTCCTCCAGTGAGAACTTCATCTATAATGAAGGGACCCTCACAAGGGCCCGAGCTGCGGCGTGATGGCTGAGGGATCCTGGATTAGGGGGTATCCGGACAGCCGGACTGCGTACGATGTCCAGACTATTGAAGTGTGAAGATACAAGACTCAAGACTTCGGCCCTTGTCCGGATGGGACTTTCCTTGGCGTGGAAGGCAAGGTTGGCGATCCGGATATTATGTTTCCTTCCTTGTAACCGACTCCATGTAAACCCTAGCCCTCTCCGGTGTCTATATAAACCGGAGAGGTTGGTCCTCAGAAGGCCGATCACAATTACATTCATACCATCATAGGCTAGCTCCTAGGGTTTAGCCTCTACGATCTCGTGGTAGATCTACTCTTGTACTACCCATATCATCAATATTAATCAAGCAGGAAGTAGGGTTTTACCTCCATCGAGAGGGCCTGAACCTGGGTAAACATCTGTGTCCCTTACCTCTTGTTACCATCAGCCTTGACACAAAGATCGGGCCCCCTACCCGAGATCCGCCGGTTTTGACACTGACATTTGTGCTTTCATTGAGAGTTCCTCTGTGACGTCGCCGTCAGGCTCGATGGCTCCTTCAATCGTCATTAACGACACTGTCCAGGGTGAGACTTTCCTCCCCGGACAGATCTTCGTGTTCGGCGGCTTCACACAAGGGCCAATTCGCAGCCACTTGGAGTAGATCGATAGCTATGCCCCCGACCATCAAATAAGGTTCGGAAACCTGAACTACACGACGGATATCCGCGGAGATTTGATCTTTGACAGATTCGGGCCAGCACCAGAAGCGCCAAACAGTCGCGATGAGCACGGCTTAGACCTGCTGTCAGACGTTGCTCGGGATATCGTCCCAGCAGAAGCCTCGGATATAAATCCGGGACAGGCTGCTTCGCCTAAGGACGGAGGGCTGGACCCCGCCCCGCAGGCCGTACCTTCATCAGTGATGGAGCCAAACACAGGTTTCACCTCTAAGGGAACCTGCGACTCTGGACCCCCGGATTCACATCCGGACGCAGGTTCCAGTCCGCGCGCCCCCGAGCCCGCCGATCCTGGTTGGGATCCGGTGATGGAGTTCACCGCGGCGGATGTTTTTCAGCACTCGCCCTTTGGCGACATGCTGAACTTATTGAAGTTTCTCTCCTTGTCAGGAGACTCCGGGCCGAACTATGTCCAGCTTGAGTGGGAAGCAGACAATGACGGAATTCGTTGCCCACCCACCACCCACTTCATTGCCACGATCGATGATCTAACCGACGTGCTTGACTTCGACTCCGAAGACATTGACGGTATGGACGACGATGTAGGAGAATCACAGGAGCCACCGCTCACTGGGCGGTGGACGGCCACCTCCTCATATGATATATATATGGTGGACACTCCGAAGGAAACTAATGGCGATGAGGCAACGGAGGACAACCCCTCGGGAAGAAAATCAAAGAATGGGCATCGTCGGCGCCGCTCCAAGCCCCACTATAGCAACACCGGCCCCGGAGGAGAAATAATTCGGATGGCGCCGAAGAGGAATATAACCCTGATCAGCCAGCCTTTGAGCAGGCCGAACAGGAAGACGAGCAGGTCATCCCAGAAGAACAGGTGACAGACGCATACCCGGAGGAGGACAACTACAGGCCCCCCTTCGAAGATGAGATCAGCCTCGGCAACGATGAGTTCGGCATACCTGAGGATCCCATGGAGCAGGAGCGCTTCAAGCTTATGCTTATAGCCAGTGCAAGGAACCTGAAGAAGCAGCAGCAACAACTACAAGCTGATTAAGACCTACTCACAGATATATGGACTGAAGTCCTGGCATACGAGGAATATGGACTCGAACGCCAAACGGCTGACCGGCCACCCCATGGCCGGGACAAAACCGGATACCAGCCTGCACCCCCATGCCGATACACTACGGCTCAGGGCAACAGGCACGACCTGCAAGATATTTTGGACAATAAAGCAGGACAGCCAAGATTGATCTACGGATCGAGGGGGCGCGCCCCAGCACACGACGACGACCGTCACGCCGGATACATCATCAACAAATCTGGCCGGGCCGAACATAGCAATCCAGACCAATCCGACCTGCGTAGCCACATAGCCCGGCACAGAGGCGCCGCACACCCCCTCTGCTTCACGAACGAAGTAATGGATCATGAATTCCCAGAAGGGTTCAAACCCATAAACATCGAATCATACGATGGCACAACAGACCCCGCAATATGGATCAAAGATTTCCTTCTCCACATTCACATCGCCTGCGGGGATGATCTACACGCCATCAAGTATCTCCCCCTTAAGCTCAAAGAACCATCCTGGCACTGGTTAAACAGCCTGCCAGCAAATTCCATTGGCAGTTGGGAAAACCTGGAAGATGCATTCCTTGACAACTTCCAGGGCACATATGTGCGACCACCAGACGCTGATGACCTGAGCCACATTACTCAACAGCCCGGAGAGTCAGCCCGCAAATTGTGGACTCAGTTTCTCACTAAAAAGAACCAAATAGTCGACTGTCCGGACGCCGAAGCCCTGGCGGCTATTAAGCATAATATCCGTGACGAGTGGCTCGCTCAACACCTCGGCCAGGAAAAACCCAAGTCTATGGCAGCTCTCACAACCCTAATGACCCGTTTTTGTGCGGGTGAGGATAGCTGGTTGGCTCGTAGCAGCACCACGCCACATTCCGCCACTTCGGACGGTCGCGATGCTAACGGCAAGCCACGGCGCGACAGACATAAGAGATGGAACAATGGCGACAGCACGGAAGACACGGCAATCAACGCCGGATTCAGTGGACCTAAATCCGGACAGCGGAAAAAGCCATTCAAAAGAAATAATCAGGGACCGTCCAATCTGGACCGCATCCTAGAGCGCTCGTGCCAAATTCATGGCACACCGGACAAACCAGCCAACCACACCAATAGAGACTGTTGGGTGTTCAAACAGGCCGGCAAGATAAACGCCGAAAATAAGGACAAGGGGCTGCATAGCGATGATGACGATGAGCCCCGACGTCTGAATACATAGGGGCAGAAGAAATTTCCCCCCAGGTGAAAATGGTCAATATGATCTACGCCACCCACATCCCCAAGCGGGAACGGAAGCGGGCACTACGGGACGTCTATGCGATGGAGCCAGTCGCCCCCAAGTTCAACCCATGGTCAGCTTGTCCGATAACCTTTGACCGTAGGGATCACCCTACCAGCATCCGTCACGGCAGCTCAGCCGCATTGGTCTTAGACCCAATCATCGACGGATTCCACCTCACGCGTGTCCTTATGGACAGCGGCAGCCTGAACCTGCTTTATCAGGACACAGTGCGCAAGATGGGCATTGATCCTTCAAGGATCAAGCCCACCAAAACCACTTTTAAAGGTGTTATTCCTGGAGTAGAGGCCCGCTGCACGGATTCTATAACATTGGAAGTGGTCTTCGGATCCCCAGACAACTTCAGGAGCGAAGAGCTGATCTTCGACATCGTCCCTTTCCGCAGTGGCTACCACGCACTGCTCGGGCGAACCGTATTCGCAAGATTCAATGCGGTGCCACACTACGCATATCTCAAGCTCAAGATGCCGGGACCGCGCGGGGTCATCACTGTCAACGGAAATATGGACCGCTCCCTTCGAACAGAAGAGCATACGGCAGCCCTCGCGGCAGAAGTGCAATGCGGCCTCCTCCGACAAATCAATCCGGCGACAACTTCGAGCACTGTCAAACGAGTCCGGAGCACCCTACAACAGGATCAACACGAATGTCAAGATCGTGATTAGCAGTCCGGCCTCCGCTCAAGCCCCTCCAAAGTAGCATTCGTGCCACGCGTACACAATTACGCACTCAATATACCTTGGGCATAGGCGAAGGCGCATCAACGACTCAGTCGATAATGCGGGTAACCGCTAAATATTTTATACTATTTCCATTTTAGCTTTCAAGACACCGCATTAGTGCAGCATCCTCAGAAGAGCCGGATTGCTGGACTCATATGGAAGAGACACCCAAGGAGGCAACAGATGTTGTGTGTAGAAGGAAATACCCAGGTGGAATCTATTTATGATCATTATACCTGCTTCATCTATCTGCACACGGCTTGCCCCGGATAGGACATGTCAAATAGTCCTATTTTTATCTCTGCCTAATGCATCCATTGTAAACATACGCTTAAACGTATTTTTCGTCAAACGGAGATTATATATAGCGTCAGCTTATTATCCTTATTTGAGTATTTTTCCCTTATAAATTTTTATTTGGTATTACATCCGTACACCTTGGTACGGCCAGTTTGCCAGGGGCTTCTGATGACGCCCCGTAATATGGCAACTCAAAGTCCGAACACTTTCAATAGTGCGGCACCCCGAACTTATAGCACTATATGCATCAGCTCCGAATCATGTCTTGGGTCTACAGTTGGGATAGCCCGGCTCCCTTGTTTTGGTGCCTTACGTTCCGTTATATTGGCTAAGGTAGCGCAGGGAGAACTACTGCGATTGTGTCCCGGTTCTTGCGGACAAGCACCTCAGTAGAGAAAGCCGAAAACTGACCGACATGATGTGGCGAGAGCTGGTCGCTGTTCGAGAGGTACTAACATCCTTAAAGATTTTCCGCTTTAGGCGATAAATCGGCTTTGTCCGACCAAGGCGTGTATAGCGCCCCCATTCGGACTTCTGGATTCTAGGGGCTTCGCCGAAATTTAAAATTGTAGACTTCTATGGCTAAGTGAAAGTTATAAAGGCGCATAGTCTGATTGCCTCGTTCGCTGCGCTGGACACCTCCTTAAGGGACCAAACATTTGGATAAAGAGTGTCCGGGTTTTCCACGAACACCCCAGTGCTAGTCACGCGGGGGCGGAGGCCGACGCCTGGCCTACTTTCAGGATTTTATAAGCAGCCGCACAGAAGGTAATATTTAAATAACAAAAGCGCTACATAGCGCAAGTAACTTCGTCCTTAAAATACAAACATGACAGAAGTGAATTCATTCAAAAATGGTGTCCTTGGTACATTCGTCAGCCACGAGACGAGCACCCTTCATAGCGCCATCATAGTACAGCTCGGGATGGCGATGCGCCTTGCCCTCCGGCGGTCCGTCCTTGACCAGCTTCTCCGTATCCATCTTGGCCCAATGCACTTTGACGCGGGCAAGGGTCCGGCGGGCACCCTCAATGCACACGGATCGCTTGATCACCTCAAGCCACGGGCAGGCATCCACCATCCGCTTGATCAGGCCGAAGTAGCTACTGGGCACGAGCTCACCAGGCCACATCCGGACTATGAACCCTTTCATAGCCAGTTCGGCCGCCCTGTGGACTTCGACCAACTCCTTCAGTTGGTCACTCAGAGGCATCGGGTGTTCGGCCCCAGCATACTGGGACCAGAATAGCTTCTCCGTTGAGTTCCCCTCCTGCGCACGATAGAACTCCACAGCGTCTGATATGCTGCGTGGCAGATCTGCGAATGCCCCTGGAGAACTCCGAATTCGAGTAAGTAATAGAAACGCCTCCTCCACATGTTTGCTTTGCATAAAGAACTTCTTACCCGCTGCTATCTTCTTGGCCTCCTGGATCTCCTGCTGTGCTTTTTTGGCTTCGGCCTTGGCGTCTTTTAAGCTCATAAGGGCCTTCGCAAGCTCGACCCCTTTGGCCTTGAGATCATGCTCCATGGACTCACATTTCTTGTCGAGGTCCTGGAGCTCCTTCTGTACCTCACCTACCCTAGCACTTTGCTTTCTGCGCTCCTTACATTCCGAGGCTGCCTTGTCTTCGGCCTCGGACATCGCCTTCTTCAGGGCTGCCACTTCGGCGGAGGCCCCTGTTACACGGTCACGACACTTAGTTGTTAGACCCACCAATTCTGCCTATCCTTAAATACATAAGAACGGGAATTACTTACCCTTGTTCTCTTCGAGCTGCCTCTTCGCGGAATCGAGCTCTCCCTGCGCCTGCTCCAGGTCCCGCTTCAGATCGGCAACCTCGGCAGTACGGGCAGCAGCAGCAAGCAGCACAACCTGCTTATTCAAATAATACTTATGATTAGACTCCTGCGGATTTTACTTGACCCTCTGCTTGGCTTTTCCTTCCGAACGCCAAACAGAATATCAGGGGCTACTACCTACCAGGTGGTAATTTTGCACATATTTATTACTTAACTCGAAGCCTGTTAAGAGGCTGGTACAATCTTCGGTTAGTCCGCTCTTGGCGGACGAAACCTTCCGAATCACCGTACTCATAAGAGTACGGTGCCCTTCGTCCAGGGAAGCGCCGCAAAGCGCTTCCAGCAGACCGCCCGACGCTTCATGCGCAACGGAAGTCCGTGACACAGACGGCTCGCCCTCCTTAGCGAGGGGTCGCCTGCCTGAGTCCGGAACCATCGAAGGTTCCGAAATTGTGTTCGGCTTAGAGCCCGGCTGGCCGTGGCTCTCGTCGACACGATCCGCGGGGATCTTGAACCCCGCGTGTACGACATCTGGGACCCCGCCTCAGGGCGTCTCCAGAGTCACCTCCCCCCGCTCTGGGAGCCTTTGGGACAACACCTCCGTGTCATCCGCGGGTTGAGGAGTGGTGGCCGTCGGAAGCTAATTCATCTCCGAATTGCTCAGGACCCGGAGGAGGATACCTCGGGGTGATCCCTGGCCGGACTGCACATATGTTTGGCATTATAAATACAAAAACTATGAGGTGAAGTCATGATAGAGTGCAAATACTTACGATCGTGCTAGGGGCTTCCCCCTGGGCAGCCACCCCTCCGCACTGAGAGCGGCCGTGGCAGAGTAGTTCGGAAGGGGCCCCTTCCCCTTCTTGGACGCCCCGGCCTCCCCTCCTGGGGCGGCTTTTCTCTTCTTCTCCCCCCGGTGGGGGAAGGTAGGATCTCCTCCTGATCCCTCCCGCCTCCACGGGAGGAATCCGACTCGTCATCATCGGACGACAGGGGAATGACGGCACTACGCGGAGGACCTTTTCCGGCCCCTGGGTCCACCTCCCCGGACCCCTCATCCTTTCCAGATGGGGCGTCCTCTTCTTCTTTCCCCTCCCCTTCGTGGGAGGAGTCCGCCTCGTCGTCTTCGGACGAGGCTTCCGGCACAACCTTCCGCCGGAGACCCTTTCAGATCCCCGGGGCCTTCTTCTCGGCCTTCTTCTCCGGCACCTTGTACGGCGCCGGGACCAGCATCTCCGTCAGGAGAACATCTGCTGGGTCATCTGGCAGCGGAGCCGGGCAGTAAACCTGCTCCACTGTCTCCACATAGTCCTGAAGCAAATATGGACAACTACTTAAGGCACTCCCATGAATATATCGGGAAGAACTGGGTCCGGTGTTAGTCTGAGAACTCACCGGCCTAGGATCCCGCGCGGCGTGAAGCCCGCGGTCCTCGGATGTTGGAGGAGGTACTTCGGAGGCGTTGAACAACACCTTCCATGCGCCTTTGTGCGTCATGTCATTGAGCTTCTGGAGCGTCCGGTGTTCGGTTGGGACGAACTCCCACAGATTGACCGCCCGCCTCTGGCAGGGCAGGATCCGGAGAACGAGCATGACCTGGATCACGTTGACAAGCTTGATGTTCTTGTCCTTCATGCTTTTGATGCATGTCTGGATTCCGGCCAGCTCCGTGGAATCGCCCCAGGACAGGCCCTTCTTCTCCCAGGAGGTGAGCCGCATGGGGGCTCCGGATCGGAACTCGGGGGCCGCTGCCCAGTTGGCATCGCGCGGCTCGGTGATGTAGAACCACCCCGATTGCCATCCTTTTATGGTCTCCGCAAAGGAGTCGTTGAGCCATGTGACGTTAGGCATTCTGCCCACCATGGCCCCTCCGCACTCCGCTTGTTGGCCGCTTACAACCTTCGGCTTCACGCACAAAGTTTGCAGCCATAGGCCGAAGTGAGGCCAGATGCGGAGGAAGGCCTCGTATACGACGATGAATGCCGAGATGTTGAGGACGAAATTTGGGGCTAGATCATGGAAATCTAGCCCGTAGTAGAACATAAGCCCGCGGACGAAGGGATGGAGTGGGAATCCCAGTCCACGGACGGAGTGGGCGACGAATACGACCCTCTCATGGGGTCCTGGGGTCGGAATGACCTGCTCGGCGTCTGGTAGACGGTGCACTATGTCCGCGGCCAAGTATCCGGCCGCCCGAAGATTGGTGATGTGCTTCTCCTTGACGGCGGAAACCACCCACTTGCCTCCTGCTCCGGACATGTTTAGCTGTGCGGGGAAGACTTGGGCTTGGGCACTGGAGCTCGAGGGGGCAAGAGTGTGCAAAGGAGGAAGAAGGCGTGGGTGAAAATAGGGGAATCTTATCCCTTTATAGAGGCGCCGGAAGTGGTGCGCCTCCCCACTTGCCCGTTGGGAATCGCTTGTTTCCCAAGCACCACGGTTAATGGCACGGTTAAATTACCCAGGCCCGTATTGATGAGAATCCTGTGATAAGGGGACACGATCTCTGCTTCGACAAGACGTGTCAAAGAAACCGCCTCGTAATATGCGCTGTAGCTGGTTGTGGGAAAACGGATCGAATAATGATCCGACCGTAATAACATGTCACGTCATCGGAAAAAGTTGTCAGCAGATTGCATTTGTGAAATATCATTCTCTCTACGGTGGCATATGAAGATCATCTTGCAGATCCGGACACGGTCTACGTGTTCGATAACCAATTTGGAGTATTCGGTGGAGGAACCCGCCTTGCAATGCCGAAGGCATCTCATTGCTACCGGACTCATCGTCATTGAAGCCTGGTTCAGGGCTCTTGAGGAGTCTGGATTAGGGGGTATCCGGACAGCCGGACTGTGTACGACGTCCGTACTATTGAAGCGTGAAGATACAAGACTCAAGACTTCGGCCCGTGTCCGGATGGGATTTTCCTTGGCGTGGAAGGCAAGGTTGGCGATCCGGATATTACGTTTCCTTCCTTGTAACCGACTCCATGTAAACCCTAGCCCTCTCCGGTGTCTATATAAACCGGAGAGGTTGGTCCTTAGAAGGCCGATCACAATTACATTCATACCATCATAGGCTAGCTCCTAGGGTTTAGCTTCTATGATTCGTGGTAGATCTACTCTTGTACTACCCATATCATCAATATTAATCAAGCAGGAAGTAGGGTTTTATCTCCATCGTGAGGGCCCGAACCTGGGTAAACATCTGTGTCCCTTACCTCTTGTTACCATCAGCCTTGATGCACAGATCGGGACCTCCTACCCGAGATCCGCCGGTTTTGACACCGACAATGGCCACCAAGACTGGCGTGTATTTCAGCCAGCAGCTGCCGTCCCTCTTCTTCGGAGATACATCTTTGAAGTACTCCGGTAGCACTTTTCTTGTACAGTTCCCCTCGAGAACTTTATAGGCCTTCGAGCGTCGAACAATATGACGAGCCTCAGTCTGATCATCAAGGAGCTCATTCCTAGTAAGGTGGGTGAGTAAAGGTTCCATCCACGGGGCAATTACAACCATGATTTCATGGGCCGATCATGTTATTTCGGTGCCGAACCCCCGATGATATTAGAACCGTGTTCGGAATCTAGGGGTATGATCGGCTCCAGAACGGTGTTGCCGCTATCGTCCTGCCACCCTACGGATGGCTTGAAGAGCCTCTCCACGAAGGTGTTAGGTGGGACGGGGTCGCGTTTGGCACCCATGCGGGCGAGAATGTCCGCAGCTGGATTACTCTCTCGAGCCACATGATGAAACTCGAGCCCCTCAAACCGAGCTGATGATACGTCTCCAACGTATCTATAATTTTTGTTTGTTCCATGCTATTATATTACCCCTTTTGGATGTTTATGGGCTTTATTTTACACATTTATATCATTTTTGGGACTAACCTACTAACCGAAGGCCCAGCCCATATTGCTGTTTTTTTTGCCTATTTCAGTGTTTTGAAGAAAAGGAATATCAAACGGAGTCCAAACGGAATGAAACCTTCGGGAGCGTGATTTTTGGAACGAACGTGATCCAGAGGACTTGGAGTGCAAGTCAAGAAGCGATCGAGGCGGCCACGAGGGTGGAGGGTGCGCCCACCCCTACAGGGCGTGCCCCTATCTCGTGGGCCCCTCGGGCGGCCACCGACCTACTTCTTCCTCCTATATATACCCACGTACCCCGAAAACATCTAGGGAGCCAACGAAAAACAATTTCCACCACCGTAACCTTCTGTATCCGCGAGATCCCATCTTGGAGCCTTCGCCGGCACTCCGCCGGAGGGGGAATCGACCATGGAGGGCTTCTACATCAACACCATAGCCCCTTCGATGAGTTGTGAGTAGTTTACCACAGACCTTCGGGTCCATAGTTATTAGCTAGATGGCTTCTTCTGTCTTTTTGGATCTCAATACCATGTTCTCCCCCTCTCTTGTGGAGATCTATTCAATGTAACTCTTTTTGCGGTGTGTTTGTCGAGATCCGATGAATTGTGGGTTTATGATCAAGTTTATCTGTGAGAAATATTTGAATCTCCTCTAAATTCTTTTATGTATGATTGAGTTATCTTTGCAAGTCTCTTCGAATTATCAGTTTGGTTTGGCCTACTAGATTGATATTTCTTGCAATGGGAGAAGTGCTTAGCTTTGGGTTCAATCTTGCGGTGTCCTTTCCCGGTGACAGCAGGGGCAGCAAGGCATGTATTGTATTGTTGCCATCGAGGATAAAAAGATGGGGTTTATATCGTATTGCTTGATTTTATCCCTCTACATCATGTCATCTTTCTTAATGCGTTACTCTGTTCTTATGAACTTAATAATCTAGATGCATCTTTGGATAGCGGTCGATGTGTGGAGTAATAGTAGTAGATGCGGCAGAGTCGGTCTACTTGTCGCGACGTGATGCCTATATACATGATCATGCCTAGATAATCTCATAATTATTCGCTTTTCTATCAATTGCTCGACAGTAATTTGTTCACCCACCGTAATACTTATGCTATCTTGAGAGAAGCCACTAGTGAAACCTATGGCCCCGAGTCTATCTTTTATCATATAAGCTTTCAATCTACTTTTATTTGCATCTTTAATTTTCCAATATGTATTATAAAATACCAAAAATATATTTATCTTATCATACTATCTCTATCAGATCTCGCTTTCGCAAGTGGCCATGAAGGGATTGACAACCCCTTTATTGCGTTGGTTGCGAGTTCTTTGTTTGTTTGTGTAGGTGCGTGGGACTTTTGAGGAGCCTCCTACTGGATTGATACCTTGGTTCTCAAAAATTGAGGGAAATACTTACGCTACTATTGCTGCATCACCCTTTCCTCTTCAAGGAAAACCAACGCAAGCTCAAGACGTTCTGGCGCCGTTGCCGGGGAGGTCTTCGCTCAAGTCAAGACATACCAAGTACCCATCACAAACTCATCTCCCTCGCATTTACATTATTTGCCATTTGCCTCTCGTTTTCCTCTCCCTCACTTCACCCTTGCCGTTTTATTTGCCCTCTCTTTCCCAATCTTCTCCTCTCTTTTTCGCTTGCCTTTTTCCATTTGCTCATGTGTTATATCGTTTACCTTGTCGTTATGGCTAGTCCTCCTTTCCTTGTTATTACTCCCGAACATGAAATTCTCAATTTTAAGCAAAGGGAGTTAGAAAATTTATAAGATGCTTGGCATAGAATTTGCAATGCTCAAAATAGATCTTCTAGGAAGCTTTCTACTTCCGTACTTCTTCGTAATTTTTATGTAGCCATTACTCCTTGGAATAGATGTATTCTTGATACCGTTACCGAAGGGGATTTCTTGAGTAGCCATACGTTGATGGTTATAATGCTATGTTAGATTTGTTTGGCCCACCACCTCTTTTGGTTAATGGAATTGTTTTAACTTTAGAACATGTGATGCAACGGTTTGAAATTATTGAAAATAAAGTTGCCACTGTTGAATTGATTGAAAATTTGGATAAAAAAAATTCATAACCAGATTACCCAATACGGATCTAGGGTTGGAGTTACTTTGAAAAATCTTAAAGAGAAAGAACCTATAGTTAATGAAAAAATAGATCTAGATTCTGCGAGAATCGGTAAACTTGAGGATATCATTACCAACTTAGGTTCGGTGTTTTCTTCCATTAAAAACACTCCAAAACCTCCTACCAAAACTGCCAAATTTATTTATGTTCCTAAAAAATAAGGGTGAATCTTCTAGTAAGGGAGATGCGGATCTCAAATCAATAAGTGTTCATCCCAATTGTCTCTCTATCATTAAGGAACCTTTTGCTACAAATGAATTTCTTGAACTTTTGCCTAAAGGTTTAGTCATTGATAAAAGGGAGAAACCCCAAAAAATTATAAGTGCTCTATTGAGAAATTGAGTGCCAAAGATGGCACTATTTAGATCTATCTTCGCTTTTATGCCTAGCTAGGGGCGTTAAACGATAGCGCTAGTTGGGAGACAACCCAATTTTATTTGTGTTTTTTGTTTTTGTTTCTGTTTAGTAATAAATTTTGCTTCTACCTTCTGTTTAGATGTGTTTTTATGTTTTAATTAGTGTTTGTGCCAAGTAGAACCTATAGGATAACCTATGGTGATAGTTGATTTGATTCTGCTGAAAAACAGAAACTTTGCACGCACAAAATTAGTTTTGTTAAATCGCAGGAACGTGATTTTGCGTTGATTCTTTTTGCTGATGATCAATAGACAAATTTCCCAGGAGTTCCTATTTTGGTAGGATATTTAGAGTTCCAGAAGTTTGCGTTAGTTACAGATTGCTACAGACTGTTCTGTTTTTGACAGATTCTGTTTTTCGTGTGTTGTTTGCTTATTTTGATGCATCTATGGCTAGTATTAAGTGGTATGAACCATAGAGAACTTGGAATACAGTATTTTTAACACCAATATAAATAAATAACGAGTTAATTACAGTACCTTATGTGGTGGTTTTGTTCTCTTTCACTAACGGAGCTTATGAGATTTCCTGTTGAGTTTTGTGTTGTGAAGTTTTCAAGTTTTGGGTAAAGATTTGATGGACTATGGAATAAGGAGTGGCAAGAGCCTAAGCTTGGGGATGCCCATGGCACCCCAAGATATTCAAGAATAGCCAAAGTAAGCTTGGGGATGCCCCGGAAGGCATCCCTCTTTAAATCTTCGTTCATTGGTAACTTTACTTGGAGCTATATTTTTATTCGCCACATGATATGTGTTTTGCTTGGAGCGTCGTGTATGATATTAGTTTTTGCTTTTTAGTTTACCACAATCATCCTTGCTGTACACACCTTTTGGGAGAAGCCCACTTGATTGAAATTTATTAGAATACTCTATGTGCTTCACTTATATCTTTTGAGCTAGATAGTTTTTGCTCTAGTGCTTCACTTATATCTTTTAGAGCATGGCGGTGGATTAATTTTGTAGAAATTGCTAGTCTATCATGATTCACTTATATTATTTTGAGAGTCTTTTAGAACAGCATGGTATTTTCTATGGTTATAAAATTGGTCCTAGAATGGTAGGCATCCAAGTTGGGTATAATAAAACTATCATAGGAAGTGAATTGGATGCTATAATCAATTTGATACTTGATAATTGTTTTGAGATATGGAGGTAGTGATATTAAAGTCAAGCTAGTTGGGTGATTATGAATTTAAAGAATGCTTGTGTTGAAGTTAGCAAGTCCCGTAGCATGCACGCATGGTTAAAGTTGTGTAACAAATTTGAAACATGAAGTGTACTTGGATTGTGCATCCTTATGAGTGGCGGTCGGGGACGAGCGATGGTCTTTTACTATCAATCTATCCCTCTAGGAGCATGCGTGTAGTGCTTGGTTTTTGATGACTTCTAAATTTTTGCAATAAGTATATGAGTTCTTTTGACTAATGTTGAGTCCATGGATTATACACACTTTTACCTTTCCACCATTGCTAGCCTCTTGATGCACTGCATTGCCCTTTCTCACCTTGAGAGTTGGTGCAAACTTCACGTGCATCCAAACCCCGTGATATGATACGCTCTATCACACATAAACCTCCTTATATCTTCCTCAAAACAGCCACCATACCTACCTATTATGGCATTTCCATAGCCATTCTGAGATATATTGCCATGCAACTTTCCACCGTTCCGTTTATCATCATGACACGCACTACTTTTGTCATATTGCCATTGCATGATCATGTAGTTGACATCGTATTTGTCGCAAAGCCACCATGCATATTTTTTCATACATGTCACTCTTGATTCATTGCACCATCCCGGTACACCGCCGGAGGCATTCATATAGAGTCATATCTTGTTCTAGTTTTGCGTTGTAATTCATGTATTGTAATCAATAAAAGTGTGATGATCATCATTATTAGAGCATTGTCCCCCCCCCCCCAAAGAAAAAAATAAAGGCCAAAAAAGGCCCAAAAAAAGAAAAAAAGAAAGAAAAAGAAAAGAAAATAAATAAAAAAGGGGCAATGTTACTATCTCTTTTTCCACACTTGTGCTTCAAAGTAGCACCATGTCCTTCATATAGCGAGTCCCATATATTGTGCTTCAAAGTAGCACCATGTTTTTCATATAGAGAGTCTCATATGTTGTCACTTTCATATACTAGTGGGAATTTTTCATTATAGAACTTGGCTTGTATGTTCCTACAATGGGCTTCCTCAAATGCCCTAGGTCTTTGTGAGCAAGCAAGTTGGATGCACACCCACTAGTTTTCTTTTGTTGAGCTTTCATTCATTTATAGCTCTAGTGCATCCGTTGCATGGCAATCCCTACTCCTCATGTTGACATCAATTGATGGGCATCTCCATAGCTTGTTGATTATCCTCGTCAATATGAGACTTTCTCCTTTTTTTGTCTTCTCCACACAATCCCCATCATCATATTCTATTCCACCCATAGTGCTATATCCATGGCTCACGCTCATGTATTGCGTGAAAGTTGAAAAAGTTTGAGATTATTTAAGTACGAAACAATTGCTTGGCTTGTCATCAGGGGTGTAGAATTTGGGAACATTTTTGTGACACGAAAATGAAGCATAGCCTAACTATATGATTTTGTAGGGATGAACTTTCTTTAGCCATGTTATTTTGAGAAGACATGATTTCTTTTATTAGTATGCTTGAAGTATTACTATTTCTTGTGTCAATATAAACTTTTATTTTGAATCATTTGGATCTGAACATTCATGCCACAATAAAGAAAATTACATTGAGAATTATGCTAGGTAGCATTCCACATCAAAAATTCTGTTTTTATCATTTACCTACTCGAGGACGAGCAGGAATTAAGCTTGGGGATGCTTGATACGTCTCCAACGTATCTATAATTTTGATTGTTTCATGTTATTATATTACCCCTTTTGGATGTTTATGGGCTTTATTTTACACATTTATATCATTTTTGGGACTAACCTACTAACCGGAGGCCCAGCCCGTATTGCTGTTTTTTTGCCTATTTCAGTATTTCGAAGAAAAGGAATATCAAATGGAGTCCAAACGGAATGAAACCTTCGGGAGCTTGATTTTTGGAACAAACGTGATCCCGAGGACTTGGAGTGCAAGTCAAGAAGCGATCGAGGCGGCCACGAGGGTGGAGGGCGCGCCCACCCCTACAGGGCGCGCCCCCTATCTCATGGCCCCCTCGGGCGGCCACTGACCTACTTCTTCCTCCTATATATACCCACGTACCCCGAAAACATCCAGGGAGCCAACGAAAAACAGTTTCCACTGCCGTAACCTTCTGTATCTGCGAGATCCCATCTTGGAGCCTTCACCGGTGCTCCGCCGGAGGGGGAATCAACCATGGAGGGCTTCTACATCAACACCATAGCCCCTCCAATGAGTTGTGAGTAGTTTACCATAGACCTTCGGGTCCATAGTTATTAGCTAGATGGCTTCTTCTCTCTTTTTGGATCTCAATACCATGTTCTCCCCCTCTCTTGTGGAGATCTATTCGATGTAACTCTTTTTGCGGTGTGTTTGTCGAGATCCAATGAATTGTGGGTTTATGATCAAGTTTATCTATGAGAAATATTTGAACCTCCTATGCATTCTTTTATGTATGATTGAGTTATCTTTGCAAGTCTCTTCGAATTATCAGTTTGGTTTGGCCTACTAGATTGATCTTTCTTGCAATGGGAGAAGTGCTTAGCTTTGGGTTCAATCTTGCGGTGTCCTTTCCCAGTGACAGCAGGGGCAACAAGGCACGTATTGTATTGTTGCCATCGAGGATAAAAAGATGGGGTTTATATCATATTGCTTGAGTTTATCCCTCTACATCATGTCATCTTTCTTAATGCGTTACTTTGTTCTTATGAACTTAATACTCTAGATGCATGCTGGATAGCAGTTGGTGTATGGAGTAATAGTAGTAGATGGAGGCAGGAGTCGGTCTACTTGTGATGGACGTGATGCCTATATACATGATCATGCCTAGATAATATCATAATTATTCGCTTTTCTATCAATTGCTCGACAGTAATTTGTTCACCCACCATAATACTTATGCTATCTTGAGAGAAGCCACTAGTGAAACCTATGGCCCCCGGGTCTATCTTTTATCATATAAGCTTTCAATCTACTTTTATTTGCATCTTTACTTTTCCAATCTATATTATAAAATACCAAAAATATATTTATCTTTTCATACTATCTCTATCAGATCTCACTTTCGCAAGTGGCCGTGAAGGGATTGACAACCCCTTTATTGCGTTGGTTGTGAGTTCTTTGTTTGTTTGTGTATGTGCGTGGGACTTTTGAGGAGCCTCCTACTGGATTGATACCTTGGTTCTCAAAAACTGAGGGAAATACTTACGCTACTATTGCTGCATCACCCTTTCCTCTTCAAGGAAAACCAAGCTCAAGACGTAGCAGTTGACATTTTGAGTACGGCGTTGGGTAAGCCGCCATCTTCGAACCTTTTGCGTCGAAGTCTCCGTTTATCTGAGATATTGCGAGGTTTGAATCCCCACGCTCTTTGAGGCGTTGTATGCCCATGGAGATGTCCATCCGGAGACCGGGCAATAGGGCCTCGTATTCGACTGCATTGTTAGAGTTTGTATACAGTATTTGGAGCACATAACGGACTATGTCTCCTGTGGGGGATGTCAATACGACACCAGCCCCCAGTCCAGCTAGCATTTTAGAGCCGTCGAAGTGCATCAGCTGGTTGGAATATGTGCCATACTCTTTAGGGAGTTTGGCCTCTGTCCATTCGGCGATGAAGTCGGCAAACACCTGAGATTTAATAGCTCGGCGTGGCTTGTAGATTATTTCAAATGGTAAGAGCTCAATGGCCCATTTGGCAATCCGGCTGGTGGCGTCCCAGTTGTTTAAAATATCATTAAGTGGTACTTCAGAAGCCACTGTGATTGAGCACTCTAGAAAGTAGTGCTGCAGCTTGCCGGATGCCATAAAGACCGCATATGATATCTTTTGATATTGCAGGTATCGGGATTTGCATGGTGTAAGGACCGTCAATACGTAATATACTGGTTTTTGAAGTGGGAATTTATGTCCCTCTTCATCTTGTTCTACGACGAGCACCGCACTCACCACCTGGTGAGTTGCCGATATGTAGAGCAACATCAGTTCTCCGACTTTTGGTGCGGCCAGGATTGGGTTGCTTGCTAGCAAAGTTTTTATTTCTTCCGGTCCGGCTGTGGCGGCATTCGTCGACACAAAGTGGTTGGTGCGGTGAAGCAGGCGATACAATGGCAATGCCTTTTCCCCTAGTCTGGAGATAAAACGGCTCAAAGCTGCCACACATCCGACTAGTTTTTGGACCGGTTTGAGGTATGTTGGTGTTGCCAACTGTGCTAGGGCTCGTATTTTGGCTGGGTTTGCTTCGATTCCTCTATTTGAGACAATGAACCCAAGCAGTTTTCCGGCTAGAATGCTGAAGACGCATTTTTCCGGATTGAGCCGTATGTCATATGCTCGGAGGTTGTCGAATGTAAGGCGTAAGTCATCCACTAATGATTCAACATGCTTGGTTTTGATGACTACATCATCTACATATGCCTCCACAGTTTTCACGATTTGCTTTTCCAGGCATGTTTGAATCATGCATTGGTAGGTTGTGCCGGCGTTCTTGAGCCCGAAAGGCATAGTGTTGAAGCAGAAGGGCCCATATAGAGTGATGAATGCCGTTGCGGCTTGGTCGGATTCTTTCATCTTAATTTGATGGTATCTGGAGTATGCGTCGAGGAAGTACAGGGAATCGTGTCCTGCGGTTGTGTCAATAATCTGGTCGGTGCGTGGTAGTGGGAAGGGGTCCTTAGGGCAAGCCTTATTAAGGTCTTTGAAATTGACACACATGCGCCAGGATTTATCCTTCTTCGGTACCATGACCAGGTTTGCTAGCCAGTCTGGATGTTTGATCTCTCTGATAAACCCGGCTTCGAGTAGCTTGGCTAGCTCCTCCCCCATAGCCTGTTGTTTGGGTTCGGAAAATCGGCGCAGAGTTTGCTTGACTGGTTTGTATCCTTTCATTATATTGAGACTATGCTCGGCCAGTATTCGTGGGATACCTGGCATATCAGAAGGGTGCCAGGAAAAAATGTCCCAGTTGTCACGCAGGAATGCGCATAATGCGGTGTCGATCGTTGGATCCAGCTGTGCCCCAATGGAAGCTGTCTTCTTGGGGTCCGTTGGATGGACGTGAAATTTGACTATTTCGTCTGCTGGCTTGAAGGAAGTGTATTTGGGTCTCTTATCGAGGATCATCGTCCCTATCCACTGTGGAACGCAGGGCGGTTAGTTCTTTGGCCGTGAGGGCCTCAGATAAAGCCTCGAGGGCTAGAGAGGTGGTTTTGTTTTCGGCGCGGAGTGCTATGTCCAGATCACTGGCGATAGTGATAACTCCATTGGGCCCGTGCATTTTGAGCTTCATATACCCATAGTGGGGTACGGCTTGGAAGCGTGTGAATGCGTCTCACCCTGGCAGGGCGTGATACCCGCTGTTGAAAGGTGCCACATGGAAGAGTAACTCTTCAGACCTATAGTTTTCCAGCGTGCCGAATACCACATCGAGTTTGATTTTTCCCGAGCATGTTGCTTCCCGACTGGGGATAACACCTCGAAAGGTTGTGGTACTTTTCTCAATGCAACTCCTGTCCATTTGCATTTTATTGAGGGTGTCTTTGTATATGAGGTTCAGTCCACTACCGCCGTCCATTAGTACTTTAGTGAGCCGATATCCGTCTACGATTGGGTTTAGGACCAAAGCGGCTGGTGCCCGGACTAAGCGGGACTTTGGTTCGTCATCAGCGTTGAAAGTGATCGCCGTGTCGTTCAAAGGATTTACTGCTGCCACCTGGCAGACTTCGGCGAGGTTGCGGAGCTCCCTTTTGCGCCGATTATTTGATGAAAAGGTCTCGAAGACCATGAATACTTGGAGATCGCTGTCCTCCGAAGAGTAGTTCTCTGGGGTTTTGTTGGTGAGGATACCCTCGCCGCTCTTGGCCACTTGCTGGAGTATCCAACATGCTCTAAGGCTATGTGTTGGTTTATTGTTCGGCGTCATGTGAATTTGACAGGGCTTGTCGAGCCAGTCCTCGAGGACAGTTCTATGCCCCGTAAAGGGCTTGATTTTCTTGTCCACGGGATGATGATTAGGTGCTCCGTGAGGGTGCATCCTTTTTGCCCATCCGGGAGGTGGCCTAAAGGCATGTGGTTCCCAGCGGGTTGTCTGGGTTTTCCAGCCGCTTTCCATTATGCAGTACTTCTGTACTATGTGTGCCAAATCTGCAAAGTGTAGTATGCGATGACGGTTGAGCACATTAAGGATTCCCTCATCCGTACAATTGTTGCAAAATACCGAGATCGCGTCGTCATCGTAGCAATCTTTGATCTTGTTTTTAACAAGGAGGAATCTGGCCAAAAGTGGTGGACTGTTCCCTGAGGCTGCTGCCGTACATAGATTAAGTCGCATATGTCTGGAGGACCAGAATTTCTTGGGGAATATTGCTTGTGGTGGGTGGGTGGTCTTAAATCCGAACCCTGACCCATTGTGAAGTCCGAATTCTGAGAAATTTCCAAGGTTACAGACCCGGGCTTCGGAGCGTCCGGTGAGTTCTTAGGCTCAACGCCTAATTCTATGTTCGGAGGACAGGAAGTTTCCTCCCGAAGATGGGTGTCCGGCTTTCCGAGCTCGGAAATCCGAACATACTTTGTTCTCAACATAGAAGAAGAGTTATTGTCAGCTTGTTCCTCCACAATTGCCACCTGATGGGTGATCAACGGAGATCTAATTTCTCTCTGATCGGGTTTAAGCCCAATCCGATCATAGTCGGTTGTGACCCCTAGGGCAGGCGATGCGATCTAGTAGTTCGCTTAAAGCCAATACATCTGCTGGATCCATCTTGTCGGAGTATTCAATGCTGACGAGGAGACGAGTTTTGGTGACAGGCTAGGCTGCCTCTGGCTTAATGGCCGAACGAGCGCCCATGGTGAAGCTGCCAAGCCGGAGGGTTTACCCAAAAGCTAGGGCTTCTCCGAAAGTGATACTGTCCTTGATGACAAGGCGAGCCATCAAACCTTCTGTCAACGGCACAGAGGAACTCTCAATGAAAGCACCAATGTCGGTGTCAAAATCGGCAGATCTCACGTAGGGGGTCCCGAACTGTGCGTCTAAGGATGAAAGGTAATATAAGGCAGGGGACACGATGTTTACCCAAGTTCGGGCCCTCTTAATGGAGGTAATACCCTACTTCTTGCTTGATTGACTTTGATGAGTATAGGGATTACAAGAGTTAATCTACCTCGAGATCGTAATGGCTAAATCCTAGATGTCTAGCCTATATGATTGTGCTTGCCTCTACGGACTAAACCCTCAGGTTTATATAGACACCGGAGGGGACTAGGGTCATACAAAGTCGGTTTATAGATGAGGGAAACTACACATCCGGACGCCAAGCTTGTTATCCACGCAAAGGAGAGTCCCATCCGGACACGAGAGAAGGTCTTCTGTCTTGTATCTTCACGGCCCATTAGCCCGGCCCATATCACATAGGCCGACTCCCTAAGGACCCCATAATCCAGGACTCCCTTAGTCGACTCGGCCAAACCCGAGCCGATTGCCAGGTTGAGTGCGGAGAAACACATTTTCAGCCTGTGTCACTTTAGCCACAGTCTGTGTGACCGTCTTCTTGGTAGCACGTGTGGTTCTCTTGAGGGTGAATGGCTCTACCTCGGGCCTGAGGCCATAGGCCTGCACTTCGTGAGTAGCAGAGGCACAAGTTTTCTGACTATGCTGGAGCAGAAGGATTTGAGTTTCGAGAAGTCCCCAACATCCTACAATGATAGTCCTCCATAGATAGGCCCAATGATTGCCCCATCCTCCTCCCTCCTATTGTCACCTTCCTCAATGAGCGCGGGCACGGTGGCGCCCACCACAGCATGTTGTTCCGTGCATTGCAATAGCAGGGAGTCCCCAACATGCGCGCCCTCAAGCAGCACCGGTGGGCAAATTTCACGTATGACCACCTCACCCACGTCTGTGCATGGCTGCATGATTCCCCTCAGGGTGTGTCACCGACTCCACTACCACGCCACCCTCCAAAGAACTGCTTGTGTCCACCGTGCACCACACAGCGACCAACTCCCGTTCCTCGGTTGCTGCGTGAACAAACTGAGCTGGCCCCACAACACAGTGGGTGGCCCTTTGTCCTTATCTCTCGCCTGCACAGATGTGGGGCCAAAGGGTGGCGCCCACCACTGGCACGAACTCGCCCGGCTCCATGATTGGTTGTGAAGGCTCTTGAACTAGGGCCAGCTGCCACTCTATGCGCGTGGGGCCCGTAGGCCACTCAATGATAGGGGACATGACCAGCCCCAACTCGCCACATGCCGACTTGCTGGGCATAGCATGTTGGGCCCGCGGAGCGGACGCCAGCACTAAGCCCGACTGGCCAACGGGAGGAAGCACACACATTGGCTCCTAGCGCGCAGCTGTCTCCCCGCCTCGGTCGTTTGAAATTTGGCCGCACTCTCTTTCCATTGCTTGTGTGAGACCCAACGCTGGCGTGAGGTGGTCAAAAGCATATGACCTGTGCACTAGCCTGCTCTAAATGGGGAAAGAGACCCCACCTGCAGATAGGATAGTCAGGGGACTCATTGGGGGGATGCGCCAATCAGTGTCAGGCCCCGGCTCGTCGCCGGCGAGGACGCTGGCACGGGGGGAGCAGCATCCACCGGCCCTCCATGAACACCACGCCCACGCTGATCTCTCACCCCAAAGCTCTAGCGAGGCCTCCTCATATGACTTCTCTCACCTCCACCTTGGCCACCCATGGAGCCCTCGCCGGCGTACGAGATGCCGCTCTGGTCGCTCTCCGATGACGCCCTTAGGAACCAGGGCTCGTCCGCTCCATCGAACTCAGTCACCGTGTCCACATGGATAAGAATCTTGTACTGGAGAAGCTTCGAGTCGATGAGCTGCACGATTAGGCCCGGCTCCGGCACGCCTAACCAGTGCAGCGACAGGATGCTCTCTGGGTCCGCCGTCCATGCTGAAAGCCTAAATGTAGAAAGATCCCGGTGTACGCTCGTCTCGGCTGCCACCATGTCCACTAGGCAAGTTGAGCTGAGGAGGTCCTCCGGAACCTCTCGCTCCCATGCATGCGGTGGAATCTCCTCAAGGACTATCGAGAACTCATACCTCATGATGGAATGGACCGCCTGGGCTTGCCGATTCCACTGCCTGAAGAACAGGCGCACACCCCTGTGCTCGATTGATGGTCGTGCGCTGACACTGTTGCGGTGCTCCTGTCGAGCGAAGACCACCAGGAAGTCCTCCGGCCTGTATTTGTGCACTGAGAGCTGATAACCCACAAGTGTAGGGGATAATTGTAGCCTCTTTCGATAAGTAAGAGTGTCGAACCCAACGAGGAGCTAAAGGTAGAACAAATATTCTCTCAAGTCCTATCTGCCACTGATACGACTCTACGCACGCTTGACGTTCGCTTTACCTAGACCAAGTCTGAAACTAGAAGTACTTGTAGGTGTTGTTGGATAGGTTTGTAAGATAATAAAGAGCACGTGAATAAAAGGTAATGGCTTTTTAGATAAAGAAGCAATAAAGTAAATATAACGAGTGTGGAAAAGTGGTGGTAGGAGTTGTGAAATTGTCCCTAAGCAATTGACTAGTTTACTAGACCGATAGCAAGTTTTATGTGGGAGAGGCATAAGCTAACATACTTTCTCTTCTTGGATCATATGCACTTATGATTGGAACTCTAGCAAGCATCCGCAACTACTAAAGATCATTAAGGTAAAACCCAACCATAGCATTAAAGTATCAAGTCCCCTTTATCCCATACGTCACAACCCCTTACTCGGGTTTATGCTTCTGTCACTCAGGCAACCCACTATTAGCGAATCATGAACGTATTGCAACACCCTACAGCGGGAATCCCTCACGCTTGCGCAACACAGGGGGCACAATAGGACAGCAACATAACCACAAGCAAATGAAACCAATCATAGCAATTCATGAATCACCGATAGGACAACGAAAATCTACTCAGACATCATAGGATGGCAACACATCATTGGATAATAATATGAAGCATAAAGCACCATGTTCAAGTAGAGGGTACAGCGGGTTACGGGAGAGTGGACTTCTGAATATAGATGGGGGAAGGTGATGGTGTAGGATCGGAAGTATGTCTAGAGGGGGGGTGATTAGACTACTTGACAACTTAAAAGTTTAGCCTTTTGATTAGGACAAGTTTTTAGCAAGTTCACAATGATGACCAAGTCAAGTATCACCCTACACATGCAATTCTAGAGTAATGGCAGCGGAAAGTAAATTGCACATGTAGTAAATAAGAGGTGGAGAAGAGCAAACGCAATTTGGAGACACGGAGATTTTTCTCGTGGTTCCGATAGGTGGTGCTATCGTCAATCCACGTTGATGGAGACTTCAACCCACGGAGGGTAACGGCTGCGAGAGTCCACGGAGGGCTCCACCCACGAAGGGTCCACGAAGAAGCAACCTTGTCTATGCCATCATGGCTTACGCCCACGGAGGAGTAGCCTTACTCGGGGTAGATCTTCACGAAGTAGGCGATCTCCTTGCCCTTACAAACTTCTTGGTTCAACTCCACATCTTGACGGAGGCTCCCAAGCGACACCTAACCAATCTAGGAGGCACCACCCTCCAAAAGGTAATAGATGGTGTTGGTGATGATGAACTCCTTGCTCTTGTGCTTCAAATGATAATCTCCCCAACACTCAACTCTCCTCACTGATTTGGCTGTGGTGGAGGAAGGGATTGAGTGGAAAGCAACTTGGGAAGGCTAGAAATCAAGTTTCATATGGTGGGAATGGAGCAACTTGATCTCAACACAAGGGTAGGTAGTTTTCTTCTCGAAATGTAAGGTAGGAGTGGTTGTTCTTTCGATGGCTCTCTCCACGAATGAAGAGGAGGTGGAGGGTATTTATAGCCTCCACACAAAATCCAACCGTTACACACATTTGACCAATCTCGGTCAGACCGAAGTTGACAACTCGGTGAGACCGAAAGTTCAAATCTTGTGAACGTTGGGATTTTCGGTGGGACCGAAAATACAATCTCGGTTAGTCCGATTCTTCCAAAGTCTAGGGTTTGCCAATCTCGGTGGGACCGACTTTCTCATCTCGGTGACACCGATTTGAGTACAGAAGGTTACAGAAGCTTGGCAACACCAATTTCGGTAAGACCGAGTTTGGAATCGGAAAATCGAAATTATTAGGGTTTGGCTATATGGCTGAGGTGGTTCATCTCGGTGTGACTGAGTTTATGGAATCGGTGGGACCGAGATTACTTATGAGTTTATGTTGGAGTGAAAGATTGCTGATAGTTTGAGAGATAAATCACTAAGCACTTTGAGCAACCAGATCATCATCATAACCTCATCCCCTTTTAATAGTATTGGCTTTCCTATGGACTCAATGTGATCATGGATCACTAAACCAAAAATGGAGTCTTGAGCTTTTGCCAATGTTTTCCTTAGCATTTTGAGGGTCCACATCATCAGTCATTGCCATACCCATATCAATGAACTTTCTCAAATATTCTCAAGAAATAATTAGTTCAATGATATATATGTTGTTATTAATTACCAAAACCACCCGGGGATTAGTTGCACTTTCAATCTCCCCCTTTTTGGTAATTGATGACAACATATAGATCAAAGCTTCGACAAATGATATAATCAAAGAATAACATCGTCGCTTTGAGAAGTATGTGATAAGCAAGAGCTCCCCCTAAATTTGTGCATTATTTAAGATTTGCGTTTGAATGCAAATGCACAATCGATTAGGATCATGGGTCACTCTTCCATGTCACATACATCTTGGTGGAGCGCACAAAATGATAAGAATGAATAACATGCACCCAATCACCAAGACATGAGTAAATGATCATACAAAACATGAATAGAATATGATAAGCATTAAGCACTCATTAAGCATAGTATGATCAAGCACTCATCAAGATAGAGCAAACGTAGTATCAAACACACTAAATGTCTCGAAGAACTCAAAAGTATCTCAAGGAAAAACCGCAAAAACGAGCACTCTCTCTCTCGAAGTCCTATGATCTATACAATTTCTCCTCTTTGGCAACATGTTACCAAAAAGTTCGAAAAGTATAGAGCTAATCGTCACTAGGGACTCTGCTGGCGGCTCCTGCTCTGCGCCGATGGAGTGGAGATAGCTGCATCTGCAAAAGCTTCGCTGAAGTCTGTGGAGCTGGAGGAGTGGACACCGAGCTGGAGCTGGGCCCGACGGAGCTGTGGGAGGTGCCGATCTTGTAGCCCAGGGTCATCCTTTCGAATAGCAAATGATCTGGGCTTTGTGGGCACTGCAGCAGCTGCTCATAGTCATCTGGACTAGATCATCTTCCATCTCCTTCATGAGCTCTGCCTTCTCCCTCTTCGCTTCCTCAATGTCCGCCTCAAGCTTGTTGGCGGTGACTGCACTTGACCACTTGACATCCAGAGCATGGAACTTATCTTCAACTATCCTCTCAAGACTCTCCCGAGACGCACTATGCTGGCCAGCGTAGTTCAATTCTCTCGAGTGGCTTCAAGAAGTTGTTCTCCAACGCTCTTGGGCTTTGCTGCTGCTTCCTTCTCAGCTTTAGCTTGTTTGGCAGCTTCGGACATAGCGTGTCCTTCAACAGATGTGGGAGCATCCTCGGTCATCACAACTTCATTATCTTCATGTTCAGGCTGCAGTGGCAAGTGGGGTCTATCCAATGTAGGTGTCCGTGCCAAACTTGGCATTGATGAGCATCTGAATGTGCGGAGCAAACCCACATGACCTCTTACAGTCTGCTGCTTGTCCTCTTGATAGTCTCAACTATCGTGTCCATCACCTTAAAAGGTGTCTTCGATCCGAATGTGCAGCATGTTGATAGAATAGCCTCTTATCATGCGGTGGTCTCGTGACTTGGGCATCAAAGTATGCCTCGTAATGGTGTTAGTGGTTGGGAGACCTGCCTGAAGATGATAAACTGATCCAAGCTTCCATATCTCAACATCCTTGTCTGGTACCTCATTGTACATGTTCTTCATAGACTCGTGATTCTTCTTTGGAATGCCATAAACGTCTACATCATCATCTCTTGATATCGGTGCATTCAAAGAACGCTCTCCATTCTTCAACAGTTGAAGAGAATCTACGCCTTCATCATCCAAACAATTCGCCATCCGGATAGAAATGTGTTGTGGCATAGAACCGCATGATCATCTCATCATTCCAAGCGGTCAATTTCGACCAACAAACTCAGCAACTCCACATGCGGTGAAGCTCTCATGCACATGAGGGAAGTAGTCTCTGTGCTCTTCACTTGTCGATGTATTTCCAATAACGATCTCGTGTCGGCAATAATTGGCTTCTTGTCCATGAGCACTGCCTCATAGAAATCTTGTTGCTCTCGGTGTGGAACCTTGAGTCAACAGCTGTCCTTCTCCGGTGGCATATGGATCAACTTGCCTCCATAGCCCGAGACCTTTGTCCTTCCTTTCCTTCATATTTTCGCTCGAGGATGAGCATCATTATGAATCGGCAATTTACATGCGAGCTTCAAAAAACATGTGCCTCTTCATCGATTCAGCAGTGGCACATTGTCCTTCTTCTTCTCTCAAGGGTATATTTCTCACAGCTTTTCTTAGGCTTGGCAGCAGGTTTGGCTTGGGCTGCCTTTTTTGAGCTGATGGCTTAGATTTAGTGGGTGCTCCTGCCTCGATGGCATCTCCCATCAACTTTTGCTTCGAGGAGGCTGGGTGCTTCCTCATCGAGTCATCATCAGCTTCTTCATGAACTAGCCTCTTCCTCTTGGAAGTTTTCTTGATCTTGCTGGAGGTTTCTTCTTCCATGCTCAGCTTCTTTGCAACTGTGGATTTCTTCTCCTTGCTGGTGCCTTTCTTTGTTTGTTGCCCTTGATAGCCCTTGGCAACCACTTTCCTCTTAGGCTTGGAAGTAATCTCCTCCTCAGCAACAAAGTCAGAGTCTTCCTCATCAGAATTCCTCTTCTTCCTGGCCTGGTGGCAGCAGGAGGCAATCCACTTGGGGTGCTCCTCTCTCCATCATCAGAAAAACTGCTGGCTTCAGGACTTGTGACTGCCTCTGGAATCTCAACTGGTGATTCAGATCTGTTCTGGCTGTCACTTGCATCAGACATGACTGACAACCTGTGAATAGAATAGGTATAGGCAGAATGGAAGAGTTATCACAAACTGCAGAGAATTTTGCAAAATAAATGAGTTCAAACTTCAGTTTTAAGTTTTCACAGAATGCATTTCGGTCTGACCGAGTCTAAAAATTCGGTGAATCCGAAGTGTCTAAACAGACCATTCACACCACTTTCGGTTGGACCGAAATGGGTTTCGGTCTAGCCGAGAGCACTAGGGTTTCACTGAGTCCTCATTTCGGTCTCACCGATTTGCACAACTCGGTTTAACCGAAAAGTGCAGTGCAATGGCCAGAGGCCAAATCGGTTAGTCCGAGAATGTAGAATCGGTCACACCGAGATGTGTTCGGCGGAAACCTAACCCTAAAATTTTCACTCGAATTTGGTTCTAAGATCTAATCTGCTGGATAGGAAGATTTCAAACTTGGCAAGAAGCTAGGCAAAACCTATCGTGCATTGAATCAGAGGTTGAAGCACGAGAGGGATGAAACTCACCCAACTTGGTGGAGTTTCACTACGGCGGCAACGGCGCGATGAGATTGACCGTTGACGGCGATGGAGACCATGGCGAGGGCGCACAAAGCGACGGCGGAGACGATCCGGAGACCACGGCGACGGCAATAAGGGTTTGGGGCGAGGCATTTGAAGGAATAATCAACGCGCGCTGCCCTCGGGTATATATACCCTTCGGCTGTCGGTGGGACCGAGATGGAAAACTCGGTGGGACCGAGATGGTTAACTGCAAGCAGTTACACACATCGGTCACGCCGAGATTTGCAACTCGGTTTCACCGAGGTGAAAACCTAGATCAATCCAAGTGATTTCGGTCTGTCCGATTTGAGTATATTGGTTTGACCGAAAGTACTTAGAAGGTTTTGGAATTTAGGCTTTTGACGGATCGGTGGCTCCGAGTGCTCCTCACTCGGTCTGTCCGAAAAAGTCTTGTTCAAAGTTTGTGATATAAGCATGAATAGAGTTTGAGACAAGAAAGCATAGATAGCTAGGGGAGGAACTTAGGCATTCTTGTCCATCCATTTGGTCAAAAAGAAAAATCCAAAAGACCAAAGCAACAAATGGATGTCCTCGAATGGATAAAATCATGCATCCAACATGCTCACACAATAAGATAGCAAATGAAATATGTGTCAAACATGCACAAACAAAACTCTAGCTATTAGCACACAATTTGGCGATGACTAGGTCATCTATATATGAGTATATTGACTTAGGAGTCAAATGAGAACATTTGATCATAGGTCATACTCATTGTTTAAGCACAAGTGGGGTTACCACTTTTCCATAAAGCATTAATGTGTTCACATCATTTGAAGATGCTTTAGCTCATTTCTTTAGAGCAAAGCTCCCCCTTGATGTGAGAACCCCTTTTAAAGGGTCAAACTAACCTTGGGTTGTCGTTGAGGACTTCATGTAGATGTTGAAGATGTGGATGCTCAATGTTGATGAAGATCATCAAGAGTTGGGAGCAATCCTTTGGATTCGGGCACTTTCAATACTTACATGGGTTAGTCCCACAAGGAACAAACAAGGATATCCATGGACATAGATTGAAGTACACAATAGATGATGTCCATGAATGCAATGATTACCTTGTCCCTTGACTTTCCAACATGAGGGTTTGTGACTCCATGAACTAGTGCAAGATGTGGAAGTTGATTGCACAAGTTCTTTGCCAAAATGAATATGAGTGAAGTATATTGGCGGAGTCACCCTCAAGAACTCTCTAGTTCTTCTTCTTCGGGATCCACATCATCTTGATGGGAATCCTTGGGGTAGTAGTTGAGCTTGTCGAAGTAGAACTTGAAGTTGCCTTGGGAACCCACTTGACCATGACCTTGGGTGCTTCAATGAATGCATCAATCTCCTCTTGAAGCTTGTCCTTGCCTTTTAGCTTGTGGTCTTGTGGTGGAAGGTCATCTTGAGCTTGTTCCACATTGGAAGAAGTAGGATCATACTTGTCCTTTTGAGAAACAAACTTTGGAGTGGGATATTGACCTTCTTCCCATTCAACACCCTCGGCGTTGAACTTTCGCTCAAATCCAATTCCTTGATTCTTCCGGTGTCTTCCTTGTTTGCGAACAATTTCCTCAAAGCTCTTGCTTCCGGCAAGACTCTTGTAGAAACCTTTCTCTATAATCCCTTTCAATAAACTATTTTCTTGCTCAAGTGAAACTTGGCTTGAAACATTGTTAGTGGAATCAAGAGAATTACTAGAAGTAACAACATTTGATTTAGCATGATTATTGTTACTACTAGATGAAGAATTTTCTTATGCTTGTCATGCTTAGTTTTAATAGGTGGCAAGAAATTAGACAAGAGAAGTCGTTTGGCAAGATATGAAGAACTCTTCTTTCGAAGATCGTCATTGATAGCTTTTAGAAACTCATGTTCTTGCTCTAGATTGAGCTTCTCGAAGCGTAGCTTCTCATGAGATCTTAGGAGCTCTCTATGATCTTCTTGAGTTGTTTCATGAGCTAACTTAAGAGTGTTTAGTTCTTTAGTTAGACGCTCAATCTCCTTCATAGCATTGTCATTCGACTCTTCTCGACTATAAAGACTATTAGCATGTTCATCATTACTAAGCTCACTAGATTTATCATGTAAAAGCTCATCTTCACCAAGCAAGTCATCCTCATCACTATCAAAGTCAATAAACTCAGGGTGTGATACCTTGGGGCCTTTTGCCATGAAGCATCTTCCAATTCCCTCATTTGGTGAATCAAATGTGTCATAGGAGTTGAACTTGGAGGATACGAGAGCAAGATCGGCAACACCTTCATCTTGACTATATTCGGAGTTGGAGTGATAGCTTCTTTCGGAGTGATTGTCGGAGTCGGAGCCGGAAACCCATTCACCAACATGAGCTTGATGTTTTCTTCTTGTGTAGCTCCTTGATGACTTGTCTTTCCTTTCCGAATCCTTGCTTCTCCGAGAGGATCTTCGTTCATAACGATCATCTCTACTCCTTCTTTCTTTTCGAGGCGACTCTTCTCTTGAGCTTCTTCTTCTTGGAGATTCTTCTCTTCTCTTGTGGGGAGTCGAACACTCATTTGAGTAGTGTCCGGGTCTTCCACAATTGTAGCAGTTTCGATCACGACTAGAAGATCTCTTTTCATCATATGATCTAGACTTTGAGCTTCTTTCCTTGCTTCTACTCTTGTAGAATTTGTTGAAATTCTTCACCATTAGGCTTATCTCTTCATTGGAAACTAGCTTGTCACTTGAGGTTGTGGGAGCTTCAACTGCAGCTTTGTAAGCACCACTTGACTTGTTGTGAAGCTCTTCCTTGTCTTTAAGTGTCATCTCATGAGCAACAATCCTTCCAATGACTTCGGTAGGCTTGAGATCCTTGTAGTTTGGCATCATTTGGATCAAAGTGCACACGGTGTCATACTTTCCATCCAAAGCTCTGAGAATCTTCTTGATGATGAATCGGTCGGTCATTTCTTCGCTTCCTAAGCCTGCCATCTCATTGGTGATGAGAGCAAGCCTAGAGTACATTTCAGCGACTCCTTCACCTTCCTTCATCTTGAACTTGTCAAGTTGACCTTGAAGAACATCTAGCTTTGATTCCTTCACGGACTCGGTACCTTCGTGCATTTCGACCAAAGTATCCCAAATCTCTTTTGCATTCTCAAGACGGCTGATCTTGTTGAACTCCTCGACACAAAGCATTGAAGAGAATGTCACAAGCTTGAGCATTGTTCAGAACATCCGCAACTCATCCGCAGAGCTTCGCGATCTGGAACTTTTCCTTCCTCGAAGAACTCACCTTGCAAGCCAACACAAATAATGCCCCATGCGGCAGGGTTATGTCCAAGAATATGCATTTTCATTTTGTGCTTCCAACTAGCAAAGTTCGAACCATCAAAGTAAGGACCTCTACGAAAATTACCCTCACTAGACGCCATACTCTCCTAGGTTGTGAAACCAAGCTTATAGAATCCAATGCAATGAAAACCAATCCTATGGAGACCAAAGCTCTGATACCACTTGTAGGATCGGAAGTATGTCTAGAGGGGGGGTGATTAGACTACTTGACAACTTAAAAGTTTAGCCTTTTGATTAGGACAAGTTTTTAGCAAGTTCACAATGATGACCAAGTCAAGTATCACCCTACACATGCAATTCTAGAGTAATGGCAGCGGAAAGTAAATTGCACATGTAGTAAATAAGAGGTGGAGAAGAGCAAACGCAATTTGGAGACACGGGGATTTTTCTCGTGGTTCCGATAGGTGGTGCTATCGTCAATCCACGTTGATGGAGACTTCAACCCACGGAGGGTAACGGCTGCGAGAGTCCATGGAGGGCTCCACCCACGAAGGGTCCACGAAGAAGCAACCTTGTCTATGCCATCATGGCTTACGCCCACGGAGGACTAGCCTTACTCGGGGTAGATCTTCACGAAGTAGGCGATCTCCTTGCCCTTACAAACTTCTTGGTTCAACTCCACATCTTGACGGAGGCTCCCAAGCGACACCTAACCAATCTAGGAGGCACCACCTCCAAAAGGTAATAGATGGTGTTGGTGATGATGAACTCCTTGCTCTTGTGCTTCAAATGATAATCTCCCCAACACTCAACTCTCCTCACTGATTTGGCTGTGGTGGAGGAAGGGATTGAGTGGAAAGCAACTTGGGAAGGCTAGAAATCAAGTTTCATATGGTGGGAATGGAGCAACTTGATCTCAACACAAGGGTAGGTAGTTTTCTTCTCGAAAATGTAAGGTAGGAGTGGTTGTTCTTTCGATGGCTCTCTCCACGAATGAAGAGGAGGTGGAGGGTATTTATAGCCTCCACACAAAATCCAACTGCGTTACACACATTTGACCAATCTCGGTCGGACCGAAGTTGACAACTCGGTGAGACCGAAAGTTCAAATCTTGTGAACGTTGGGATTTTCAGTGGGACCGAAAATACAATCTCGGTTAGTCCGATTCTTCCAAAGTCTAGGGTTTGCCAATCTCGGTGGGACCGACTTTCTCATCTCGGTGACACCGATTTGAGTACGTATGGTTCTGAAGCTTGGCAACACCAATTTCGTAAGACCGAGTTTGGAATCGGAAAATCCGAAATTACTAGGGTTTGGCTATATGGCTGAGGTGGTTCATCTCGGTGTGGTGAGTTTATGGAATCGGTGGGACCGAGATTACTTATGAGTTTATGTTGGAGTGAAAGATTGCTGATAGTTTGAGAGATAAATCACTAAGCACTTTGAGCAACCAGATCATCATCATAACCTCATCCCCTTTTAATAGTATTGGCTTTCCTATGGACTCAATGTGATCTTGGATCACTAAACCAAAAATGGAGTCTTGAGCTTTTGCCAATGTTTTCCTTAGCATTTTGAGGGGTCCACATCATCAGTCATTGCCATACCCATATCACTGAACTTTCTGAAATATTCTCAAGAAATAATTAGTTCAATGATATATATGTTGTTATTAATTACCAAAACCACCAGGGGATTAGTTGCACTTTCAGATGGAGATGTTGGTGAAGATGGCGGAGGTGTTGGTGAAGATCGCGGTGATGATGATGGCCCCCGGCAGCGCTCCGGCGCCACCGGAAGCAAGGGGGAGATAGCCCCCTTCTTCTTCTTCTTCCTTGACCTTCTCCCTAGATGGGAGAAGGGTTTCCCCTCTGGTCCTTGGCTCCCATGGCGTGGGAGGGGCGAGAGCCCCTCCGAGATTGGATCTATCTCTCTGTCTCTGTTTGTTTCTATGTTCTGGAATTCTGCCCTGGCACCGTTTCTTTTATATCCGGAGATCTGTAACTCCGATTGGATTGAAACCTTCGCCCAGATCATTTTCCAAAAATTAGCTTTCTTGCGGACAAAGAAGGGCATCAACTGCCTTACGAGGGGCCCAGAAGGGTGTGGGGCGCGCCCACCTGGAGTGGGCGTGGGCCCCTGTCTCGTGGCCACCTCGGGCACCGTCTCGTGTTGATTTTACTTCCCAAAAATCATAAATATTCCAAAATAATTCTCCATCCGTTTTTATCCCGTTTGGACTCAGTTTGATATGGGGTTTCTGCGAAACATAAAACACGCAACAGACAGGAACTGGCACTGGGCACTAGATCAATATGTTAGTCCTAAAAAATAGTATAAAAAGTTGCCAAAAGTATATGAAAGTTGTAAAATATTGGCATGGAACAATAAAAAATTATAGATACGGCGGAGACGTATCAGCGTCCCCAAGCTTAATCCCTACTCGTCCTCGAGTAGGTAAATGATAAAAAAGATAATTTTTGATGTGGAATGCTACCTAGCATAATCTTGATCATATGTCTAATCATGGCATGAATATTAAGACACGAGCGATTCAAAGCAATAATCTATCATTTGACATAAAAAATGATAATACTTCGAGCGTACCAATAAATCAATCATGTCTTTTCAAAACAACATGGCCAAAGCAAGCTTATCCCTACAAAATCATATAGTTTGGCCATGCTTCATTTTCGTCACACAAAATGCTCCCATCATGCACAACCCCGATGACAAGCCGAGCAATTGGTTCATACTTTTTAACGCGCTTCAGCTTTTTCAACCCTCATGCAATACATGAGCGCAAGCCATGGATATAGCACTATAGGTGGAATAGAATATGATGGTGGGGGTTTATGTGGAGAAGACAAAAAGGGAGAAAGTCTCACATCGACGCGGCTAATCAACGGGCTATGGAGATGCCCATCAATTGATGTCAATGCAAGGAGTAGGGATTGCCATGCAACGGATGCACTAGAGCTATAAGTGTATGAAAGCTCAAACTGAAAACTAAGTGGGTGTGCATCCAACTTGCTTGCTCATGAAGACCTAGGGCATTTGAGGAAGCCCATCGTTGGAATATACAAGCCAAGTTATATAATGAAAAATTCCCACTAGTATATGAAAGTGACAATCATAGGAGACTCTCTATATGAAGAACATGGTGCTACTCTGAAGCACAAGTGTGGTAAAAGGATAGTAACATTGCCCCTTTTCTTTTGCTTTTTTGCTTTTTTTTTCTTTTTCTTTTTTTTGGGTGGGCTTCTTTGGCCCCCTTTTTTATTTAGGCTTCTTTGGTCTTTCCTTTTATTATTATTTTTTTATTTTTTTCATGGGGCAATGCTCTATAATGATGATCATCACACTTTTATTTACTTACAACTCAATATTACAACTCGATACTAGAAAAAAGATATGACTCTATATGAATGCCTCCGACGGTGTACCGGGATGTACAACGATCAAGCGTAGCAATGACATCAAAAAACGGACAAGCCATGAAAACATCATGCTAGCTATCTTACGATCATGCAAGGCAATAGGACAATGAATGCTCAAGTCATGTATATGATGATGATGGAAGTTGCATGGCAATATATCTCGGAATGGCTATGGAAATGCCATGATAGGTAGGTATGGTGGCTGTTTTGAGGAAGATATAAGGAGGCTTGTGTGTGATAGAGCGTATCATATCACGGGGTTTGGATGCACCGGCGAAGTTTGCACCAACTCTCAAGGTGAGAAAGGGCAATGCACGACACCGAAGAGGCTAGCAATGATGGAAAAGTAAAAGTGTGTATAATCCATGGACTCACATTAGTCATAAAGAACTCATATACTTATTGCAAAAGTTTATTAGCCCTCGAAGCAAAGTACTACTACGCATGCCCCTAGGGGGATAGACTGGTAGGAAAAGACCATCGTTTGTCCCCGACCGCCACTCATAAGTAAGACAATCAAAGAAACACCCCATGCTTCAAATTTGGCACACAACAGTTACCATACATGCATGCTATGGGACTTGCAAACCTCAACACAAGTGTCTCTACAATCCACAACCACTCACTAGCATGACTCTAATATCACCATCTTTATATCACAAAACTATTGCAAGGAATCAAACATATGATATTCAGCGATCTACAAGTTTATGTAGGATTTTATGACTAACCATGTGAATGGCCAATTCCTGTCATATCTCTAAATAGATATAAGTGAAGAAGGAGAGTTTAATTCTTTCTACAAAAGATATGCCCACACTCTAACAAATATAAGTGAATCAAAAGAGCATTCTACAAATGGGGGTTTTCTAAGTAAAGAGAAACAGGCAATCCAAACATCAAAAGATATAAGTGAAGCACATGAAGCATTCTATAAAGCCATACTCAAAAGATTTAAGTGAACTACAATGAGAATTCTATAAATCAACCAAGGACTTTCTCATACTAGCATGGTGCATAAAATAAAAGTGAAAATTAAATGCAAAAGTCGCTCCAAGACTTGCACATATCGCATGAACGAAACGAATACGAAAACATACCGATACTTGTTGAAGAAAGAGGGGATGCCTTCCGGGGCATCACCAAGCTTAGACGCTTGAGTCTCCTTTCATATTTACTTAGGGTGCCTTGGGCATCCCCAAGCCTGAGCTCTTGCCTCTCTTCCTTTTTCTCATATCGAGACCTCCTCGATCAAACACTTCATCCACACAAAACTTCAACAGAAAACTCAGTAAGATCCGTTAGTATAATAAAGCAAATCACTACTCTAAGTACTGTAAAAAACCAATTCATATCTTATTTTTGCATTGTGTCTACTGTAATATAAGTTTTTCATGGCTTAATCCACTGATAGAAACTGATAGTGTCATCAAAACAAGTAAACTATGCATCAAAAATAGAACCTGTCAAAAACAGAACAGTCTATAGCAATCTGAACATTCACCATACTTCTGGTACCTCAAAAATTCTACCAAAATTAGTAAAAATAAAAAATTTGTACGGGAAGATAGTGAAAAAATAATCAGAACTATTTGACATTCCATTTAAAAATGTAAAATCGCGCACTACAGCCAAAGTTTCTGCCCTGCACCGTACAAACCAACAAGCATCGTAAACATCCTAAAGGCAAACCTTGGCACATTATTTTTATAAAACAATGGAATTTTACAAGGGGATAATTATTTTTGATGAAAAGTTTTTGTAATTAAGATTCACAAAGTGTCTATGAGCATGAACAAAGTTCAAGGAGCTCTCCCACTTCAACAATGCTTGTCTTTCTCACTTTCACTTTCCTTTTTGAAAAGTTTTGAGGTTCCCCTCTTTATTTTATTTTTATTTTTAAACTATATAAAAGAACTAACAGAAATAAATGACTCTCTAAAACTTCCGGGTTGTCTCCCTGGCAGCGCTTTCTTTAAAGCCATTAAGCTAGGCATATAGTGCTCAAGTAATGAATCCACCCGGATCCCAAGGTATATCAAAGCCAATTTTAATTAACAATGATTTGTAATTTAGTAGTGAGCAGAAAGTAACATATATCATGCAACAACGAAGTCTAACTCTCTTCCTATGCATCAGCATGTCATAAAAGAACAATTCATGCATACCAAGTAAAGGCCAACGCATAGTATAAGCAGTTTCTTGCAATTTTATCATATTGGAAACATAGAGAGGTGGAGATAGAGTTACTCTCTCATAATAATTGCAAGTAGGAGCAGCAAGCACATGCATATCACATTCATCAAAATTATCATGTGCAATGATAAAAGGCAACCCATCAATAGAATCCTTAATAAGCACAAACTTCTCCGATATAGTGTAGCCAGGAGAATTCAAAAAGATAATAGGACTATCATGCGTGGATGCAATAGCAACAGTTTCATGTTTAACATAAGGAACTATGGCAAGTTCATCTCCATAAGCATCATTTATATTAGCATCTTGGCCACAAGCATAGAAAGCATCATCAAAAAGGGATATTTCAAGAGAATCAACGGGATCATAACAATCATCACAGCAATCATCCTTCGGTAAGCACGAAGGGGAATTAAACAATGTATGAGTTGAAGAGTTACTCTCATTAGAAGGTGGGCGCGGGTAGCTAATCCGCTCTTCCTCCTTTTGTTCTTTGCTCTTCTCATCATCTTTTTCATCCAATGAGCCCACAATTTCGTCAATTTCTTCTTCCATAGCTTCCTGCAAAATATTAGTCTCTTCTTGGACAGCGGAGACTTTCTCAATATAGTTTAACATAGGCATTAGAAGCATAATTATCATAACAATATTCAAGTATGGCAAAATTTTCAGATTTGTAGAGAGTAGCATCATACTTTTCAATCAAAGAAGCAATTTCATAAGCACCCTTAAAAGCAACAAATTCTTCAATTTGTTGAACATCATAGTAATTATAAACACCCTTAACATACGAAGATACGATTCCATTATCACTAGACAAGCATTGATAGGGAAGGTGTTTCTTAGGGTTTTCAGAACAACAAGTAAAATCATATAGTTCACATAAAGTCCAAGCATAACATTGCAAACGATGAATTTGATCCCGTAAAAGTTTCCCTTTTTCAGATATGCGGTGTCGCACATAACAAGCATGCTCATATAAAGATTTGCCCTCAACTAAGCTAGTTGGGGTTTCAGCACGAGCACATAGGGATCGAAGATGATCCAAGTAAAAAGCTTCAGTAGTGTGATAGATTTTGAGTGGTTCTTCAACCATTGGTGCAGTAGGTACAATTAATTTATTTTTGGTATTTTGCGTTTCTTACCCATAACTAAAGATAGAAAACAACTAAGAACAACAAATAAAAATTACTTAGTGATAAAGCAAACAAGCACACACGAGAATATTCACCCCACGCTATGACTCCCTAGCAACGGCGCCAGAAAAAGGTCTTGATAACCCACAAGTGTTGGGGATAATTGTAGCCTCTTTCGATAAGTAAGAGTGTCGAACCCAACGAGGAGCTAAAGGTAGAACAAATATTCTCTCATGTCCTATCTGCCACTGATACGACTCTACGGACACTTGACGTTCGCTTTACCTAGAACAAGTATGAAACTAGAAGTACTTGTAGGTGTTGTTGGGTAGGTTTGCAAGATAATAAAGAGCATGTAAATAAAAGTTAGGGGCTGTTTAGATAAAGAAGCAATAACGTAAATATAACGAGTGTGGAAAAGTGGTGGTAGGATTTGTTAAATTGTCCCTAAGCAATTGACTAGTTTACTAGACCGATAGCAAGTTTTATGTGGGAGAGGCATAAGCTAACATACTTTCTCTTCATGGATCATATGCACTTATGATTGGAACTCTAGCAAGCATCCGCAACTACTAAAGATCATTAAGGTAAAACCCAACCATAGCATTAAAGTATCAAGTCCCCTTTATCCCATACGCCACAACCCCCTTACTCGGGTTTATGCTTCTGTCACTCAAGCAACCCACTATAAGCGAATCATGAACGTATTGCAACACCCTACAGCAGGAATCCCTCACGCTTGCGCGACACGGAGGGCACAATAGGACAGCAACATAACCACAAGCAAATTAAACCATTCATAGCAATTCATGAATCACCGATAGGACAACGAAAATCTACTCAGACATCATAGGATAGCAACACAACATTGGATAATAATATGAAGCATAAAGCACCATGTTCAAGTAGAGGGTACAGCGGGTTGCGGGAGAGTGGACCGCTGAATATAGATGGGGGAAGGTGATGGAGATGTTGGTGAAGATGGCGGAGGTGCTGGTGAAGATCGCGATGATGATGATGGCCCCCGGCAGCGCTCCGGCGCCACCGGAAGCAAGGGGAGAGAGCCCCCCTTCTTCTTCTTCTTCCTTGACCTTCTCCCTAGATGGGAGAAGGGTTTCCCCTTTGGTCCTTGGCACCCATGGCATGGGAGGGGCGAGAGCCCCTCTGAGATTGGATCTATCTCTCTGTCTCTCTCTGTTTCTGCGTTCTGGAATTCTGCCCTGGCACCGTTTCTTTTATATCCGGAGATCCCTAACTCCGATTGGATTGAAACCTTTGCCCAGATATTTTTCCAAAAATTAGCTTTCTTGCCGCCAAAGAAGGGCATCAACTGCCTTACGAGGGGCCCAGGAGGGTGGGGGGCGCGCCCACCTGGTGTGAGCGTGGGCCCCTATCTCGTGGCCACCTCGGGCACCGTCTTACGTTGATTTTACTTCCCAAAAATCACAAATATTCCAAAATAATTCTCCGTCCGTTTTTATCCCGTTTGATATGGGGTTTCTGCGAAACATAAAACATGTAACAGTTAGGAACTGGCACTGGGCACTGGATCAATACGTTAGTCCTAAAAATAGTATAAAAAGTTGCCAAAAGTATATGAAAGTTGTAGAATATTGGCATGGAACAATAAAAAATTATAGATACGACGGAGACGTATCAAGAGCCACTCCGGAGAGATGCCAATCACTATGTGCAACGGCTTAGACACAAACTCCGGCGGGATATCGCGCCTCACCCCCCAACATAGGCCACCATCGCAAACTGGAGACGCTGCGCTAGGTCTTCCATGGCATGAGTGCGATGGACAACGCAGAGCTTGGACGGTAGGAACTCCTTGTGCCCCACACGATCCATCCTCAGGGAGGGAAGGCTAGGCCACGCCACGTGTGAGCCTTGCTGCACTGTCGTCGCTAGAGGCAGAGGCGGCGACACATGCTACACTCTGGTGTCCTGCCTTGCTCGGCTGGGCTGCACGGCCTTGCCGCGCCTTGCCACCTTGGATGAGGCTGCCATCCTCAGATCTTCTTCCGGCGAGGGACTGCGGGGGCTCTTGCACTCGTTGGCCTCGTACCCAACCAGCCCGCATCGCAGGCAGACCACCATGTTCATGAAGTCGATCTTGCGGTGCCCTTCCTAGAAACACTTGAAGCAAAGGCCTTCCATCTCTTGCGAGACCTCCAAACACAGCTGCTGCCTAGCCAGCCGACGAACCTGCTACTACCCCGAGCTCCTCCGCTGACACCAGAGTTCCTTCTTGGAGGGACGCGACTGATCCCAAGCGGCCTCCGACCGCGCCACCAGAGCCACTCTCGATTCCACCACCAGATCCGGCCCCTCGGACTCCTCCGAGCCGGTAGAGAGGCCGAGACCCGAGACGATGGGGCGCTCGCCACTCGTCCTGAAGGATGAGTTCCTGGACCTCGAGCTGGATGACATGGCGCGCGCGAAGAGGGAGGGGGAGCAAGAGCGCGAGCCGCCGGCCTGGGGGTGGTCGTCGGGGTCGGAGTGACTGTCGGCGGGGAGCGGAGGACGCCGGCACCGGGGTGGTGCACGGCGGGCACAAGGGAGGGGGACGGGGCCTCATGTGAAATAATATACACCGGATCTGGAGGAGAGCCCGCTCACAAGGAGGACAAGGATGAAAAGCTTGAGCGCAGGAACCTCGCCATCAGTCTAAATTATATATGAACTAGATTACAAAAATGTGTAGAATCTGATTTTAATAAGTAAATTTCATTAGAATTTCATAATTTAAAATCTTATTTTGTTGACTGATTAGTTGATTCCACCGGCCACCACACGCCACCTCCCCTTGTAGCACCTGCCGCCTTTTGCTCCTCCCCCACCTCACTTCGGTCCTTCTTAATTTAAATAGATCGGAAAGTAAAAATTGCAAAATAGTAGATCAGAAACTTGTATGATGGAAAAGAGACTTAATATGATCGAAAAGAGACCCGGGGGCCATAGGTTTCACTAGTGGCTTCTCTCAAGATAGCAAATAATACGGTGGGTGAAAAAATTACTGCCGAGCAATTGATAGAAGAGCGCATAATTATGACGATATCTAAGGCAATGATCATGAACATAGGCATCATGTCCCTGTGAAGTAGACCGAAATGATTCTGCATCTACTACTATTACTCCACACATCGACCGACTCCTGCCTGCATCTAGACTATTAAGTTCATAAAGAACATATTAACACATTAAGTAAGATGACATGATTTAGAAGAATTAACTCAAGCAATATGATGAAAACCCCATCTTTTTATCCTCGATGGCAACAATACAATACTTGCCTTGCTGCCCCTATTGTCACTGGGAAAGGACACTGCAAGATTGAACCCAAAGCTAAGCACTTCTCCCATCGCAAGAAAAACAAATCTAGTTGGCCAAACTAAACCGATAATTCGAAGAGACTTGCAAAGATATCAAATCATGCATATAAGAATTCAGAGAAGACTCAAATAATATTCATAGATAATCTGATCATAATCCGCAATTCATCGGATCTCGGCAAACACACCGCAAAAGAGTATTACATTGAATAGGTCTCCAAGAACATCGAGGAGAACATGGTATTGAGAATCAAAGAGAGAGAAGAAGCCATCTAGCTACTAGCTATGGACTCGTAGGTCTGTGACTCACGCTTCATCGAAAGGGCAATGGTGTTGATGTAGAAGCCATCCGTGATCGAATCCCCCTCCAACAGGACGCCGGAAAAGGCCCCTAGATGGGATCTCATGGGTACAGAAGGTTGCGGTGGTGGAAAAGTGTTTTCGTGTCTCCCCCTAATGGTTTTGGGGTATAAGAGAATATATGGGCGAAAGAATTAGGTCAGGAGACCTCCGAGGGGCCCACGAGGTAGGGGCGTGCCCTACCCCCTGGGCGCGCCCTCCACCCTCGTGGATGCCTCGTTGCTTCTCTGACTTCATCTGCAAGTCTCCTGGTTTGCTTCTGGTCCAAGAAAGATCATCGTGAAAGTTTTATTCCGTTTGGACTCCGTTTGGTATTCCTTTTCTGCGAAACTCTAAAACAGGCGAAAAACAGAAAGTGGCACTGGGCTCTAGGTTAATAGGTTAGTCCCAAAAATAATATAAAATAGCATATTAATGCATATAAAACATCCAAAACAGACAATATAATAGCATGGAACAATTAAAAATTATAGATACTTTGGAGATGTATCAAGCATCCCCAAGCTTAATTCCTGCTCGTCCTCGAGTAGGTAAATGATAAAAAACAGAATTTTTTATGTGGAATGCTACCTAACATATTTATCAATGTAATTCTATTTATTATGGCATGAGTGTTCATATATGTAAGATTCAAAACAAATGTTTAATATTGACATAAAAACAATAATACTTAAAGCATACTAACAAGGCAAATATGTCTTCTCAAAATAACATGGCCAAAGAAAGCTTATCCCTACAAAATCATATAGTCTGGCTATGCTCCATCATCATCATACAAAAATACTCAAATCATGCTCAACCCCTATGACAAGCCAAGCAATTGTTTCATACTTTGATGTTCTCGAAACTTTTCAACTTTCACGCAATACATGAGCGTGAGCCATGGACATAGCACTATGGTGGAAGAGAATATGGTGGTTGTGGAGAAGACAAAAAGAGGGAGATAGTCTCACATCAACTAGGCGTATCAACGGGCTATGGATATTCCCATTAATAGATATCAATGTGAGTGAGTAGAGATTGACATGCAATGGATGCACTAGAGCTATAAGTTTATGAAAGCTCAAAAAGAAACTAAGTGGGTGTGCATCAAACTTGCCTACTCATGAAGACCTAGGGCATTTGAGGAAGCCCATCGTTGGAATATACAAGCCAAGTTCTATAATGAAAAATTCCCACTAGTATATGAAAGTGACAAAATAAGAGACTCTCTATCATGAAGATCATGGTGCTACTTTGAAGCACAAGTGTGGAAAAAGGATAGTAACATTGCCCCTTCTCTCTTTTTCTCTCATTTTTTTTTCTTTTTATTCCTTTTTTCTTCTTTTTCCCCTTTTTTCTTGGCTTATTGGGCCTCTTTTTTAGCTTCTTTGGCCTTTTTTTCCTCACATGGGACAATGCTTTAATAATGATGATCATCACACTTCTATTTACTTACAACTCAAAAGAATTAAAACTCAATGCTTAGAACAAAAATATGACTCTATGTGGATGCCTCCGGCGGTGTACTGGGATGTGCAATGAATCAAGTGTGACATGTATGAAATAATTATGAAAGGTGGCTTTTCCACAAGTACGATGTTAACTACATGATCATGCAAAGCAATATGACAATGACGAAACGTGTCATAATAAACGCAACGGTGGAAAGTTGCATGGCAATATATCTCGGAATGGCTGTGGAATGCCATAATAGGTAGGTATGGTGGCTGTTTTGAGGAAGGTATATGGTGGGTGTATGGTACCGGCGAAGATGCGCGGCATAAGAGAGGCTAGCAATGGTGGAAGGGTGAGGGTGCGTATAATCCTTGGACTCAACATTAGTAAAAAAGAATTCACATACTTATTGCAAAAATCTATAGCAATCAAAACGAAGTACTACGCGCATGCTCCTAGGGGGATAGATTGGTAGGAAAAAACCATCGCTTGTCCCCAATCGCCACTCATAAGGAAGACAGTCAATAAATACTTCATGCTCCAACTTCGTTACATAACGGTTCACCATTCTCAAATTCACAATTACTCCACTAGCATGACTCTAATATCACCATCTTCATATCTCAAAACAATCATAAAGAATCAAACTTCTCATAGTATTCAATGCACTTTGTATGAAAGTTTTTATTATACCCCTCTTGGATGCCTATCATATTAGGACTAAATTCATAACCAGAGAAAATTACCATGCTGTTCTAAAAGACTCTCAAAATAATATAAGTGAAGCATGAGAGTTCATTGATTTCTATGAAATAAAGCCACCGCCGTGCTCTAAAAAGATATAAGTGAAGCACAAGAGCAATATTGCCTATCTAAAAAGATATAAGTGAAGCACATAGAGTATTCTAATAAATCATGATTTATGCGTGTCTCTCCAAAATGGTGTGTACATCAAGTATGATTGTGGCAAACTAAAAAGCAAAGACTGAAATCATACAAGACGCTCCAAGCAAAACACATATCATGTGGTGAATAAAAATATAGCCTCAAGTAAAGTTACCGATAGACGAAGACGAAAGAGGGGATGCCTTCCGGGGCATCCCCAAGCTTAGGCTTTTGGTTGCCCTTGAATATTACCTTGGGGTGCCTTGGTTATCCCTAAGCTTAGGATCTTGCCACTCTTTATTCCATAGTCCATCAAATCCTTACCCAAAACTTGAAAACTTCACAATACAAAACTCAACAGAATATCTCATAAGCTCTGTTAGTATAAGAAAATAAATCACCACTTTAAGGTACTGTTGAAAACTCATTCTTTATTTATATTGGTGTAATATCTACTATATTCCAACTTTTCCATGGTTCATACCCCCCGATACTACCCGTAGATTCATTAAAATAAGCAAACAACACATAGCAAACATAACCTATCAAAAACAGAACAGTCTGTAGCAATCTGTAACTCTCGAATACTTATGTAACTCCAAAAATTCTGAAAAATTAGGAAGACCAGGTAAATTTGTTCACCAATCCAGAGCAAAAAGAATCAGATAAAAATCATGTTTCAACAAAATTCTGGAAATTATTTACTGGGCGTAAAAGTTTCTGTTTTTCAGCAGGATCAACACAACTATCACCGTAAGCTATCCTAAAGGTTTAACTTGGCACAAACACTAATTAAAACACAAAACCACATCTGACCAGATGCTAGATGTATTATTTATTACTAAACAGGAACGGAAATCAAGGAACAAAAATAAAATTGGGTTGCCTCCCAACAAGCGCTTTTCTTTAAAGGCTTTTAGCTAGGCATTGATAATTTCAATGATGCTCACATAAAAAAGAAGAATTGAAGCACAAGGAGGGCATCATAAAGCATGTGTCAAACACATCTAATTCTAACATACTTCCTATGCATAGGCATTTTTATAAGCAAACAAATTATCAAGACAAGCCAAAACTAGCATATGCAAGGAAGAAGATAGAGACTATAGCAATCTCAACATGAAGAGAGGTAATTTAGTAAGATAAAAATTTCTACAACCCTATTTTCCTCTCTCATAATAATTACTTGTAGGATCGTAAGCAAATTAAACAAAATAGCTATCACATAACATATTCTCAACACGATCCACATGCATGTGAAGTAGACACTCTTCCAAAATAGTGGGATTAACATTAACTAAAGTCATGACCTCTCAAAACCCACTTTTATCAAAAATTTCATAAGATTGAGCATTCTCCAAATGTTTGGGATCTAAAGTTGACACTCTTACAAACCCACTTCTAGTATTATTGCAAAAATTATTATCAATCTCATATTCATCATGGGGCTTAAATAAATTTTCAAGATCATAAGAAGAATCACCCCAATCATGATCATTGCAACAAGTAGTAGACATAACAAAATTAGCATCCCCAAGCTTAGGGTTTTGCATATCATTAACACAATTGACCTTAATAGAATTTATAATAACATCATTGCAATCATGCTTTTTATTCAAAGATCTATCGTGAATCACTTCATAAAGCACTTCATCACAATTTTCAGATTCATGAATTTCAAGCAAAACCTCTAAAGATAATCTAGTGCACTCAAATCACTAGAAATTGGTTCATCATAATTAGGTCTCTTAAAAAGATTAGCAAGTGGATGAGGATCCATAAACTTTTAGCAAGCAAAGATGCAAGCAAAAAGAAGGCACATGGTAACACAAGCGAACAAAAGATCGAACGAAAGAAGGGCGAAGAAAAGGCAAATCTTTTCGAAAATCGTTTTAGAGGTGGGGGAGAGGAAAATGAGAGGAGAATGGAAAATAAGTAATGCAAGAGATGAGAGTTTATGATGGGTACTTGGTATGTCTTGACTTGGCATAGATCGCCCCGGCAATGGCGCCAGAAATTGGCAAGTTGACGGGAGACAAATCTTGACTTGACTTGGCATAAATCTCCCCGGCAACGGCGCCAAAAATTCTTCCTGCTACTTCTGGAGCCTGCGTTGGTTTTTCCCTTGAAGAGGAAACGGTGATGTAGCAAAGTAGAGTAAGTATTTCCCTCAGTTTGAGAACCAAGGTATCAATCCAGTAGGAGACAACGCACAAGTCACCGAATACATGCACAAACAATCAACAAACTTGCGCCCAGTGCGATAAAGGGGTTGTCAATCCCTTCACGGTTACTTGCAAAAGTGAGATCTGATAGAGATAGATAAACGGTAAAGTAAATATTTTTGGTATTTTTGGTTTATTGATCGGAAAGTAAAAGATTGCAAAATAGTAGATCGGAAACTTGTATGATGGAAAAGAGACTTAATATGATGGGAAAGAGACCTGGGGGCCATAGGTTTCACTAGTGGCTTCTCTCAAGATAGCAAATAATATGGTGGGTGAACAATGTTGGGGAACGCAGTAATTTCGAAAAAATTCCTACGATCACGTAAGATCTATCTAGGTGATGCATAGCAACGGGGGGAGAGTGTGTCCCTGTACCCTCGTAGACCGAAAGCGGAAGCATTATGTAACGCGGTTGATGTAGTCAAACATCTTCGCAATCCAACCGATCAAGTACCGAATGCACGGCACCTCCGTGATCTGCACATGTTCAGCTTGGTGACGTCCCTCGAACTCTAGATCCAGTTGAGGCCGAGGGAGAGTTCCGTCAGCACGACGACGTGGTGACGGTGATGATGAAGTTACCGGCACAGGGCTTCGCCTAAGCACTAGGAAGATATGAACGAGGTGGAAAACTGTGGAGGGGGGCGCCGCACACGGCTAAAAGATCAACTTGTATGTCTATGGGGTGCCCCCTCCACGTATATAAAGGAGGAGAGGGGAGGCTGACCGACCATCCTTGGCGCGCCCCCAAGAGGGGAATCCTACTAGGACTCAATGGGGAGGGGGCGCGCGGCCTGCCCTGGCCGGCCCTCTCTCTCTCCACTAAGGCCCATCTGTTGGGGAACGTAGTAATTTCAAAAATTTACCTACGCACACGCAAGATCATGGTGATGGCATAGCAACGAGAGGGGAGAGTGTATGTCCACGTACCCTCGTAGACCGTAAGCGGAAGCGTTATCACAACGCGGTTGATGTAGTCGTACGTCTTCACGATCTGACCGATCCAAGCACCAAACGTACGGAGCCTCCGAGTTCAGCACATGTTCAGCTCGATGACGATCTCCGGCCTCCGATCCAGCCGAGCTCTGGAGATGAGTTCCGTCAGCACGACGGCATGGTGACGATGTTGATGTTCTACCGGCGCCGGGCTTTGCCTAAACTCCGCGACGATATGACCGAGGTGGAATATGGTGGAAGGGGGCACCGCACACGGCTAAGGAACGATCCGTAGATCAACTTGTGTGTCTATGGGGTGCCCCCTGCCCCCATATATAAAGGAGGGAGGGGAGGCGGCCGCCCCTTTGGGCGCGCCAAGGGAGGAGGAATCCTCCTCCTAGTAGGAGTAGGATTCCTCCTTTCCTACTCCTACTAGGAGGGGGAAGGAAGGGGGAGAGGGGGGAAGGAAAGGGGGGCGCCGCCCCCCCTCCTAGTCCAATTCGGACCAGAGGGAGAGGGGGCGCGTGGCCCACCCTGGCGGCCCCTCTCTCTTCCCACCTAGGGCCATGTGGCCCGTTAACTCTCCCGGGGGGTTCCGGTAACCCCCCCCCCCCGGCACTCCGGTTTTCTCCGAAAACTCCCGAAACCTTTCCGGTGTCCGAATATAGTCGTCCAATATATCGATCTTTATGTCTCGACCATTTCGAGACTCCTCGTCATGTCCGTGATCACATCCGGGACTCCGAATAAACTTTGATACATCAAAACTTATAAACTCATAATAAAACTGTCATCAAAACGTTAAGCGTGCGGACCCTACGGGTTCAAGAACTATGTAGACATGACCTAAAACCATTCTCGGTCAATAACCAATAGCGGGACCTGGATGCCCATATTGGTTCCTACACATTCTACGAAGATCTTTATCGGTCAAACCGCATAACAACATACTTTGTTCCCTTTGTCATCGGTATGTTACTTGCCCGAGATTTGATCGTCGGTATCCAATACCTAGTTCAATCTCGTTACCGGCAAGTCTCTTTACACGTTCCGTAATGCGTCATCTCATAACTAACTCATTAGTTACATGCTTGCAAGGCTTAGGTGATGAGTATTACCGAGAGGGCCCAGAGATACCTCTCCGACAATCAGAGTGACAAATCCTAATCTCGAATTATGCAACTCAACATGTACCTTCGGAAACACCTGTAGAGCACCTTTATAATCACCCAGTTACGTTGTGATGTTTGGTAGCACACAAAGTATTCTTCTGGTAAACAGGAGTTGCACAATCTCATAGTTGTAGGAACTTTGTATAAGTCATGAAGAAAGCAATAGCAGTATACTAAACGATCAAGTGCTAGGCTAACAGAATGGGTCATGTCAATCACATCATTCTTCTAATGATGTGATCCCACTAATCAAATGACAACACATGTCTATGGTTAGGAAACATAACCATCTTTGATTAATTAGCTAGTCAAGTAGAGGCATACTAGTGACTATAGTTTTGTCTATGTATTCACACATGTATCATGTTTCCGGTTAATACAATTCTAGCATGAATAATAAACATTTATCATGATATGAGGAAATAAATAATAACTTTATTATTGCCTCTAGGGCATATTTCCTTCAGTCTCCCACTTGCACTAGAGTCAATAATCTAGATTACATAGTAATGATTCTAACACCCATGGAGTCTTGGTGCTGAACATGTTTTGCTCGTGAGAGAGGCTTAGTCAACGGGTTTGCAACATTCAGATCCATATGTATCTTGCAAATCTCTATGTCTCCCACTTGGACTTGGTCCCGAATGGAATTGAAGCGTCTCTTGATGTGCTTGGTCCTCTTGTGAAATCTGGATTCCTTTGCCAAGGCAATTGCACCAAGATTGTCACGAAGATCTTCATTGGTCCCGATGCACTAGGTATGACACCTAGATCGAAATGAACTCCTTCATCCGCACTCCTTCATTCGCTGCTTGAAGCAGCTATGTACTCCGCTTCACATGTAGATCCCGCCACGACGCTTTGTTTAGAACTGCACCAACTTACAGCTCCACCGCTTAATATAAACACGATCCGGTTTGCGATTTAGAATCGTCCGGATCGTGTCAAAGCTTGCATCGACGTAACCATTTACGACTAGCTCTTTGTCACCTCCATATACGAGAAACATATCCTTAGTCCTTTTCGTATTTCAGATGTTCTTGACCGCTGTCCATGATCCACTCTGGATTACTTTGGTACCTTCCTGCCAAGCTTATTGCTAAGCATACGTCGTCTGGTACACAAGATTGCATACATGATAGAGCCTATGGCTGAAGCATAGGAACATTTTCATTTTCTCTATCTTCTGCTGTGGTCGGGCATTGAGTTTGACTCAACTTCACACCTTGTAGCACAGGCAAGAATCCTTTCTTTGCATGATCCATTTTGAACTTTTTCAAAATTTTGTGAAGGTATGTGCTTTGTGAAAGTCCTATTAAGCGTCTTGATCTATCTCTATAGATTGATGCCCAATATGTAAGCAGCTTCACCGAGGTCTTTCATTGAAAAACTTTTATTCAAGTATCCCTTTATGCTATCCAGAAATTCTATATCATTTCCAATTAATAATATGTCATCAACATATAAAACTAGAAATGCTACAGAGCTCCCACTCACTTTCTTGTAAATACATGCTTCTCCAAAAGTCTGTATAAAACCATATGCTTTGATCACACTATCAAAACATTTATTCCAACTCCGAGATGCTTGCACCAGTCCATAAATGGAACGCTGGAGCTTGCATACTTTGTCAGCACGTTTTGGATCAACAAAACCTTCCGGTTGCATTATATACAACTCTTCTTCTAGAAATCCATTCAAGAATGCAGTCTTGACATCCATTTGCCAAATTTCATCATCATGAAATGCAGCAATAGCCAACATGATTCGGACAGACTTAAGCATCGCTACGGGTGAGAAAGTCTCATCGTAGTCAACCCCCTGAACTTGTCGAAAACCTTTCGCAACAAGTCGAGCTTTATAGACAGTAACATTACCATCAGCGTCAGTCTTCTTCTTAAAGATCCATTTATTTTCAATGGCTTGCCGATCATCGGGCAAGTCAATCAAAGTCCATACTTTGTTTTCATACATGGATCCCATCTCAGATTTCATGGCCTCTAGCCATTTTGCGGAATCTGGGCTCATCATCTCTTCCTCATAGTTCGTAGGTTCATCATGGTCAAGTAACATGACTTCCAGAATAGGATTACCGTACCACTTTGGTGCGGATCTTACTCTGGTAGACCTACGAGGTTCAGCAGAAACTTGATCTGAAGTTTCATGATCAATATCATTAGCTTCCTCACTAATTGGTGTAGTTGTCACGGGAACCGGTTCTCGTGATGAACTACTTTCCAATAAGGGAGTAGATACAGTTATCTCATCAAGTTCTACTTTCCTCCCACTCACTTCTTTCGAGAGAAACTCCTTCTCTAGAAAGGATCCATTCTTAGCAACGAATGTCTTGCCTTTGGATCTGTGATAGAAGGTGTACCCAACAGTCTCTTTTGGGTATCCTATGAAGACACATTTCTCCGATTTGGGTTCGAGCTTATCTGGTTGAAGTTTCTTCACATAAGCATCGCAGCCCCAAACTTTAAGAAACGACAACTTTGGTTTCTTGCCAAACCACAGTTCATAAGGCCTCGTCTCAACGGATTTAGATGGTGCCCTATTTAATGTGAATGCGGCCGTCTCTAAAGCATAACCCCAAAACGATAGCGGTAAATCGGTAAGAGACATCATAGATTGCACCATATCAAGTAAAGTACGACATGACGTTCGACACACCATTTCATTGTGGTGTTCCGGTGGTGTGAGTTGCGAAACTATTCCGCATTGTTTCAAATGTAAACCAAACTCAGAACTCAAATATTCTCCTCCACGATCGATCGTAGAAACTTTATTTTCTTGTTACGATGATTTTCTACTTCACTCTGAAATTCTTTGAACTTTTCAAATGTTTCATACTTGTGCTTCATTAAGTAGATATACCCATATCTGCTCAAATCATCTGTGAAGGTGAGAAAATAACGATATCCGCCACGAGCCTCAACATTCATCGGACCACATACATCTGTATGTATGATTTCCAACAAATCTGTTGCCCTCTCCATAGTTCCGGAGAACGGTGTTTTAGTCATCTTGCCCATGAGGCACGGTTCGCAAGTACCAAGTGATTCATAATCAAGTGATTCCAGAAGTCCATTAGTATGGAGTTTCTTCATGCGTTTTACACCGATATGACCTAAACGGCAGTGCCACAAATAAGTTGCACTATCATTATCAACTCTGCATCTTTTGGCTTCAACGTTATGAATATGTGTATCACTACTATCGAGATTCAATAAAAATAGACCACTCTTCAAGGGTGCATGACCATAAAAGATATTACTCATATAAATAGAACAACCATTATTCTCTGATTTAAATGAATAACCGTCTCGCATTAAAAAAGATCCAGATATAATGTTCATGCTCAACGCCGCACCAAATAACAATTATTCAGGTCTAAAACTAATCCCGAAGGTAGATGTAGAGGTAGCGTGCGACCGCGATCACATCGACTTTGGAACCGCTTCCCACGTGCATCGTCACCTCGCCCTTGGCCGATGCTCGCTTATTCCGTAGTCCCTGCTTCGAGTTGCAAATATTAGCAATGTAACCAAGATCAAATATCCAGTGCTACTACGAGCTCTAGTTAGGTACACATCAATAACATGTATATCACATATACCTTTGTTCACTTTTCCATCCTTCTTATCCACCAAATACTTGGGGCAGTTCCACTTCCAAAGGTCCATCGCTTGCGGTAGAAGCACTCGATTTGTGCTTAGGACCAGACTTGGGTTTCTTCTCTTGAGCAGCAACTTGCTTGCCGCTCTTTTGAAGTTCCCTTCTTCTTCCCTTTGCCCTTCTTCTTGAAACTAGTGGTCTTGTTGACCATCAACACTTGATGCTCCTTCTTGATTTCTACCTCCGCTGCTTTCAAAGATCGTGAAGAGCTCGGGAATAGTCTTGTTCATCCCTTGCATATTATAGTTCATCACGAAGCTCTTGTAGCTTGGTGGCGTGATTGGAGAATTCATCAATGACACTATCATCGTGAAGATTAACTCCCGCTTGAATCAAGTGATTATTGTACCCGACATTCTGAGTATGTGTTCACCGACGTAACTATTCTCCTCCATCTTGCAGCTATAGAACTTATTGGAGACTTCATATCTCTCAATCCGCATTTGCTTGAAATATTAACTTCAACTCTGGAACATCTCATATGCTCCATGACGCTCAAAACGTCGTTGAAGACCGGTTCCAAGCCGTAAAGCATGGCACATCGAACTATAGAGTAGTCATCAGCTTTGCTCGCCAGACGTTCTAACGCCATCGGTTGCATCAAGAAGCAGGCCTCGCACCCAAGGGTGCTTCCAGACGTAACTTTTCAGGCAGCAATGAGGATAATCCTCGAAGTTACGGACCCAGTCCGTGTAATTGCTACCATCATATTTCAACTTTGCTTTCTCAAGGAACGCATTAAAATTCAACGGAACAACAAAGACGAGCCATCTATCTACAAACAAACATAGACAAGCAAGATACTATCAGTACGAAGTTCATGATAAATTTAAGTTCAATTAATCATATTATTTAAGAACTCCCACTTAGATGACATCTCTCTAGTCATCTAAGTGATCACGTGATCCAAATCAACTAAACCATAACCGATCATCACGTGAGATGGAGTAGTTTTCAATGGTGAACATCACTATGTTGATCATATCTACTATATGATTCACGCCAACCTTTCGGTCTCGTGTTCCGAGGCCATATCTGCATATGCTAGGCTCGCCAAGTTTAACTCGAGTATTCTGCGTGCAAAACTGGCTTGCACCCGTTGTAGATGGACGAGAGCTTATCACACCCGATCATCACGTGGTGTCTCGACGATTTAACTTTGGCAACGGTGCATACTCGGGAGAACACTACTTGATAATTTTAGTGAGAGATCATCTTAAAATGCTACCGTCAATCAAAGCAAGATAAGATGCATAAAGGATAAACATCACATGCAATCAATATAAGTGATATGATATGGCCATCATCATCTTGTGCTTGTGATCTCCATCTCCGGCACCGCCATGATCACCATCGCCACCGGCGCGACACCTTGATCTCCATCGTAGCATCGTTGTCGCCACGCCATCTATTGCTTCTATGACTATCTCTACCGCTTAGTGATAAAGTAAAGCAATTACAGTATGCTTGCATTTCATACAATAAAGCGACAACCATATGGCTCCTGCCCATTGCCGATAACTTCGTTACAAAACATGATCATCTCGTACAATAAAATATAGCATCACGCCTTGACCATATCACATCACAACATGCCCTGCAAAAACAAGTTAGACGTCCTCTACTTTGTTGTTGCAAATTTTACGTGGCTGCTACGGGCTTAGCAAGAACCGTTCTCACCTACGCATCAAAACCACAACGATAGTTTGTCAAATAGACTCGTTTAACCTTCGCAAGGACCGGCGTAGCCACACTCGGTTCAACTAATGTGAGATAGACAGACACCCGCCAGCCACCTTTAAGCACGAGTGCTCATAACGGTGAAACCAGTCTCGCGTAAGCGTACGCGTAATGTCGGTCCGGCCGCTTCATCTCACAATACCGCTGAACCAAAGTATGACATGCTGGTAGGCAGATGACTTATATCGCCCACAACTCACTTGTGTTCTACTCATGCATATAACATCAATGCATAAAACCTAGGCTCGGATGCCACTTGTTGGGGAACGAGTAATTTCAAAATTTACCTACGCACACGCAAGATCATGGTGATGGCATAGCAACGAGAGGGAGAGTGTATGTCCACGCACTCGTGGACCGTAAGCGAAGCATTATCACAACGCTGTTGATGCAGTCAGACGCCTTCATGATCCGACCGATCCAAGCACCGAACGACGGAGCCTCCGAGTTCAGCACACGCTCAGCTCGATGACGATCTCCGGCCTCCGATCTAGCCGAGCTCGAGATGAGTTCCACAAGACGACGGCGTGGTGACGATGTTGATGTTCAACCGGCGCAGGCTTCGCCTAAACTCGTGACGATATGACCGAGGTGGAATATGGTGGAAGGGGCACCGACACGGCTAAGGAACGATCCGTAGATCAACTTGTGTGTCTATGGGGCCCCCCGCCTCGTAGATATAAAGGAGGGAGGGGAGGCCGGCCGCCCCTTTGGGCGTGCAAGGAGGAGGAATCCTCCTCCTAGTAGGAGTAGGATTCTCCTTTCCTACTCCTACTAGGAGGAAGGAAGGGGAGGGGGAAGGAAGGGGCGCCCCCTCCTAGTACACCGACCAGAGGAGAGGGCGCGCCCCACCCCGGCCGCCTCTCTCTTCCCACTTAGGCCCATGTGGCCCATTAACTCTCCCGGGGTTCCAGTAACCCCGGCACTCCAGTTTTCTCCGAAAACTCCGGAACCTTTCCGTGTCCGAATATAGTCGTCCCAATATATCAATCTTTATGTCTCGACCATTCCGAGACTCCTCGTCATGTCCGTGATCACATCCGGGACTCAATAAACTTCGTACATCAAAACTTATAAACTCATAATAAGACTGTCATCGAAACGTTAAGCGTGCGGACCCTACGGGTTCGAGAACTATGTAGACATGACCTAAAACCAATCTCGGCCAATAACCAATAGCGGGACCTGGATGCCCATATTGGTTCCTACACATTCTACGAAGATCTTTATCGGTCAAACCGCATAACAACATACTTTGTTCCCTTTGTCATCGGTATGTTACTTGCCCAAGATTTGATAGTCGGTATCCAATACCTAGTTCAATTTCGTTACCGGCAAGTCTCTTTACTCGTTCCGTAATACGTCATCTCATAACTAACTTATTAGTTACATGCTTGCAAGGCTTAGGTGATGAGTATTACCGAGAGGGCCCAGAGATACCTCTCCGACAATCGGAGTGACAAATCCTAATCTCGAATTATGCCAACTCAACATGTACCTTCGAAACACCAGAGAGCACCTTTATAATCACCCAGATTACGTTGTGACGCTTTGGTAGCACACAAAGTGTTCTTCCGTAAACGGAGTTGCACAATCTCATAGTTGTAGGAACTTTGTATAAGTCATGAAGAAAGCAATAGCAAGATACTAAACGATCAAGTGCTAGGCTAACAGAATGGGTCATGTCAATCACATCATTCTTCTAATGATATGATCCCACTAATCAAATGACAACACATGTCTATGGTTAGGAAACATAACCATCTTTGATTAATGAGCTAGTCAAGTAGAGGCATACTAGTGACTATAGTTTTGTCTATGTATTCACACATGTATCATGTTTCCGGTTAATACAATTCTAGCATGAATAATGAACATTTATCATGATATGAGGAAATAAATAATAACTTTATTATTGCCTCTAGGGCATATCTCCTTCACCATCGATGCCCATTAGTTCCCCCGGGGGTTCCGATACCCCCAAGGCACTCCGGTTTTATCCGAAATTTCTCCGGAACACTTCTGGTGTCCGAACATAGCCGTCCAATATATCAATCTTTATGTCTCGACCATTTCGAGACTTCTCTTCATGTCCATGATCACATCCGGGACTCTGAACAACCTTCGGTGCATCAAATCAGATAAACTCATAATACCAATCGTCATCGAATGTTAAGCGTGCGGACCCTACGAGTTCGAGAACTATGTAGACATGACCAAGACACATTTTCGGTCAATAACCAATAGCGGAACCTGGATGCTCATACGGGTTCCTACATATTCTATGAAGATCTTTATCGGTCAAACCACCTAACAACATACGTTGTTCCCTTTGTCATTGGTATGTTACTTGTCTGAGATTCGATCATCGGTATCATCATACCTAGTTTAATCTTGTTACCGACAAATCTCTTTACTCGTTCTGTAATACTTCATCCCGTAACTAACTCATTAGTCACAATGCTTGCAAGGCTTATAGTGATGAGTATTACCGAGAGGCCCTAGAGATACCTCTCCGAAACATGTAGTGACAAGTCCTAATCTCGATCTATACCAACCCAACAAACACCTTCAAAGACACCTGTAGAACACCTTTATAATCACCCTTTTACATTGTGACGTTTGGTAGCACACAAAGTGTTCCTCCGGTATTCGGGAGTTGCATAATCTCATAGTCTGAGGAACTTGTATAAGTAATGAAGAAAGCAGTAGCAATGAAACTGACACGATCATAATGCTAAGCTAACGAATGGGTCATGTCCATCACATCATTCTCCTAATGATGTGATCCCGTTCATCAAATGACAACATATGTCTATGGTTAGGAAACATAACCATCTTTGATTAACGAGCTAGTCAAGTAGAGGCATACTAGGGACTATCTGTTTTGTCTATGTATTCACACATGTACTAAGTTTCCGGTTAATACAATTCTAGCATGAATGATAAACATTTATCATGAATTATGGAAATAAATAATAAGTTTATTATTGCCTCTAGGGCATATTTCCTTCAAACAAATTACTGTCGAGCAATTGATAGAAGTGCGCATAATTATGATGATATCTAAGGCAATGATCATGAACATAGGCATCACATCTGTGTCAAGTAGGCCGGAATGATTCTGCATGTACTAATATTACTCCACACATAGAGCGACTCCTGCCTGCATCTTGAGTATTAAGTTCATAAAGAATGGAGTAACGCATTAAGTAAAATGACATGATGTAGAGGAATTAACTCAAGCAATACGAAGAAAACCCCATCTTTTTATCCTCGATGGCAACAATACAACACGTGCTTTGCTGCCCCTACTGTCACTGGTAAAGGAAACCACAAGATTAAACCCAAAGCTAAGCACTTCTCCCACTGCAAGAAAAACAAATCTAGTAGGCCAAACTAAATGGATAATTCGAAGAGACTTGCAAAGATATCAAACCATGTATATAAGAATTCAGAGAAGACTCAAATAATATTCATAGATAATATGCATAAATCCACAATTCATCGGATCTCGACAAACATACCGCAAAAGAGTATTATATCGAATAGATCCGCAAGAACATCAAGGAGAACATGGTATTGAGAATCAAAGAGAGGGAAGAGCCGTCTAGCTAATAGGTATGGACCTGTAGGTCTGTGGTAAACTACTCACGCTTCATCAGAAGGGCAATGGTGTTGATGTAGAAGCCCTCCGTGATCGAATCCCCCTCCAGCAGGATGCCGGAAAAGGCCCCTAGATGGGATCTCACGGGTACAAAAGGTTGCGGCGATGGAAAAGTGTTTCCATGCACTACTAGGGAAAAGCCTTGCAGCAGCGCGGGTTTTGGGCCTATCAGTAGCGCGGGCAGGAGCGCTACTGATAAGGCGCTACAGCTAATGCTTAGCAATAGCGCGTCTTGACCCATCCTACTGCTAAATTGACTTAGTAGCAGCGCTTCTTTAGAACATCGCTACTGGTAATTAGTAGTAGCGCTTCTCCTCGCCCGCGCTACTACTATTATTTAGTATTTTATTTCTTTTCTTTTTTGTATTCATACACCTTTACACAAGTTTTCATACAACAGGAATTTAGAGATTGTTTTTACATCATAATGAGTTATTACATCATGGGTGAAAGAACAGGACTAGTTTCAAGTGGATGTCCATCCACTTGAAACTAATCCGCTGTTCTTTCACCCAATGATATAATAATATCATCATCATCATCATATCATTAACAACTTAGCATCATAATACATCATTGTCATATAACACCTCCTCAAGATCATCGTTGTCATCATTGACATCACATAACACCTCCTCAAGATCATCATTATCAACTCTAACACATTACCACATAATAAACATATTGTACCTCATAGGACCTATTACATTCGATTAAGACCTACTACATTTTCTAAGGTAAAATAGCAAAAAACAAGATAGCCCCTGACTCTCCATTATGGAGAATGGAGATTAGCCTGTCTCCAATTCTTGCCTTTCGCTGAATGTTACTTCCAAGAACCTCCTTGCGAATGTCCATATATTTCTTCCATTCTTTGATGATCATGTGTTCACGGGTTTTAGAAAGCCGATATGCACAGTGAGCTCCGTAGATTTACCCGGCAAGATGTTCAGAATCGAGAGGCGACCATGCAGGACATCGATGAGGCACACAATCCATCGGGAGTTTCATTAAAAACATAATAATAACTTCGTAGTTAGCAATGATGTACTAGTTTTAGAAGTATGAAAAAGATGCACGGATGTCGTAATATTAAAAAATCTTACCAGGGTATCTCCAGAGAAGTTATCATGGTTCAACACATGCACTAGTGGCACGTATTCACCATAATTTGGAGAGTTCGATAATAGTCATTGTAATTCTCAAGAAGAGTACAAAATGCGATCAGATGATTTTTTTCCTTATACGTTAATTCGGTGCCATCGGTGTAGTGGGTTTTATCTACCATCTTCCGTACAGTCTTTGAAGAATCAAAATAAGCTGTCAATGGAAATAAGCTATCAACTATTTTGAAATAAACAATATAAATTAGTTAATAACTATGTTTGAGAAACTCACATAGCGGTACAATCGGAAGCGTATCAACAAGGACCCAAATGTCCATATTGTCTTCCTCGCTGTCAGGATCACCAAGACCCATAGTGACAATCATACCCTCATAAAAACCATACATTTTGCAAAGTGCTTCCCAATTTTGGCAACCAAAATGGGTTACGCTTTGAGCATTGCACATATTTACTTCAAAATCCATATCATGATGGGTCCTTAGGTGTATTTTCTTTGTTTCAAAATTTTCATGGTCTTCAAAACCCATCCTCTCCAAGACATAGCGTCTTGCATGGCATGGGATAAGCTAGTCGAATTGTTAAATATGAAAATTAGACGTTGAAATAGTTGAAGTCATGCTTAATTACGAAAAAAACACTTGTCGTTGTTATGTATCGCTTCACAATCGAAGGTCTCCTCGAGCTTAATGTTGAAGCACCGATCTTCGCCCAAATTAATGAACCTGTCGCACATACCTCGATCGTCGTGGCACCAGCTACACTCCCGGAGACCATCGTCGTCCGAAAGTACGACATTTCCTACAATCATAATTCAAAGATTAAACTTGTACATATTCTAGCACAAGTCATGCCAGAATTCACGACAAAATCCGCATGACCTTTGCTAAAAAGGACATATCGAAGCGCTGAAATTTGCGGAACGGAAATTAATCAACACTCCGACAAAACATAGGCCACTCGGAGATGTAAACTGAACATGAACGCCACTTGGGCAACCACATATCCTATTTGAGCAACAACACAAGATATACAAGGATATTTGGCTGGTCTCACCTCGATGTCGGAGGGGGGGTGGTCGACGACGGCGGGATGTCGGAGGAGGTCGGTGACGGGACGACGGAGGTCACTGAAACCATATAAGTTATCACTAATACATCCCGGATAATTGCTTAAACTAAAAAATAACAACAAATATGACATGTTCAACTAGTTTTATTAATCCAACTAGTTCTTACTAAATATAAACTTACTATAAATAGAAAAAACTAGTTCTTTCTAAAAATAAAGTAGTTCAACTAGTTATATTAATTATCTTACTAAAAATAGATTAGTTCTGTTAATTCAACTAGTTCAACTAGTTTATTAATTTACTTACTAAACTAGTTCAACTACAACTAAAGTAGTTCAACTACCACTACTACTACTACTAAAAATCTAGACCTAACTAAGCAACATCTAGTACTAGCTAACCCTAAATTAACATCTACTACTACTAAATCTAGTACTAACTAGTGGCAGGGGGTGGGGGCGATGGAGAGGTAGCTAGGGGCGGCGAGCTCGAGGGCGGTGGGAGGAGGCTTCCCATGCGGAGGAGGAGGAGGGCGGCAGCAGCGGAGGGAGGAGGGCGGCAAGGAGGAGGGAGGGGGCAGCAGGAGGGGAGGATGTGCGAGGAGGATGGAGGAGGGACGGAAGGAGGGGAGTACCTCGGCGGCGGACAGACGAAGGCGGCGGCGGCGGCGACGCACGACGACGGTTACGCGGGCGAGAGTGAGAGTGTGAGTGAGAGGGCCGGTCGTGCGCGTGGGGATAAGGTAGGGATAGTTGTAGCGCGTTTGCCAAAATGCGCTACAGCTAACCTGAATAGCAGTAGCGCTGTTTAGTAAAGTGCGCTACTGCTATAACTACCGGGGGGGGCGAGGTCATGGCAACTATAGCAGATGGCCAGTATGCGGTGGGCGCCATCGCTATTTTCCTGTCGCCAGCGCGTTTTATGACACGCTGCTGCTAAATAGCAGTAGCGTGGTATTTTGAAAAGCGCTGCTGGTAAGATTCAGTGTATAGGCTTTTCCCTAGTAGTGATGGCTTCCCCTGATGGTTTTGAGGTATAGAGTATATATGGGCGAAAGAATTAGGTCAGGAGACCTCTGAGAGGCTCACGAGTTAGGGGGCGCCCTACCCCCTGGGCGCGCCCTCCACCCTCGTGGCCGGCTCGTTGCTTCTCCGACTTCATCTCCAAGTCTCCTTGTTTGCTTCTGGTCCAAGAAACATCATCACAAAAGTTTTATTCCATTTGGACTCCGTTTGGTATCCTTTTCTGCGAGACTCTAAAACAGGCAAAAAACAGAAACTGGCACTGGGCTCTAGGTTAATAGGTTAGTCCCCAAAATTACATAAAATAATATATTAATGCATATAAAACATCCAAAACAGATAATATAATAGCATGGAACAATAAAAAATTATAGATACATTGGGGACGTATCACCCATTCGGAAAGAACTCCAAAGTTTAGTGTGCTCAGTTTGGAGTAATTTTAGATGGGTAACCGGCCGGAAAGTTGCTCCCGGTTGCGTACGAGTGAGGACAAAGTGCGCAGAAAAGACTAGTATTGATTTTTGGGACCAATCTAGATCCCGCGAGGAGTAATGACGACCGGCGGGTGTGTCCGGGGCACTAAAAGTTGGTATCAGAGCCGACCCTCGCGGTTACATGGATGTTTGCGGACATGTGCCAGTCATGTTGTGCATGAAGTTTGTGACCCGTCGTGGCACACAACATGGCACATGTGTCGAACTGGATGCAAAGACGTATGTGCCAAGAGGGCGTTCTTGTGGCCCGACGAGGACGTCGGTTCCTCTGAGTGGGGGTGTATGTGATAACCTAGCTTATTAGAGATGATAGACTACTCGTATCAATAAGGAATTCCTTCTTTTCCGGGAGCCCATTCAGGAAGAACTCCAAAGTTAAGTGTGCTCAGCTTGGAGTAATTTCATGATGGGTGACCAATCGGGAAGTTGCTCCCATGTGCGCACGAGTGAGGACAAAGTGCATAGAAAAGACTAGTATTAATCTGTGGGGCCAGTCTAGATCCTGCCAGGAGTAACGACCACCGGCGGGTGTGTCCGGGGCGCTACAGGAAGGCCGCGTGCCCGTCCTTTTTAATGGACGTGTATGATACGTCTCCAACATATCTATAATTTTTGATTGTTCCATGCTATTATATTATCTGTTTTGGATGTTTTATATGCATTAATATGCTATTTTATATTATTCTTGGGACTAACCTATTGACCTAGAGCCTAGTGCCAGTTCCTATTTTCCCCTTGTTTTTGAGTTTCGCAGAAAAGGAATACCAAATGGAATCCAAACAGAATGAAACCTTCGCATTGATTTTTCTGAAGGAAATATGCCCTAGAGGTAATAATAAATTTATTATTTATTTCCTTATTTCGTGATAAATGTTTATTATTCATGCTAGAATTGTATTAACCGGGAACTTAGTACATGTGTGAATACATAGACAAAACATAATGTCCCTAGTACGCCTCTACTTGACTAGCTCATTGATCAAAGACTTCTACATGTTCCTCAGACTATGAGATTATGCAACTCCCGAATATCGGAGGAACACCTCGTGTGCTATTAAACGTCACAACGTAAATGGGTGATTATAAAGATGCACTACAGGTGTCTCCGAAGGTGTTTGTTGGGTTGGCATAGATTGAGATTAGGATTTGTTGCTCCAAGTATCAGAGAGGTATATTTGGGCCCTCTCAGTAATGCACATCATAGTAAGCCTTGCAAGCAGTGTGACTAATGAGTTAGTTATGGGATGATGTATTATCGAATGAGTAAAGAGACTTGCTGGTAACGAGATTGAACTAGGTATGAAGATACCGACGATCGAATCTCGGGCAAGAAACATACCGATGACAAAGGGAATAATGTATGTTGTCATAACGGTTTGATCGATAAAGATCTTCATAGAATATGTAGGAGCCAATATCGGCATCCAGGTTCCGCTATTGGTTCACCAGAGAAGTGTCTCGGTCATGTCTACATAGTTCTTGAACCCGTAGGGTCCGCACGCTTAACGTTCGTTGACGATATAAGTATTATATGAGTTATCTATGTTGGTGACTGAATGTTGTTCGGAGTCCCGGATGTGATCACGGACATGACGAGGAACTCCGGAATGGTCTGGAGATAAAGATTGATACATGGGATAATAGTGTTTGGTCTCCAAAAGGGTTCCGGAATTCATCGGAAGGGGTTCCAGATGTTTCCCGAAATGTTTTGGTATGAGAACACTTTATTTGGGCCAAAAGGGAAAGCCCACAAGGTTTTTGGAAAGCGCAAAAGGAAGTTTTGTGGAGTCGAGGGGTTTGAGAAGGACTCTTGCCTTTCGGGTGAAACCGACTTTGTGGAGGCTTTTACTCCAAGTTTCGACCCCAAGCCTCAACATATAAATAGAGGGGCAGGGCTAGCACCCAAGACACATCAAGAAACACCAAGCCGTGTGCCGGCAACCCCGTCCCCTCTAGTTTATCCTCTGTCATAGTTTCCATAGTGCTTAGGCGAAGCCCTGCGGAGATTGTTCTTCACCAACACGGTCACCACGCCGTCGTGCTGCCGGAACTCATCTACTCTTTGCCCGGCTTGCTGGAACAAGAAGGCGAGGATGCCATCGAGCTGAACATGTGCTGAACGCGGAGGTGGCATACGTTCGGTACTTCATCGGGATGGATCATGGAGGTGTACGACTATGTCAACCGCGTTATTGAAACGCTTCCGCTTTCGGTCTACGAGGGTACGTAGACACAGTCTCCCCTCTCGTTTTTATGCATCACCTAGATAGATCTTGCGTAATAGTAGGAATATTTTTGAAATTACCGCATTCCCCAACAGTGGCATCCGAGCTAGGTCTATGCGTAGATGTTATGTGCACGAGTAGAACATAAAGAGTTGTGGGCGATAATAGTCATACTGCTTACCACCAACGTCTTACTTTGATTTGGCGGTATTGTTGGATGAAGCGGCCCGGACCGACATTACATGACCGCGTTCATGAGACTGGTTCTACCTATGTGCTTTTGCACATAGGTGGCTGGCGGGTGTCTGTTTCTCCAACTTTAGTTGAATTGAGTTTGAATACGGTCGATCCTTGTTGAAGGTTAAAACAGTACACTTGGCAAAAAATCGTCGTGGTTTTGATGCATAGGTAAGAATGGTTCTTGCTACAAGCCCGTAGCAGCCACGTAAAATTTGCAACAACAAAGTAGAGGACGTCTCTTGTTTTTGCAGGGCTTGCTGTGATGTGGTATAAATTATTCTATGATATGATCATGTTTTGTAACAGAGTTATCGGCAACTGGCAGGAGCCATATAGTTGTCGCTATATTGTATGCAATGCAATCTCCACGTAATTGTTTTACTTTATCACTAAGTGGTAGCAATAGTTGTAGAAGCAATAGTTGGCGAGACGACAACGATGCTACGATGGAGATCAAGGTGTCGCGCCGGTGACGATGGTGATGATGACGATGCTTAGGTGATGGAGATCATGAACACAAGATGATGATGGCCATATCATGTCATATATTTTTTATTGCATGTGATGTTTATCTTTTATGCATCTTATTTTGCTTAGTACGGCGGTAGCATTATAAGATGATCCCTTACTAAATTTCAAGGTATAAGTGTTCTCCCTGAGTATGCACCTTCGCTACAGTTCGTCGTGCCGAGACACCATGTGATGATCGGGTGTGATAAGCTCTATGTTCATATACAACGGGAGCAAGCCAATTTTGCACACGCAGAATACTCGGGTTCAACTTGACGAGCCTAGCATATGCAGATATGGCCTCGGAACACTGAGACAGAATGGTCGAACGTGAATCATATAGTAGATATGATCAACATAGTGATGTTCACCATTGAAAGCTACTCCATCTCACGTGATGATCGGACATGGTTTAGTTGATTTGGATCACGTGATTATTTAGATGACTAGAGGGATGTCTATCTAAGTCGGAGTTCTTAAGTAACATGATTAATTGAACTTTAATATATCATGAACTTAGTCCTGATAGTTATTTTTCATGTCCATGTTATTATAGATCAATGGCCCGTGCTACCGTTCCTTTGAATTTTAATGCGTTCCTAGAGAAAGCCAAGTTGAAAGATGATGGCAGCAATTACACGGCCTGGGTCCGTAACTTGAGGATTATCCTCATTGCTGCACAAAAGAATTACGTCCTGGAAGCACCGTTGGGTGCCAGGCCTGCTGCAGAGCAAAGCTGATGACTACTCGATAGTTTAGTGTGCCATGCTTTACGGCTTAGAATCGGGACTTCAAAGACATTTTGAATGTTATGGAGCATATGAGATGTTCCAAGAGTTGAAGTTAATATTTCAAGCAAATGCCCGAGTTGAGGGATATGAAGTCTCCAACAAGTTCTATAGCTGCAAAATGGAGGAGAATAGTTCTGTCAGTGAACACATACTCATAATGTCTGGGTACCATAACCACTTGACTCAGCTGGGAGTTAATCTTCCTAATGATAGTGTCATTGACAGAGTTCTTCAATCACTGGCACTAAGCTATAAAGGCTTCGTGATGAACTATAATATGCAAGGGATGAACAAGACTATTCCCAAACTCTTCGCGATGCTAAAAGCTGCGGAGGTAGAAATCAAGAAGGAGCATCAAGTGTTGATGGTCAACAAGACCACTAGTTTCAAGAAAAAGGGTAAAGGGAAGTAGGGGAACTTCAAGAAGAACGGCAAGAAAGTTGCTTCTCTGGAGAAGAAACCCAAGTCTGGACCTAAGCCAGAAACTGAGTGCTTCCACTGCAAAGGGACTTTACACTGGAAGCGGAATCACCCCAAGTATTTGGCGGATAAGAAGGATGGCAAAGTGAAAGGTATATTTGATATACATGTTATTGATGTGTACCTTACTAATGCTCATAGTAGCACCTGAGTATTTGATACTGGTTCTGTTGCTCATATTTGCAACTCGAAACAGGGGCTATGGATTAAACAAAGATTGGCTAAGGACGAGGTGACGATGCACGTGGGAAATGGTTCCAAGGTCGATGTGATCGCCGTCGGCACGCTACCTCTACATCTACCTTCGGGATTAGTTTTAGACCTGAATAATTGTTATTTGGTGCCAGTGTTGAGGATGAACATTATATCTGGATCTTGTTTGATGTGAGACAGTTATTTCATTTAAATCAGAGAATAATAGTTCTTCTATTTATATGAGTAATATCTTTTATGGTCATGCACCCTTGCTGACTGGTCTATTTTTGTTGAATCTCGATCGTGATGATACACATGTTCCTAATATTGAAGCCAAAAGATGCAAAGTTGATAATGATAGTGCAACTTATTTGTGGCACTGCCATTTAGGTCATATCAGTGTAAAGCGCATGAAGAAACTCCATGCTGATGGGCTTTTGGAATCACTTGATTATGAATTGCTTGGTGCTTGCGAACCGTGCCTCATGGGAAAGATGACTAAAACTCCATTCTTCGGAACAATGGAATGAGCTACCGACTTGGTCCAATGAATGTTGAGGCTCGTGGCGGGTATCGTTATTTTCTTACCTTCACAGATGATTTGAGCAGATATGGTTATATCTACTTGATTAAACATAAGTCTAAAACATTTGAAAAGTTCAAAGAATTTCAGAGTGAAGTGGAAATTAATCGTAACAACAAAATAAAGTTTGTACTATCTGATTGTGGAGGAGAATATTTGAATTACGAGTTTGGTCTTCATTTGAAACAACATGGGATGGTTTCACAGTTAATGCCACCTGGAACACCACAATGAAATGTTGTGTCCGAACATTGTAACCGTACTTTATTGGATATGGTGCGATCTATGATGTCTCTTACTGATTTACCGCTATCGTTTTGGGGTTATGCTTTAGAGACGGTTGCATTCACTTTAAATAGGGCACCATCAAAATCCGTTGAGACGACGCCTTATGAACTGTGGTTTGGCAAGATACCAAAGTTGTCGTTTCTTAAAGTTTGGGGCTGCGATGCTAATGTGAAAAAGCTTCAACCTGATAAGCTCGAACCCAAATCGGAGAAGTGCGTCTTCATAGGATACCCAAAGGAAACTGTTGGGTACACCTTCTATCACAGATCCGAAGGCAAAATATTTGTTGCTAAGAATGGATCCTTTCTAGAGAAGGAGTTTCTCTCGAAAGAAGTGAGTGGGAGCAAAGTAGAACTTGATGAGGTAATTGTACCTTCTCCCTTATTGGAAAGTAGTTCATCACATAAATCTTTTCCAGTGATTCCTACACCAATTAGTGAGGAAGCTAATGATGATGATCATGAAACTTCAGATCAAGTTACTACTGAACCTCGTAGGTCTTCGAGAGTGAGATCCGCACCAGAGTGGTACGGTAATCCTGTTCCGGAAGTCATGTTACTAGACCATGGTGAACCTACGAACTATGAGGAAGCGATGATGAGCCCAGATTCCGGGAAATGGCTTGAGGCCATGAAATCAGATATGGGATCCATGTATGAGAACAAAGTGTGTACTTTGGTGGATTTGCCTGATGATCATCATGCCATAGAAAATAAATGGATCTTCAAGAAGAAGACTGACGCTGACGGTAATGTTACTGTCTACAAAGGTCGACTTGTTGCAAAAGGTTTTTGACAAGTTCAAGGAGTTGACCACGATAAGACTTTCTCACCCGTAGCGATGCATAAGTCTGTCCGAATCATGTTAGCAATTGCTGCATTTTATGATTATGAAATTTGGCAGATGGATGTCAAAACTGCATTCCTGAATGGATTTCTGGAAGAAGAGTTGCATATGATGCAACCTGAAGGTTTTGTTGATCCAAAGGGTGCTAACAAAGTGTGCAAGCTCCAGCGATCCATTTATGGACTGGTGCAAGCCTCTCGGAGTTGGAATAAATGCTTTGATAGTGTGGTCAAAGCATATGGTTTTATACAGACTTTTGGAGAAGCATGTATTGACAAGAAAGCGAGTGGGAGCTCTGTAGCATTTCTAATATTATATGTGGATGCCATATTGTTGATTGCAAATGATATAGAATTTCTGGATAGCATAAAGGAATATCAGAATAAGAGTTTTTCAATGAAAGACCTCGGAGAAGCTGCTTACATATTGGGCATCAAGATGTATAGAGATAGATCAAGACGCTTAATTGGACTATCAGAAAGCACATACCTTCATAAAGTTTTGAAGAAGTTCAAAATGGACCAGTCAAAGAAAGGGTTCTTGCCTGTGTTACAATATGTGAAGTTGAGTCAGACTCAAAGCCCGACCAATGCAGAAGATAGAGAGAAAATGAAAGGCATTCCCTATGCTTCAGCCATAGGTTCTATCATGTATGCAATGCTATGTACCAGACCTGATGTGTGCCTTGCTATAAGTATAGCAGGGAGGTGCCAAAGTAATCCCGGAGTGGAGCACTGGACAACGGTCAGGAACATCCTAAAATACCTGAAAAGGACTAAAGATACTTTTCTCGTTTATGGAGGTGACAAAGAGGCTGTCGTAAACGGTTATGTCGATGCAAGCTTTGACACTAATCCGGATGACTCCAAGTCGCAATCCGGATATGTATTTTTATTGAATAGAGGAGCTGTCAGTTGGTGCAGTTACAAGCAGAGCGTCGTGGCGGGATCTACGTGTGAAGAGGAGTACATTGCTGCTTCGGAAGCAGCAAATGAAGGAGTCTGGATGAAGGAGTTCATATCCGATCTAGGTGTCATACCTAGTGCATCAGGTCCAATCAAAATATTTTTTGACAATACTGGTGCAATTGCCTTGGCAAAGTAATCCAGATTTCACAAGAGAACCGAGCACATCAAGAGACGCTTCAATTCCATCTGTCATCAAGTGTCGGAGGGGGAAATAGAGACTTGCAAGATACATACGAATCTGAATGTTACAGACCCTTTGACTAAGCCTCTTCCATGAGCAAAACATGATCAACACCAAAACTCCATGGGTGTTAGAATCATTACTTCGTAATCTAAATTATGTACTCTAGTGCAAGTGGGAGACTGAAGGAAATATGCCCTAGAGGCAATAATAAAGTTATTATTTATTTCCTTATTTCATGATAAATGTTTATTATTCATGCTAGAATTGTATTAACTGGAAACTTAGTACATGTGTGAATACATAGACAAAACATATTGTCCCTAGTATGCCTCAATTGACTAGCTCATTGATCAAAGATGGTTAAGTTTCCTAACCATAGACATGTGTTGTCATTTGATAAACAGGATCATATCATTAGGAGAATGATGTGATGGACACGACCCATCCGTTAGCTTAGCATTATGTGTTGGGGAACGTAGTTGTCGGTGTCAAAACCGGCGGATCTCTGGTAGGGGGTCCCAAACTGTGCGTCTAGGCGGATGGTAACAGGAGACAAGGGAAACGATGTTTTTACCCAGGTTCGGGCCCTCTCGATGGAGGTAAAACCCTACTCCTGCTTGATTGTTATTGATGATATGGGTAGTACAAGAGTGGATCTACCACGAGATCAAGGAGGCTAAACCCTAGAAGCTAGCCTATGGTATGATTGTTGTAATGGTTGTTCGTCCTACGGACTAAAACCCTCCGGTTTATATAGACACCGGAGAGGGCTAGGGTTACACAGAGTGGGTTACAATGGTAGGAGATCTACATATCCGTATCGCCAAGCTTGCCTTCCACGCCAAGGAAAGTCCCATCCGGACACGGGACGAATTCTTCAATCTTGTATCTTCATAGTCTTGGAGTCCGGCTGACGATGATAGTCCGGCTATCCGGACACCCCCTAGTCCAGGACTCCCTCAGTAGCCCCTGAACCAGGCTTCAATGACGATGAGTCCGGCGCGCATATTGTTCGGCATTGCAAGGCGGGTTCCTCCTCCGAATAACTCATAGAAGATTGTGAATGCCAGGATAGTGTCCGGCTCTGCAAAATAAATTCCACATTCCACCGTAGAGAGAATAATATGTACACAAGTTCGATCTGCTGACGTATTTTGTGGCATGACGTCATACCACCACCAAGCCTTTACTTGAATCATTTTTTATCATACCACCTCAGCGCGTTTAGCGAAGCGGTTTCCTTGGCACGTCTTGTCGAAGCAGAGATCGTGTTCCCCTTATTCCGGGATTCCCATCAATACGGACGTGAGTAACCCAACCGCGCCATTGATGGTGGCGCTTGAGAGATAAGCGAGTTTTACTAGGCCGGTGGGGACGCATTCGTCCGCCCATATAAGGGGATAAGGATCCACCTCTTTACCTATGCCTTCTTCCTCCTTTGCTTATCCAGCTCCGCGCACTCGAGCTCCAGCGCCCAAGTCCGCACATCTCGTCTCGACCTTCTCCAGTCATGTCCGGAGCGCGAGGCAAGTGGTTGCCTCCTCCGTTACGGAGGGGCACATCGAAAAGCTGCGCGGCGCCGGATACCTTTCCAGCGACATCACAAGACCGGCCGCCTGACGAGGGCAGCTCATCCCCACCCCCAGGCCCCATGAGAGGGTCGTATTCGTTCCCCACTTCCTCCGCGGACTGGGCTTCCCGTTGCATCCCTTCGTCCGGGGGCTCATGATGTAGGGTGGAACCCTAATTCGTCGATCTTTCACGTTTGGAGGGGATCCTACGGAGGAAACACGAAGAACGCGCGGAAGAACGAGAGGAAATCATGGGGAAGAACGAGAGAGACACTCAACCGACAAGAGATCAATCACACAAGGTCTAGATCATCGAAGCACGAGTGATACATGGTCCAAAATTAACAAGGGAAAGATATAAAGGTAACCGTTCTTCTCCCGGAGGAGGTCTTGAGTCCACGAGGGGATCTTCCCTTATAGGGGTCTTGAAGACGATGGATCTTCTCCTAGACGGAGGTCCTGATCTCCATGGAGAAGTACCAGTGGATGAGCAAAGGCTCTCACACATAAATATGAGCTAATCCAATCCTAAGTCTCAAAGTGAGGAGAGGGGGTCCTATATATAGTGTTAGGGGCGAAGGGGTACATGGGCTCAGCCCAACACGCGCGCGCAGGCGCTGGCTGGATGATCCGGACGAGGGTCCGGATGATCCGGACTGGTCCGGATGATCCGGGTGGGGTCCCGGATGAGCCGGAGGGTCGGCTGGTGGCGGTGACGGGCCAGATGTCCGGCTGGAGGTCCGGACGTCCGGGCGGGGTCCGGATGATCCGGGCCTGGGTCCGGATGATCCGGCTTCAGCGTGGAGCTTCTGTTGCCTTCGGTGGAGTTAGCCAGATCGTCCGGACCGGGGTCCGGATCGTCCGGGCTTTGTCCGGATCGTCCGGCCACCCTAGTCCTTGGTGCTTTTTCCTCTCCGTCTTCTCGTATGTCTTCCGCTTCCGGTTCTCCTTGCCTCCTTGCTTCTTCATGATTGACTCCTTGGTACCTGAGTATGCATAGCGTCTCCGTTTGAGGTAGTAACCATGTCTCATGTGAGTCGGAAGGGAATTGTGAGAGGAGTGATGTCACCTCGGTTTCAAGAGCTGTAGCACGTGCTCGAGTCATCGGTCCTTGTTGTGTCGGAGGTGTTGATGTAGAGTCCATGGGGATGATGGAAGGATGCTCCGCATCATATCCCCTCCCTTCGAAAGGATCCGACGTCGGATCTAGATCTTCATCACCATGGAAAGGCGAGAGGTCTTTGACGTTGAAGGTGTCGCTCACGTTGTACTAGTCGCTTGGAAGGTCGAGCTTGTAGGCGTTGTTGTTGTATCGTGCTAACACCTTGAAGGGTCCATCGGCTCGGGGTAGAAGTTTGGACTTGCGTTCGTTGGCGAAGCGTTCCTTGCGAAGGTGTAGCCATACGAGATCGCCTATGTTGAAGATCATGGGTTGCTTGTTGATGTTGAGCTTGGTTGCTAGTCGTTGTACATGGCGCTCGATGGTGTTTCTTGTATCTTCATGCACCTTCTTGATGTAGCTTGCACGGGCACTTGCGTCGAGGTTGGTGCGTTCTTGTAGAGCTAGAGGTAGAATGTCCAATGGGGACAATGGGTTGAAGCCGTAGACGACCTCAAAGGGGGACTTGCCGGTCGTCGAATGTCTTGCGCGGTTGTAGGCGTACTCGGCGATGGGTAGACACGCCTCCCACTCCTTGATGTTCTTCTTGATCAACACGCGAAGTAGAGTGGAGAGCGTTCGGTTCGTCACCTCCGTTTGGCCGTCGGTTTGAGGATGGTATGCGGAGGAGAACAATAGCTTGATTCCGAGCTTGGCGCAAAGAGTTTTCCAAAAGTAACTCAAGAACTTGACGTCGCGGTCGGAGACGATTGACTTTGGTACTCCATGGAGGCGCAATATTTCCCTACAGAAGAGATTTGCAATATGTGAAGCATCGTCTACCTTGTTGCAAGGAATGAAATGTGCCATTTTAGAAAATCTGTCCACGACAACAAATACGGAGTCCTTTCCATTTTGAGTTCTAGGCAAACCAAGTACAAAGTCCATGCTAATGTCTTCCCAAGGTTGATAGGGAATAGGAAGAGGCATGTAAAGACCATGAGATTGAGCTTTTGACTTAGCTTTGCGGCATGTTGAGCATCTTGTGGTGAAGCGTGAGACGTCTCGAAACATCTTTGGCCAAAAGTAATTCTTGGAGAGCGTGGCGAATGTCTTGTCGCGTCCAAAGTGTCCCATGAGTCCGCCGCCATGAGCCTCTTGCAAAAGGAGCAAACGAAGAGAAGACTCGGGTATGCATAGTTTGTTAGCTCTCGTAAGATAACCATTCTTGAGGTAATATTGTTCCCAAGATGTATGCGTCAAACATTTAGTATAATGAGGTGCAAAAGATGGATCACTAGCATACAAATCTTTGATATGCTCAAAGCCAATAACATTCAACTCAAGTTGGGTGACAAGCGTGCATATGCGTGAAAGTGCATCGGCAACTACATTTTCCTTGCCCTTAATGTACTTGATCACATATGGGAAAGATTCAATAAATTCACTCCATTTGGCATGACGCTTGTTCAATTTAGTTTGACCTTTTAAGTACTTAACCGTTTCATGATCGGTATGGATGACAAACTCATGAGGTCTAAGATAATGTTCCCAAACATGGAGGACACGCACTAAAGCATACAATTCCTTGTCATACACGGGATAGTTAAGTTGAGCACCGGAGAGTTTTTCACTAAAATAAGCAATGACTCCTTTTTCTTGCATTAAAACTCCGCCAATTCCGGTACCACTTGCATCACAATGGACCTCAAAAGTTTTGTCAAAATTGGGCAAAGCAAGAATCAGAGCATGAGTAAGCAAAGACTTGAGCTCATCAAAAGCGTTTGATTGTAAAGGTCCCCAAACAAAAGGAGTATTCTTCTTACTCAAAGCATGCAAAGGAGCTGCAATAGTGCTAAAGTTTTTCACAAAGCGGCGATAAAAACCTGCAAGACCTAGGAAACTTCGCACTTGTTGCAAATTGGTGGGTTGGGTCCAAGTTTTAATTGCTTTGATCTTAGTTTCATCAACATGGACACCCTTGGAAGAGACAACGAAACCCAAGAAAACCACTTTGTCAACGCCAAAAGTGCATTTTTTCAAGTTGGCATAAAGACTTTCTTTTCGAAGCGTTTGCAAAACAAGCTTAACATGATCAAGATGCTCTTTCATGGTTTTGCTAAACACAAGAATATCATCGAAGTAAACCACAACAAAGATTCCAATGTATGGACTAAGTACATGATGCATGAGTCGCACAAAAGTTCCTGGAGCTTCCGACAAACCCATAGGCATAACCAACCATTCATATAAGCCAAATTTTGTTTTGAAAGTAGTTTTCCATTCATCACCCTCATGAATGCGGATTTGATAATAGCCACTTTTAAGATCAATTTCTGAGAAAAAGATGGCTCCACTAAGTTCATCAAGCATATCATCTAAGCGAGGAATGGGATGCCTATATCGAACGGTGATAGCATTTATAGGTCTACAATCGGAGCACAAGCGGAAACTTCCATCGGGTTTAGGCACAAGTATAACGGGCACGGCACAGGGGCTTAAGCTTTCACGTACATGACCGTTGTAGATTAGTTGTTGTACTTGCCGTTGAATCTCCTTGGTTTCTTCGGGATTGACACGGTAGGGAGCTTTGTTTGGAAGTGGCGCTCCGGGAATGAGGTCGATTCGATGCTCAATGCCTCGAAGAGGAGGTAGACCCAGAGGTAGCTCATCGGGGAAAACATCTTGAAATTCCTGCAAAAGAGATTGAAACACCAAAGGTAGCTCATGAGTGGTGTTAGTTTTTGGTTCTCCATCCTTGCACACAAGGACAAAGTGCATCACACTCGATGGGTTCTCACACACTTCTCTCATCTCATGTTTGGTGGCGAATAATATGAGGTTTTTCTCTCTAGGCGAAGAGGCGCTCAAATTTGGCTTGTGACTCTCACTCACTTTTTGGTGCCTCACTTTCTCACTCTTCTCTCGTTGGTTGGTGGCTTGTTTGTCGGCTATCACTTGACTAGGAGACATGGGTCGTAGGACATATTCTTTGCCTTTCATCTTGAAGCTATAGTGGTTTGTACGCCCATTGTGGTAGACACCATGGTCGAATTGCCATGGCCGACCGAGGAGGAGGTGGCAAACAGTCATTGGGACCATATCACACTCCAAAGTGTCCTCATATGCACCGATTTTGAAGGATACTTGTACCGTATGCTCAACTCGTATAGTGCCGGAGTCACTTAGCCATTGAACCTTGTAGGGTTGCGGATGCTTCTTCTTGACCAATTGGAGCTTGGAGCATAGTTCTTCGCTTGCCAAGTTGTGGCAACTACCTCCATCGATGATGACCTTGACGGATCTCCCATTGATGCCGGCCTTTGTGTGGAAGATGTGGCATCGTTGGTCTTCTTCTTGTTGATGTTGAAGTGTCAAGACTTTGGAGACGACAAGAGCGGGGCTTGTATCTTCATCACAAAAGACTTGATCATCTTCATCCTCGTTGATGCGCCGGTGCATGGCTACTTGATCAATAGCGTCCATTCATCTTCACTCATTGAGTCGTAGGTGCCATCGTCGTTGAGTATCATGGTGCGCTTGTTGGTGCATTCATATGACTTGTGGCCTCGGCCGCCGCAAGTAAAACACTTGAAGGAGCTTGTCTTGACGGTCTCATCGTTTGGAGTAGATGATGAAGCACGCGGCTTGGAGTTGCTTGTAGTAGGAGGAGGACGACTTGAACTTGTAGAAGCTTTCTTGTAACTTGACTTGTCGTCGTTGCTTGGGAAAGGCTTGGTTGATGTCGAAGTTGGAGTATTTGTTGAAGCTTGGTTGTTGGAGAAGCCGTATGTCTTGGAGGAGTACTTGGCGTACTTGAAGTCATCTTGCACTTGTCGTTCCACCTTTGTAGCTTGATGCACGAGCTCAATGAGGTTAGAGTAGGGTTGGAAGTCGGCGATCTTCTTGATGGGATGGTTGAGTCCGTTCAAGAATCGTGCCATTGTTTGCTCATCATCTTCCGTGACATTGGCTCGAATCATGGCAATCTCCATTTCCTTGTAGTATTCTTCAACACTCTTTGTTCCTTGCTTGAGGAGTTGTAGCTTCTTGAAGAGATCACGGTTGTAGTAGGTGGGCACAAAGCGTGCTCGCATGACATCCTTCATTTGAGCCCAAGTGGTGATTGGAGGTTCACCTCTTGCTTGTCGGCGCTCAAGGACTTGTTCCCACCATATGAGCACATAGTCTTGGAACTCAAGTAATGCCATAGCGATCTTCTTCTCTTCATCATAGTTGTGTAAACGAAAGATTTTGTCGACCTTCAATGCCCATGAGAGGTACTCTTCGGGGTCATTGGTTCCATTGAACTTGGGCATTGTGAACTTGAGCTTGCCATAGCGTTGTTCTTCATTGTGTTGAGGTCGATGTTGATGATGACGTTCTTGACGTGGAGGGTAATCATCCTCATGTTGCTCTTGGCGAGGAGGAAGTCCATGATCAACTTGCTCTTGTTGACCTTGAGGTTGAGGGTGAGCTTGAGGAGCTTGTGGAGGAGCTTGTGGGGCTTGACGTTGCGCATGCGGATGGTAGTTCCTCTCTTGTATTTCTTCTCGAAGGGCTCCCTCTTGATTGCGCCTTTCGCGATTGCGGTTGGCGAGAGCTCGACTTGATGCTTGAAGGGCGCGTTCCGCCTCAAGAGCTTGTGCTTCTCGTTGTTGTTGTTGAAGACGTTGAGCCTCGTCGTCTTGTTGCTCTTGATGTAGGCACGCTCGTTCTTGTTCGTGTTGGCGACGAAGACGTTGTCGTTCTTGATCTTGAGCAAACGCCACTTGGTTCGATTGAGGACGAGGAACTTGTTCATCAACTTGCTCTTGGAGATCCTTGTCATGTAGCGGGTTGCGAGATGCATGACGGTCTTGACGCGCGGCTCGTCGAAGAGTGTTCGATGACGGTGTACTTGTTTCGGAGAAGGAGTCGTCGGAGTGACGACTTGAGTGGCTCCGTCTTGAGTGTGAGGAAGTAGAAGTACGCCGATTCACCAACAAGGCGCGGATCTCGTCCATTCTTGCATCGTTCTCTTTCTTGTGTGCGTCGAGTTTGTTGTCGAAGTAGTCTCGTGTACGTTGCTCGGAGAGTCGCAAGTCGGTGGAGAGGTTGTCGATGCGTTCGCTCATTGCTTGTTGCTCTTGATGGAGAGCTCGTTGCGCACCAAAGAGGTGGCTCTTGGTGACGTATGATGACATGTCGTCTTGCTCGATGAAGAGTGGATTTGTAGAAGAACTTGGCCTATCCATCATTTCAAGCAAAATTGTGAGTGGTAGAAGGAGAAGAACTAATACCAATGTACCTTTGACCGAAGTTGAAAATGAATCAAGTTCACTCAAATGCGGACAATGAAATAGCACTATTGGTACCGATCCTTGTCGATTCTCACACCTACACAAATAAAAGCCTTTGGTGGAGCTTGGTTAGGATGGTGGCACAAAATTGATTGCAATCGTTAGCTTGACTCAAAAATGTTGAAGAAGATTCGCAAATTCGCATATGCAACAAGTAGACCAAGCAAGTAGTGGTACACGGAAACACACACGCAAATAGATAAATGGGATTGTGCAAACCAAAAGTGAGCCAAAATGTGGAATCCACGAAAATGCTCTTGTTGCACAATACTAGAGAGACGCTAGCACGATTGCACAATAGGCGGATACGGAGCTTGTGCACAACCAACTAGGCAAAGTTGCAACGATCTCTATCCCAAGTATACTATATGTATGGTATTTCGGTGCAATGATCCAAGATGATCTTATATGACAATCTTAATGTTGTATGATGCTATGCTTGTTGCTTATAAGCTCTTTGCTTATCTTTCCTCTTTGCTTAAAAGCTTGAGTGGCTCTTTCTCTTTTGAGCTCTTTTCTTATGCAAACTTGACGAACTAAGATAGCAATTGTGTATGCGATGACAACTTTGTGACACACAAGTTGATTCCGAGATATGCACCTCGATTGTATGTATGATATGGTGTATGCAACTAATGTGCATAAGTTGCGTTGTCGGCAATACTCAATGGCTAGTCTCGGTGGGTAAGCAACGCAAAAGATGGTATATGATGGTTATCAATGCAATTGCAAGGTATGACAAAGATGTCGTCGATGTTACCGTCCGTAGCGAAGATGAGTAGCCGACCAAAATGAGCGTTTGTTGTTGATGTCACACCGCGCCTAGATAGCCGAAACACAAAATGACACGGAAATCTCACTCAAATTGTCGAACTCAAATTTGAATGGTAGTACGGAGGTTGTGTCTTGGGGTTTGGCAAGTGGAAGTGGTGGTGGATAGGGTGAGGAGGGTGGATGGAGATATATGTGGAGGTGGTGGTGGAGAAGGACTGCAGAAATGCAGTTTCGGCAGAAGAAGCCGGATGATCCGGGCCAGGAGCCGGATGATCCGGGCGAGTCCGGATGATCCGGGACTTGGTCCGGATGATCCGGGTAGGTCAACCACGCACGGGAACTGCTCGGGAAGAACACGAAAATGGGGTGGAATTTGACGATTTCGGGGATTTTGGGTGGATTTCGAGGGGGAGAAGGTGGGGAAACACAAGATCCACGAGTTACACACCGAATCCACGGATCAAAAACAACAAAACATCATCAAAACTAACAAATCACAAAAATTTTGGGGGTATTTTTGTGGGGATTTTCGGGTTTTTAGGACGAAAACAACAAAATCAAGCTAGAAATCACGAGGTAGGGGCTCCAAAAACGTGATCAACGTGGCTCATGATACCATATGATGTAGGGTGGAACCCTAATTCGTCGATCTTTCACGTTTGGAGGGGATCCTACAGAGGAAACACGAAGAACACGCGGAAGAACGAGAGGAAATCACGGGGAAGAACGAGAGAGACACTCAACCGACAAGAGATCAATCACACAAGGTCTAGATCATCGAAGCACGAGTGATACATGGTCCAAAATCAACAAGGGAAAGATACAAAGGTAACCGTTCTTATCCCAGAGGAGGTCTTGAATCCACGAGGGGATCTTCCCTTATAGGGGTCTTGAATCCGATGGATCTTCTCCTAGACGGAGGTCCTGATCTCTGTGGAGAAGTACCGGTGGATGAGCAAAGGCTCTCACACACAAATATGAGCTAATCCAATCCTAAGTCTCAAAGTGAGGAGAGGGGGTCCTATATATAGAGTTAGGGGCGAAGGGGTACATGGGCTCACCTCAACACGCGCGCGCAGGCGCTGGCTGGATGATCCGGACGAGGGTCCGGATGATCCGGACTGGTCCGGATGATCCGGGTGGGGTCCCGGATGAGCCGGAGGGTCGGCTGGTGGCGGTGACGGGCCGGATGTCCGGCTGGAGGTCCTGACGTCCGGGCGGGGTCCGGATGATCCGGGCCTGGGTCCGGATGATCCGGCTTCAGCGTGGAGCTTCTGTTGCCTTCGGTGGAGTTAGCCGGATCGTCCGGACCGGGGTCCGGATCGTCCGGGCTCTGTCCGGATCGTCCGGGCCGCCGTCCGGATCGTCCGGCCACCCTGGTCCTTGGTGCTTTTTCCTCTCCGTCTTCTCGTATGTCTTCCGCTTCCGGTTCTCCTTGCCTCCTTGCTTCTTCATGATTGACTCCTTGGTACCTGAGTATGCATAGCGTCTCCGTTTGAGGTAGTAACCATGTCTCATGTGAGTCGAAAGGGAATTGTGAGAGGAGTGATGTCACCTCGGTTTCAAGAGCTGTAGCACGTGCTCGAGTCATCGGTCCTTGTGGTGTCAGAGGTGTTGATGTAGAGTCCATGGGGATGATGGAAGGATGCTCCGCATCAGCTCATGTACTACTACGGCCTGGACTTCGACGATCTGGCGCCAAACTTCATCCTCAACATCTCGGCGTTTATCGTCGTGTGCGAGGCCTTCCTCTGCATCCAGCCCCACTTCGGCTTGTGGCTAAAGAACTTCAATGTCAAGCCGAAGGTAGTGAAGGGCGTCCAAGCGGAGTGCGAAGGCGCCATGGTGGGCAAAATTCCCAACGTCACCTGGCTAGAGGGGGCCTTCGTGGAGTCCGTCAAGGGGTGGCAATCGGGGTGGTTCTACATCACCGAGCCGCGTGACCCTAAATGGGCAGCGACCGCCGAGTTCAGATTTGGTATCCCCATGCAGCTCACCTCCTGGAAAGAGAAGGGCTTGCTATGGGGTAGTTCGGAGGAGCTGACAGGACTCCAGTCCTGTCTCCAGACCTTGGTGAACAAGAAGCTTAGGCTTGTTAATGTGATCCAGGTCATGCTCGTCTGCCCGATTCTCCCCTGCCAACAGCGGGCCTTCAATTTGTGGGAGTTCGATCCGGCACAGCACCGAACCCTGAGCGGGCTCTTCGACACGACGTACGAAGCTGCCTGGAGGGTGCTGTTCATGGGCGGAGAAGCTGCCGCGTCCGTGACGGAAGACCGCGGATTCAGCACCAAGCGCCCGGCCGGCGAGGTAAGCTTTGTTATCCTTTATGGGACACTTATTTTCTTTCACAGTTTAATTCTATGTGGGATCTAAACCTCCCAATGCCTTTTACAGGACCGTCAGAGGACGTCCGGATAGGTAGACTGTCCGGCTCCCCTTCCCGAAGAACCAGCGAACACCCGTTTGACGGGGCTGCTGGTTCCAGCCCTTTACGTGGTGCCGGAGAAGAAGGCCAAGAAGAAGGCCACGGGAACCCGAAGGAGTTCCCAGCGCCAGGTGATATCGGACTCATCGTCCGATGGCTCCGAGGCGGACTCCTCCCCCGAACACGAGGAGGAGAAAGAAGACTCTCCCCAAGAGGGGGGAGAGAGGAAGAGGAAGGCTTCCCCGACAGGGGAGGCTGAAGGGTCCAAGAGGGGAAGGACCCTTCCTCCGGACAGCTCTACCAACGCCAACATTGGCGACGAAGGGTGGCCCTCAAGGGCCAAGCCTCCGGCGAGATCGTAAGTATCCGGATTCCTGAATGATTTATAATTTCTCTTTTGTGTCACGTAGTGTCCTTCTAATGCCGCACACTACCTGTAGTCCGGCCGAGGATGATCTTCCCGCTTCATCGAGCGGGTCCTTGGCTCCGTCGGACGTGGATTCCATTCCGACCGCCTCCACCCCTCGTGATGCTGACGACGCCGAGGTGGGATCCCAGGAGGGGACCCATCAGGAGGAGGCTCTGGAGGTGCCGCAAGGCAGCCTCCCGGACTTTGCGCCGGACTCCATGCCGGAACCTGCAGTGGTTCCGGAGTCCGGCAGGCGGCCCCTTCATAAGAAGGGCAAGACGGTGACACCGGCAGCCTCCGTCCAACCGGAGGCACCGGACAACTTGTTGGAGGCGCTCAACGGCGCTTCCATCGAGGAAGAACACCGCACTATCATGAGTGCGGTGATTTAAAAGGTTCAGCTCGCCAAGAGCGGGCTGACCGAAGCCTGCAGCAGCCTTCTAACAGGCTTTGTGGTAAGAAGTTTTAAAATACGTAATGTAATACCGCATAGACAGTAGCCCCTGATGCTCGGTTCGGTGTTCGGAAAGAAAAACGGGACTGAGGATCTATAAAAGATATACGCAGGAGTGCTAAAAATTATGTCAATATGGGTTTGCAGGCTGCGCTGCTGACCTCTGCCGCACTGACTGCGGAGGTCGGTGCTTTGAAGCAGGACCTCGAGCGGTCCGAGCGCGAGCTCGGCCTTGCCAAGAAGCAGCTCGAGGAAAAAGAAGGTGAGTAACACCGCATTAAATTTGTACCTTACAGAAAAGGATTTTGGTTGCAATAGAAGTAACAAGCATAACATGGGTACTGTAGGGGCCACGAACGAGGTGGCGACCCTGAAGGAGGTCGTATGTCGGTGTCAAAACCGGCGGATCTCGGGTAGGGGGTCCCGAACTGTGCGTCTAGGCGGATGGTAACGGGAGACGAGGGACACGATGTTTTACCCAGGTTCGGGCCCTCTTGATGGAGGTAAAACCCTATGTCCTGCTTGATTAATATTGATGATGTGTATTACAAGAGTGGATCTACCACGAAATCAAGGAGGCTAAACCCTAGAAGCTAGCCTATGGTATGATTGTTGTAATGGATGTTGTGTCCTACGGACTAAAGCCCTCCCGTTTATATAGACACCGGAGAGGGCTAGGGTTACACAGAGTCGGTTACAATGGTAGGAGATCCACATATCCGTATTGCCAAGCTTGCCTTTCATGCCAAGGAAAGTCCCATGCGGACACGGGACGGAGTCTTCAATCTTGTATCTTCGTAGTCTTGGAATCCGGCGGACGATGATAGTCCGGCTGTCCGGGCACCCCCTAGTCCAGGACTCCCTCAGTAGCCCCCGAACCAGGCTTGAGTGACGATAAGTCCGGCGCGTATATAGTCTTCGGCGTTGCAAGGCGGGTTCTCCCTTTAAGTTCCATGTACCGGCCGAACAGTGTCCGGCTTCCTTATCAATGTTGCGCTTCTTGGCTTCCACGCCCAATAATGGCCTTCTTCCACGCGTCGCACGAATGCGAAAAGCTAGGGTATCTTTTATGTTTTACCCCCTAGCTGTGCAAATAATCTGCCTATAACAGAGGCAAGAATCCAGATCCAAATCACACCATCTTCTCTCCGCGAGTACTCATCGGAGCGCCTCTGACCGAAAAATCCATTCCATCATGGACCGTCGACGCGGCCCTTCCTCTCACGCTCCCAGCCCACTGCCAGGAGATTGGTGGAGATGCTCTGTCCCGCATAACGAGCTGGTGACGCTCCAAGCAAAGGGATATCTCCCCCAGGCCTTCATGGTGCCGGTTCAAGCCGGGTTGGCCACCTACCAAGGTGGGAAGCAAGCGGAGGCTACCCCGAGTCCCAACAAAGGGGAGCGGGTATGCTTTGTCCCCTATCTGATAAGGGGACTCAGATTTCCTGTACATCCGTTCCTCCGCGGGCTCCTGGAGTTCTACGGACTCCAGCTCCATCACCTTACGCCCGCCTCTATCCTTCACATCGCGGGTTATGTAGCTCTTTGCGAGCTATTTCTGGGCATCGAGCCCCATTTTGCACTGTGGAAGAGGTTGTTCTAACTCGTACCCCGTTCTCACGAGGGGTCCATATATCAAGTGGGCGGCGCCGAAATATGGCGTATTGCCGGGACCGGATATCCATCCGGAACCCCTAAGAAGCGTCCAAGACCGGCCTTCGAATGGTTTTACATAGAAGACGCCCACCGCTGGACCTGTTCGGATTGGCCTCCGGAGTTCAAGATCGCTGCTCTGAAGAAACGCCTTAGTTGGCGTCCGCGGAGCCCCCAACTGGAGGAAGACAAGAGCGTCCATTATTTGATGGGCCGGATAAGGTTACTGGCCCATTCCGGGCTGACCATGATTGGAGTCATGGCAACATGCATTACGCAGGTGGTGCAGCCATTGCAATCTGAGGCCACCCATGTGGGATTTCAACGGGAAGACGATGTTACCCGTCCACGGCCGCAGAGGATCGGATTCGCCGAGGATCTGGTGAAGATCCCGTCCGCCTGTATAAGGGGGAGAAGGAGGACTTTCTCGATTTAACCCGTTGAATGGGTTCTCCATGAATAACCCTCGGCATTGGGTAAGCGAACACTCTAAGGGCCCGACCCATTCTTTCAAAGTTTAAGCTTCTTATATTATGTCTTTGACGCAGGAACTGCGTCGGATTGTGGAGGACATGATAAGTCCAGCTCCGCAACCCGAGGATCCAGAGAGATCCCAAGATCCGGCCTCCAAAGAGGATCCGGACATACAGGTGGAGCTAATCGACGGGGTGTTCCACCAGCTTAGCATGGATAATGCCTTAGTCGCCATTACGGCTGACTACCCCGGATTGTATCCGGCTTCCCAGGTGATTGTGACAGAAGCCCCGACACTATTATCTCTTCCTTGCTCATTTCTGACCTTCGCGTACGATGGTGTTTTGCAGGAGGCGCCTTCAAGGCAGGAAGCCGAGCCCACGGCGGCTGACCAACAAAGGCTAGTCCGGACCAGTAGGCGAAAGAGGAGCGCAGCGCGGACTGAAACGTTGCCGCAAAGGTATAGCTCGTAGTTAATTATTTGGAGCAACGTTCCTAGGAAGCGTTTGAGTGCTCATGACTTTTGTAGGAGAAAAAGCGCCCGCCGGACTGCGGGCGTAGAGGTTGCCAATCCAACCTCTACCAGCCAGGATCCAGCACCTAGTCTGGAGGGGGAGGCGAGCGCAAGGCGCGAGCCGGATACTCCTCCAACGGAGGATGCCGACAGACTGTCCGCCACCAAGTCTGAGGTGGAGAGTGCCATGAACCATAGGCGCCGCCGGACGGTATTTCGTGACGCGTGCTTCTCCCTTGAGGAGCTGAATGCCTTTAACGCGGGGGACGCGCACCTCCGTGCTGCTCAAGATGGTTTTACCAGAGCCCCAGAGCAGTATGTAAAAGACATACGGGTAAGAGAATTTAATAGTTATATATGCCAGTAGCCCCCGAGACTTAAAGTAGTTATATTAACTGGTTTAAGGATCATTTGAAATGCAGGATCTTACCGTGAAGAATACCCAACTGTCTCAGGAGCTGCAAGAGTGCAAGGCCCAACTTGAGGCTGCACTTGCTGCCGTAGGAGGAAACACAGAGACCCCTCCTGGTAACACATTATTATTATTTTTAAAAATATAAGCGCTATGCGGCATGCGCGCAAGTCTAATAATGACATTGCAGGTGCTGCTGGACAAGATCTGGACAGGCAAGAACTATTGCGCCAGCTGAAGGCCGGCGATAGGGTGCTGAATAGAGTGCAGCAAGAAAGGAACAGGCTCCAAGATGCCCACGCCCAGCTTGGAGAAGAGCTGAAAGGCGTTCGGGCCGAGCTGTCCGGCTCCGTTAAGGAGAATCAGCGGCTTCGTCGCGGCATTTATAGTAAGTGCTTGAGCGAACTCCTTTGAAAAGAAGAGTTCGGCGAGGAAGTCAATTGACAACATATGTCTGTAGGTATACTCATAGGTCGCCCTGCGGAGCAGATGCCCGTATCAACGGGTGATCAACTTCCCGAGCTGTTGCAGCTGCTCGAACGAGTTCGGCAGGCAATGAGCGGCGCCATCCAGCTTTATGGCCAGCCTCTCCCCTGCCTGCTGGCCTTGGGGAGCTTGCAGAGAAGCTTCGTGAGTGCGCAGCGCTGCTTATGGAAGATTTTGGCTGCCGCCAAGGTGCCAGGGAGGCTTGGGCCATGGTGAAGACGCTGTACAAGAAGGCGGATCCCAACCACATGGCGAGGTCGGACTGTGGGGCCCGATGGGAAGGAGATCCTGTGAGTTTAGTATACGGCCAAGTAGAGTTGGCGCTAAATTTTCCCAACGGAATGTGTAAATTAGACAGCACGTTAGATGGGATTGAGGAGGAATACGGTCGAGAGATTCGACAATGTATTTTAAAATGACATCTGAAATGCCTTCTAGCCGGATTGTAGATCGTTTGTCTTTGCCGACCTTTTCGCTTCAACCTCGGGACCCTAGAGTCCGGAGTGTGTCCGAATACCTTCTCGGTTAAGAAACAACCGGGTATGCATGGAGACCAAAGCGTAGGGGTCATTAGTGCTTTATCGCATAAGTGCCCAACTAGTTATGTTATATTACATGGTTAGTAAGAAACATCTTCCAGGGAGAATAGTTCCGTTAAGGGTTCCTTTCCCTGGGAGGCATGCCCTAAAGTGCATGTCCGGACTGCGAAAAAGGTAGAAAAACATCTGAGGGCAGATAAATAAGTAGGTTAAAAATCATCTTTCAAGTCACCGATCGAATATTCCCTTAAGAACGCTAGCTTCGGCTTCACCCACCGAGGTACACATCCGGTGACTCGGCAAGAATAATCGCAGAGGTGCTCCTTTACCTCCTAGCCGAACAATCGGGAGCGTGGGGGTAAGCACAGGAGCCAGGCAACCCAGCTTGGCCAAAACTTAAGTCATATCGATGCATATAATGGTGAATAAAATGTACATGTGGAAGCTTGACACATGTGTTGGAGATGAAGCCCTTATAATTAAGCTTCTGGTAAAGAAGCCCCCAGGTATAATGAGTGCGGATGGCACATCAAGTGAATGCGAACGATGCGCAAGTAGGCCTTTAAGGGCTTTTTAGAAAAAGGGTTGAGAGAAGAAAGAGAAACAAAAGACAGCTGCAATGTAAAAGTTTGGACGGGGGAAAGGGACGAACTCTTAGTCCGGCGCTAGGCATAGAATCTTCGGAGGCGGGCTGCGTTCCATGGGTTCGGCTCGAGCCGGTTGTCCGACGCATTTCGTAGATGGTATGCTCCGCCGGTCAGGACTTGGTTGATGATGAAAGGGCCCTCCCATTTGGGCTTGAGATTGTCCTTTTTCTTGTCCGGCAGGCGTAGAACTAGTTCGCCAACGTTTTAAGTCTTGGCCCGTACTTCTCTGCTTTGATATCTTCGAGCCTGCTGCTGATAGAATGCAGAACAAGCCTTGGCGACGTCACGCTCTTCCTCCAATGCGTCCAAGCTGTCCTGCCGATCCAGCTCGGCTTCTCTTTCTTCGTACATGCGCACTCGAGGTGAGTCATGAATGATGTCACAGGGCAGAATTGCCTCTGCGCCGTATACCATAAAAAATGGTGTGAATCCGGTAGTACGGTTGGGCGTTGTCCGCAGCCCCCAGAGTACGGAGTCGAGCTCCTCTACCCAGTGCGTGTCAGATTTTGTAAGTGACCGCACTAGTCTGGGTTTGATGCTGCTCATTATTAGACCATTTGCTCGTTCCACTTGACCGTTGGTTTGAGGGTGATAGACTGAAGCGTAATCGAGCTTAATGCCCATGTTTTTGCACCATGTTTTAACCTCGTCGGCAGTGAAATTCCTGCCGTTATCGGTGATGATGCTGTGGGGGACACCAAAACGGTGTACTACCCCAGAGATAAAGTCTATCACTGGTCCGAACTCTGCCGTTTTAACTGGCTTGGCCTCTATCCATTTGGTGAATTTGTCCACCATGACCAATAAGTACCTTTGCTTGTGGGTTCCTCCTTTAAGGGGTCCAACCATGTCAAGCCCCCAGACCGCGAACGGCCAAGTAATGGGTATAGTTTTGTGGGCGGTGGGTGGCATATGGCTCTGATTAGCAAAGAGCTGACAACCGACACATCTTTGGACTAAGTCACGAGCATCTGCTCGGGCCGTCGGCCAATAAAATCTGTCTGGAATGCCTTTCCTACAAGGGCCGAGCTGCGGCTGGTGTCCGCCTAGTCCGCATGAATTTCAGTCAGAAGGTTTCGCCCTTCCTCTTCGGAGATGCACCTTTGAAGGACTCCGGTTGTGCTTTTCTTATAAAGTTCTCCCTCATGGACCTTGTAGGCTTTAGATCGCCAGACAATACAGCGGGCCTCATTTTGGTCTTGGGAAGTTCCTGCCAAGCAAGTAGGCTAGGAATGGTTCATCCGCGGGCGATTACTGCCATTATGTCGTGGGCTGAAGGTGTTATGTCATCGGCTGAATCGCCGGTTGGTGCGGCTTTTTCTGGTTTGTTATTTCCGGACTCCTCTTCCCATAATACGGATGGCTTGAAGAGACATTCTAGGAAGATGTTTGGAGGGACAGCGTCGCATTTTGCGCCGATGCATGCCAGTACGTTGGCTGCTTGGTTATTATCTCGGGCTACGTGATGGAATTCAAGTCCTTCAAACCGAGCGGACATTTTTAGGACAGCGTTGCGATATGCTGCCATTTTCAGATCCTTGGCGTCAAAGTCTCCATTTATTTGGGATATTGCCAGGTTTGAATCCCCGCGCATCTCTAGGCGTTGAATGCCCATGGAGATTGCCATCCGGAGGCCATGTAAAAGGGCCTCGTATTCGGCTGCGTTGTTGGAGTCCGTGTACATTATCTGAAGTACGTATTGGACTGTGTCTCCGATTGGGGACGTCAATACGACGCCAACCCCCAATCCGGCCAACATTTTAGAGCCATCGAAGTGCATAGTCCAATTGGAGTATGCGTCGTACTCTTTAGGGAGTTCGGCTTCGGTCCATTCAGCGATAAAGTCAGCCAAAACTTGTGACTTTATAGCTCGCCGAGGTTTGTAAGTTATATCGAATGGTAAGAGCTCAATGGCCCATTTTGCAATCCTGCCTGTCGCATTGCGGTTGTTTATAATGTCGTTGAGTGGTACTTCGGAGGCCACTGTTATCGAACACTCTTGAAAGTAGTGTTGGAGCTTCCGGGATGCCATGAACACCGCATATGCTATCTTTTGATAGTGCGGGTAACGGGACTTGCGGGGGTTAACACAGTGGGTACATAGTACACTGGTTTTTGAAGGGGGAATTTATGCCCTTCTGTCTCTCGTTCGACGACTAGTACCGCGCTTACAACTTGATGTGTTGCTGCGATGTATAACAACATTGGTTCGCTCAGGTTGGGCGCAGCCAGGACCAGATTTGTTGCCAATATGGCTTTTATTTCTTCGAGTCCGGCAGTGGCAGCATCCGTCCACTCGAAGTGTTCGGTGCGCCTAAGGAGGCGATAGAGGGGCAATGCCTTTTCTCCTAGACGGGAGATAAAGCAGCTTAGAGCCGCCACGCATCCAGTCAGTTTTTGTATTTGTTTGAGGTCTTTTGGAATATCTAGCTGAGACAGAGCTTGGATCTTGGCTGGATTTGCTTCAATTCCTCTACCGGATACAATGAAGCCCAGGAGCTTTCCGGCTGGTACGCCGAAAACGCATTTTTTCGGATTCAGCTTGAGGTCGTATGCTCTGAGATTGTCGAATGTGAGCCTCAAGTCGTCTACTAGAGTTTCGACGTGTTTGGTTTTGACGACTACGTCGTCTACGTATGCCTCTACTGTTTTGCCGATCTGGGTGGCCAGACTTGTTTGAATCATGCATTGATATGTTGCGCCGGCGTTTTTAAGTCCGAAGGGCATCATGTTAAAGCAGAATGGTCCGTATGGAGTGATGAATGCTGTTGCGGCTTGGTCTGCTTCCGCCATCTTGATTTGATGGTAGCCGGAATATGCGTCGAGGAAACACAGTGAATCGTGTCCTGCAGTAGCATCGATTATTTGGTCGATCGGTGAGGAAGGGATCCTTTGGGCAGGCCTTGTTGAGGTCTTTAAAATCGACACATAGGCGCCATGATTTGTCCTTCTTTGGTACCATTACCAGGTTTGCTAGCCAATCCGGATGTTTGATATCTCTGATGAATCCGGCTTCCAATAGTTTGGCTAGCTCTTCTCCCATTGCCTGTCTTTTGGGTTCGGAAAATCGTCGAAGAGCCTGTTTGACTGGCTTGAATCCTTTTAGGATATTTAGGCTGTGTTCTACCAATCTGCGTGGGATTCCGGGCATATCCGAAGGGTGCCAGGCAAAAATGTCCCAATTTTCCCGAACGATTCTCGCGGTCTTGGCGCTCTACATCGAGGTTCAAGCGTGCCCGATGGAGGCCGTCTTTGTCGGGTCTGTTGGATGGACCTGGAATTTTATTATTTCGTCCGCTGGTTTAGAGGAGGTGGACTTGGATCTCTTATCGAGTATCACATCGTCTCTATTCATAGTAGAGCGTAGCGCGGTAAGTTCTTCTGCCGCTAGGGCTTCGGATAGTGCCTCCAGGGCTAATGCGGCTGTCTTATTCTCGTAGCGAGTGCTATGTCCGGATCACTAATGAGAGTGATTATTCCGCGGGCCTGCATTTTGAGCTTCATGTACCCGTAATGGGTGCGTCTTGAAAAATTGTAAATGCCTCTCGTCCTAATATAGCGTGATATCCGCTGTTGAGCGGGGCCACTTGGAACGTGACTTCTTCGGATCTGTAATTGTCCGCGAGCGAGCACCACATCGAGTGTGATTTTTCGGTGCAGCGCTTCCGGCTAGGGATTATTCCTCTGAAGGTTGTCTTTGCTTCGCTCAATGCGGCTCGATCTATTTCCATTTTTTGAAGAGTTTCCTCGTATATGAGGTTTAATCCGCTGCCGCCATCCATGATGACCTTTGTAAGTCGAAAGCTGTCCACTATTGGACTAAGTACCAGTGCGGCTGGTGCTCGGGCTGTTCGGAATTTAGGTTCGTCGCTGGCGTTGAAGGTGATGGCTGTGTCGCTCCATGGATTTGTCGTTGCTACTTGGTAGACTTCGGCGAGGCTGCGGATTGTTCGTTTCCGCATATTATTTGATGCGAAGGTCTCGAAGACTGTTGATAAAGTACTGGTATTGTTGGAGTGGTTTTCCGGGGCTAGAAGCCTCTCGCCACTTTTGGCCACCTGCCGTAATATCCAACATGCTCGAAGGCTATGTGTTGGGGTGGCGCCCTCTGTACTGTGAATTTTACAGGGTCCGCTAAGCCACCCCTCCAGTATGGTTCCATGCCCTTTATGGGGTTTTTGCCTTTTGGTTTTTGTATCTGGTGCCTGAGTGTAATGCACCCTTTTGTTGCGGACTAGGGTTGGGGCCGGATTGTCCCAAAACTTATTTTTGTTTTTCCGGAAACTCTCCATCGCGCAGTACTTTCGTACTATGGATGCCAGGTCGGCAAAGCGTGTAATTTCACATCGGCTGACGGCGTTCAAGATTCCCTCGTCCATGCAATTATTGCAAAAGATTGAGATTGCGTTTTCTTCTCGGCAGTCCTTTATCCTGTCCATAACCAGGAGGAATCTGGCCCAGTAATGATGTACTATTTCAGCGGGCTCTTGCCGGATTAGAGATAGATCGCATATGTCCAGGCGGGCGGGTGGAATTATGTAACGCCCCGGATCCGATGCGCCAGGTGTTCGCCAGTTATTCGTCGTTGTTGCCATGTCATTTGCTTGCGTGTTGCATTTTTCCATGTCATCTTATGCATTTCATATCATGTCATCATGTGCATCGCATTGGCATACATGTTCATCTCATGCATCCGAGCTTTTTCCCCGTTGTCCGTTTTGCAATCCGGCACTCCTATGTCCCCCGGCGTTCCCCTTTTGTCTCCTGTTGTGAGTGGGTATTAAACTTTCTCGGAATGGCCCGAGGTTTGCCAAGCGGCCTTGGTATAGCACCGGTAGACCGCCTGTCAAGTTTCGTGCCATTTGGAGGTCGTTTGGTACTCCAACGGTTAACAGGGAAACCGTAAAGCCTCTTTTGTTGCAGCCCAACACCCCTTCCAAAGTGGCCCAAAACCCAGCAAACTCCCCTCCATGCTGTCGGTCGTTCGATCACGATCGCGTGGCCGAAAACCGCACCTCATTTGGACACTCCTAGCTCTCTCTACCTATAAATAAGTCCTCCCCTCCATTTTTCGCGAATGAATCCCCAAACCCTAGATCAAATTCCTCCCCGCGCCGCCGGACGCGTCCGTCCCCGGCCGGACACGTCCGCCGGCCACCTCTCTCCGCCCAATCAGGGCTTGCCACGTCAGCTCCGCCGCCGTCCGCACCCACTCCGCGCCGCCACGTGGCGCCGCCGCCCACCCACCGCACCGCCCGGCCAGCCCGTGCCAGCCCGCCATGCGCCGCCCCGCCTCCTCCGCCGCCGCTCAGTAGCTCCATTTTACGCGTATAATATGTCAAATTGTTCGCCTCGACGAGTACTTCATTTCATTCCATTGCATCATTTTCATTTGAGCTCATCTTGATGCCCAAAATGTTTGTTGGAAGAGTGCATGTTGATGTTAATCTCTTTGGCTATTATAACTTGTCGTTTTATCATTTTTGCCATGATTTATGTGTGCAATCTATGAGTATGAGCTCTACATGAATGTTGAACTATGCCATGCCATCTTTCCGAGGGTGTTGACCTTGTATTTTTGTGAGTTGTGTCTTGAGTGTATCAAGCTTGTAAAGTAGGGTAGTTCTTTATTCTTTGTTTTCTGGCAGATTCTGTTATAAATTGTTGCTATGTTAACATGTTTCTACTAATCATTCTATGCATAATTTGGAGATGCTCTATAAACATGTTTTGATATAAATGTCTTGCTCTATCCATTCATGCCATTGGTTGCAATTATAGCCTGCTGGAACATGTTAATTTCTTGCTCCAAAGTTGCTTGAAAATGTTGATTGTCAACCTGTTAACATTAAGTTCACTTGTTCCCATGTGTTTTCCTAGCGTTCCATGCACCCTATGAACTTGCTCTTGCCATGCTTAGCTTCATAAACATGCCTTCTTATCGTTGTTTCTGCCATGTTCAAATCTGTAATATAACTTGCCATGTTTACATGGGTGCCATCATATTTTCCGTGCCCTTTTGGCTCATGGTCAGTAAGGGTCTTTTGATATATGCTATTAGTAGATTCATGCCATGCCTTTGTTTGCCATGATAAGTTCCTGTAACATGTTGTTTGATAGCTCTAAACATTGCAACTTGATGTTATTTCCTGATAAGTCTGAAACTGTTATTACTTGCAATATCTCCATGTCTTTTTGAGCATGTTCTAGTTGTTTCTGGAGATAGCTCAGTGTTCATGTTTTGTTATGCTTTACGTGTACTTCATGCCCATGCCTTTTGTTATTATGTTGGGATGCTGTAGCATGTTGTTTTGATGCTTGTAAGATGCCTAGTTGCTGTTATGGACAGATTGTTGCTATGACTTGTATAGTGTGCATGTGTTGAACCGTTGCTCCGTTTTGATTGTGCTCTATATGAAACTTGCTTGATTTTGCATGTAGCTTCATATTACCATGTTGCATCCATGTTTTGAGGTGTTTTCTTGATGTTTGGGTGCATTTTGCATCAATGCCATGTTTAACTTGTTTTGCTCATATCTTCTAGCCCGTAGCTCCGAATCTAATGAACTTTATATGTAACTTGACTAGAATTTCGTGTAGATCCTCTTGGAGCATCTTAACTTGCTGTTTAACAACTTGAACATAAGGTTTATTCAGTTCTGGACCAATTTCGAAATTTGCATATGAGGACTTACCGGAATTGTTATATGTTGTTTCCGGCCTCATTTAAACTTGCCTTGATGTGTTGTTCTTGTTTGCTTCATCTCTTGCCATGAGTAGCTTCATGTAGCTTTGTCATGCATCATGCTTGTTGTGCATCATGTCTTGTCTATGTGTGGTGTGTTTACTATGTTGTGTGCCTCTTCTCGTTAGTTCCCGTTTCGTTGCGATCGTGAGGATGCGTTCGTCTACGTGTGGTTCGTCTTCGTGGCTTCGTCTTCTTCATGGACTCGTTCTTCTTCCTTGCGGGATTTCAGGCAAGATGACCGCTACCCTGGATCTCACTACTATCATTGCTATGCTAGTTGCCTCGTTCTTTCGCTGTGCTGCGCTACCTATTACCTGTTTGTCCAGCCATCCCATATTGCCATGAACCTCTAACCTTTGACACCGTTCCTATGCAAACCGTTGTTTGGCTTTGTTCCCGCTTTTGCTCAGCCCCTCTTATAGCGTTGCTAGCTGCAGGTGAAGTTGAAGATTGCTCCATGGTGGACAGGGTTTATGTGGGGATATCACAATATCTCTTATATTATTAATGCATCTATATACTTGGTAAAGGGTGGAAGGCTCGGCCTTATGCCTGGTGTTTTGTTCCACTCTTGCCGCCCTAGTTTCCGTCATACCGTGTTATGTTCCCGGATTTTGTGTTCCTTACGCGGTCGGGTGATTTATGGGACCCCTTGACAGTTCGCTTTGAATAAAACTTGTCCAAAAAGGCCCAACATTGCCTTTTACCATTTGCCTCACCACCACCTATTTTTCCCTTGGGAGTAATTAACCCAAGGGTCATCTTTATTATAGCCCCGGGCGATTGCTTGTCTAGCGTTGGTCCAAACTAGAGCACCGTATGGGACCATCCCTTGGCAACTTGGGTTACGTCGGTACTGTGACGCTTAGCTCATCCGGTCGTGGCTCGAGACGAGATCTGTGCTGCTACTATCGGGATGTCGGCACGCCGGAGGTTTTGCTGGTCTTGTTTTACCATTGTCGAAATGTCTTGATGTACCGGATACCGAGTCCGATCGGAGTGTCTCGGTGAAGGTCTATTCCTTCAATGATCGCGAGAGCTTGTCATGGGCTAAGTTGGGACACCCTGCAGGGTTTAAACTTTCGAGAGCCGTGCCCGCGGTTATGTGGCAGATGGGAATTTGTTAATGTCCGGTTGTAGACAACTTGACACTTGATCCGAATTAAAACGCATCAACCGAGTGTGTAGCCGTGATGGTCTCTTCTTGGCGGAGTCCGGGAAGTGAACACGGTTTCTGTGTTATGTTTGACGTAAGTAGGTGTTCAGGATCACCTCTTGATCATTGCTAGTTGACGACCGTTCCGCTTGTTCTCTTCTCGCTCTCATTTGCGTATGTTAGCCACCATATCATTGCTTAGTCGCTGCTGCAACCTCACCACTTTACCCCTTCCTTTCCCATTAAGCTTTGCTAGTCTTGATACCCATGGTAATGGGATTGCTGAGTCCTCGTGGCTCACCAGATACTTCCAAAACCAGTTTGCAGGTGCCTATGTTACCGAGCAGGGGACGCAACCAAGCTCAAGGAGGAGCTCGATGAAGATCTTGCCCTTTGTGTTGTCTCGTTCTAGTTGATCAGTAGTGGAGCCCAGTTGGGGTCGATCGGGGTCCTTCGTCGCATTTGGGGTTTTTCTTTTATTTTGGTTCTGTAGTCGGACCTTGATTGTATCTGGATGATGTAATGCTTTATGCCTGTAATTGTGTGAAGTGGCGATTGTAAGCCAACTATGTATATCTTTCCCTTATGTATTACTTGGGTTGTGTGAAGATTACCTCACTTGCGACATTGCTTTCAATGCGGTTATGCCTCTAAGTCGTGCTTTGACACGTGGGAGATATAGCCGCATCAAGGGCATTACAAATTAAGTCCAGAACCCTACCCATCTCAAGGCTCAAAGGCCGAGAAGTTTCCAAATTTGGAAGCTTGGATTGTTGGACGTTGTTCAACGGGTCCAGTCCGATGCCTGACTTTAGGTTCAGTGGTTGATCGAAGTCCATCCCTCCACGGGAATCCGGCATGGAGGGTTCGGCAGCCCGGACATGACTAGTTTTCAATACAGGAGAAGAGTCGCCGCATTGTTCCTCTACCACTGCGACGTGGTGGTTGACCTGGGGAGAGTTAATCTCTCTCAGATCGGTTTTAGGCCCAATCTGATTGTAGTCTGTAGTGACTCCTAGGGTGGCGATGCGATCCAAGAGCTCGTTTACGGACGAGAGCTCTATTGAATCCAGCCGCTCGACGAATTCCGAGCTGACGTGAAGTTTGCTTTTGACGACTTGAGAGGTCATTGTCGAAGCGGTGGCCGGACAGGCGGTCATAAGAAAACCACCCAGCCGGATAGTTTGCCGGAGGCCAAGGCTCCTTTGGCGAAAATACCATCCTTGAAGACGGGAGGAGGCATCCTTCCTATCGGTGACGGCACAGAGGAACTCTCAATGAAAGCACCAATGTCGGTGTCAAAACCGGCGAATCTCGGGTAGGGGGTCCCGAACTGTGCGTCTAGTTGGATGGTAACAGGAGATGAGGGACACGATGTTTTACCCAGGTTCGGGCCCTCTTGATGGAGGTAAAACCCTATGTCCTGCTTGATTAATATTGATGAGTGTATTACAAGGCTAAACCCTAGAAGCTAGCCTATGGTATGATTGTTGTAATGGATGTTGTGTCCTACGGACTAAAGCCCTCCGGTTTATATAGACACCGGAGAGGGCTAGGGTTACACAGAGTCGGTTACAATGGTAGGAGATCCACATATCCGTATTGCCAAGCTTGCCTTTCACGCCAAGGAAAGTCCCATCCGGACACGGGACGGAGTCTTCAATCTTGTATCTTCGTAGTCTTGGAGTCCGGCGGACGATGATAGTCCGGCTGTCCGGACACCCCCTAGTCCAGGACTCCCTCACCGTGTCCGCGGCCAAACGCAACGCGGCCGCGGAACGAGCAGAGCGAGAGAAGCAGGAGGCGCAGGTTGCGGAGGTGCGGAAGAGCTCCAGGCTCTCATGGAAAAGCATGAGAATTTGGAGCGCGACTCGAAGACTCGAGAGTCCGAGCTTGCCTCGGCTCTTGAGAGTGCCAAAGCCGCTAAGGCCGAGGCCCATAAGGCCCTCCAGGAGATTGAGGCAGTGAAGAAAATAGCGGTGGGTAAGGCATTTTTCATGCAAACCAAGCATGTGAATGTAAATTACCTGTTACTTACCTGAATTCGGAGCTCTCCAGGGGCGTTTGCAGATCTGCCTCGCAGCGTGTCCGATGCCGCCGCATTCTACCGGGCCGAGGAGGGGAGCTCAACGGACAAGGTCTTCTGGTCTCAGTACGCTAAGGCCGGACATCCGGTGCCCCCTAGCGACCAGCTGAGGCAGCTGGTCGAGCTGCACAAGGTAGCCGAGCAGGCCATGAAGGGCCTCATAGTCCGGCCAGGCTCGGAGAGGCCATGCACAGGAGCTACTTCGCCTCGTCTGGCGGCTGGTGGATCGTGCCCGGTGGAAGTCATCAAGCGCTCCACCTGCATTGAAGGTGCCGTCGGGCCTTGCCAGCAAAAGGTGCATTAGGGCAGGCTAGATCTTTGAGAAGCTTATCACAGACGCGCCGCCCGGGAAGGAGTATCGTCGCCGAAATGTACTATAAGAGTGTCTGAAGGGTGCCCGCAAGATTGCGGATGAGTGCCCCAAAGATGTAATTTTGAATAGACTCGCAATGTGTTATCACTGTGCGCTGAAAACTTTGTTCATATCGCTAAGCAGCGCTTGTTAATTTAAAATATTACCTACAGGCGGCCGTTTATCAAATCGAGAGATGGCAAGTCGTCGGCTTCACCCCCATGCCACGAGTCTTTGGGGTGTTCGGGATAAACTTGAGCGCTCTTGTTCCCATTTTTGGGTCCATCTAGGGAGGCGCTCAACACAATGAACAAGGCAACTGGACTTATAATGCTTGAACACTCTCACTTAGCCATAGAATTCTATAATTTTAAATTTCGGTGAAGCCCCTAGTGTACGGAAAACCGAATTTGGGGCACTATCCACGCCTTGGCCGGACACAGCCGGTTCCTCGCTCTAAGCGACATAAGTCTTTAGGGACTCGAAAAGACCTCTCGAACAGCGACCAGCTCTCGCCTTATCATGATAGTCAGTTTAGCTTTCTCCTTTGGCGCCGCCCAGCTCAACCGGGCGCAATCGCGTGGTTCTCCAGTGCTACCTTAGCCGATAGAACGGGCGTAAGGTACCAAAACATGGGAGCCGGGCAAACCCAGCTATTGACCCAAGACATGATTCGGAGCCGATGCATATAGTGCTATAAGTTCGGGGTGCCGCACTTGTGAAAGTGTTCGGACTTGCCACACCATAATGCGGGGAACATAAGCCCTCGGTGTATTCGGCCGTACCAAAGTGTCTGGATGCAAGATGTCATAGATGAACATATAATAAAAAGAAAGGAATGCAATTATAAACAGAAAGTGATGCATTGTTTATTCCAGGAATTCTGCTATGAGTGCAGAACGATACAAATGGTGCGGTAAGCAAGGGTTTGGACTATTTAATCATGTCCCCCTCCAGGGGTAGGCTGTGGACTGGTGTTTTTAACAAATTGAATGCTCATAATGGAGACCACCTGAGTGTTCGTCATAGCCTTTGTCCCTCCCTGGCTGTTGCATCGTGAGTTCGGCAGGTTTACCGCCGGACAGGGCCTCTGGTGAACGGGGTCCTGTGGAAAAAAATAAAAAAAAAGAAAAAAGATTGACATACTTGGGAGCCCCTGGTGTGGTTAAGCCGCACTCTGGGCCTGTCGTGGTCGTGCCTGTAACGCCCTCGATGCGGCTATATCTCCCACGTGTCGAAGCACGACTTAGAGGCATAACCGCATTGAAAGCAATGTCACAAGTGAGGTAATCTTCACACAACCCAAGTAATACATAAGGGAAAGAGATACATAGTTGGCTTACAATCGCCACTTCACACAATTACAGGAATAAAGCATTACATCATCCAGATACAATCAAGGTCCGACTACGGAACCAAAATAAAAGAAAAACCCCAAATGCGACAAAGGACCCCGATCGACCCCAACTGGGCTCCACTACCGATCAACTAGAACGAAACAACACAAAGGGCAAGATCTTCATCGAGCTCCCCCTTGAGCTTGGTTGCGTCCCCTGCTCGGTAACATAGGCACCTGCAAACTGGTTTTTGGAAGTATCTGGTGAGCCACGGGGACTCAGCAATCCCATTACCATGGGTATCAAGACTAGCAAAGCTTAATGGGTAAGGAAGGGGTAAAGTGGTGAGGTTGCAGCAGCGGCTAAGCATATATGGTGGCTAACATACGCAAAAGAGAGTGAGAAGAGAAGCAAGTGGAACGGTCGTGAAGCTAGCAATGATCAAGAGGTGATCCTGAACACCTACTTACGTCAAACATAACCCAGAAACCGTGTTCACTTCCCGGACTCCGCCGAGAAGAGACCATCACGGCTACACATGCGGTTGATGCATTTTAATCGGATCAGGTGTCAAGTTATCTACAACCGGACATTAGCAAATTCCCATCTGCCACATAACCGCGGGCACGGCTCTCGAAAGTTTAAACCCTGCAGGGGTGTCCCAACAGCCCATGACAAGCTCGCGATCATCGAAGGAATAGACCTTCACCGAGACACTCCGATCGGACTCGGTATCCGGTACATCAAGACATTTCGACAATGGTAAAACAAGACCAGCAAAGCCGCCCGATCGCCTACAATCCCGATAGGAGCTGCATATCTCGTTCTCGTGGCACACCGGATGAGCAAGGCGTCGGGTTGGCATAGACCCTGTTGCCTAGGGGCGCCGGCATCGCTTCGGTTTGGACCAACACTTAGACAAGCACCGCCCGGGGCTAAAATAAAGATGACCCTCGAGAGAGCGACTCCCAAGGGAAAAGGTAGGTGGTGGTGAGGCAAATGATAAAAGTCAATGTTGGGCCTTGCTGGACAAGTTTTATTCAAAGCGAACTGTCAGGGGGGTCCCATAAATCACCCGACCGCGTTAGGAACGCAAAATCCGGGTACATAACACCGGTATGACGGAAACTAGGGCGGCAAGAGTGGAACAAAACACCAGGCATAAGGCCGAGCCTTCCACCCTTTACCAAATATATAGATGCATTAGAAATATAAGAGATATTGTGATATCCCAACATAAACCCTGTCCACCATGGAGAAATCTTCAACTTCACCTGCAACTAGCAACGCTATAAGAGGGGCTGAGCAAAAGTGGTAACATAGCCAAACAACGGTTTGCATAGGAAAGGTGTCAAAGGTTAGGGGTTCATGGCAATATGGGATGGCTGGACAAACAGGTAATAGGTAGCGCAGCATAGCGAAAGAACGAGGCAACTAGCATAGCAATGATAGTAGTGAGATCTAGGGTAGCGGTCATCTTGCCTGAAATCCCGCAAGGAAGAAGAACGAGTCCATGAAGAAGACGAACGGATCCTCACGATTGCAACGAAACAGGAACTAACAAGAAGAAGCACACAACATAGTAAACACACCACCCATGACAAGACATGATGCACAACAAGCATGATGCATGAGCGAGCTACATGAAGCTACTCATGGCAAGAGATGATTCATATAAGAGCAACACATCAAGGCAAGTTTAAATGAGGCCGGGAACAACATACAACAATTCCGGTAAGTCCTCATATGCATATTTCGAAATTGGTCCAGAACTGAATAAACCTTATGTTCAAGTTGTTAAACAGCAAGTTAAGATGCTCCAAGAGGATCTACACGAAATTCTAGTCAAGTTACATATAAAGTTCATTAGATTTGGAGCTACGGTCTAAAAGATATGAGCAAAACAAGTTAAGCATGGCATTGATGCAAAATGCACCCAAACATCAAGCAAACACCAAAACAAGGATGCAACATGATAATATGAAGCTACATGCAAAAACAAGCAAGTTTCATATAGAGCACACTCAAAACGGAGCAACGGTTCAACACATGCACACTATACAAGTTATAGCAACAATCTGTCCATAACAGCAACTAGGCATCTTACAAGCATCAAAACATCATGCTAAAGCACCCCAACATAATAAAAAAAGGCATGGGCATGAAGTACACGTAAAGCATAACAAAACATGAACACTGAGCTATCTCCAGACACAACTAGAACATGCTCAAAATGACATGGAGATATTGCAAATAATAACAGTTTCAGACTAGCAGAAATAACATCAGGTTGCAATGTTTAGAGCTATCAAACAACATGTTACAGAAACTTATCATGGCAAACAAAGGCATGGCATGAATCTACTAATTGCATATATCAAAAGTCCCTTACTGACCATAAGCCAAAAAGGCATAGAAAATATGATGGCACCCATGTAAACATGGCAAGTTATATAACAGATTCATAACATGGCAGGAACAACAATAAGTAGGCATGTTCGTGAGCTTGAACCACTCACCACAGAGCAATACATGGCATGGCAAGGCAACCAACAGTAAGAAGGCATGTTTGTGAAGCTAAGCATGGCAAGAGCAAGTTCATAGGGTTCATGGATCACTAGGAAAACACATGGAAACAAGTGAACTTAATGTTAACAAGCTGACAAACAACATTTTCAAGCAACTTTGGAGCAAGAAATGAACATGTTTCATCAGGCTATATTTGCAACCAAGGGCATGAATGGATATAGCATGACATGTATATCAAAACATGTTTATAGAACATCTCCAGATTATGCATAGAATGATTAGTGGAAGCATGTTAACATAGGAACAAAATATAACAGAATCTGTCAGGAAAACAGCAACAGCAACTACCCTACTTTACAAGCTTGATACACTCAGCACACAACTCACAAAAACACAAGGTCAACACCTCTAGAAAGATGGCATGGCATAGTCCAACATTCATGTAGAGCTCATACTCATCGGATGTACACATAAATCATGGCAAAAATGATAAAACAGCAAGTTATAACAGTTTCAGCAGATTAACATCAACATGCACTCTTCCAACAGCATTTCGGGCATCAAGACGAACAATTTTGACATATTATACGCACAAAACGGAGCTACGGGTGCAGAGATGTGATGCGATGAATATGGCATGAAAATATCAAAAACTGGGGACTTAGAAGAATCGGGGGGGTCAACCTGCGGGCACGGTTTTCGAGTATGCCGGATTCTCGCGGAGTTCGTCGGATCTTCGCGGAGAAGGGACCGCGGGGTTGGAGAGGCGGATCCGGCGTGGGTCGCGGATCTGGCGGAACCGGCGCGACAATGCGGCGGAGCGCGCGGCCTTGGGCGGGGTCAAGCCAGCTGGCCGAGAGGAGGGCGCGGCCACCGGAGGCAGCGGCGCGGGTCGGGCGCCGTCGAGTGCGAATCGGCGAAGCGAAGCGGCAGGCGGCGAATCCGCGGAGGCGGTCGGCCGCGGCGGCGAGCCGGCGCCAGCACGGGCGCAGCAGCAGGGCGGCGCAGCGGAGGAGGCGACCGCGGGGCGAAGCGCGGACGGCGGCAGCGCCGCGATGGCGGCGGCGGCGCGGCAGCCAAGCGCGGCGGGCGCGAGGGCCTGCGAACCTGGATGGGCTCCATGAGCCAGCAGCGGCCAGGCGGGCGGGAGGTGGCGCCACGCCGGGTTGGTGCGGAGGCGAGGGCGGACGTGTCCGGCAGCAGTCGGACGCGTCCGGTGGCGGCGGAGGGCGATTTTAGGGTTCCGGGGGGAAAACATCCGCGAAAATGGAGGGGGGGGGGACCTATTTATAGATTCTGGGAGCTAGGAGAGTCCAAATGAGGTGCGGTTTCCGGCCACGCGATCGTGATCGAACGACCGAGAGCATGGAAGAGACTTAGATGGGTTTTGGGCCATTTTGGAAGGGGTGTTGGGCTGCAACTCAAAGAGGGCTTTACGGTTACCCGGTTAACCGTTGGAGTATCAAACGACCTCCAAATGGCACGGAACTTGACAGGCGTTCCACCGGTGCTATACCAAGGCCGCTTGGCTAACCTCGGGCCATTCCGAGAAAGTTTAATACCCGCACATGAAAAGAGAGAAGAGGGGACGCCGGGAGACATAGGAGTGCCGGATTGCAAAACGGACAACGGGGAAAATGCTCGGATGCATGAGATGAACATGTATGCAAAATGAAATGCACATGATGACATGATAAAATGCATATGATGACATAGCAAAGTGCAACACGCAAGCAAATGACATGGCAACGACGGCGAATAACTGGCGGACACCTGGCGCATCGGATCCGGGGCGTTACAACACTCCACCACTACGAGAGGATCTCGTCCCGAGATCTAGAATGGCACAGGAGAAAAGCGGAAGAGGAAGAGGTAAAACAAAGTTGCTTCTTTGTGAGCAGTGAAACCATGAACCTTGAAAGGTTGAGCAATTTAAAAGAAAGAGTACAAAAGAGATGAACGAGATTGCAAACAATCTGGTAGAAAAGAGGAACAAGGAGTATTACGAGAACTTGAAGATTGCAAAGACATGGAAATAAGAGCTTCACGAACGAAAAGAATATGACCACATCGGTATAATGAGATAGACAAGGAACAAGAATGGTAGAATTTGGACAGCACTCCGATAGAAAAGAGAAGAAAACTTGATGAGATGAAAAGATATTGAAGAGATGATACAACACTCCGGTTAAATGGATAAGCCAGAAAAGAACACGATCCTCACAAAATGAGGTGATGGGTCAACGAGAGCAACATCACACTGCCTCTGGAAGAAAGAATAGAAGTAGATCACTTGAATAAAGGAATGGAGAAGAAAACAACATGTACTACCTCAAATGAATTTGAGAGAGCATCTTAAAAAAAAGGATTGAACGGAGTTGTTGGAAAATCAACAACGAGAAGCACAAGCTTGTTGTGGTCTTAAGGAATGCATCTCAAAATGATGAGGTGACAACCGGCCACTAATGGAAACAATTGATTGGTCGAAATCAATGAAGATAAGAGAAACTTCTTTCACCAAGGGGATAATTTGAGAACTTGGGTCAATGATAAGCACCACAATTAGCAACATTCCTCCGGGAAGGCTTTAGGTGAAATCTATACCAAGATAACTCCAAAGAAGAGATTGGTGGATTTAAAATACCTCATTCTTGACAACATGTGAATCATGAAACACGAACTCAAATATTCAAGAATGGCATAACACCACCTCAAATGATAAGGTAGAAAGAATTGCACTTCGGAATGCAAGGTGAAGAATGCTTGAATGCCTCAAAAATAAAACATGTGTTGAGCACCATGTTTATTTTAGAGTATAGCTTGGCGGGTCATAACTTCGAGAGAAAAATCTTGAAGAACAATTGAAGAATGAAAAGAATCCTTGACGAACCACCATGTAGAGCCTCCATGGAGAACTCCGGTAAACAAAAGGACTGAAAAGAAAGAGAAATTGGAAACACAAGGTGAATCCTTGCAATGATTTAGATGGAGCTTCGCGATAATTCGAGCTTGGAACTCCGAAAAGAAAGATGAACATCTTAGAACCAAGAATGTGATATGATGAACAAACACCGAAAAGAAGAGATTAATCAACTTGGATGAAACAAGAATAAGAATTATGTTATGCGTATCCTTCACCAATTTAATTGATGACAAGCAACAGCTTTGGCATACTACTTATTCTCGTAGAAAGGATTAAAAGAGATATAGCGCCAACTTCAGAAGGTATTGATGGACCCACCGGTGGGATTTGGGAACAACGAATAAATTGATATGATAAAAAAGGAAGTGAAATCTTGAACGAACCACCGCAAAAATTGAAAATGAACGTTGCAAAGGCACCATTCACCGGGAAGAATTAGAAAATGAATGAAGATACTTTAGGGTATTTAGATACAAATGAACGAAGAGATCATGAACTGATTAGAGGGTATTTGAACGATGCACCGGAAGAATATAGAGAAGAAGAGCAAAAGGCTAAGAATGAATAAACCCGAAATGATGGCCTTCGTAGGAATAAAATGGAAAGAACTCACGAAATGCCCCGGATTGTAAGAAAAGAATTCTCACAATCGAAAACAACTATGAGAGGATGGCAACAAGCTAGCACCATGAATCTTGAAGAGAATATAGCAAGATTAAAGAGAAACTCTTCTTCGATCTTCAAATGATGAGAATGACAACGAGAAACAACACCAAGAACTATTGAGGCACACCGGAAGAATCAAAAGCGAAGAGGTTGAGCCAGCTATGAAAAGAATTTGAAAGATCTTGGAGAAAAGCATTTGACTTATGATAACTCATTCTTACGTCAAACTTGGAGAAGAATTTAGGATAGCTCTGGGAAAATTAGAAGAGTCAGGTAAGATCCTGGGAAAAGACCTGTGGGTTAGGGCCCACTCAAAAGAAACACCGTTGAAATGATTTTAAAGAGAAATTGCACCGGTTGAATTAAATGGCTTGAATGAGATAACAACCTCGAAATATCTTGAAGGGATTGAGAATGGAAACGCAAGTCTTGTGAGATATCTTCAGCACTCCAGAACAAATGAATAGGAAGAAGTGAATGATTAAGAGGTGCACCGGTATGAGAAAGCATTTGACACGAGGAAAGGAATACGATCAACACTGAAAGCTTGAATTGGATCCACCGGAGAAGAAACAATAATGAAGGATGATGAACTTGAAGCTGTTGAGCATCTTCATGGGAAATCACCGGATAAGAACATTGAAAGAAAAGAATGAAGAGACTTCACATGAATAAATGGATACTTGATTAAGAAATCTGTGTCCTTGAAGAAAAGGGTGGGTGGGCGGGAAAAACAAAGGCAACTTGGAGACGGATGAAACAAACACCGTTGAGAAGAAATGATAAATGGTCTTGCTGATGTTGAAGTGATCGGATCCACTTGAAGAGAAACACGCCGGTTGAAAAAGGATTGACATGACAATCTCAATTGACGAGAAGGATTGGTATTCACATAGCAATATGAGAACACCATTTCGGAATGGTATGGAATCAACACTTGACATTGAAGCAACTCGAATACCACAACTCAAAACAAAAAACAAAGGACTGGCTTGTAGAATAAGCCGAAACAAATACATATGATAGAGATTTACCCAATCCCATATCATGCATCTGTCGAAAAGATATTCTAGGAGCTACTTGAATTCCCACCTATAAAACTCCCGAAACTTTCTGGTTATGCAATCTGGTGTTGGGGATACAGGGGAAGCAATATATCTCACCCAAACTAACAATACCTACATCCAAGCTGTATCCATCCGTCAACACATAACCAAGAAACCTTGAAAATCGTGTACCTCAACCTTGAAAAGCATCCGTTATACGAGTCATGGCAATACTCCGTACTCTCCTCGATCTTTGGGTTAGCGGGTTATCTCACCAACAAGCTGCATAAAAGAGATTTTCGATGTCGGCGTACTAAACTCGGGTATTCGAACTGCAACGATAAAATTATGGCGACAACACCTCGAGCTCAACTCCCGGGACACCTCCACTAAAAAAACACCTGCCGACGGGAGGCACCAAGACAATGTTGTCATCATAAAACCATCGAACGATTCTAAGATACCCGCGTGATCCTAAAATTTTTTAGTGAAATTTGAGAATTATCTCACCAACAACTGCATAAAAGAGATTTTCGATGTCGGCGATTAAACTCAGGTATTCCAGAACTGCAACGATAAAATTATGACGACAACACCTCGTAGCTCAACTCCCCGGGACACCTCCACTAAAAAAAAACACCTGCTGACGGGAGGCACCAAGACAATGTTGTCATCATAAAACCATCGAAACGATTCTAAGATACCCGCGTGATCCTAAAATTTTTTTAGTGAAATTTGAGAAGAGAAGAGTCAAACCTCTACGTCAGGAGACCTTACCAGAGCGATGAAGGGACTGAGGAGTAAAAAGAATTCCTAACTCTCCGATATATATAATCCTAAATGACTCAAAACATTTTTCTAGACACAACTCGCCGCTAATAACGATCAAGCAAAGGGGCTCCTAAGGTCGGGATGGCTCGACACCAACTTAACGCCTCAATGCGGCTATATCTCCCACGTAGAAGCACGACTTAGAGGCATAACCGCATTGAAAGCAATGTCGCAAGTGAGGTAATCTTCACACAACCCAAGTAATACATAAGGGAAAGAGATACATTGTTGGCTTACAATCGCCACTTCACACAAATTCATGAATAAAGCATTACATCATCCAGATACAATCAAGGTCCGACTACGGAACCAAAATAAAAGAAGAACCCCAAATGCGATAAAGGTCCCCGAACGACCCCAACCGGGCTCCACTCTTCGATCAACTAGAACGAAACAACACAAAGGGCAAGATCTTCATCGAGCTCCTCCTTGAGCTTGGTTGAGTCACCCGCCGTAACATAGGCACCGCAAACTGGTTTTGAAGTATCCGTGAGCCACGAGGACTCAAAGAATCCCATTACCATGGGTATCAAGACTAGCAAAGCTTAATGGGTAAGGAAGGGGTAAAGTGGTGAGGTTGCAGCAGCGGCTAAGCATATATGGTGGCTAACATACGCAAAAGAGAGTGAGAAGAGAAACAAGTGGAACGGTCATGAAGCTAGCAATGATCAAGAGGTGATCCTGAACACCTACTTACGTCAAACATAACCCAGAAACCGTGTTCACTTCCCGGAGTCCGCCGAGAAGAGACCATCACGGCTACACACGCGGTTGATACATTTTAATCGGATCAGGTGTCAAGTTATCTACAACCGGACATTAACAAATTCCCATCTGCCACATAATCGCGGGTACGGCTCTCGAAAGTTTAAACCCTGCAGGGGTGTCCCAACTTAGCCCATGACAAGCTCTCGTGATCATCCAAGGAATAGACCTTCACCCGAGACACTCCGATCAGACTCGGTATCCCGGTACATCAAGACATTTCGACAATGGTAAAACAAGACCAGCAAAGCCGCCCGATGCGCCGACAATCCCGATAGGAGCTGCGCATATCTCGTTCTCAGGGAACACCGGATGAGCAAGACGTCGGGTTGGCATAGACCCGGTTGCCCAGGGCGCGGACATCGCTTCGGTTTGGACCAGCACTTAGACAAGCACCGCCCGGGGCTAAATAAAGATGACCTCGAGAGAGCGACTCCCAAGGGAAAAGGTAGGTGGTGGTGAGGCAAATGGTAAAAGTCAATGTTGGGCCTTGCTGGACAAGTTTTATTCAAAGCGAACTGTCAGGGGGGTCCCATAAATCACCCGACCGCGTTAGGAACGCAAAATCCGAGAACATAACATCGGTATGACGGAAACTAGGGCGGCAAGAGTGGAACAAAACACCAGGCATAAGGCCGAGCCTTCCACCCTTTACCAAATATATAGATGCATTAAAAATATAAGAGATATTGTGATATCCCAACATAAACCCTGTCCACCATGGAGAAATCTTCAACTTCACCTGCAACTAGCAACGCTATAAGAGGGGCTGAGCAAAAGTGGTAACATAGCCAAACAACGGTTTGCATAGGAAAGGTGTCAAAGGTTAGGGGTTCATGGCAATATGGGATGGCTGGACAAATAGGTAATAGGTAGCGCAGCATAGCGAAAGAACGAGGCAACTAGCATAGCAATGATAGTAGTGAGATCCAGGGTAGCGGTCATCTTGCCTGAAATCCCGCAAGGAAGAAGAACGAGTCCATGAAGAAGACGAACGGATCCTCACGATCGCAACGAAACAGGAACTAAAAAGAAGAAGCACACAACATAGTAAACACACCACCCATGACAAGACATGATGTACAACAAGCATTATGCGTGAGCGAGCTACATGAAGCTACTCATGGCAAGAGATGATGCATACAAGAGCAACACATCAAGGCAAGTTTAAATGAGGCCGGGAACAACATACAACAATTCCGGTAAGTCCTCATATGCATATTTCGAAATTGGTGCAGAACTGAATAAACCTTATGTTCAAGTTGTTAAACAGCAAGTTAATATGCTCCAAGAGGATCTACACGAAATTCTAGTCAAGTTACATATAAAGTTCATTAGATTTGGAGCTACGGTCTAAAAGATATGAGCAAAACAAGTTAAGCATGGCATTGATGCAAAATGCACCCAAACATCAAGCAAACACCAAAACAAGGATGCAACATGATAATATGAAGCTACATGCAAAAACAAGCAAGTTTCATATAGAGCACACTCAAAACGGAGCAACGGTTCAACACATGCACACTATACAAGTTATAGCAACAATCTGTCCATAACAGCAACTAGGCATATTACCAGCATTAAAACATCATGCTACAGCACCCCAACATAATAAAAAAAGGCATGGGCATGAAGTACACGTAAAGCATAACAAAACATGAACACTGAGCTATCTCCAGAAACAACTAGAACATTCTCAAAATGACATGGAGATATTGCAAATAATAACAGTTTCAGACTAGCAGAAATAACATCAGGTTGCAATGTTTAAAGCTATCAGACAACATGTTACAGAAACTTATCATGGCAAACAAAGGCATGGCATGAATCTACTAATTGCATATATCAAAAGTCCCTTACTGACCATAAGCCAAAAAGGCATAGAAAATATGATGGCACCCATGTAAACATGGCAAGTTATATAACAGATTCATAACATGGCAGGAACAACAATAAGTAGGCATGTTCGTGAGCTTGAACCACTCACCACAGAGCAATACATGGCATGGCAAGGCAACCAACAGTAAGAAGGCATGTTTGTGAAGCTAAGCATGGCAAGAGCAAGTTCATAGGGTTCATGGATCACTAGGAAAACACATGGAAACAAGTGAACTTAATGTTAACAAGCTGACAAACAACATTTTCAAGCAACTTTGGAGCAAGAAATGAACATGTTCCAGTAGGCTATAATTACAACCAAGGGCATGAATGGATAGAGCATGACATGTATATCAAAACATGTTTATAGAACATCTCCAGGTTATGCATAGAATGATTAGTGGAAGCATGTTAACATAGGAACAAAATATAACAAAATCATGTCAGAAAACAAAGAACAAAGAATTACCCTACTTTACAAGCTTGATACACTCAGCACACAACTCACAAAAATACAAGGTCAACACCTCTGGAAAGATGGCATGGCATAGTCCAACATTCATGTAGAGCTCATACTCATAGGATGTACACATAAATCATGGCAAAAATGATAAAACAGCAAGTTATAACAGTTTCAGCAGATTAACATCAACATGCACTCTTCCAACAGCATTTCGGGCATCAAGATGAGCTTAAATGAAAATGATGCAATGGAATGAAATTATGTACTCGTCGATACGAACAATTTGACATATTATACGCACAAAACGGAGCTACGGGTGCAGAGATGTGATGCGATGAATATGGCATGAAAATATCAAAAACTGGGGACTTAGAAGAATCGGGGGGGTCAACCTGCGGGCACGGTTTTCGAGGTATGCCGGATTCTCGCCGGAGTTCGTCGGATCTTCGCCGGAGAAGGGACCGGCGAGAGGGGCGTTCCGGCGTGGGGTCGCCGGATCTGGCCGGAACCGGCGCGACGGCGGCGGGGGGGCGCGGCTCATGCTGCGCGCGGCCGGCGAGCTGCCGAGAGGAGGCGCGGGCCACCGGAGGGCTGCGGCGCGGGTCGGGCGCCGGCGGGCGCCAGATCCGCGGGGCAGAGCCAAGGCGGCGGCGAATCCGCGAGGCGGTCGGCGGCCGCGGCAGGGAGCCGGGCGTCGCATGACGGCGCAGCAGCAGGCGGCGGCGAAGCGGAGGAGGCGACGGCGCGCGCGAGGCGCACCGGTGAGCGCGAGACGGCGGGCAGCGATAAGGCGGCATGGCGCGCCAGCCGAAGCGGCGGCGGGCGGCGGGCGGGGGCCTGCTGGTCTCGGATGGGCTTCATGAGCAAGCGGCGGGGGAGACAGTGGCGATGCCGGCTGGTGCGGAGGCGAGGCGGACGTGTCCGGAAGAATGGACGCGTCCGGTGGCGGCGAGATGATTTTAGGGTTTCCGGGAAAACATCCGCGAAAATGGAGGGGACCTATTTATAGATTCTGGGAGCTAGGAGAGTCCAAATGAGGTGCGGTTTTCGGCCACGCGATCGTGATCGAACGACCGAGAGCATGGAAGAGACTTAGATGGGTTTTGGGCCATTTTGGAAGGGGTGTTGGGCTGCAACTCAAAGAGGGCTTTACGGTTACCCGGTTAACCATTGGAGTATCAAACGACCTCCAAATGGCACGAAACTTGACAGGCGGTCTACCGGTGCTATACCAAGGCCGCTTGGCAAACCTCGGGCCATTTCGAGAAAGTTTAATACCCGCACATGAAAAGAGAGAAGAGGGACGCCGGGAGACATAGGAGTGCCGGATTGCAAAACGGACAACGGGGAAAATGCTCGGATGCATGAGATGAACATGTATGCAAAATGAAATGCACATGATGACATGATAAAATGCATATGATGACATGGCAAAGTGCAACACGCAAGCAAATGACATGGCAACGACGGCGAATAACTGGCGGACACCTGGCGCATCGGATCCGGGGCGTTACAGTGCCCCTCCCCCTATGCCCATGGTATGTTCAGAGCGTAGTGATGTACGCAATGAGCTGGTCTTGCAATCATGCAAGGGCTGGGGTTGGGGCCGCATTGCTACACGTGCTCGAACGCGCTGTGGTCTTGATTGATGTTACTTGGCGCTGCTTGGCCATGTCCGGTCGCTTAACGGCGGACTCAAAATTGCCTTAAAAGGCTGCTCAGATTTCGCCAGAGCCGCTGTGTGTTCCTCCGCTCGGAGGAGCGTCGATGTTTCCGCTGACCGTGATGACTCCACGAGGGCCTCGCATCTTGATCTTGAGGTATGCATAATGCGGCATCGCTGAACTTTGTAAACGCAGTTCGTCCGAAAGCAGAGCGTGATAGCCATCATGAACGGGACTATGTCAAGATTAACTCTCGCCGAAAATTATCCGGGATCCAAGACCACTTCCAGCAGGATCGAGCTCGCATAATTGGCTTCAACACTGGTATGACGCCTTTGAAGGTCGTCTTTGTAGGTTTAATCCTTGAGGGTCTATGCCCATCTTGCGCATGCATGATCCCGATAAAGCAGGTTCAGTTGCCGCCGCCGCCCATCGTGACTCTAGTGAGGTGGAATCCATCAACGATTGGGTCTAAAACCACGCGCGAATCCGCCATGGCGGATATCGGTGGGTGGTCCTTCGATCGAAAGTGATCGGGCAAGAGGACCATGGGTTGAACTTCGTATGATCGCTCCATCGCATACACGCCCCTAAGTGCACGCTCCGCTCCCTCTTGGGTATGTGGGTTGCGTATATCATGTTTACCATCCGCACTTGTGGGGGAAAACCCTTCTGTCCTCTACTGTTCGGCGGTCGGGTCTCTTCCTCGTCATTGTTTTAGGCAATTAATTTGCCTGCCTGCTTGAATACCCAACAATCCCTGTTGGTGTGGTTAGCTGGCTTTTCGGGTGCCATGTATCCGCAAGAGCGGTCGAGTATTCGGTCCAAATTGACGGACCTGAGTAGTTCTTTTGAATGGCTTTTTCCGCCGACCGGGTTTAGAGCCTCAATCCTGCGCTGACCGTCAGATCTTTAGTGTTGTCGCCGTTAACGCGGGCGTTTGTTTTGTTGCGACGCGACCGCCATTGTGGTCCTTGTTGTCCGGACCGCCGAGTTTTTGCCGAGGTTGTTATCGCGAGCTAGCTAGCTGTCCTCTCCCGCATGTAAGCGGGTCATGAGTGATGTGAGGGCTGCCATGGATTTCGCTTTTCCTGCCTTAGGTGCCGGGCCAGCCACTCGTCATGGATGTTATGTTTGAAGGCTGCGAGGGCCTCTGCATCCGGACAATCGACGATTTGATTTTTCTTTGTTAAGAACCGTGTCTGTAACTGTCCGCCAATTCGTCTGCTGCTGAATTATGTGGCTTAGGTCATCGGCGCCGGTGGTCGCATATATGTGCCCCGGAAGTTGTCGAGAATGCGGCTTCCGTGTCCTCCCAACACCCAATTGACTCTGCGGGCAAGCTGTTAAGCCAATGCCGAGCTGGTCCTTTAAGCTTGAGGGAGATACTTGATGGCGTGGAGATCGCCACCGCGGGCCATATGGATATGAAGGGATAATCTTCGATCCAAACCGCTGGGTCTCACAGCCGCTGTAGGATTCAATGTTCATGGGTTTAAACCCTTCAAGGATTTGATGATCCATTACTTCGTCTGTGAAGCATAGTGGGTGTGCGGCGCCTCTATATTGAGCAATATCACGACGTAGCTCAAGAGAGCGTTGTCTGCTGTGTTCGGCCCGGCAGGATTTGCTGTATCCGGCGCGACGGTTGTCGTCATGGGTCATGGGTCGCCCACGTGATCCGTAGATGGATCTGGATTGTTTTGCCTTGTCCTCCAATATATTCCGCAAGTCCGGCGCATTTCCCCGTGGCTTCACGCTTTTTGAGCGGTGCCGGGGTACGGTTCTGGCGGAGGGCCTAGATGCCTCTCTGTCGCGGCCACGAGGTGGTCGGTCTGCCTTATTGTGCGCTGGTGATGAAGGTTTGTATGATTCCTCCTCTAGTCGGGGGAGCGACTTGCGTTTTGGGTAGCTTTTGGAGGGGCGTTCGAGTTCATACTCTTCAGCCGCGAGGACCTCGGTCCATCTGTCGGCCAGCAGGTCTTGTCAGCTCGAAGCTGTTGCTACTTTTTCTTTAGGCTGTTCGCCGTGGCCATCAGCCTGCATTTAAAACGCTCTTGTTCGACGGGATCCTCGGGCATGACGAATTCGTCGTCGTTGAGGCTTGCCTCGTCTCCGGAGGGAGGCATGTAATTGTCGTCCTCTATCTCCTCGTTTGCCGCTCTCTCTTGAGGGCTGGCTTCTCCGTCCTCCTGTGATGAATCTTGCCGAGGGGTTGTCTTCGCACGCCTGGTGTTATTATCTCCGTGCCGGAGTCTCCATTCTTGCTGTGGCGGGATTTAGAGCGCGCCACGACGCCGGTGCTTGGGCTGTTTCTTAGAGGAATCTGCCTCCGCTTCTTCTTCGCCGCCGCCATCCTTTGGGGTGTCCACCATGTATATGTCGATGACGAGGTGGTCTTCCAAAGGCCCTTTAGGCGTTGGTTCTGGTCGCTCCGCATCGCCGCCCATGCCGCCGATGTCTTGGAGTCGTAGTCTAGCATGTCGGTTAGATCGTCGACAGTGGCTACAAAGTGGGTGGTGGGTGGGATTTGAATTTCTTCATCATCCGAGTCCCAACCATCCTGACCATAGTCCGGCCAGGGCTCTCCTGATAACGAGAGATGCCTTAGCAAATTCAAGATGTCGCCGAAGGGTGAGTGCTGAAAGATGTCCGCGGCGGTGAACTCCATGATCGGCGCCTAATCGGATTCGATTGGTAGGGGCGCAGGAGGTTCAGAGTCCGGCAAGGAGTCTGGCACCTCAGAGTCACGATCTTTATAAGGGACAAGGTCAGTATTCGGCTCCATCGCCGTAGAAGTTGTAGCTCCCGAGGCGGTGTCCAGCCACCTGCCTCGACCGCGCGGTCGGCTCCAACTATGGGTTGAGCGGATTCGTGTCGGCCTCCAAGGTACCGTCCGCGGCAGAGCTAGATCATACCCATCGTGATGAAGGCGGCACGCCGGTCAGGGCTCGAATCCGTCAAGATCAAATCTCCGCGATGTCACCGTGAAGTTTAGGCTTCCAAATCGACTCGATGGCCAGGGCGAGCTTTTGATCTGCTCCAGATGGCCAAGTGAATTGGCCCACAGTGCAAAGCCGCCGAACACGAGGATCTGTCCGGGGAGAAAATTCTCACCCTGGACTGTGTTGTTGTTGATTGAAGAAGCCATCAAGCCTATCGGTGACGACACAGAGGAACTCTCAATGAAAGCACCAATGTCGGTGTCAAAATCGGCGGATCTCGGGTAGGGGATCCCGAACTGTGCGTCTAGGCGGAGGGTAACAGGAGACAAGGGACACGATGTTTTTACCCAGGTTCGGGCCCTCTCGATGGAGGTAAAACCCAACTCCTGCTTGATTGATATTGATGATATGGGTAGTACAAGAGTGGATCTACCACGAGATCAAGGAGGCTAAACCCTAGAAGCTAGCCTATGGTATGATTGTTGTAATGGTTGTTCATCCTACGGACTAAAACCCTCCGGTTTATATAGACACCGGAGAGGGCTAGGGTTACACAAAGTCGGTTACAATGGTAGGAGATCTACATATCCGTATCACCAAGCTTGCCTTCCACGCCAAGGAAAGTCCCATCCGGACACGGGACGAAGTCTTCAATCTTGTATCTTCATAGTCTTGGAGTCCGGCTGACGATGATAGTCCGGCTATCCGGACACCCCCTAGTCCAGGACTCCCTCAGTAGTAATTTCCAAAAATTGCCTATGCACACGCAAGATCATGGTGATGCATAGCAATGAGAGGGGAGAGTGTTGTCCATGTACCCTCATAGACCGAAAGCGGAAGCGTTAGCACAACACGGTTCATGTAGTCGTCCGTCTTCTCGATCCGACCGATCAAGTACCAAAGATACGACACCTCCGAGTTTAGCACACGTTCAGCTCGATGACATCCCACGAACTCCGATCCAGCAGAGCTTTGCGGGAGAGTTCCGTTAGCACGACGGCGTGATGACGGTGTTGATGATGCTACCAACGCAGGGATTCGCCTAAGCACTGCTACGATATTATCAAGGTGGAATATGGTGGAGGGGGGCACCGCACACTGCTAAGAGATCAATGATCAATTGTTGTGTCTAGAGGTGCCCCTGCCCCGTATATAAAGGAGCAAGGGGGGGAGGCGGCCGGCGAAGAGGAGGGCGCGCCAAAGATGGAGTCCTACTCCCACCGAGAGTAGGACTCCTCCTTTCCTTGAGACTAACCTATTAACCGGAGGCCCATCCCAGAATTGCTGTTTTTTGCCTATTTCAGTATTTCAAAGAAACGGAATATCAAACGGAGTCCAAACGGAATGAAACCTTTGGGAACGTGATTTTCTCACCGAACGTGATCCAGGAGACTTGGACCATAATCCAAGAAGCTTCCGAGGAGGTCACGAGGGTGGAGGGCGCGCCCCCCTACCTCGTGGGCCCCTCGGAGCTCCACTGACATACTCCTTCCTCCTATATATACCTATGTATCCCCGTATGATCAGAACAGGAGCCAAAAACCTAATTCCACCGCCGCAACCTTCCGTATCCATGAGATCCCATCTTGGGGCCTGTTCTGGAGCTCCGCCGGAGGGGGCATCCACCATGGAGGGCTTCTACATCATCACCATAGCCCCTCCGATGAAGTGTGAGTAGTTTACTTCAGACCTTCGGGTCCATAGCTAGTAGATAGATGGCTTCTTCTCTCTTTTTGGATCTCAATACAATGTTCTCCCCCTCTCTCATGGAGATCTATTCGATGTAATCTTCTTTTTGCGGTGTGTTTGTTGAGATCGATGAATTATGGGTTTATGATCCAACTTATCTATGGAAAATATTTGATTCTTCTCTGAATTATTTTATGTATGATTGAGTTATCTTTGCAAGTCTCTTCGAATTATCCGTTTGTTTTGGCCAACTAGATTGGTAGTTCTTGCAATGGTAGAAGTGCATGGCTTTGGGTTCAATCTTGCGGTGTCCTTACTCAAAGGATGTAAAGAGTTGCAAGGCACGATTGTATTGTTGCCATCGAGGATAACAAGATGGGTTTTTTATCATATTGCATGAATTTATCCTCTACATCATGTCATCTTGCTTCAGCGTTACTGCTTTTTAACTTAATACTCTAGATGCATGCCGGATAGCGGTCGATGAGTGGAGTAATAATAGTAGATGCGAAATCGTTTCGATCTACTTGTCACGGACGTGATGCCTATATACATGATCATTGCCTAGATATACTCATAACTATGCTCAATTCTGTCAATTGCTCAACAGTAATTTGTTCACCCACCGTAGAATACTTATGCTCTTGAGAGAAGCCACTAGTGAAACCTATGGCCCCCAGGTCTATTCTCATCATATCAATCTATATCACTTTATTTTCTTGCTTTGCTTTTACTTTGCCTTTACTTTTAGTTTTTATCTATCTATCAAAAATACCAAAAATATTATCTCTATCAGATCTCACTCTCGTATGTGACCGTGAAGGGATTGACAACCCCTAAGCGTTGGTTGCGAGTTGCTATCGTGTTGTGCAGGTACGAGGGACTTGCGTGTGACCTCCTACTGGATTGATACCTTGGTTCTCAAAAATTGAGGGAAATACTTACGCTACTGTGCTGCATCATCCTCTCCTCTTCGGGGAAAACCAACGCAAGCTCGAGACGTAGCAAGAAGGATTTTTGGCGCCATTGCCGGGGAGGCTTACGCGAAAGTCAACATACCAAGTACCCATCACAATCCCTATCTCTCGCATTACATTATTTGCCATTTGCCTCTTGTTTTCCTCTCTCCCACTTCACCCTTGCCGTTTTATTCGCCCTTCTTCCGTTCGATCTTATGTTTGCTTGTACCTTCTTTTTGCTTGCATCTTCGCTCGCTAAAAGTCCATGGATCCTGATCCGCTTGCCAATCTTTTTAAGGGATCCAATTATGATGAACCAATTCCTAGTAATTTGGATGCACTAGATTATCTTTATAAGGTTTTGCCTGAAATCCGTGAAGTGACTCACCATAGATCTTTGAATAAAAAGCATGATTGGAATGATTTTGTTATAAAATCTTTTGTTGTCAATTGTGCTAATAAGATGCAAAACCCTAAGCTTGGGGATGCTAGTTTTGCTATGTCCTTTACTTGTTGCAATGATCATGATTGGGGTGATTCTTCTTATGATCTTGAAAATTTATTTAATCCCCATGATGAATATGAGATTGATAATAGTGTTTGCAATAATATTGAAGGTGGGTTTGGAAGAGTGTCAACTTTAGATCCCACATATTTGGATAATGTTCAATCTTATGAAGTTTTTGATAAAAGTGGGTTTGGAGAGGTCATGACTTTAGTTAATATTAATCCCACTATTTTGGAAGAGTATCAACTTTGCATACATGTGGATCGTGTTAAGAATATGTTTTGTGATAGCTATATTGTTGAATTTGCTTATGATCCTACATATAATTATTATGAGAGAGGAAAATATGGTTGTAGAAATTTTCATGTTACTAAATACCTCTCTTCATGTTGAGATTGCTATCATCTCTTTGTTCTTCCTTGCATATACTAGTTTTTGTTTGCCTTGCAAATTTATTTGCCTATAATATGCCTATGCATAGGAAGTATGTTAGACTTAGATGTGTTTGTCATGTGTTTTCATGATGCTCTCTTTGCGCTTCAATTCTTGTCTTTCTTGTGAGCATCATTAAAATTCTCAATGCCTAGCTAGGGGCGTTAAACGATAGCGCTTGTTGGGAGACAACCCAATTTTATTTTGTGCTTTTTGTTTTTGCTTCTGTTTATGAATAAATAATCCATCTACCTTCTGTTTGGATGTGGTTTTATGTCTTAATTAGTGTTTGTGCCAAGTAAGACCTATAGGATAACCTACGATGATAGTTGATTTGATTCTGCTGAAAAACAGAAACTTTGAGCGCACGAATTTAGTTATCATAAATCACAGGAACGTGATTTTGCGTCGATTCTTTTTTATGCTGATCAATAAACAAATTTTCCAGGACTTTCTATTTTCATAGAATTTTTAGAGTTCCAGAAGTTTGCGTTAGTTACAGATTACTACAGACTGTTCTGTTTCTGACAGATTCTGTTTTTCGTGTGTTGTTTGCTTCTTTTGATGAATCTATGGCTAGTAAATTAGTTTATAAACCATAGAGAAGTTGGAATGCAGTAGGTTTAACACCAATATAAATAAAGAATCAGTTCATTACAGTACCTTGAAGTAGTCTTTTGTTTTCTTTCTCTAACGGAGCTCACGAGATTTCTGTTGAGTTTTGTGTTGTGAAGTTTTCAAGTTTTGGGTGAATTCTTTTGATGGATTATGGAACAAGGAGTGGCAAGAACCTAAGCTTGGGGATGCCCATGGCACCCCCAAGCTAATCCAAGGACACCAAAAAGTCAAAGCTTGGGGATGCCCCGGAAGGCATCCCCTCTTTCGTCCACTTCCATCGGTAATTTACTTGGAGCTATATTTTTATTCACCAACATGATATGTGTTTTGCTTGGAGAGTCTTGTATTATTTGTGTCTTTGCTTGTTAGTCTACCACAATCATCCTTGATGTACACACCTTTTGAGAGAGCCATACATGTTTTGTAATTTGTTAGAATACTCCATGTGCTTCACTTATACCTTTTGAGCTTGATAGTTTTGCTCATAGTGCTTCACTTATATCTTTAGAGCGTGATAATTTTTTGCTCTAGTGCTTCACTTAGATCTTTTCGAGCACGGTGGTGGATTTGTTTTAAAGAAAATTGATCTCTCATGCTTCACTTAGATTATTTTGAGAGTCTTTAATAGCATGGTAATTTGCTTAATGTTAATATACTTGGTGTTCAAGATATGTGAAACTTTCTTTTGAGTGCGTTGAATACTAAGATAAGTTTGATTCTTGATAATTGTTTTGAGATATGGAGGTGATAATATCAAAGTCGTGCTAGTTGGGTGATTATGAATTTGAGAAATACTTGTGTTGAAGTTAGCAAATCCCGTAGCATGCACGTATGGTTAAAGTTGTGTAACAAATTTGAAACATGAAGTGTACCTGGCTTGTGCATCCTTATGAGTGGCGGTCGGGGACGAGCGATGGTCTTTTCCTACCAATCTATCCCCTAGGAGCATGCGTGTAGTACTTCATTTTTGATGACTTCTAAATTTTTGCAATAAGTATATGAGTTCCTTTGACTAATGTTGAGTCCATGGATTATACGCACTCTCACCTTTCCGCCATTGCTAGCCTCTTCGGTACCTTGCATTGCCCTTTCTCACCTTGAGAGTTGGCGCAAACTTCGCCAGTGCATCCAAACCCCGTGATACGATATGCTCTATCACACATAAACCTCCTTATATCTTCCTCAAAACAGCCACCATACCTACCTATCATGGCATTTCCATAGCCATTCCGAGATATATTGCCATGCAACTTCCACCATCATCATCGTGACATGCATTACTTTTGTCATATTGCCATTGCATGATCTTGTAGTTGACATCGTATTTGTGGCAAAGCCACCATGCATTATTTTCCATACATGTCACTCTTGATTCAATGCACCATCCCGGTACACCACCGGAGGCATTCATATAGAGTCATATCTTGTTCTAGTTTCGAGTTGTAATCCTCATGTTGTAATCAATAGAAGTGTGATGATCATAATTATTAGAGCATTGCCCCCCCCCCCAAAAAAAGAGAAAGGCCAAAAAAAAAGAAAGGCCCAAAAAAAGAAAAAAAGAAAATAAATAAATAAAATAAAGAGGGCAATGCTACTATCTCTTTTTCCACACTTGTGCTTGAAAGTAGCACCTTGTTGTTCATGTAGTGAGTCTCATATATTGTGCTTCAAAGTAGCACCATGTTTTTCATATAGTGAGTCTCATAAGTTGTCTTGTTTATACTAGTGGGATTTTTTCATTATAGAACTTGGCTTGTATATTCCTACAATGGGCTTCCTCAAATGCCCTAGGTCGTGAGCAAGCAAGTTGGATGCACACCCACTAGTTTTCTTTTGTTGAGCATTCATAGCTCTAGTGCATCCGTTGCATGGCATTCCCTACTTGCTCACATCGATATCTATTGATGGGCATCTCCATAGCCGATTGATACGCCTAGTTGATGTGAGACTTTCTCCTTTTTTGTCTTCTCCACACAATCCCCATCATCATATTCTATTCCACCCATAGTGCTATATTCATGGCTCACGCTCATGTATTGCTTGAAGGTTGAAAAAGTTTGAGATTATTTAAGTATGAAACAATTGCTTGGCTTGTCATCGGGGGTATAGAAGTTGGGAACATCTTTATGTGACGAAAATGAAGCATAGCCTAACTATATGATTTTGTAGGGATGAACTTTCTTTTGCCATGTTATTTTGAGAAGACATGATTACTTTGATTAGTATGCTTGAAGTATTATTATTTTTGTGTCAATATGAACTTTTGCCTTGAATCTTTCGGATCTGAATATTCATACCATGATTAAGAAGATTTACATTGAAATTATGCCAAAGTATCACTCCGCATCAAAAATTCTTTTTTTATGATTTACCTACTCGAGGACGAGCAGGAATTAAGCTTGGGGATACTTGATACGTCTCCAACGTATCTATAATTTTTGATTGCTCCATGCTACTTTATTTACTGTTTGGACTATATTGGGCTTTATTTTCCACTTTTATATTATTTTTGGGACTAACCTATTAACCGGAGGCCCAGCCCAGAATTGCTGTTTTTTTTGCCTATTTCAGTATTTCGAAGGAACGGAATATCAAACGGAGTGCAAACGGAATGAAACCTTCGGGAACGTGATTTTCTCACCGAACGTGATCCAGGAGACTTGAACCCTACTCCAAGAAGCTTCCGAGGAGGTCACGAGGGTGGAGGGCGCGCCCCCTGGGCACGCCCCCCTACCTTGTGGGCCCCTCAGAGCTCCACCGACGTACTCCTTCCTCCTATATATACCTACGTATCCCCGTATGATCATAACAGGAGCCAAAAACCTAATTCCACCGCCGCAACCTTCTGTATCCACGAGATCCCATCTTGGGGCCTGTTCGAGTTCACGGAGGGGGCATCCACCACGAAGGGCTTCTACATCATCACCATAGCCTCTCCGATGAAGTGTGAGTAGTTTACTTAAGACCTTCGGGTCCATAGCTAGTAGCTAGATGGCTTCTTCTCTCTTTTTGGATCTCAATACAATGTTCTCCCCTCTCTCGTGGAGATCTATTCGATGTAATCTTCTTTTTGCGGTGTGTTTGTTGAGACCGATGAATTGTGGGTTTATGATCCAACTTATCTATGGAAAATATTTGATTCTTCTCTGAATTCTTTTATGTATGATTGAGTTATCCTTGTAAGTCTCTTCAATTATCCGCTTGGTTTGGCCAACTAGATTGGTAGTTCTTGCAATGGGAGAAGTGCATGGCTTTGGGTTCAATCTTGCGTGTCCTTACTCAATGGATGTAAAGAGTTGCAAGGCACGTATTGTATTGTTGCCGTCGAGGATAACAAGATGGGTTTTTATCATATTGCATGAATTTATCCTCTACATCATGTCATCTTGCTTAAGGCGCTACTCTATTTTTAACTTAATACTCTAGATGCATGCTTGGATAGCGGTCAATGAGTGGAGTAATAGTAGTAGATGCGTAATCGCTTTGATCTACTTGTCACGGATGTGATGCCTATATACATGATCATTGCCTAGATATACTCATAACTATGCTCAATTATGTCAATTGCTCAACAAGAATTTGTTCACCCAAAGAGAATACTTATGCTCTTGAGAGAAGCCACTAGTGAAACCTATGGCCCCCGGGTCTATTCTCATCATATCAATCTATATCACTTTATTTACTTGCTTTGCTTTTACTTTGCCTTTACTTTTTACTTTGCATCTATCTATCAAAAATACCAAAAATATTATCTCTATCAGATCTCACTCTCGTAAGTGACCGTGAAGGGATTGACAACCCCAAAGCGTTAGTTGCGAGTTGCTATCGTGTTGTGCAGGTACGAGGGACTTGCGCGTGGCCTCCTACTGGATTGATACCTTGGTTCTCAAAAACTGAGGGAAATACTTACGCTACTGTGCGGCATCATCCTCTCCTCTTCGGGGAAAACCAACGCAAGCTCGAGACGTAGCACCCAACTCAGAGCAAGGTATACAATAGGTCTGGTACACAGCATAGCATGCTTTATAGAACCTATGACTGAGGCATAGGGAATGACTTTTCATTCTCTTTCTATTTTCTGCCATGGTCGGGTTTTTGAGTCTTACTCAACTTCACACCTTGCAACACAGACAGGAACTCCTTGTTTGACTGTTCTATTTTGAACTACTTCAAAATCTTACCAAGATATGTACTCATTGAAAATTCTTATCAAGGGTCTTGATCTATCTCTATAGATCTTGATGCTCAATGTGTAAGCAGCTTCACCGAGGTCTTTCTTTGAAAAACTCTTATTCAAGTATCCTTTTATGCTATCCAGAATTTCTATATCATTTCCAATCAACAATATGTCATCTACATATAGTTTTAGAAATGCTACAGAGCTCCCACTCACTTTCTTGTAAATACAAGCTTCTCCAAAAGTCTGTATAATACATTATGCTTTGATCAACTCATCAAAGCGTATATTCCAACTCTGAGATGCTTGCACCAGTCCATAGATGGATCGCTGGAGCTTGCTCATTTTGTTAGCACCTTCTGGATCGACAAAAACTTCTGGTTGCATCATGTACAACTCTTCTTCCAGAAATCCATTCGGGAATGCAGTTTTGACATCCATTTGTCAGATTTCATAAAATGTGGCAATTGCTAACATGATTCGGACAGACTTAAGCATCGGTACGAGTGAGAAAATCTCATCGTATTCAACACCTTGAACTTGTCAAAAAACTTTTTGCGACAAGTCGAGCTTTGCAGATAGTAACACAACTATCAGCGTATGTCTTCCTCTTGAAAATCCATTTATTTTCTATGGCTTGCCGATCATCGGGCAAGTCCACCAAAGTCCACACTTTGTTCTCATGCATGGATCCCATCTCAGATTTCATGGCCTTCAAGCCATTTTGTGGAATCTGGGCTCATCATCGCTTCCTCATAATTCGTAGGTTCGTCATGGTCTAGTAACATGACTTCCAGAATAGGATTACCATACCACTCTGGTGTGGATCTTACTCTAGTTGACCTACGAGGTTCGGTAGTAACTTGATCTGAAGTTACATGATCATCATCATTAGCTTCCTCACTAATTGGTGTAGGATTCACAGGACCAGATTTCTATGATGAACTACTTTCCTATAAGGGAGCAGGTACAGTTACCTCATCAAGTTATACTTTCCTCCCACTCACTTCTTTCGAGAAAACTCCTTCTCTAGAAATGATCCATTCTTAGCAATAAAGATCTTGCCTTTGGATCTGTGATACAAGGTGTACCCAACTGCCTTCTCTGGGTATCCTATGAAGACACATTTCTCCGATTTGGGTTTGATCTTATCAGGATGAAACTTTTTCACATAAGCATCGCAATCCCAAACTTTAAGAAACGACAGCTTAGGTTTCTTGCTAAACCACAATTCATACGGTGTCGTCTCAACGGATTTAGATGGTGCCCTTTTTAACGTGAATGCAGCTGTCTCTAATGCATAACTCCAAAATGATAGTGGTAAATCAGTAAGAGACATCATAGATCGCACCATATCTAGTAAAGTAGGATTACGACGTTCGGACACACCATTATATTGTGGTGTTCCAGGTGGCGTGAGTTGCGAAACTATTTCACATTGTTTCAAATGAAAACCAAACTCGTAACTCAAATATTTGTCTCCATAATCAGATCATAGAAACTTTATTTTCTTGTTACGATGATTTTCCGCTTCACTCTGAAATTCTTTCAACTTTTCAAATGTTTCAGACTTATGTTTCATTAAGTAGATATACCCATATCCGCTCAAATCATCTGTGAAGGTCAGAAAATAACGATACCCGCCGCGAGCCTCAACACTCATCGGGATTGCATACATCGGTATGTATTATTTCCAACAAGTCAGTAGCTCGTTCCATTGTTCTGGAGAATGGAGTTTTAGTCATCTTGCCCAAAAGGCACAGTTTGCAAGAATCAAATGATTCATAACCAAATGATTCCAAAAATCCATCTTTATGGAGTTTCTTCATGCACTTTACGCTGATATGACCCAAACGGCAGTGCCACAAATAAGTTGCACTATCATTATCAACTTTGCATCTTTTGGAAATCAATATTACGAATATGTGTATCACTACGATCGAGATCCAACAAACTATTTTCATTGGGTGTATGACCATCGAAGGCTTTATTCATGTAAAGAGAACAATAATTATTCTCTGACTTTAAATGAATAACCGTATTGCAATAAACATGATCAAATCATATTCATGCTCAACGCAAATGCCAAATAACATTTATTTAGGTTTAACACTAATCCCGAAAGTATAGGGAGTGTGCGATGATGATCATATCAATCTTGGAACCACGCCCAACATACATCATCACTTCACCCTCAACTAGTCTCTGTTTTTTCTGTAACTCATGTTTCGTGTTACTAATTTTTAGCAACCGAACATGTATCAAATACCTAGGGGCTACAATAAACACTAGTAAGGTACACATCAATAACCTGTATATCAAATATACTCTTGTTCACTTTGCCATCCTTCTTATCCACCAAATATTCAGGGCATTTCCGCTTCCAGTGACAATTTCCTTTGCAGTAGAAGCACTCAGTTTTAGGCTTTTGTCCAGCTTTGGGCTTCTTCGCGGGAGTGACAACTTGCTTGCCATTCTACATGAAGTTCCCTTTCTTTCCCTTTGCCCTTTTCTTGAAACTAGTGGTCTTGTTAATCATCAACACTTGATGCTCTTTCTTGATTTCTACCTTCATCGATTTCATCATCACGAAAAGCTCGGGAAACGTTTTCGTCATCCCTTGCGTACTATAGTTCATCACAAAGTTCCAGTAACTTGGTGATGGTGACTAGAGAACTCATCAATCACTATCTTATCCGAAGATTAACTCCCACTTGATTCAAGCGATTGTAGTACCCGCACAATCGAGCACATGCTCACTAGTTGAGCAATTCTCCTCCATCTTTTAGCTATAGAACTTGTTGGATACTTCATATCTCTCAACTCGGGTATTTGCTTGAAATATTAACTTCAACTCCTGGAACATCTCATATGGTCCATGACGTTCAAAACGTCTTTGAAGTCCTTATTCTAAGCCGTTAAGCATGGTGCACTAAACTATCAAGTAGTCATCATATTGAGCTAGCCAAACGTTCATAACATCTGCATCTGCTCCTGCAATAGGTGTGTCACCTAGCGGTGCATCAAGGACATAATTCTTCTGAGCAGCAATGAGGATAAACCTGAAATCACGGACCTAGTCCGCATCATTGCTACTATCATCTTTCAACATAGTTTTTCTCTAGGAACACATATGAAGCATAGGGAAGCAACAACGCTAGCTATTGATCTACAACATTATTTGCAAATACTATCAGGACTAAGTTCATGATAAATTAAAGTTCAATTAATCATATTACTTAAGAACTCCCATTTAAATAGACATCCCTCTAATCATCTAAGCGATCACGTGATCCAAATCAACTAAACCATGTCCGATCATCACGTGAGATGGAATAGTTTTCAATGGTGAACATCACTATGTTGATCATATCTACTATATGATTCACACTCGACCTTTCGGTCTCAGTGTTCCGAGGCCATATCTGCATATGCTAGGCTCGTCAAGTTTAACCTGAGTATTCTGCGTGTGCAAAACTGTCTTACACCCGTTGTATTTGAACGTAGAGCTTATCACACCCGATCATCACGTGGTGTCTCGGCATGAAGAACTTTCGCAACGGTGCATACTTAGGGAGAAAACTTATACCTTGAAATTCAGTGAGAGATCATCTTATAATGCTACCGCCGAACTAAGCAAAATAAGATGTATAAAAGATAAACATCACATGCAATCAAAATATGTGACATGATATGGCCATCATCATCTTGTGCCTTTGATCTCCATCTCCAAAGCATCGTCATGATCTCCATCGTCACCGGCATGACACCATGATCTCCATCATCTTGATCTATATCAATGTGTCATCACATGGTCGTCTTGACAACTATTGCTCTTGCAACTATTGCTATCGCATAGCGATAAAGTAAACAATTATTTGGCGCTTGCATCTTATGCAATAAAGAGACAACCATAAGACTTCTGCCAGTTGCCGATAACTTCAACAAAACATGATCATCTCATACAACAACTTATATCTCATCATGTCTTGACCATATCACATCACAACATGCCCTGCGAAAACAAGTTAGACGTCCTCTACTTTGTTGTTGCAAGTCTTGCATGGCTGCTACGGGCTTAGGAAGAACCGTTCTTACCTACATATAAAAACCACAACGATATTTAGTCAAGTTAGTGCTGTTTTAACCTTCTCAAGGACCGGGCATAGCCACACTCGGTTCAACTAAAGTGTGAGAAACTGACACCCGCGAGCCACCTGTGCATATCAACGAGAGGGGAGAGTGTTGTCCATGTACCCTTGTAGACCGAAAGCAGAAGCGTTAGCACAACGCGGTTGATGTAGTCGTACGTCTACACGATCCAACCGATCAAGTACCGAATGTACGACACCTCCGAGTTCAGCACACGTTCAGCTCAATGACGTCCCATGAACTCCGATCCAGCAGAGCTTTGTGGGAGAGTTCCGTTAGGAAGACGGCGTGATGACGGTGTTGATGATGCTACCGACGCAGGGCTTCGCCTAAGCACCGCTACGATATTATCGAGGTGGAATATGGTGGAGGGGGGTACCGCACACGGCTAAGAGATCAATGATCAACTATTGTGTCTAGAGGTGCCCCCTGCCCCCTTATATAAAGGAGCAAGGGGGGAGGCGGCTGGCCAAGAGGAGGGCACGCCGGGGAGTCCTACTCCCACCGGGAGAAGGACTCCTCCTTTCCCTGTAGGAGTAGGAGAAGGGAAGGAAAAAGGAGAAGGAAGGAAGAGGGCGCCCCCCTCCCTGGTCTATTTCGGACCAATCCATGGGGAGGGGTGCGGCCACCCTTTGAGGCCTTTCTCTCCTTTCCCGTATGGCCCATTAAGGCCCAATACGAATTCCTGCAACTCTCTGGTACTCCGAAAAATACCCGAATCACTCAGAACCTTTCTGATGTCCGAATATAGTCGTCCAATATATCGATCTTTACATCTCGACCATTTAGAGACTCCTCGTCATGTCCCTGATCTCATCCGGGACTCCTAACTACCTTCGGTACATCAAAACACATAACTCATAATACAAATCGTTACCAAACGTTAAGCGTGCGGACCCTACGGGTTCGAGAACTATGTAGACATGACCGAGACACGTCTCCGGTCAATAACCAATAGCGGAACCTAGATGCTCATATTGGCTCCCAGATATTCTATAAAGATCTTTATCGGTCAAACCGCATAACAACATATGTTGTTCCCTTTGTTATCGGTATGTTACTTGCCCGAGATTCGATCGTCGGTATCCCAATACCTAGTTCAATCTCGTTACCGGCAAGTCTCTTTATTCGTTCCGTAATACATCATCCCACAACTAACTCATTAGTCACATTGCTTGCAAGGCTTATAGTGATGTGCATTACCGAGAGAGCCCAGAGATACCTCTCCGACAATCGGAGTGACAAATCCTAATATCGAAATACGCCAACTCAACAAGTACCTTCGGGACACCTGTAGAGCACCTTTATAGTCACCTAGTTATGTTGTGACGTTTGGAAGCACACAAAGTGTTCCTCTGGTAAACGGGAGTTGCATAATCTTATAGTCATAGGAACATGTATAAGTCATGAAGAAAGCAATAGCAACATACTAAACGATCAAGTGCCAAGCTAACGGAATGGGTCTAGTCAATCACATCATTCTCTAATGATGTGATCCCGTTAATCAAATGACAACTCATGTCTATGGTTAGGAAACACAACCATCTTTGATTCAACGATCGTCGATATCTTCATACCTAGTTCAATCTCGTTACCAGTAAGTCTCTTTACTCATTCCATAATACATCATCCCGTAACTAACTCATTAGTCACATTTCTTGCAAGGCTTATTATGATGCGCATACCGAGAGGGCCCGGAGATACCTCTCTGATACTTGGAGCGACAAATCCTAATCTCAATATTTGCCAACCCAACAAGCACCTTCGGAGACACCTGTAATGCATCTTTATAATCACCCATTTACGTTGTGACATTTAATAGCACACAAGGTGTTCCTTTAGTATTCGGTTGTTGCATAATCTCATAGTCTGAGGAACATGTATAAGTCTTTGATCAATGAGCTAGTCAAGTAGAGGCATACTAGGAACATTATGTTTGTCTATGTATTCACACATGTACTAAGTTTCCGGTTAATACAATTCTAACATGAATAATAAACATTTATCATGAAATAAGGAAATAAATAATAACTTTATTATGGCCTCTAGGGCATATTTCCTTCATTATGATCATCACAGTTTCATTGCTACTGCTTTCTTCATGACTTATACATGTTCCTCAGACTATGAGATTATGCAACTCCTAAATACCGGACGAACACCTTGTGTGCTATCAAACATCACAACATAAATGGGTGATTATAAAGATGCTCTACAGGTGTCTCCAAAGGTGTTTGTTGGGTTGGCATCGACCGAGATTAGGATTTTTCACTCCGAGTATCAGAGAGGTATCTCTGAGCCCTCTTGGTAATGCACATCATAATAAGCCTTGCAAGCAATGTGACTAATGAGTTAGTTATGGGATGATGTATTACGGAACGAGTAAAGAGACTTGCCGGTAACGAGATTGAACTAGGTATGAAGATACCGACAATGGAATCTCGGGCAAGTAACATACCGATGACAATGGGAATAATGTATGTTGTCATAATGGTTCGACCGATAAAGATCTTCGTAGAATATGTATGAGCAAATATGGGCATCCAAGTTCCTCTATTGGTTATTGACCATAGAAGTGTCTCGGTCATGTCTACATAGTTCTCGAACCCGTAGGGTCCGCATGCTTAACGTTCGTTGACAATATAGTATTATATGAGTTATGTATGTTGGTGACCGAATATTGTTCCGAGTCCCGGATGTGATCACGAACATGATGAGGAACTCCAGAATGGTCCGAAGATAAAGATTTATATATGGGATAATAGTGTTTGGTCTCCGGAAGGGTTCTGGAATTAACCGGAAGGGGTTCCGGATGTTTCATGAAATGTTTAGGTATGAGAACACTTTATTTGGGCCAAAAGGGAAAGCCCACAAGGTTTTAGGAAAGCGCAAAAGGAAGTTTTGCGGAGTCCAGGGGCCAGACGCCTGGGTCCCTCCTGTCTGGGTCCAGACGTCAGGAACCCTGTTGTCTGGCCCTAGAGGCTGAGAAGGACTCTTGCCTTTCGGGTGAAACCGACTTTGTGGATGCTTTTACTCCAAGTTTTGACCCCAAGGCTCAACATATAAATAGAGGGGCAGGGCTAGCACCCAAGGCACATCAAGAAACACCAAGCCGTGTGCCGGCAACCCCGTCCCCTCTAGTTTATCCTCCGTCATAGTTTCCGTAGTGCTTAGGCGAAGCCTTGCGAAGATTGTTCTTCACCAACACCGTCACCACACCGTCGTGCTGCCGGAACTCATCTACTACTTCGCCCATGTTGCTGGATCAAGAAGGCGAGGACGTCATCAAGCTGAACGTGTGCTGAACGCGGTGGTGCCGTACATTCGGTACTTGATCGGGACGAATTGTGAAGGTGTACGACTACATCAACCGCTTTATTGAAACGCTTCCGCTTTCGGTCTACTAGGGTACGTAGACACACTCTCCCCTCTCGTTGCTATGCATCACCTAGATAGATCTTGCGTGATCATAGGAATTTTTTGAAATTACCATGTTCCCCAACATTTTCTTGGACCAAAAGACAACCAGCAGACTTGGAGATGAAGTCGGTGGAGCCACGTGGCGGCCACAAGGATGGAGGGCGTGCCTGATTACCCACAAGTATAGGGGATCGCAACAGTTTTCGAGGGTAGAGTATTCAAACCAAATTTATTGATTCGACACAAGGGGAGCCAAAAGTATATTCTCAAGTATTAGCAGCTGATTTTTCAATTCAACCACACCTGAAAGACTTAATATCTGCAGCAAAGTATTTAGTAGCAAAGTAGTATGGAAGTAACGGTAACGGTGGAAAAAGTAACAGTAGTAGTTTTGTAGCAATTGTAATAGTGGCAACGGAGAAGTAACTAAGCAAAGATCAATATGAAACGAGCTCGTAGGCAATGGATCAATGATGGATAATTATGTCGGATGGCATTCATCATGCAACAGTTATAACATAGGGTGACACAGAACTAGCTCCAATTCATCAATATAATGTAGGCATGTATTCTGAATATAGTCATACGTGCTTATGGAAAAGAACTTGCATGACATCTTTTGTCCTACCCTCCCATGGCAGCAAGGTCCTAACGGAAACTAAAGGATATTAAGGCCTCCTTTTAGTAGAGAACCGGACCATAGCATTAGCACTTAGTGAATACATGAACTCCTCAAACTACGATCATCATCGGGAAGTGTCCCGACTATTGTCACTCTGGGGTTGTTGGGTCATAACACGTACTAGGTGACTATAACTTGCAAGATAGGATCTAGAACACTCATATATTCATGAAAACATAATAGGTTCAGATCTAAAATCATGGCACTCGGGCCCTAGTCACAAGCATTAAACATAGAAAAGTCATAGCAACATCAATCTTAGAACATAATGGATACTAGGGATCAAAACCTAAAAAAACTAACTCGATTACATGGTAAATCTCATCCAACACATCACCGTCCAGCAAGCCTACGATGGGATTACTCACGAACGGCGGTGAGCATCATTAAATTGGTGATGGAGGATGGTTGATGATGACGAATGCGACAGATTCGCCTCTCCGTAGCCCCGAACGGACTCCAGATCAGCCCTCCCGAGGAAGAACATGGCTTGGCAGCGGCTCCATATTGTAAAACATGATGAATCCTTCTCTCTTATTTTTTTCTCCCCGAACATGAATATATGGAGTTGGAGTTGAGGTCGGTGGAGGTCCAGGGGGCCCATGAGATAGGGGCTGGGCACGCCCCCACCCTTGTGGATAGGGTGTGGGCCCCCTTCGGCTGATTCTTTCACCAACATTTTTTATTTATTCCTAAAGTTATCTCCGTGAAGTTTCAGGTCATTCCGAGAACTTTTATTTCTGCACAAAAATAACGCCATGGCAATTCTGCTGAAAACAACATCAGTCCGGGTTGGTTCCATCGAAATCATGCTAATTAGAGTCCAGAACAAGGGCAAAAGAGTTTGGAAAACTAGATACGTTGGAGACGTATCAACTTCCCCAAGCTTAACCCATGGCTTGTCCTCAAGATTTCAGCAAAGACTATGAACTAACCATATTCACAATAAAATTTAGGTCTCACGTTTACTCATATCAATGGCATAATCAACTAGCGAGTAATAATAATAAATCTCGGATGACAACACTTTCTCAAAACAATCATGATATGATATAACAAGATGGTATCTTGCTAGCCCTTTCCGAAACCGCAAAACATAAATGCAGAGCAACCCTAAAGATCAAGGACTGATTAGACATTGTAATTCATGGCAAAAGAGATCCAGTCACAGTCATACTCAGTATCAATTAATAACAATGCATACAAATGACGGTGGTGCTCTCTAACTGGTGCTTTGTAGAAGAGGATGATAACTCAGCATAAAAGTAAATAGATAGGCCCTTCGCAGAGGGAAGCAGGGATTTGAAGAGGTACCAGAGCTCGAGTTTTTGGAACAGAGACAAATAATATTTTGAGCGGCATACTTTCATTGTCAACATAACAACCAAGATATCTCGGTATCTTCCATGCTACATACATTATAGGCGGTTCCCAAACAGAATGGTAAAGTTTATACTCCCCCACCACCAACAAGCACATTCCACGGCTGGTCCGAAACAACGGGTACCGTCCAACTAACAACAATCCTGGGGGAGTTTTGTTTACAATTATTTTGATTTCATTTGAGCATGGGACTGGGCATCACGGTTACCGGCCATTTTCTTGTGAATGATGAGCGGAGTCCACTCATCGTGAGAATAACCCACCTAGCAGGGAAGATATAGTGAACTCTAGTTGCTACATGAGCGATTCGAGCATACAAAACAGAATTTCATTTGAAGGTTTAGAGTTTGGCACATGCAAATTTACTTGGAACGACAGGTAAATAGCGCATATAGGTAGATATGGTGGACTCATATGGAACAACTTTGGGGTTTATGGAAGTGGATGCACAAGCAGTATTCCCGCTTAGTACATGTGAAGGCTAGAAAGAGACTGGGAAGTGACTAACTAGAGAGCGACACAGTCATAAACATGCATTAGGATTAACCAACAATGAGTGCAAGCACGAGTAGGATATAAATCACCATGAACATAAATATCGTGGAGGCTATGTTGATTTTGTTTCAACTACATGCGTGAACATGTGCCAAGCCAAGTCACTCGAATCATTCAAAGGAAGATACCATCCTATCATACTACATCACAACCATTTTAATAGCATGTTGGCACGCAAGGTAAACCATTATAAACTCCTAGCCAATTAAGCATGGCATGAGTAACTATAATCTCCAGTTGTCATTGCAAACATGTTTAATTCATAATAGGCTGAATCAGGAACGATGAACTAATCATATTTACAAAAACAAGATAGGTCGAGTTCATACTAACTTTTCCTCATCTCAATCATTTCATCATATATCATCATTATTGCCTTTCACTTGCGCGACCAAACGGTGTGGATAATAATAATAATGCACATGCATTGGACTAAGCTGGAATCTGCAAACATTTATTCAAAGGAGAAGACAAGGTAATATGGGCTCTTTGTTAGATCAACAATAATGTATATGAGAGACACTCAACATTTTCATCGTGGTATTCTCCTCTCGACCCCCAAAGAAAAAAAAACAATTTCAAAGAAACACACTGAAATATTTTTGGAGTTTTAGTTTTTCTGAAGAAAGTAAAACAAGAACGAGAAAAATTATTTACACGGGAAAGCTCCCAACAAGCAAAAGAAGAATGAGAAATATTTTTGGGTTTTCTTATTAATACTACTACTATTACAAGCATGGAAAGTAAATTAGCTAAAAGCTATAACTATTTTTTTGGTTTTTCTCAAAGTTTTGCAAACTCATAAGATGAAAGCAGGAAAAGAAAGTAAACTAGCATGGATAATACAATGAAAAAGTATGAACACCGACAACTAGAATGAGTGTGTGAACATGAATGTAATGTCAGTGAGAAATACGTACTCCCCCAAGCTTAGGCTTTTAGCCTAAGTTGGTCTAAGGCCACCTGTAGCGCCCAAGATGCGATTCTAACCCAATCACATGATGAATTCATGATTGGGGCATAATCGCATTTTGAGTGCATAGCAAGGTGGATATCATCACAACATACCATGTACTGAATATATGAGAATACAAGATAAAGGCTTACACTCGCCACAAGCTACATCATGAGTACAACAGTTCATCAATACATAACAATCATCATACAGAAGATCAGGATCCGACTACAGATTAAATCAAATGAAAAAGAAGAACGACATCCACCCTCCTAGCCAAGGCTCCCGACCCGGAACCTATAACCCTTGATCGAATAAGAAGCAGAAGAAGAACTCCAAACAAGCAAGCATCGCACTCGCGTCAGATCATCGCATTACCTGTACCTACAACTATTGTTGTAGTAATCTGTGAGCCACGAGGAGTCAGCAATCCCATTACCATGGGTATCAAGACTAGCAAAGCTTAATGGGTATGTAAAGGATAAGTGGTGAGGTTGCAGCAAGCGACTAAGCAATGTATGGTGGCTAACTTACAAGTACAAGAATAAGATGAGAAGCTACGCGAACGGTCGCAAACTAGTAATGATCAAGAAGTGATCCTGAACTACTTATGTTCAAACATAACCCCACCATGTTCTCTTCTCGAACTCGCTCGAAAAGAGACGTTCATGGTTACACACGTGGTTGGTGTATTTTAAATCGAATCTGGTGTCAAGTTCTCTAAAACCGGATATTAAAAACTCCCATCAGCCACATAACCGCGGGCACGACTCTTGAAAGTTTAAACCCTGCAGGGGCGTCCCAACTTAGCCCATGACAAGCTCACGATCCGCGGAGACAATCCTCCATCACGGTACATCCGATCAGACTCGAGTTCCCGGTGCACAAGACATTTCGACAATGGTAAAACAAGTCCAGCATGACCTCTCGACATGCTGACACCCTGATAGTAGCCATGCGTATCTCGTCTCAGGCCATGATCGGATTGTCCAAACTTCCGGTAGGCCAAATCCAGAGTTTCCCCTGGCAATCACCGGCGGTTGAAAGGTTTGGACCAACACTCATGAGGAGCACTAGCCCGGGTTGTTAATTAAGTCCTCGGGGTCCGAAGAGTCCCTATGCAATTTTTAGTTGTTATTAGGCAAATGGTAAAGGCAATGTTGGGTCCTGCTGGAAGAGTTTTATTAAAAGAAAACTGTTAAGAGGGACCCATAAACCCTCACCATGTTAGGGACGCAAAATCAAGGAACATAACATTCGTATGACAGAAACTAGGGTGGCAAGAGTGGAAGAAATCACCAGGTAAAAGATCGAGCCTTCCACCCTTTACCAAGTATATATGTGCATTAATTAAATAAGAGATGTTGTGATATCTGATACGTCTCAAACGTATCTATAATTTTTGATTGCTCCATGCTACTTTATCTACTGTTTTGGACTATGTTGGGCTTTATTTTCCACTTTTATATTACTTTTGGGACTAACCTATTAACCGGAGGCCCAGCCCTGAATTGTTGTTTTTTTGCCTTTTTCAGTATTTCAAAGAAACAGAATATCAAACGGAGTTCAAACGGAATGAAACCTTCGGGATCGTGATTTTCCAACCGAACGTGAACCAGGAGACTTGGGCCCTACCCCAAGCAGTGCCCGAGGAGGTCACGACGGTGGAGAGCGCCCCCCTGGGCGCGCCCCCCTACCTCGTGGGCCCCTCAGAGCTCCACCGACGTACTCCTTCCTCCTATATATACCTATGTATCCCCGAACAATCAGAACAGGAGCGAAAAACCTAATTCCACCGCCGCAACCTTCTGTATCCACGAGATCCCATCTTGAGGCCTGTTCCGGAGCTCCGCCGGAGGGGGCATCCACCACGGAGGGCTTCTACATCATCACCATAGCCCCTCCAATAAAGTGTGAGTAGTTAACTTCAAACCTTCGGGTCCATAGCTAGTAGCTAGATGGCTTCTTCTCTCTTTTTGGATCTCAATACAATGTTCTTCCCCTCTCTCGTGGAGATCTATTCGATGTAATCTTCTTTTTGCGGTGTGTTTGTTGAGACCGATGAATTGTGGGTTTATGATCCAGATTATCTATGGAAAATATTTGATTCTTCTCTGAATTCTTTTATGTATGATTGAGTTATCTTTGCAAGTCTCTTCAATTATCCTTTTGGTTTGGCCAACTAGATTGGTAGTTCTTGCAATGGGAGAAGTGCTTAGCTTTATGCTCAATCTTGCGGTGTCCTTACTCGATGATGTAAAGAGTTGCAAGGCACGATTGTATTGTTGCCATCAAGGATAACAAGATGGGGTTTTTATCATATTGCATGAATTTATCCCTCTACATCATGTCATCTTGTTTACGGCATTACTCTGTTTTTACTTAATACTCTAGATGCATGCTGGATAGCGGTCGATGAGTGGAGTAATAGTAGTAGATGCAGAATCGTTTCAATCTACTTGTTTTGGACGCGATCCCTATATACATGATCATTGCCTAGATATACTCATAACTATGCTCAATTTCTCAATAGTAATTTGTTCACCCACCGTAGAATACTTATGCTCTTGAGAGAAGCCACTAGTGAAACCTATGGCCCCCGGGTCTATTCTCATCATATCAATCTATATCACTTTATTTACTTGCTTTGTTTTTACTTTGCCTTTACTTTTTACTTTGCATCTATCTATCAAAAATACCAAAAATATTATCTCTATCGATCTCACTCGTAAGTGACCGTGAAGGATTGACAACCCCTAAGCGTTGGTTGCGAGTTGCTATCGTTTTGTGTAGGTACGAGGGACTTGTGCGTGGTCTCCTACTAGATTGATACCTTGGTTCTCAAAAACTGAGGGAAATACTTACGCTACTTTACTGCATCATCCTCTCCTCTTCGGGGAAATCCAACGCAGTGCTCAAGAGGTAGCAAGAAGAGTTTCTGGCGCCGTTGCCGGGGAGGCTCACGCAAGCAAGTCAACCATACCAAGTACCCATCGCAATCCCTATCTCTCGCATTACATTATTTGCCATTTGCCTCTCGTTTTCCACTCCCCCACTTCACCCTTGCCGTTTTATTTGCCCTCTCTTTCCCAATCTCCTCCTCTCTTTCCCGTTTGCCTTTTCCCCGTTGCCTTTCTGTTTGCTCGTGTGCTAGTTTACTTATTTTTCGCGATGGCTCTACCTAGATTTTGTGACCTTCACCTTAAAAGGCTAGAGGAGATCGAAAGCAATGTCAGAAAGTTTATGGTTTTGCAATTTGAGCACAATAATTTCTTTAGAAACGAGCTTAAGGAACAAAAAAGTTTTGTGAGTTATATGAATAAAGAACTCGATGATATGTCTAAAGAATTTGATGGTATAAGGGCCCAAATTGCTCGTCTTGAAAAGATGACTGCTGAAATTTCGGATATGCAAGCTACCTTAGTCAATAAGATGGCCACTAAACCGAATTCCTATGAAAATCAAGATGAATATCTAAAAGTTATTGATGTGTCCCCCATTAAATCTTTGTTTTACAATATGAAACTTGATGAATCTGAAGATTATCTTCCTTTACCTAGAAGGCGTTTTAAGAATTCGGAGTTTCTAGATCTTAATGATGAAATTGATGAAAGTGGGATTGAAATAAATAAAAACCGTGATGTTCCTAAACCCACTATTTTGGATCTCAAGGAATTTAATTATGAAAATTGTTCTTTGATTGGTTGTATTTCCTTGTTGCAATCCGTGCTAGATTCTCCTCACGCTTATAGTCAAAATAAGGCCTTTACCGAACACATTGTTGATGGCTTGATGCAATCTTATGAAGAAAAACTTGAGTTGAAAGTTTCTATCCCTATAAAACTCTATGATGAGTGAGAACCTACTATTAAAATTAAAATTAAAGATTTTGAGTTTCATGCTTTGTGTGATTTGGGTGCTAGGGTCTCTACTATCCCGAAAACTTTATGCGATTTGCTAGATTTCCGTGTTTTTGATGATTGCTCTCTAAACTTGCATCTTGCGGATTCCACTATTAAAAAACCTATGGAAAGAATTAATGATGTTCTTATTGTTGCAAATAGGAATTATGTGCCCGTAGATTTTATAGTTCTTGATATAGATTGCAATCCTTCATGTCCTATTATTCTTGGTAGACCTTTCATTAAAACGATTGGTGCAATTATTGATATGAAGGAAGGGAATATTAGATTCCAATTTCCCTTAAAGAAGGGTATGGAACACTTCCCTAGAAAGAAAATAAAATTACCATATGAATCTATCATGAGAGCCACTTATGGATTGCCTACCAAAGATGGCAATAGCTAGATCTATCCTTGCTTTTATGCCTAGCTAGGGGCGTTAAACGATAGCGCTTGTTGGGAGGCAACCCAATTTTTTTTGTGTTTTTGTTTTTGATTATATTTAGGAATAAATAATCCATCTACCTTCTGTTTGGATGTGGTTTTATGTTTTAATTAGTGTTTGTGCCAAGTAGGACCTATAGGATAACCTACGATGATAGTTGATTTGATTCTGCAGAAAAACAGAAACTTTGCGCGCACGAATTTAGTTATGCTAAATCACAGGAATGTGATTTTGCGTTGATTCTTTCTACTGCTGATCAATAAACAAATTATCCAGGACTTCCTATTTTGGTAGAAATTTTAGAGTTCCATAAGTTTGCGTTAGTTACAGATTTCTACAGACTGTTCTGTTTTTGACAGATTCTGTTTTTCGTGTGTTGTTTGCTTATTTTGATGAATCTATGGCTAGTAAAATAGTTTATAAACCATAGAGAAGTTGGAATACAGTAGGTTTAACACCAATATAAATAAAGAATGAGATCATTACGGTACCTTGAAGTAGTCTTTTGTTTTCTTTCTCTAATGGAGCTCACGAGATTTCTGTTGAGTTTTGTGTTGTGAAGTTTTCAAGTTTTGGGTGAATTCTTTTGATGGTTTATGGAACAAGGAGTGGCAAGAGCCTAAGCTTGGGGATGCCCATGGCACCCCCAAGATAATCCAAGGACACCAAAAAGTCAAAGCTTCCGGGGCATCCCCTCTTTCGTCCACTTCCATCGGTAATTTACTTGGAGCTATATTATCTCCAACGTATCTATAATTTTTGATTGCTCCATGCTACTTTATCTACTGTTTTGGAATATATTGGGCTTTATTTTCCACTTTTATATTACTTTTGGGACTAACCTATTAACCGGAGGCCCAGCCCAGAATAGCTGTTTTTTCCTTTTTCAGTATTTCGAAGAAACAGAATATCGAACGGAGTCCAAACGGATGAAACCTTCGGGATCGTGATTTTCCAACTGAAAGTGCGTTATATCAACTAGAGGGGGGGTGAATAGGCGATTTTTATGAATTCTTCACTGAGGAATTTGCTGGTGTGGAAATTCCTTAGCGAAGAACTACTTGCAGCGGAATAAGTACTCAGAAGTAAACATAACAGGATACAAACATAGTCATCATGATGAAATGAAGACTAGCATAGAGTACAGAAAGCATAAACACAGGATAACAAGATGAAGACAAACAGACTGGAGAAATTGAACTGAGGAATTTGTGAAAGTCTTCAGTCAAAGTCTTCAAGCACAGATATGAACAACATACAACACAGTAATGAGGAAATGAAAGAGTTGAGGAAATAGAACCAGTTAGTTGGTGAAGACAATGATTTGTTAAACCAGTTCCAAGTGCTGTCTCAGTTGTACGTCTGGTTGGAGTGGCTGAGTATTTAAACTCGAGGACACGCAGTCCCGGACACACAGTCTCTGAGCCGCAACTCAGGACACCCAGTACTCACCGTATTATCCTTGAACTAAGACCACACAGGCCTCGTCCAATCACTCGTGGTAAGTCTTCAGGTGACTTCCAAACCTTCACAGACTTGGTCACTCGGCGATCCACAATTCCTCTTGGATGCTCTAGACCTTGACGCCTAACCGTCTGGAAGAAGCACAGTCTTCAAAGGTAACAAGCATCGGATCCACGCAGGATCAATTTCTTCAGTGATGCTCAATCACTTTGGGTTTGTGGGGTTTGATTTTGGGATTTTCCTCACTTGATGATTTTCACTCAAAGTCATCGGAGGATGGGTTGCTCTCAGATGACAAGTGTCAAGTTCTCTCGGAGCAGCCAACCAGCTAGTGGTTGTAGGGGGCGGCTATTTATAGCCTAGGAAGCAGCCCGACATGATAAGACATAAATGCCCTTCAATGATATGGCCGTTAGGTGGATAAGATATTTTGGACAGCCAATGCAGAAGACAACAACGGTCGGAAATTTGACTCTCAAATTCCTCGTATATCATGTTACTCATCGTAGGCAATTCAAGACTGGCGAATTCCAAACTCCTCGATCGAAAGAAAGTCCTCAAGGACTGTAAGAACTGCATCTCACATCAAGAAATTGATCGAATCTGTATGAGATTTCCAATGGCTTCACTCAAGGGATTGGTAGGTGTAGGATTTTGAGTTGAGCATCACATGGAAATTTTTCCTTAGTATTTCCTCGACCCCTTTAACAAAGACGGTGTTTCCTATGACTCAAGAAAGAGAAAATGAAACTACGAAAACAAAAGTCTTCACGCTTCATGTTCCCAAGTGAATACCAAGTCTTCAAGGTCACACCAATTTCTTCACTTTCAAAGTCTTCGAAAGCCTTTAGAATATCAAAGTCTTCATCGAAGAACTTCATTTTTAGGGTCGACTTTCTCTGAAATATCAAACTCCTCATAGACTTATAGACCTGTGTACACTCACAACGATCACCACTTAACCTATAAGTCTTCAATACACCAAAATCACTAAGGGCACTAGATGCACTTACAATCTCCCCTTTGGTGATTGATGACAACATAGGTTAAGTTTTCAACGGGATAAACATATGAAGTGTAAATACTGATATTGAGGAATTTGATTGCAAGATATAGAAGAACTCCCCTAATATGTGCATAGTGAGGAATTTGCTTTTGAGGCAATGCACATTTGAAGAATTGAATCATGGAGATCTCCCCCTATATCTTGTAATTCATACACGCATTTGATATATAATATGAAGTATTTGAAATGCATGATGAAATATGGTGCCTGATGAGATTCAGCATGCGTGCAATAGTATTAACGAGGAATAAGCATGCAGAATAACACATCAAAAGTATCAAAACACAGTGCATCAAAGTCAGAGCACCATGCACCGTTCAAAAGTATCAGGGCACCATCGGATTTAAGATTACAACTCGATCCAATAAAAAGTTTCGGAAGAACGAGAGTTGTAACTTAATAAAACGCCCATAGTATAAACCCGCTTGAAGACTAACTCATATTTCTCCCCCTTTGTCATCAAATGACCAAAAGGATCGAAACTGAGGACTAACACCCCTGAAGAATTTCAAGTCGATGGAGGAGCGACAGTGTTGTCGGGGTTGTTCGTTGAAGTAGGGCCTGCCTTGATGTCGCCCAAATCTTCATGCTCATCGGTTTCACGCGATGAAGAATAAGAGCTGGCCACCGATCGAGAACTTTGACTCTCTTGAATTTCTTTGGAGGTGGTGCGCACCGACCAAATGCTTCCCGAGACCCATAGTCTTCGCCTTCCGCAGAATATACATGAGTGAGAACAGCCCAGATGCGGTTGAGGGTTTCATGAAGGTGATACTGATTTTTCTTCACTGCATTATGGGTTGAGGTCATGTTGTGAAGAATTGCAGCAAACTGACTCTTCACCCATTTGTGATCGCGATCAACCTTCTGATGAAGACTGAGGAGTAACTCACGGTCACCATCACCACGGTGCTGTTGCTTGAGGCTTTTGCTTGGCTGATGTATTTGCGGCGGTGTCATGTGTTGCGAAATCGTCATTGGTGGAGTAAGATGTAGCTAGACGGAATTGACCATCCAATGGACGAGTGCCTTCATCGATCACAAAGAGCTGCCTTGCCCTTATCATCGATGATGAAACCGGTCGCTTGAGGACTTCAATGGGTGGCAAGTAGCTACCATGGTTCGAGTGTCGACCTTTGTAATTCAAAGGAAGATCTTTCCTTATGAATCTCATAATCCAAGGCGATAGGGCTTCACTCAAAAGGTGACATAGCAACATTAGCCGAGTCCTCATGAAGAAATCATGGAAGTTGACGGGAACGCCATGAATGATGTTGAAAAGCATGTTCTTCATGATGCCAACGACATCTTCGTCATTTGAGTCGTGGCCTTTGATAGGACTCATTGTCTTCGTCAGGATGCGATAGACAGTCCGAGGCACATACATCAATTCCTTGACGAGGAATTTGGTTCGTGGGGGCTGCCCTGGCTTCAAAGGCTTCATGAGCACTTGCATATAATGATCTGTCAGTTCGCGGTCATTGTAGATGCAACGTGCACTGGCATGGGGAGGATCAAGAGGAAGGACACGAAGCAATTCAGTTACTGGTGCCTTATAGTGAGTGTTTTCTGTCATCCAATCCAGCACCCATGAATTGACATCTTCGGCATCTCCGGTGATATGCAAAGTGGCATAGAACTGAAGAATGATTTCTTCATTCCAATCACAGATATCAGTGCAGAAGTTTAGTAGTCCTGCATCGTGAATAACTCGGAGGACTGGCTCGAAGCACGACAGAGATTCCATATCCACATGAGGAATATGTTCATGATCGAAGATTTTGTCCTTGTCAAAGAGCATTGAGGAATAAAAGTTGGCTTGAGTAGAAGTCCAGAAACGTCTCTTCCTTATGCGAGCAGAGTCATATGGATTGTAATCAGTGAAGAACACATGCTCAGAAAAGAGGTCTTCAGCCTTGAATTTTTGCTTGCTAGAGAACGGATTCTTCGGTTTGGGCAGAGGAGTGTCAGCGATTTGGAGCACAACCTCAGGAATGACGATCTCAGGTGCTTCAGGCTGAGGAATTTCTGGTTCCTCTTCTTGTGCAGTTTGGGGATCAGCAAGAAGAGGTTCTTCAAAGACTAGCGGCTGGAATTTCTTCATGAACAGACGATGTGGGATGAGTTTCTTCAGAGCCCATTTGAACAGTTGTAGCCGGGGACTGAGGAATTGGTTGAATAGGAGTGAAGAGAGGAGTATTGGGATGCTGACTTTCCCAAAAGTCATCGCTCATCACCGTGTAGTGCATCCAATATCCACATCTTCATCTCCTTTTCAATTTCTCAACACCAGCCTCTTCACCGTGTGAACTGAGGCATAGGTGAGGAAACAACTGGCGTTGAAGGGAATGTTTCCACTTCAATTTCTTCATCAAACTGCTCTGAGGTAGCAACAGAATGATTTTCTTCATCAGATCCGCTTGGGATCTTGTAGTCTTCTCCATAAGGAACAATTTCCATGGATGACATGGAGGAAATTGGAATGGCATCAATAGGATTTTCAAGCGAGCTGGTCATTGGCTTCATTTTCTTCGCGGCCGAAGAATTTGACGCAGCTGATGCCTTCCTTTTCTTCACTGCAGCTCGCTCTGCAGCCTTGGTCTTCTTCACTTCATAAGCAGAAGGAAGAATTGGAGTTGGTGTTGGCGCAGGAGGAGCTGAGGACTGTGGTTCATTTTCTTCAGGCGCAACTGGTGCAGTTGCCCTGATTCCTTCAGTTTCTTCAGGCGCACCACTAGTGGATGCCACAGAATTTCTTCAGTGGTGGGATGGAGTCATCAGCCTCGAACTTGTATTCTCATCGGCAGGTGAAAGTCATCAGCGAGGTGGCATGTTCTTCAAAGAGGCTGAGCAGAGTCTGCAGCCCGAGGATTTTCTTGTTGCGATGGGGCTGCAATAGTTGTCATTTTCTTCGTCAAATTGATTTAATCTCACTTTGGCTCCTTGCCAATCAGCATTGTATGCATCAAGTCCTTGCCGAGGGCTTGATCTCAGATTGAGCCTTGAGAAGTTCTTCGTGTTAGTCGACAACGTTCTTCTTGAAGCTTCTCCTTTCTAGCTTGTGCTCTCTTTATCTCACGAGCCTTTTCAAACTTCCATTTCTCTTGAGAGATGAAATGGGTCAGCATATGACTTTGACCAGGAGTCAGAGGCAGATCAGGCATTGGAGTGTTGGGATCCTGATGCCATAAGTCAATATAGTCGAGGATCTTCTTCGGATCCAAAAGCAGTGGCACAGATGTGCCTTTGGCTCTAGCGGCCTTTGCTTGTCTGTCTTTGATGATTTCTGCAAGTTCTTCATCAGAAGCCTCATCATCAGAGGGCACTTGGAAAGCAACCTGTTTCTTACTTGGACTTGGCCGAGGACCGCGTCCAGCTGTTGCTTTTGTCTTCAGCAGAGTGGGGCCTGATGAGGACATTGGTGCAGCTGAGGAACTTGCTGAGACACCAGAAGAAATTGAGAAACCCTGAGTCCTTTGACATGTAGCCAGATGCACAGGAGTTGAGGACTTGGAGGAGCTCTTGAGGACTTTGGTGGAGCAGCAGAGTCCGAGGAATTTGCCGTGAGGGCGCGGCCGAGGAACTTGGCCGTGAGGGCGCTGATGGTGAAGCACTTGGCTTGCAGCAGGCTTCTTGAAGATTGATTTCTCGGCTTGACCGAGGTCTTAGCGGCAAAGCAGCAGCAGCAGAATCCTCATTGAATTTCCTCACCGCCTCCTTGGCTTGTCTTGCCAATTTTGCTTGGCGCCTAGCCCATTATTCAGAAAGTCTTCACCACTTTTGATGCTAGTGGGATCACGACTTGGCCAGTGCCAATGGAGCTCTTGGGCATGGAGGATTTAAGGCTAATTTCTTCATGTACTTTGGAGTAACATATCGATATTCCTCCATTCTCGTGCCCATCTTCGCTCAATCCTCTGAATGCGCACTTTGCGCTGATTCTTGTTTTCTTTGCCAAACTTGGCTTCATCAGTGTGCAATAATCCTTGTATATTTCATCGTGGATCTTGAAAGCGCCATGACCTCCGGTTTCTTTCCTCCTTTCTGCGGTCTCTTTCCTTCACCATTTTCTTCAGATGAGGAATTTGAACAATTGAACACTCAAGAAGTATGCAGTTTTTCTTCGAGGAACGCTGCAAATGAGTTAAGTTGATGAGAACCTAGTGATTCAAAGAGCGGACATGAGTACCGTGAACAGAGTGTAGGTGCGAGGAATTTGGAGAGGTCATATGTTCTCGTAAGATTTTTCGAAAAGACAAGTTTTGAGGAATTTGACCAGTTGAGCCTTGAGGAATTTCACTAAGCGCTCTTGTCTTAGGTTCCAGAGTTGTACAGATTGAAAATCCGCACAATTGAGGAATCTTGAAGAAATGAGTGCTTAGAGAGATGGATCAAGAGCATACAGTGTGTGAGGTGTTCATATGTGAAGATTTGAAGAATAAAACACTTTTGAAGATTTTCAGAAAAGTTTGAGAATCAAAGCGAGTAATAAAAGTGACTTTTAATTACCCGAACTGAAGAACACGACGAACAGAGATGAACAGCGATGAAGTTCGTCAAGTTAGATCTCCCACGCCCTAACTTGGCAGAGGGAGACAGCTACGGCGGCGGCGGAGTGAAGATTTCCGCAGCCGGCGTGAGTGCGACGGCGATGAGGTCGAGGCAGTGAAGCTCTTCCTCAGCGGCGGCGATGGAGTAGCGGCGGCGCTAGGGTTTGAGGAGAGCTCGAGCGAGAGACAGGGACCGAGCGGAGTAAATGAAGTAAGGAAGGGGAGAGGGGTATTTATAGTCACGGTAAAAACTGTTCGCCCGAAGATTTTGGGACGAACATGCCCCTGCCCTTTCTTCTTCACGCGACATGTGTCACCCACGTACTATGCAGATGAGATCATGTAAGATCGTGGGTGAATAAAATAATGCATCATGGGATGCGGAACGATTTGAGCGGTAAAACCGAAAAACTGGATAAGATTTGTTTTAAAGTTTCATTCGCAATTTCTTCAGCTGACAAGGACACAGTGAAGACTTTGAATGAGTTTCAATCAGAACGCACATGAAGAATTTGTGAATAGATTGGGTTGAGTATAGCATAGAGGGGGAAGGATCCGATCACATTCACTTAGCAGAAATCACAACTTGAAGAAATAGCAATAAGTGAATGCTGTAGAGGACATAAACTCATATATATATAGCCAATGAAGAAAAACGACGGAAACAGTGAAGATTTTGCAAAGTTGAAGAATTTGAAAACTGAAGAATTTCAAAAATGAGGAAAAACTCAAATTGAAGATTTTCAACTTTTTGTGGTGGCGTGACCCATCAGATAAGAATGATGATTTCAGACACCGCGTAAAATTGTCGTAGGGTTCTGAGAATCAAATTCTTCATTAATTTCTTCACACTTAGAGTGTTATTCTTCATTGATTGAAGAAAAACATTTCTTCATGTGTTGCACATCTAAGTCATTAATTCTGCATAAGGGTTAGGATGTGTGTCTTTTTCAAAGAACAATCGAAGATTCTAAGATATTTAGCTCACACCGCAACTTGCTAAATCTCTTCTCGTCCAAGGGCTTAGTGAAGATATCAGCTAGCTATTCTTCAGTCTTCACATGCTCGATGGAGATGTTGCCCTTCAACACATGATCACAAAGAAAATGATGACGAATCTGGATGTGCTTTGTCTTCGAGTGATGAACTGGGTTGTGAGCAATCTTGATGGCACTCTCATTGTCGCAGAGGAGAGGCACATTCTTCACGTTGACGCCATAGTCCTTGAGGGTTTGTTTCATCCAAAGCAGTTGAGCACAGCATGAGCCAACAGCAATGTATTCAGCTTCAGATGAGCGGTGATACGCAGTTCTGCTTTCTTCGAGGACCAATGCACCAAAGATCGTCCGAGGAAATGACAAGTGCCGATGTTGACTTGCGGTCCACACGATCACCAAAGATAGTCGAGTCGTAATATCCAATGAGATCAAAAGCAGAGCCCTTGGGGTACCATAATCCTAGTGTTGGTGTGTGAGCTAGATATCAAGAATATGCTTCACAGCCTTATGGTGTGATTCCTTTGGTGCAGCTTGAAATCGGGCACACATGCAAACACTAAGCATTATATCCGCCTAGATACACATAAGTACAATAAGGAACCAATCATGGAGCGGTATACCTTGTGATCAAAGTCAATACCATTTTCATCAGTGCATAGATGACCATTTGCGGGCATAGGAATTTTGACGCCTTTGCAATCTTGCATGCCGAATTTCCTCAAGACATCTTTGAGGTATTTCTCCGAGATATGAATATGCCATTGCGCTGTCGATTTAATTTGAAGACCTAAGAAGAATTTCAACTCTCCCATCATAGACATTTGATATTCTTCACTCATCGTATAGGCAAATTCATCACTATAACGTTGGTCAGTACAGCCAAAGATAATATCATCAACATACATTTGGCACACAAACAGTTCACCATCATATGATTTAGTAAAAAGAGTAGGGTCGAGTGAACCGGGTGTGAAGCCATTCTTCACGAAGAATTCCTTCAATGTATCATACCATGCCCGAGGGGCTTGCTTGAGGCCATAGAGAGCCTTATTGAGTCTGAAGACTTTGTCAGGATTCTTGGGATCTTCAAAACCTGGGGGTTGAGCAACATATACTTCTTCCTGAAGCTTACCATTGAGGAATGCACTTTTCACATCCATTTGATATAAGATGATATCATGATGGTTAGCGTAAGCAAGTAATATGCGAATAGCCTCAAGTCTAGCAACAGGTGCAAAAGTTTCATCAAAATCAATTCCTTCAACCTGTGTGTAGCCTTGAGCTACTAGACGTGCCTTATTCCTCACCACTAGGCCATTTTCATCTTGCTTGTTGCGGTAGATCCACTTTGTGCCAATGATATTATGCTTGCGAGGATCTGGGCTATTGACCAATTCCCAGACATTGTTCAGCTCGAACTGATGTAATTCTTCTTGCATAGCCTGAATCCACTCCGGCTCTAGAAATGCTTCATCTACCTTAGTGGGCTCTGTGATAGAGACAAAAGCATAGTGCCCACAAAAGTTAGATAAATGTGATGCTTTTGAGCGTGTGAGAGGACCTGGTGCGCTAATGTCATCGATGATCTTCTCCACTTGCACTTCTTTTGCAACGCGTGGATGAGTTGGTTGTCGCTGAGGATTTTGATCAGCATTTTCTTCAGCACCATTTTCCTCATCATGTTCTTCAGGTTCATCAGCTCGACGTTCTTCATGAACAAGAATGAATTCTTCAGCAGATTCTTCAGTCGGAATGACATCCTCAGTTGCCTTGAGCTTGATAGCATCTTCAGGTGCTGGTTCATCTAACACAGAAGGTAGGTGCTCTCTTTGCGAGCCATTAGTTTCATCGAACCGCACATCTACAGGCTCAACAATCTTGTGAAGAACAATGTTGAAGACTCTGTAGGTGTGCGAGTCCTTTCCGTAACCAAGCATAAAACCTTCATGTGCTTTCGGTGCAAATTTAGAGTTGTGGTGAGGATCTCTAATCCAACATTTAGCACCGAAGACTTTGAAATAACTCACATTGGCTTTCTTGTCAGTGAAAGTTCATAGGCAGTCTTCTTGAAGAATTTGTGAAGATATACTCTGTTGATGATGTGGCAAGCAGTATCAATTGCATCAATCCAAAAACGCTGAGGCATTTTGTATTCATCAAGCATAGTGCGAGCCATCTCAACAAGAGTTCTGTTCTTGCCCTCCACGCCCATTCTCACGAGGAGTATAGGGAGCGATAACTCATGAGTAATACCAAGTTCATCAAGATAGGCATCAAGACCGAATTCTTGAACTCAGTTCCATTGTCACTTCGATATGCTTGATCTTCACACCAAAGTTGGTTGAAGCCCTCGAGGAAAATCGCTTGAAGACTTCCTGCACTTCATGTTTGTAAGTAACAATGTGTACCCATGTATATCGAGAATAATCATCAACAATGACAAAATCATATAGAGATGCATCATTAGTGACTGCTGAGTAATGATTAGGTCCAAAGAGGTCCATGTGAAGCAATTCGAATGGACGGGTAGTGGTCATGATAGTATTCGCTGGATGCTTGGCCTTGGTCATTTTTCCAGCTTCACAGTTCCGATAAGTGATCCTTGAGGAATTTGACATTCTCAATGCCAATGACATGCTTCTTCTTCGCAAGCGTGTTCAAATTCCTCATGCCTGCATGACCAAGTCGTCGATGCCATAGCCAGCCTTCTGAAGCTTTTGCAAGTAGACACATGGCTGGTTGTGGTCCTGTAGAGAAAACAACAATATACAGATCTCCTCTCCTAAAGCCTTCGAAGACTTTGGAATTGTCAGCTTCCATAATCACAACACAGCGATATTTGCCGAAGACAACAACCATATCAAGATCACAAAGCATTGAGATCGACATGAGATTGTATCCTAAGGACTCAACAAGCATGACTTTGTCCATGTGCTTATCCTTAGAGATAGCAACCTTACCAAGACCCAATACCTGACTTTTGCCTTTGTCAGCAAAGATGATAAGCTTCAGAGGTGATGGTGATAAGGGAGCATCCATCAATAGATTCTTGTCACCAGTCATGTGATTTGTACATCCACTATCGAGGACCCATTCAGTGGTTTTGGGTTGATCATCCTTAGCACCTTTCGCCATGAAGCAATAGGTGGGAGCGTAGCCATCATTATCTTCATCAGGCTTGTCGGTGGAGTCAGTTTCTTCAGTGTTGAAGATGGACTTGCTGACGAAGGCAGTAGCAACGGCCATACTCGCCACACCAGACTCAGATTCTTCAGACGCCTCCTCTTCATCATTTTCCTCAGATTCAGCTTCAGAGTCCATCTCCTTGCCAATGAATTCCCGAGCCTTCTTGGAGCTGCTCTTCTTGTGAGATGAGGACTTCGAGGGTTTTGATGACGAAGATTTTGACGATTTCTTCTTCTTCTTTGCATCATCAGAACTGTAATCCTTGTATTTCTTATTCTTCATTTCCTTCTCCCACTGAGGACAATCTTGAATATAGTGGCCAGGCTTCTTGCATTTGTGGCAAAGCCTTCTCTTATAGTCACTGGATGAGAAATCATTGCCTCTTGAGGATTTTCCAAAGCGACCACGTCTTGTGAACTTCTAGAATTTCTTCACAAGCAGTGCTAGATCCTGGCTCAGTTCTTCAGGATCACCAAGGCTACTACCAGAATCTTCATATTCAGAGTCAGACACAGCCTTGACCTTCAGGGCACGTGGTTTGCCATTGTTTGAACCATTGAGATCTCTCTTTTCAGCAAGCTGGAACTCGTGAGTGTTTAGCCTTTCGAGGATATCAGCAGGATCAAGCGACTTGCAGTCAGCATGTTCTTGTACCATCAGTCCCAGAGTATCAAATGAGGAATCAAGCGACCTCAACAGTTTCTTCACAACTTCATGATCAGTGATGTTAGTGGCAACGAGGGCTTGAAGCTCATTTGAGATGTCAGTGAGGTGATCAAAGGTTTGTTGGACATTCTCATTGTCGAGTCTTTTGAAGCGATTGAAGGGATTCCAAAGAACATCGACTTGAGAGTCACGCTGAGTTGAAACCCCTTCATTTACTTTGGACAGCCTATCCCAGATAAGCTTAGCAGTTTCCAAAGCACTCACTCTTCCATACTGTCCTTTGCTCAGATGACCACATATGATATTCTTCGCTTGAGAGTCGAGTTGTTTGAATCTCTTCACATCGGTAGCGTTCAGTGAGGGAGTGACAGAGGGGACACCATTTTCCACAACATACTAGAGATCGTTATCAATTGCCTCAAGATGCATTTGCATCTTGTTCTTCCAGTAGGGGTAGTCCGTTCCATCAAAGGTAGGACACCCAGCTGAGACCTTGATCATACTGCGGTCGACATAACTAAAACTCCAAAGTGGTTAAACCAAAATCACACGTAACAAGGAGTACCTTGCTCGATACCAATTGAAAGTGCGTTATATCGACTAGAGGGGGTGAATAGGCGATTTTATGAATTCTTCACTGAGGAATTTGCTGGTGAGGAAATTCCTTAGCTAAGAACTACTTGCAGCAGAATAAGTACTCGAAGTAAACATAACAGATACAAACATAGTCATCATGATGAAATGAAGACTAGCACAGAGTACAGAAAGCGTAAACACAGGATAACAAGATGAAGACAAACAGACTGAAGAAATTGAACTGAGGAATTTGTGAAAGTCTTCAGTCAAAGTTTTCAAGCACGATATGAACAACACACAACACAAGAATGAGGAAATGAAAGAGTTGAGGAAATAGAACCAGTTAGTTGGTGAAGACAATGATTTGTTAAACCAGTTCCAACTGCTGTCTCGGTTATACGTCTGGTTGAGCGGCCGAGTATTTAAACTCGAGGACACGCAGTCCGGACACCCGATCTACGAGCCGCAACTCAGACACCTAGTCCTCACCGTATTCTCCTTGAACTAAGACCACGCAGGCCTCGTCCAATCACACGTGGTAAGTCTTCAGGTGACTTCCAAACCTTCACAGAGTTGGTCACTCGGCGATCCACAATTCATCTTGGATGCTCTAGACCTTGACGCCTAACCGTCTGGAAGAAGCACAGTCTTCAAAGGTAACAATCGTCGAATCCACGCAGGATCAATTTCTTTAGTGATGCTCAATCACTTTGGGTTTGTGGGGTTTGGTTTTGGGATTTTCCTCACTTGATGATTTTCACTCAAAGTCCTCGGAGGATGGGTTGCTCTCAGATGACAAGTGTCAAGTTCTCTCGGAGCAGCCAACCAGCTAGTGGTTGTAGGGGGCGGCTATTTATAGCCTAGGGAGCAGCCCGACATGATAAGACATAAATGCCCTTCAATGATATGACCGTTAGGTGGATAAGATATTTTGGACAGCCGCGTGCAAAGATAAAGAACGGTCGGAAATTTGACTCTCAAATTCCTCGGGGCTATCATGTTCCTCACTGTAGGCAATTCAGACTGCAAATTCCTAACTCATCGACCGAGCAAAGTCCTCGGTGACCGTAAGAACTGCGTCTCACATCAAGAAATTGACTGATCTGTATGAGATTTCCAATGGCTTCACTCAAGGGATTGGTAGGTGTAGGATTTTGAGTTGAGCATCACATGGAAATTTTTCCTTAGTATTTCCTCGACCCCTTTAACAAAGACGGTGTTTCCTATGACTCAAGAAAGAGAAAATGAAACTACGAAAACAAAAGTCTTCACGCTTCATGTTCCTCAAGTGAATACCAAGTCTTCAAGGTCACACGAATTTCTTCACTTTCAAAGTCTTCAGAAAGTCTTCAGAATATCAAAGTCTTCAGTCGAAGAACTTCATTTTTAGGGGTCGACATTCTCTGTAAATATCAAACTCCTCATAGACTTATAGACCTATGTACACTCACAAACGCATCAGTCACTTAACCTATAAGTCTTCAATACACCAAAATCACTAAGGGGCACTAGATGCACTTACACCAACCGAACGTGACCCAGGAGACTTGGACCCTACTCCAAGAAGTGCCCGAGGAGGTCACGAGGGTGGAGGGTGCGCCCCCCTAGGCGCGCCCCTTACCTCGTGGGCCCCTCGGAGCTCCACCGACGTACTCCTTCCTCCTATATACCCATGGGAATCCCCGAACGATCAGAATAGGAGCCAAAAACCTAATTCCACCACCGCAACCTTCTGTATCCACGAGATCCCATCTTGGGGCCTGTTCCGGAGCTCCGCCGAAGGGGGCATCCACCACGGAGGGCTTCTACATCATCACCATAGCCCCTCCGATGAAGTGTGAGTAGTTAACTTCAGACCTTCGGGTCCATAGCTAGTAGCTAGATGGCTTCTTCTCTCTTTTTGGATCTCAATACAATGTTCTCCCCCTCTCTCGTGGAAATCTATTCAATGTAATCTTCTTCTTGCGGTGTGTTTGTTGAGACCGATGAATTGTGGGTTTATGATCCAGTATTATCTATGGAAAATATTTGATTCTTCTCTGAATTCTTTTATGTATGATTGAGTTATCTTTGCAAGTCTCTTCGAATTATCCTTTTTGGTTTGGCCAACTAGGTTGGTAGTTCTTGCAATGGGAGAAGTGCTTAGCTTTGGGTTCAATCTTGCGGTGTGCTTACTCAGTGACAGAAAAGTTGCAAGGCACGTATTGTATTGTTGCCATCGAGGATAACAAGATGGGGTTTTTATCATATTGCATGAATTTATCGCTCTACATCATGTCATATTGCTTACGGCGTTACTCTGTTTTTACTTAATACTCTAGATGCATGCTGGATAGCGGTCGATGAGTGGAGTAATAGTAGTAGATGCAGAATCGTTTCGATCTACTTGTTTTGGATGTGATGCCTATATACGTGATCATTGCCTAGATATACTCATAACTATGCTCGATTCATCAATTGCTCAACAATAATTTGTTCACCCACCGTAGAATACTTATGCTCTTGAGAGAAGCCACTAGTGAAACCTATGGCCCCGGGTCTATTCTCATCATATTAATCTATATCACTTTATTTACTTGCTTTGTTTTTTACTTTGCCTTTACTTTTTACTTTGCATCTATCTATCAAAAATACCAAAAATATTATCTCTATCAGATCTCACTCTCGTAAGTGACCGTGAAGGGATTGACAACCCCTAAGTGTTGGTTGCGAGTTGTTATCGTTTTCTGTAGGTACGAGGGACTTGTGCATGGTCTCCTACTGGATTGATACCTTGGTTCTCAAAAACTAAGGGAAATACTTACGCTACTTTACTGCATCATCCTCTCCTCTTCGGGGAAATCCAACGCAGTGCTCAAGAGGTAGCAATATCCCAAAATATCCATGTCCCTACATGGAACAACCTACAACTACACCTGTAACTAGCAAAACTATAAGAGGGGCTGAGCAATGCGGTAACATAGCCAAACAACAGTTTGCTGGGATGGTGGAAAAAGGTTAGAGTTGTTCATGGCAATTTGGGAGGCTAGATAAACAAGCGATAGGAAGCGCGACATAGCGATGGCATTGAGACAACTAGCATAGCAATGATTGTAGTGAGATCCAGGGTAACGGTCATCTTGCCTAAAATCCCGCTAGGAAGAAGAACGAGTCCATGAAGAAGACAAACGGGCGTAGACGAACCAAGCATAGTCGAACGAATCCTCACGATCGCAACAAAAACATGAACTATCGAGAAGAAGCATAACTGAAAAGAAGCAAACAACATGGTAAACAACCATCACATAAACATGGCATGAAGCACAATGAAGTATGATGCATGTCCAATTTAATGAGTCATGGCATGGCAAAGTGCAAGAAACAATACTACAAGTTAAGTTGAGCTCAATATGCAACGAGTTACATATTGACGAAACACCACATGCAATTATTTAGTTCGCTCCTGTTTAGGTACTCATCAATATTAAATGTTGGTTAATATGGCAAGAGGTTAAGCATATGTAAACTACCTATCTAGGCATGTTTAAATGAGGCCGGAAACAACAAACAACAATTCCGAAAAATCCTCATGTGCGTATTTTGAATTTGGCACTGTTTGCCTAAAAGAATATTTTAATATTGTTAAACATGCAAAGTAAGTGCACCATGTTAATCTATGCATTTTACTACCCCATTTACATATAAATTTTATTTAATTCGGAGCTACAATTACTTAGTTATGAAATAAACCATTTTAACATGTCATTAGGCAAATTAATTCAAACAGCATGTTAAGCATTTTAAACAAGGATCAAAGATGCAAATTATTGATCTGCACAAAATTCTAAGCATTTTACATATATATAAATTATTTACATATGATGCACGGTTCTGGAGTTATTAAATAAATGATCTAGAGGGGCTTTTCTGTAAAATAGCATTCCTGTGGATAATTCGGCAAATTCGCATAACTAGAAAAAAAACATGAACGGGCTGAAACAGAGGCTGGCCCAATAGTGCATAGGGGGGGTTTGGGGTGCCTGCTCACATCGGGCCTTGGGCCGGTTAGTGGAGGCACGCCGAGCGAGGCCTCGCATTTCACAGGCATGACCCATGTGCGGAGGAGGCTGGCTCAGCGCGACGCAGCTGGGTGAGTGAGGAGGTTGGGGAGGGGCGATCAGCGCGCCGCTGGCTCGGGCGAGGGCACAGTCCACGGCGGGGACGTAGGGGCTCCGGCGAACGGCGGGTTGGAGCGGACAATCGGATCCAGGCGCAGGACGTCCAATCTGGCCGGAGGTGTGGCGTGGAACGAGGTAGAGGAGTGGACGAAGCTCCTGCAGCGTGGTGTCCATGGCGGCCTCCCTGTAAGTGAAAGAGCATGAGAGAAGAGGGATGTGTGTGTGTGTGTGTGTGTGTGTGTGTGTGTGTGTGTGTGAGAGAGAGGGAAAACGGGGGAAAGAGATAAGGGCGGAGGGGCGGCCTGGTTAGGCTGGTCGCCGCGCGAGGAGGTGGTCCGGTGGTCGGCGGCACGAGGGAGATGAGGTGAGGAGGAGGCGCTCGGGTGGAGGGGTCGAGCGGCGGGAGGAGCGAGCAGCGGCACCGTGACAACCTGGTGCTCCGATGACAGCGAGCTCTGGCGAGGCAAGCTGCAGTAGGAGAGCATGGGAGGGGCTCCAGGAGAAGCTTCGCTCAGGGTAGAGGAGGCAGAGGCGGCGAGGTAGTGGCCTCGATCCAACCTAGATCGAGCGCTGCGGGAGTGAACGAGTGGGAGGCTCGCGGGGCCTCGGGCGCTTGTGGGTGATTGGGTTGGGATGGAAATCAAGGAAGACATGATTTGATTTGGGTGGATGCGGCTGATCCGAGGAGGAAGCAGGGTGTAGGTGGCGACGACTAGGGGGACAAATGCACTAGTTTTTAGGGTTAGCCAAGCAAGTGGTCTATATATAAGAAAAAGAGAGGAGTTTGGATGATCCGATTCAGATCGCATGGTCGGGAAAAATAGGCTCTGAAAGTCCAAATGAGAAACCAAAGATGGTTTAGGGATGATCCGGACCCATCCATCATGACTGAGCCAATCGGGTTCTGGGAAGTTTTGGATGCGCACGCGAGGGTGCTGTGGGCTGTGCAGAGATGTTAGGTGGTCGTGTGCAAGTGTGGTTAGTGTCAGAACTGTCAACAAAAACAACGGAGAGAAGTGGAGACTACTAGCGGATGCATGTTTTGTAAAGAATGACGACATGAAATGTCGATGCAATGCGGATGATGCAATGCTCATGATGACAGGATGAAATGCTTTTTTTCAACAAATAAAACACACGGCGACAACGAAAACATGGAAGGCTTCTGGAGCGTCGGTCTCGGGGCGTCACACCACCACTAGCCCGGATGATATCCAACATCATAGTGGGGTCGTATTGTGCTGCGGCAGCTACCGCCTGACGAGCTTCTTCCTGGAGACGAGCGGCCTCCACTCTTCTCTCATACTCGTTTGCCCCCTCTCTGGTTATAACATATCTCCCATTTGCTTGAAAGTTAAGAAGGCAGGAGCAGGAAGGGTAATAATGACAGCATGCCGTATGTCAAAGATTAGTCGGTACTGGAGGGACTGATCATTCCTCTCAAGAAACTAGTAACGAACCATATCATTATAATCTAGAAAAGCAGGTGGCAACTCAATATCATTTCTCTTATGGATACACCAAGATAATTAGCTAAACAAGTTGCATAAATCCCACCAAATAAATCTCCATCTTTAGCATTAAGATGTAACCTCCGTGCAACAATGGCCCCCAATTTATATCGCTTATCACCTAATACCACACTCTTGAGGACACTAAGATCTGGGACGCAAATGTGGCTACGCTCATGCTTACCGTTAATGCATCAGCCTATAAAGAGAGCAAAGTAATGTATGGCAGGAAAATGAATGCTCCCTATGGTAGCTTGTGTAATATTTCTAGTTTCTCCCACAGTGATGCTAGCAAGGAAATCATTATATGCAGATTTGTGAGGTTCACTAAAGATGCCCCACTATAGCATTTTGCAAGTAGTACTAAAATCTTCAAGGTCCATGGTATAAGATTTATCATAAAGATCAAATATAACAGTATGAGTATTGCGCTTAGATGAAAATTCAAACCACCGCACAAAGGAATCAGTGAGGTAATAGTATTGTCGGCACTTATCTGATACGACGTCCTCAAGATCAGCATTACGTACATACGCGTCAAATTCATCCTTGAAGCCTGCATGGACCATAAATTCATCCGACAACCATTCACAAGGCCACACTTGAGCTACCCTTGGTGGTTCGAGGTCCGGCTCACGTATCGCGAGTCTTGGTGCTTGCTTCCTTGAAGAACCACCTTGGTACATTCTCCTAGACATTTTTCTTCCTCTGAAAAATTTCTAAATTTTTTAATGACTCAAAATAAAAGTGAACCAAACTCAACAAGATTGATAGAAACTACTCCCACAAGTGCCTAGAGACTATACCATGCATCAAAACTACTTTGGACCATATAAATTTGACATGCAAGCTCAAGAACAGGGTCACCCCAGCAATAAACATTTGTAATAAATAAAGAACTAGAACAAAACCTAATTGGACCATTGGAGGAGTCACATACCAAAGAACAATCCCCCAAAGCAGTTTTGTGAATGGATCTTTGCGCAAGGAGATCAAAAATGGTAGCAAGATGAGCAAGAACACGAGTTTGAGCTACGGGATGATTTTTTCTCGAGGAAGACAAAGTGGATGGGTGCTGGAACAAGTGGAGTGGGGCCATGTGGGGCCCACGAGGCAGGAGGCACGTCTAGGGTGGTAGGGCGCGCCCTCCACCCTCGTGGCTCACTAGTGCATCCCGTGGTATGTTCTCAGTGCCAGAAATTCTAAAATATTCTATAAAAATCATACTAAACTTTCAAGGCATTTGGAGAACTTTTATTTTTGGGGTATTTTTTATTGCGAGGATAATTTAGAAAAAAGACAGAAAATACTATTTTTGCTTTGTTTAAACTAAATAATAGAAAGTGAAAGGAGGGTACGGAGTGTTGTGGTTTCTAAATTCATCCATCTCATGCTCATCAAAAGGAATCCATTAACAAGGTTGATCAAGTCTTATTAACAAACCTCTTTCGAATAACATGAAACCAAAGAATTTTCGAATAACACTAGGTTACCTCAACGGGGATATGCATGTACCCAACAATAAGAATATCATATTTCTTTTTGACAGTAGGAATAGGGAATTCAAAACCTCCAATAGTAATAGTTGAGATTTTTCCAATAGAATTGATACTATGAACTTAAGGTTGTTTCTTCGGAATATGTATCGTATGCTCATTACCATTAACAAAAAAGTGACATTGCCTTTGTTGCAATCAATAACAGCCCCCACAGTATTCAAAAAGTGTCTACCAAGGATGATCGACATACTTTTGTCCTCGGGAATATCAAGAATAACAAAGTCCGTTAAAATTGTAACGTTTGCAACCACAACAGGCACATCCTCACAAATACCGATGGGTATAACAGATCATTTATCAGCCATTTGCAAAGAGATTTCAGTAGGTGTCAAATTATTCAAATCAAGTGTACGATATAAAGAGAAAGGCATAACACTAACACCGGCTCCAAGATCACATAAAGCAGTTTTAACATAGTTTCTTTTAATGGAGCATGGTATAGTTGGTACTCCTGGATCTCCTAGTTTCTTTGGTATTCCACCCTTAAAAGTATAATTGGCAAGCATGGTGGAAATTTCAGCTTCCGGTATCTTTCTTTTATTTGTAACAATATCCTTCATATACTTAGCACAAGGATGCATTTTAAGCATATCGGTCATACGCATACGTAAAAAGATAGGTCTAATCATTTCAGCAAAGTGCTCAAAATCCTCATCATCCTTCTTCATGGATGGCTTAGGAGGAAAAGGCATGGGTCTGAACCCATGGTTCTCTTTCTCTACCGTGCTTCCTAGCAATGAAGTCTCTCTTATCATAACGTTGATTCTTAGATTGAGGGTTATCAAGATCAACAATAGGTCTCTACATCATTATCATTACTAGGTTGAGCATCATCATGAACATCATCATTAACATTATCACTAGGTTCATCTTCATCACCAGATTGTGTTTCAGCATTAGAAATAGAAATATCATTGGGATTCTCAGGTGTGTTAATAACAGGTTCACTAGAAGCATGCAAAGTCCTATCATTATTCTTTTTCTTTTTATTAGTAAGACTAGGTGTATTAGTATTAATTCTCTAAGAGTCTTGCTCAACTCTCTAAGGATCACCCTCAGGATACAAAGGTTCTTGGGTCATTTTGCCACCTCTAGTCATTACTCTAACAACATTATCATTGTTCGTATTATTCAACTCATTGAGCAAATCATCTTGTGCCTTAAGTACTTGTTCTACTTGAGTCATAACCATGGAATCATGTTTACTAATAAGCTTAAGATCACTTTTAACTCTAGACATACAATTGAAAGTGCAACTAATCCCTGGGTGGTTTTGGTAATTCTTAACAACATATAGTTCATTGAACTAATGCTATTTCGAGATGATCATTTCAGAAAGTTCAATGATTGGCATGGCATGGACTAGAGATGTGGACCCCCTAAAAATGCAAAGGACATATATTGGCAACAAGCTCAAGACTCTACATTTTCATTTTAGTGATCCAAGATCACATTGAGTCCATAGGAAAGCCAATACTTTAAAAGGGGATGAGGTGTTGGTTAATGGCTTACTTGCTCAAAATGCTTAGTGATATGCTCTAAAACCCTCAACCACTTTCTCATTTCCACATATGTCCTAAACCTAAAAGTCAAATTCGGTCCCAGCGATTTGATCTATCTGGCGCCACCGAGTTTCATTTGGCATAGCCATTGCCACAAACCCTAGTTACTTTGAGTCTCACCGATAGGGATCTCGGTCTCACCGAGATGGGATTGCAAACTCTCTGTTTCCTTTTTGTAACATTTCGGTCTCACCAAAATGAGCAAATCGGTCCCACCGAGTATGCATTGCAAACTCCCTGTTTCCTTTTCGTAACACTTCTGTCTAACCAGAGCGAGCGAATTGGTCCCACCGAGTTTGCCTGATCAACGCTCTGTGTACCTATTGCTGAAATTGGTCCCATCGAGTTATGCGATCGGTCACACCGAGATTACGTTATACCCTAACCCTAGCATATCGGTCTCACCGAGACACTACAAAAAAAACACTTCCGTGATGATACGTGTTTGTCACAAGAGGTCACATTTTCTGTCATGCATGTACATCCAGGACGATTTTATGACTGAATCAAGATAGTCATACCTGTGCTGTCGTAGAAGTGATCCATGGCATTATCCAAATTAACATCACGGAAGTGTCCACTTCCATGACGATAAATCATGCGTCATAGAAGTGCTTTCATCAAGGGTGACCGAGACGTGGTGAATGACTAGCCGTTAAGCTATCAGGTCCAGTGTTTGATCTGATAACCCATTAACAGCCCCGACCAATGGGGATTTTCCACGTGTAAAATCATCATTGGCTGGAGGAAAGACGTGTCGGCTCACCGTTGGGACAGATGTTATCCACTCATTGGACCGAAGGCGCCTATGATACGTTGACACATGGCACGGCCGAACAGAGGCCCATTCATGTGAAAAGGCCGACCCGTATGACTTGGTCAAAAGGTGCTGGGCCGGCCCATGGAAAGCCTGTTAACGACCTGTTCGCATATAGCCCATTTACAGCCCGCCAACCTAGGGCCCATTACGACCTATCCGAATTAGGCCCAGTAGCGTCATCTGTGCCGTCCAATATGATTCTAGCCCGTTTTAACTTCCGGCCCATGTATGGCCCATGACATCTTTCATCCCCTATGAGGCCCTTTGTAACTCTTGGCCCATTAACGGCCCGTGGTGAAACTAGCCCGTAATGAACAGTGTATCACTTTATACCCATTAACGGCCCGTGCTGAAACTGGCCCGTTGAGGGAGTCCTGGACTAGGGGGTGTCCGGATAGCCAAACTATCATCATCGGCCGGACTCTAAGACTATGAAGATACAAGATTGAAGACTTCGTCCCGTGTTCGGATGGGACTTTCCTTGGCGTGGAAGGCAAGCTTGGCAATACAGATATGTAGATCTCCTACCATTGTAACCGACTCTGTGTAAACCTAGCCCTCCCCGTTGTCTATATAAACCGGAGGGTTTTAGTCCGTAGGACGAACAACAATCATACCATAGGCTAGCATCTAGGGTTTAGCCTCCTTGATCTCGTGGTAGATCTACTCTTGTACTACCCATATCATCAATATTAATCAAGCAGGAGTAGGGTTTTACCTCCCACGAGAGGGCCCGAACCTGGGTAAAAACATCGTGTCCCTTGTCTCCTGTTACCATCCGCCTAGACGCAAAGTTCAGGACCCCCTACCCAAGATCCGCCGGTTTTGACACCGACATTGGTGCTTTCATTGAGAGTTCCTCTATGTCGTCGCCCATAGGCGCGATGGCTCCTTCGATCATCAACAACGACGCGGTCCGGGGCGAAACTTTTCTCCCCGGGCAGATCTTCGTATTCGGCGGCTTCGCACTGCGGGCCAATTCACTTGGCCATCTGGAGCAGATCGAAAGCTACGCCCCTGGCCATCAGGTCAGATTTGGAAGTTTAAACTATACGGCCGACAACCGCGGAGACTTGATCATCGACGGATTCGAGCCACGACCGAGCGCCGCCCGCCTTACGATGGGCATGATTTAGCTCTGCTGCCGGACAGTGCCCTAGAGGCCGCACAAGAGTACGCTCCAACCCTTAATTCGGAGCCGACTGCGCCGGTCGAGGATGGGTGGCTAGACACCGCCTCGGGGGCTGCTACTGCTACGGCGATGGAGCCGAATACCGACCCTGTCCCTTGAGAAGCTCGTGACTCCAAGGTGCCGGACTCTTCTCCGGACCCCGAACCTTCCGCGCTCCTGCCAATCGAACCCGATTGGGCGCCGATCATGGAGTTCACCATTGCGGACATCTTTCAGCACTCGCCTTTCGGCGACATCCTGAATTCGCTAAAGTGCCTCTCTTTATTAGGAGAGCCTTGGCCGGATTATGGCCAGAATGGTTGAGATGCGGATGACGAAGAAATTCAAAACCCACCCACCACCCACTTCGTATCCACTGTCGATGACTTAACCGACATGCTAGATATCGACTCCGAAGACATCGACGGTATGGACGACGATGCCGGAGACGGCCATGAACTAGCGCCCACAGGGCACTGGAAAGCCACCTCGTCATACGACATATACATGGTGGACATCCCAAAGGATGGGAATGGCGATGGAACAGCGGAGGATGACCCCTCCAAAAAACAGCCTAAACGCTGGTGTCAGCGGCGCCGCTCCAAATCCCGCCACAGCAGGAATGAAGATTCCGGCACCAAAGATAATAACACCCCGGACAGTGTCGAAGACAACCCCCTCCAGCAAGATTCAGCACAGGAGGATGGAGAGGCCAGCCCTCGTGAGAGAGTGGCAGACAAAGAGGTAGAGGACAATAATTACATGCCTCCCTCCGGAGACGAGGCAAGCCTCGACGACGACAAATTTGTCATCCCTGAGGATCCTATCGAACAAGAGCTTTTTAAACGCAGGCTTATGGCCACGGCAAGTAGCCTCACGGAAAAGCAGCAATAGCTTAGAGCTGACCAAGATTTGCTAGCCGACAGATGGATTGAAGTCCTTTCGGCCGAAGAGTATGAACTCGACCGCCCCTCCATAAGCTACCACAAACGCAAGCTGCTGCCCCGATTAAAGGAGGAAGCACATAAATGTACATCACTAGCGCACAATACGGCCGACCGGCCACCTCGTGGCCGTGACAGAGAGGCCTCTAGGCCCTCCACTAAAGCCATACCCCGGCGTTGCTCGAAAAGTACAAAGTCACGGGGGAACGCGCTGGACTTGCGAGACATATTGGAGGATAAGGCAAGACAATCAAGATCGATCTACGGATCGCATGGGAGCCCCACGATACGCGACGACAACCGTCACGCCGGATACATCAATTCCGGCCTGGCCGAACACAGTAGACAAAGGTCGCTTGAGCTATGTCGTGATATAGCCCAATACAGAGGCGCCGCACACCCTCTATGCTTCACAGATGAAGTAATGGATCATCAAATCCCCGAAGATTTCAAACCCGTAAACATTGAATCCTACGACGGCATAACAAATCCTGCAGTTTGGATCGAAGACTATCTTCTTCACATCCACATGGCCCGCGGTGATGATCTTCACGCCATCAAATACCTCCCACTAAAGCTTAAAGGACCAGCTCGACATTGGCTCAACAGCTTGCCAGCAGAATCAATTGGGTGTTGGGAGGACCTGGAAGCCGCATTCCTTGATAACTTCCAGGGCACATATGTGCGACCACCAGACGCTAATGACCTAAGCCACATAATTCAGCAGCGAGACGAGTCGGCCAGACAATTCTGGACACGGTTCTTAACCAAGAAAAATCAAATCGTCGACTGTCCGGATGCAGAGGCCCTTGCAGCCTTCAAACATAACATCCGCGACGAGTGGCTTGCCCAGCACCTAGGACAGGAAAAGCCGAAATCCATGGCAGCCCTCACATCACTCATGACCCGCTTCTGTGCGGGAGAGGACAGCTGGCTAGCCTACAGTAACAACCTCACCAAAAATTCTGGTAGTCCGGATACCAAGGACGGCGATGGCACGTCGCGTTGCAATAAGCACAAACGCCGCATTAACGGCAATAATACTGAAGATACGACAGTCAACGCCGGATTCAGAGGCTCTAAACCCGGTTAGCGGAAAAAGCCATTCAAAAGAACTACTCCGGGCCCGTCCAATTTGGACCGGATACTCGGTCGCTCGTGCCAGATACACGGCAGCCCCGAAAAGCCAGCTAATCACACCAACAGGGATTGTTGGGTGTTCAAGCAGGCAGGCAAGTTAATTGCTGAAAACAATGACAAGGGGCTGCATAGCAATGATGAGGAAGAGACCCGGCCGCCGAACAATAGAGGATAGAAGGGTTTCACCCCACAAGTGCGGATGGTGAACATGATATACACAACCCACATACCCAAAAGGGAGCGGAAGCGTGCGCTCAAGGATGTATACGCGATGGAGCCAGTCGCCCCAAAGTTCAATCCGTGGTCCTCCTGCCCGATCACTTTTGATCGAAGGGACCATCCCACTAGCGTCTGCCATGGCGGATTCACTGCATTGGTTTTGGACCCAATCATCGACGGATTTCACCTCACTAGAGTCCTGATGGACGGCGGCAGTAGCCTGAACCTACTTTACCAGGATACAGTGCGCAAGATGGGCATAGACCCCTCAAGGATTAAACCCACAAGGACGACCTTCAAAGGCGTCATACCAGGTGTAGAGGCCAATTGTACAGCCTCAGTTACACTTGAAGTGGTCTTCGGATCCCCGGATAACTTCCGAAGCGAGGAGTTAATCTTCGACATAGTTCCGTTCCGCAGCGACTATCATGCACTCCTCGGACGAACCGCGTTTGCAAAGTTCAATGCAGTGCCGCACTACGCATACCTCAAGCTCAACATGCCAGGCCCTCGAGGAGTCATCACGGTCAACGGAAACACCGCACGCTCTCTCCGAACGGAGGAGCATGCAGCGGCTCTCTCGGCGGAAGTACAGAGTAGCCTCTTAAGGCAATTCTCGAGTCCGGCTGTTAAGCGACTGGACACCGTTAAGCGCGCCCGGAGTAACCTACAACAAGACCACCTGGCACGTTCCGAGCACGCGTAGCAATGCGGCCCCAACCCCAGCCCTCGCAAAACCGTGAGACCAGTACCACGCGTGCATCACTACGCTCTGGAGATACCATGGGCATAGGGGGAGGGGCACGACCATGGCAGGCCCAGAGTGTGGCTCAACCGCACCAGGGGCTCCCAAATGGGTCATCCTTTTTTCTTTTTTTCTTATCCTCAGAACTCCGTTCCCCAGAAGCCCTGTCCGGCAGTAGACCTGCCGAACTCACGATCAACAGCCAGGAAGCGTAAAAGCTCGGCGAGTATCCGTGTGGTCTCCATTACGAGCATTATACCTGTTTTATACACCATTCCGCAGCCTACCCCTGGAGGGGAACATGTTAAATAGTCCCACCCCTTGCTTATCGCACTATTTGTATCGTTCTGCATTCATTGCAGTATTTTTTGAATAAACAATGCATCGCTTTTTGCCTATCATTGCATTCCTTTATATATATATATATGTTCACTTATGACATGTTGCATCCGTACACTTTGGTACGGCCAAATACACCAGGGGCTTAAATTCCGCAAATTATGGCGTGATAAGTCCGAACACTTTCACAAGTGCGGCACCCCGAACTTATAGCATTATATGCATCGGCTCCGAATCATGTCTTGGGTCAATATTTGGGTTTGCCCGGCTCCCATGTTTTGGTACCTTACATTCCGTTATATCGGCTAAGGTAGCGCTGGGAGAACCACTGCGATTGTGCCCTAGTTGAGCTCGGCTGAGCACCTCAGTGGAGAAAGCTAAAACTGACCGTCATGATGGGGCGAGAGCCGGTCGCTGTTCGAGAGGTTTTTTCGAGTCCCTAAAGACTTATGCCGCTTAGAGCGAGGAACCGGCTTTGTCCGTCCCAGGCGTGGATAGCGCCCCAAATTCGGCCTTCCGAACACTAGGGGCTTCGCCGAAATTTAAAATTATAGAATTCTATGGCTAAGTGAGAGTGTTCAAGCATTATAAGTCCGGTTGCCTCGTTCGTTGTGTTGGCGCCTCCTAGATGGACCCAAAATGGGAACAAGAGCTCAAGTTTATCCCGAACACCCCACTTTCGTGGTATGGGGGCCGAAGCCAATGACTTGCCATCTCTCAGATTTGATAAACGGCCGCACAGAAGGTAATATTTTAAATTAACAAGCGTTGCTTAGCGCATATGAACAAAGTTTTCAGCGCACATGATAACAAAATGCGAGTCTACTCAAAAATTACATCTTTGGAGCATTCACCCGCAATAATGCGGGCACCCTTTAGGACACCCTTATAATACATCTCGGGCGTGCGATACTCCTTGCCCGGCGGTGGCGCGTCCGTCACAAGCTTCTCGGCGTCCATCTTGCCCCAGTGCACCTTAGCGCGGGCAAGGGCCCGACGGGCACCTTCAATGCAGGCGGAGTGCTTGACGACGTCAACCCATGGACAGGCGTCCACCAGCGTCGCACCAGACCAAAGTAGCTCCCAGGCATGGCTTCTTTGGGCCACAGCCGAACTATGAGGCCCTTCATGGCCTATTCGGCCACCTTATGGAGCTCGACCAGCTGCTTCAGCTGGTCGCTCAGGGGCACCAGATGTCCGGCCTCAGCATACTGAGACCAGAACACCTTTTCCATCGAGCTCCCCTCCTCGGCTCTGTAGAATGCGGAAGCATCGGACACACTACGGGGCAGATCTACGAACGCTCCTAGAGAGCTCCGAATTCGGGTAAGTAACAAGTAATTCACTTTTACATGCTTGCTTTGCATGAAGAATGCCTTACCCGCCGCTATCTTCTTTACTACCTCAATTTCCTGGAGGGCCTTCTGAGCTTCGGCCTTAGTGGCTTTGGCACTCTCAAGAGCCGACGCGACCTCAGACTCTCGAGTCTTCGAGTCACGCTCCAAACTCTCGTGTTTTTCCACGAGAGCCTGGAGCTCTTGCCGCACCTCCGCCACCCGCGCCTCCTACTTCTCTCACTCGGCATGTTCTGCGGCCGCATTGCGTTCGGCCACGGACACCGCCTCCTTCAGGGTCACCACCTCATTCGCAGCCCCTGGAGTACCCACGTTATTCCTGTCATTTTTCTTTTTGCAACCAAATCCTTTTCTATAAGGTACAACTTTAATAAGGTGTTACTTACCTTCCTTGTCCTCGAGCTGCTTCTTGGCACGGCCGAGCTCGATCTCGGACTGCTCGAGGCTCTGCTTCAAGGAATTGACCTCCGCAGTCAGTGCGGCAGAGGTCAGCAGCGCAGCCTGCATTCCCATATTGACATATTTTTGTTAGACTCCTGCGTATATCTTTTTAGATCCTCAGTTTGGCTTTTCTTTCCTAACACCGAACTGAGCATCAGGGGCTACTGTCTATCCGGTACTATTTTTACACATCCTAATCACATACCTCAAAACCTGTTAGAAGGCTGGTGCAGGCTTCGGTCTGCCCGCTCTTGGCGAGCTGAACCCTCTGAATCACTGCACTCATGATAGTGCGGTGCTCCTCGTCGATGGAAGCGCCGTTGAGCGCCTCCAGCAAGTTATACGGCGCCTCCGATTGGACGGAGGCTGCCGGTGTCGCTGTCTTGCCCTTCTCACGAAGGGGCCGCCTGCCGGACTCCGGAACCACCAAAGGTTCCGGTGCGGAGTCTGGTCCAAAGTCCGGGAGGTTGCCCTGCGGCACCTCCGGGGCCTCCTCCTCATGTCTGGTCCCCTTCTGGGACCCCACCTCGGTGTCGTCTGTGTCATGGGGGGAGGAGGCGGTCGAAAGTGAAGCGCTATTCACATCCGACGAACCCAGGGACCCGCTCAACGAAGCGGGGAGATCGTCCTTGGGCAGACTACATGGTTGTATTCGGCGTTAGAAGACGCTATGCGACGAAAGAAAAAACATGAGTTATTCTGGAATCCGGACACTTACGATCTCGCCAGGGGCTTGGCCCTCAAGGGCCACTCCTCTTCGCTGTCGTCGGTGTTGGTGGAACAGTCCGAGCGAAGGGTCCTTCCTTTCTTGGACCCTTCGGCCTCCCCCGTTGGGGAAGCCTTCCTTTTCTTCTCTCCCCCCGCTGGGGGAGAGGCCTGTTTCTTCTCCTCATCGTCTTCGTGGGAGGAGTCCGCCTCGGAGTCGTCGGACGATGAGTACGATAACACCTGGCGCCGGGAACTCCTCCGGGTTCCCGTGGCCTTCTTCTTGGCCTTCTTCTCCGGCACCACATAAGGCGCCGGGACCAGCAGCCCTGTCAAACGGGCATCTGCTGGGTCTTCTGGAAGAGGAGCTGGACAGTTAACCTGTCCGGACGTCTTCTGCCAAGCCTGTTAAAGGTAATGGGAGTTTAGATCCCACGTAGAGTTAAACTATGGAAAGCAAGTGTCCCATAAAGGATAGTATAGCTTACCTCGCCAGCCTGACACTACGAGCTGAATCCGCGATCTTCGGTAGCGGATGCGGGAGCCTCGGCGCCCTTGAATAGCACCCTCCGTGCCTCTTCAATGCGTAGTGTCAAGAGCCCGCTCAAAAATCTGGTGTTGTGCCGGATCGAACTCCACAAGTTGAAGTCCCGCTGTTGGCATTGGAGAATCCGGCGGATGAGCATGACCTGGACTACGTTGACAAGCTTGAGCTTCTTGTTCACCAGGGTTTGGAGACAGGATTTGAGTCCGGTCATCTCCTCCGAATCGCCCCACAATAGGCCCTTCTCTTTCCAGGAGGTGAGCCGTGTGGGGATGCCAGATCTGAATTCGGGGGCCGCTGCCCATTCAGAGTCACGCGGCTCGGTGACGTAGAACTACCGCGATTGCCACCCTTTGATGGTTTCCACGAAGGCGCACTCGAGCCAAGTGACGTTGGGCATCTTGCCCACCATGGCGGCTCCGCACTTCGCTTGGCAGCCACCCACTACCTTCGGTTTGACATTAAAAGTCTTTAGCCATAAGACGAAGTGGGGCTGGATGCAGAGGAAAGCCTCGCACACGACGATAAACGTCGAGATGTTGAGGATAAAATTTGGGGCCAGGTCATGGAAATCCAGGCCATAGTAGAACATGAGCCCCCGGACAAAGGGGTGGAGTGGGAAGCCCAGTCCGCGGAGGAAATGGGGAAGGAACACCACCCTCTCATGGGGCCTTGGGGTGGGGATGAGCTGCCCCTCGTCAGGGAGCCGGTGCGCAATATCGTTGGACAAGTATCCGGCCTTGCACAGCTTTTTGATGTGCCCCTCCGTGACGGAGGAGGCCATCCACTTGCCTCCTGCTCCAGACATGGTTGGAGAAGGTTGAGGTGAGATGTGCGGGCCTGGGCGCTGGAGCTCGAGTGCGCGGAGATGGATAAGCAAAGGAGGAAGAAGGCGTAGGTAAAAAGGTGGATCCTTATCCCCTTATATATGGGAGGACGAAACTATGCGTCCCCACCATCCCGATAAAACTTGCTTATCTCCCAAGCGCCGCAATCGATGGCGCTTTTGGGTTACCCTCGTCCGTATTGATGAGAATCCCGGAATAAGGGGACACGATCTTTGCTTTGACAAGACGTGCCAAGGAAACCGCTTCGCTAAACGCGCTGAGGTGGAACAATAAAAACGATTCGAGTAAAAGGCTTGGCCGTGGTGTGACGTCATGCCGCGAAATACGTCAGCAGATTGAACTTGTGTGAATATTATTCTCTCTACGGTGGAATGTGGAATTTATTTTGCAGAGTCGGACACTATCATGGTGTTCAAAATCTTCTATGAATTATTCGGAGGAGGAACCCGCCTAGCAATGCCGAAGACAATATGCGCGCTGGACTCGTCGTCATTGAAGCCTGGTTTAGGGACTCTTGAGGAGTCTGGACTAGGGGTGTCGGATAGCGAACTATCATCATCGGTCATACTCTAAGACTATGAAGATACAAGATTGAAGACTTCGTCCCGTGTTCGGATGGGACTTTCCTTGGCGTGGAAGGCAAGCTTGGCAATACGGATATGTGGATCTCCTACCATTGTAACCGACTCTATGTAACCCTAGCCCTCCCTGGTGTCTATATAAACCGGAGGGTTTTAGTCCGTAGGACGAACAACAATCATACCATAGGCTAGCTTCTAGGGTTTAGCCTCCTTGATCTCGTGGTAGATCTACTCTTGTACTATCCATATCATCAATATTAATCAAGCAGGAGTAGGGTTTTACCTCCACCGAGAGGGCCCGAACCTGGGTAAAAACATCGTGTCCCTTGTCTCCTGTTACCATCCGCCTAGACGCACAGTTCGGGACCCCCTACCCAAGATCCGCCGATTTTGACACCGACACCCATAATGAATAGTGTATCACTTTATATCCATTCACGGCCCATTATTCCATTGGGCCATTTCCAGCCCATGTTATCTTTCGGCCTTCTCAGGGTCCATTTATTCTTGGGCTCACTTCCAGCATTCGGTTACTTACGACCCGTTACTGTAATTTTCTGGTTGTGGGCCAAGTTCAGCCCATGGCTACAATCGGCCCGTTTGTGGCCCGTTAATACGTTGGGCCGTTTTCATAGCGTCATCAAATACGGCAGAATAACGACGGCCCATTATGGTCAGCCCAAGAACGGACGATTCCAACTCTAGCCCGTTTACGGCCATAATGCTGTCTGTTATTGGCCCATGTTTGGCCAATCGACCATATGGCATGTAAAAGGCCCATTGATGATACGTCCCGTAGAAAGCCCATTGTGTCTACGACCCGTAGAAGGTCCATTGTTTCTATGGCCCGTAGAAGGCCCACTGTTTCTATGGCCCATAGAAAGCCCATTGTTTCTACGGCCCGTAGGAGGCCCAGTGTCACTACAGTAAATATGTAGCCCATGTTTATTGTGGCCTAGTTATAAAAAATAGGTTATTGCGACCACTAGCAAACCGCAGAAAAAGAACTGCACTCACTACAAGCAAACAAATAAACAAGACAACAAGGAAATAAATAAGCAAGCAACTTACGCTAGGCTATCACGGCTATTACACATATTACATCCATTGGCATCAAAGTTCGCCACCATTGCAAATATAGGGAACAAAGCAGCATATCATATACACTTGTTGTCAAAGTTGGCGACTAGTGTAAATAAACGCCACAGCAAAACAAGTCCAGAACTGAAAACACATCAGAATATCTCAAGAAACAATGTCCTGGGTACCCATAATGCTGGCAAGATGCTTAGCAAGCTTATTAACTTTCTCTTGTTTGGCGCTTAAATCCTCCAATGCTTGCTGTTGCACCAGAAAGTATGCATCTGAATTCTCTGAGGGACTTCCTCGGTCCTTGACTTCACACAAAGACATCTGATCGATGTCTTTCAACTTGAAGTTCAGACTCAAGAAGAGGAACTGATTCAGGCAGCGAGTTTGAAGAGCTTGTGCCAGCAGTAGTGGCAAGTAACTCGAACACTACATTAAGACAAGACTTTTGGGTTCTCTCACTATCGTCAATATAGTTATTATCAGCTTTCTTGGAGACCAACAGGGATGTCTCACTATCTTGAACCTTATCTGCATTACTTCCTTTACCATTGCATAATGGGGTACTGTTCTCCAATATTTTGTCTGTATTCTAAAAGAGAAACAAGCAGACACATCACAGGTTTAGCATGTTGTATATGAAACTCATTTTGGTAAATCAGTTCAGTATTAAAGTGGACAGGATAACATCATGGAACAAACATATATCTATGTACCATGGTCACTTTATGGTCTATATCATTCTAGTTTTTGTTGCCAAATGAAGATAGATTCACAGTTCAAATAATATTTGTTCAAGACAAAGCAGAATAGACAAAATATAAGTGTGGGAAACTATAGAACAATAACAACACTTGTAATGTGCATGATATGAGAACATAACTGTTTATTCAATTGAAGCTGAAATCAACATAGAGCAAGTTACAACAGAAAACCAGTTAAAGAAACATGTTTAAAACATACCTGTTGCGCCATTGGAGTTTCAATTCCATCCTTCAAATTTGAAAATAGTTGGTATGAGTAAATACGGTGATGCAAGAGCAAAGGAGTATGAACCATAGCTACAGAACCTGACCTGAGAACAAATCTTCTTCTCCTTATGTCGAGTTGGGATTTGGAGTGGTGGTCCTCGTGCTTTGGGCACTGCAGTTCCCTTACTAATTGCTCGTGTTTGGGTGCTCTGTGGTGGAGATGGTGCTGTGTCAACTGGAACTGGGATACTATCTGCTTGGGTTGGGGTTAGAAGGGGTGTAGCTGGTTCTCTGTCCAACTGGGTAGGGGGTACAATCTGCGAGAGTCTGGGTTATGTGTGGTGGGGCTAGTTCTTGGGCAAGTACAACCGTGGTTCTATCTGCATCAACTTGTAGCACTATCTTTTGTGAAGACCGTGTTGTTACTCCCTTAGATACTGCCATCACCCTCTCCAATTCAAGTGGCTGATAAACAAGAAAACTAATTGAAAGTACAGACATTGTATGATAGACAGGTGCAATGGATAGTGGGGAATAAAAGAGGGCATGAAATAATTCACATTTATGTTGTCTAACCAAACATGATAGCATGACACAATTTCACATAATGATGGCTAACTAAACATGATAGCATGACACAATTTCACATTATGATGGCTAACTAAAAAAGATGGAAAGACATAGTTCAAAATATGATGACTATGTAAACAGGATGACATGATATAACTATATAATGTGTTTATTAATAGGTATGCATGCCATAATTGACATACATGCCACCTATGGAAACATGATGGCATGATATAATTCACGGATAGAATGACATAATTAAAAAAATGATGACTGTAAACACTAAACAGGATGAGATGATATAAGTACTTCCTATATGATGTCTTTATTTAATGGGTTGCCATGCCATAATTCAGATAGATGATGTGTATGTAAACATGATGGCATGATATAATTCAAATATATGATTTATATAGTAAGCAAGTAAGCAGATGGAAATCCATATATGATGTAAAAACTAAGCAATGCAAGACAAAATGCATGACATGGGTAATATAACCCTGCCAAGTTTGAGCATAGACCTCAAGGGGGAAATAGGACTGGTCATTAGTCTCTGAATCCTCTTCGAAGGAGCTCTCTGTAACCAACAAGATGTCTGCTTCAACAGGTAGCATTGTCTGCTCTGAATACCTTGTTTTCACTCCAGATACTTCCATCACCGCTTCATATGGCTGATGCACAGGAAGAGTAGTTGAATATACAAACGTTGTCGACAAATGGAACACGTAATACAAAAAAATGATAGCATGATATAATTCACATACATGATGATTGGCTAAACAGCATGGCATTGCATAATTCACATATATAATGCCTTTGCAAGAAGATAGCATTGCATAATTCACATATATAATGTCCTGCAACAAGATGGCAACGCAAAATTCACATATATGGTAATTAGACACTAAACAGGTGGCATTCACACAAAGGATATCTAAACTAATCAAATGACATAGCAATGCAAGACACCATACGCACGATATGAGCAACATAACCCTGCCAAGTTAGGGCATACACCTCGGGGGGGGATAGGACTGGTCATCTCTCTGAATCCTCCACTAAGGATCTATCCGTAACCAGTGAGATATGTGCTTCGTCAGATAGCATAGTCTGCTTTGAAGACCTTGCTTTCACTCCAGAATTTTCCATCACCGTGTCAAATGGATGATGCACACAAACAGTAGTTGAATGTACTAACATTGTTGATAAATGTAATACCTAACGAAAAAAAAGATGGCCTGATATAATTCACATATAAGATGACTGGCTAAGCAGGATGGCATTGTAAAATTCACATATATGACGCCTGGCTAAACAAGATGGCATTGCATAATTCACATAAACAATGAATAAACTAAACAGATGGCATTCACACAAAGCATGTCTAAACTAAGAAGATGACATATTTGATGTATAAAGTAAGCAATGCAAGGCACCATATGCATGATATAACCAACATCAGCATGCCAAGTTAGAGCGAAGACCTCAGGGGGTAAATAGGAGTGGTCTTCTCCTTCTGAATCCCCCTCAGAATAGATATCTTCCTTCTCGATTACAATCCGAAATGGGTGGAGGCGGGGCTGCCTATGCACCTACCATGGAGCAACGTCTGCATGAAATTTTATTGCTATGCAAGGCTCATCTGTTTTACTCTACATGTTCAGTTCCATTGTCTACAATAACTGACATGCATAGGAATAAAACATAGTGAGATTATGTAAGGAGTGCATGCAGAAATCCAGAGTGATGGTAGCAACCTATGGATAGACCCAAAACCAATGATAGCAGGCAGATAATGGCTTCAATTAAAAAATACAAATAATGGCTTCTTTACTATTTGTTTCCCACCCAACATGAAACTCATAGTAGACACTAGAGATTAACCAGATAGTAGATAGATACTATTGATTGCGGCCCCGATATGTACCCCACAACCGTTTAAAAACTCTAGTTTGACCATTCGTTTGGAGCTGACTTAGAGTCTAATCGGTGAACAGGACGATAAAGTAGCATGTAATATTAAGCGATGCATAATGTAAGCAGACACGAAAGAGTGCGATCTCTCTTGCGGGCCCGTGTAGTCCTCAAGCTCATCTGCTCGGTTGATGATGGTAATGCAGCTTTCATGGCTGCCGGCAGCGGGGAAGAAGATCTGAGGTGGCAAAAGACAGTCTGGAGGCGGGATCCCTGCTGTGCTGGACCCTTCTGTCGTTGGAGCAACTGAGCTGGGGTGGACGACGGTGCAGCAGGAGTGGGACAAACCACGCAAGGTTTTCTTTGACAACTATCTGTAAGAAGTAATTCTGTAAGGGCTCGTTTGAATTGGAGGATTCTAAGAATGTAGAGATAGGAAATACACAGGAATAGGATAGGAATGCACGTGCAAAATAGAGATTTGAAAACACAGGATTTCTGCCAATCTGGTTGTTTGGTTCACAAGAATTGGAAGATCACAGGATGCAAAGATGCATGGTGAGATTAAGTCAAACCACAAGAAAATGTACGGTTATAATGCTATTATGCTACTATCTCTTAGTCTTGTGCTTCATGAATAGGAATTTGAAAAGGAGGACAAGTGGATATTAAAATTCCTATGGTTTTTCTTTCAAGGAGACACTAAATGAACAAATCCTACAGTTTTCCTTTGCTCCATTCCTTTGAACCAAATGCATGAATAGTAGTATCATAGGAAACTTTCCAATTCCTATGTTTTTCCTTCACTTTTCCTTTCAAGCACTGGCGATTCTAGTAGGAAGGCTTGAGCAAGGAAAAGCCTACACTCAAAAAATGTTTTTGTGCTACTTCTACTACTTTGGACCCAGGCCACTGCCCTACTAGGTCAACTCCCAGGCCCATCGACAAATCCACAACTCAAACGTGCAGAGATAAATAATGATGGCGTTTAAGAGAGTCCATCACGGATAGCTAAGTTGCCTAGTACCTCACTGCTTGTCATATAGTAGGAGAAACTAATCGTATTTCACGTTACTGCGTGTGATCAGTGGACAATATATATAACATGTAGAGTAAAAAGAGATGCAACAAGTGTACAACCACTTTGGCGAAGCCATGTCGATCTCAACGTGATTGGGTTGGTCGGTGAGGATGATCCGGCTGACTTGGCTGTCGGAGGAGGGGAAGAAGTCCTAGGCATCTTGAGATGGAGCCCGGGGTACCGCTCCGCTGTGATTTAGGGTTTCGTCGTGGGAGCATCTTCGGTGAGTTGTACGACACCGAGGCTGAAGAAAGACAAGAGAGACAACGTTAACCTGAGTGGAATTCTAATAGCATCTCCAATAGATGACGTAAAATACATAACCACAAAGTGCTAGATGTAAAATAAATCAGCCGCTCATCTCTGAACTTAACTGTCAAAACTGAATTTAACTGTCGAAACTGAACTTAACTGTCGAAACTAAATTTTGATGTCGAAACTGAATTTTACAGTCGAAACTGAACGCACTAGAGGTGAGGCTACACGTCAGTCAACTGAATTTGTCATCTCGGGACAGTCAATTTTCTTGCCGTTGGATACGAAATAAATGGCATGCAGTTCATCTTCAACCTCCAACCCCCTGAGCCGCCATCCACCACCGGCCAAACAGGCGCCCCCCCCCCCCCGCCGCCCGCGGCCGGTGGTGCGCCGCCCCGCCCGCCCACTCCCACCGTCGGTTCGCCACCGTTCCGGCCATCCCTCTAGCCCCTGCGTGCGAGCTTTTCTCCGGCGATCCCAAAGCCACCGTCCCACCACTGCCGGCGACCACCACCCCTGCCCTGAACCCTAAGATAGATAGTGGGTGTCGGATTTCGGGTTCCGGCAGACCCTTGAGGTTCGAACACTGGGGTGCGCGCAGAGATTCAACCCTCTACCGTCTCGCACCTCGCTGAATCGTTGGGACCTAAACTGCTAAACTGGACAGCACAAGCGACACAAGATTTATACTGGTTCAGGCCACCATTGTGGTGTAATACCCTACTCCAGTGTGTGGTGTGGTGGATTGCCTCTTGGGATGATGATGAACAATACAAGGAAGAACAGCCTCGCGAGGGTCTGTTCTTGGCTAGTGCGATGAACTGCTAGGAGGGGTTCAGTCGCTCTATCTACTGGTTTCTTGATGAGGATCCAGATGCCTCTACCCTGGGGGTGGCTAATCCTATTTATAGGCAAAGGCCCTAGGCCTCTTCCCAAATGTTGAGCGGGAAGGGCGCCAACAATTGGCCATTTTGAAGGGGAACATCGGGTACACCTATCCTGACTAAAGTTGGTCCTCGCCTGTCAAAGGCTCTGGTGATGACGCCGGCTTGGGCTCCACAATGACTTCCTTCCAGCCGTTGGGCTGGTCTTGGTCTCGTTGCACCGAAATGGACGCCTTTGCTTGATGCTCTCGCTGCGCTTGCTCCTTTGCACCAAAGAGGAAAGGAGGACAACTGCTGTGGCGGCGCCTGACCGCACCCTTAGTCGTCATGGCTTGTGTCATGGGCACCTCGCGAGGTACCCTGCCTTGAACTCTCCGCCTCCTCATGAGCCAGCCTGACGAGGCCGTGCCTGAGGAAGCTCCTTGTCGTCCGCCCCACGAGGTTTGGCCCCTCGCGAGGGTCTTGTGCTTGCGTTGATGAAGATGGGCTGCACTGGGCCTCCTTTGAGCCACGCCGCAGGCCGCAGGCAGTCAAGTCTGGGGACCCCCATTCCCAGAACGCCGACAGTAGCCCCCGGGCCCACGGCGCGCCCGAACTTGGCTGAGCAGAGAGGCGAAAGGGCAAGTGGGAAGCATCGCGGGCCCTAACAGCCTGCGGCCTTGGGCGCCGCGTGGCGGTTGATTGGACGTGGGCGGCACTGCAACCGCGCGAGTTGATAAGAGAGCGGCATCTCCCTTGCCTCCTTTACTTCCTCCTGTTGCTGCTCAGATCCCCTTTCTTGCGCCTCTTCTCTCTGCTTCCAAAATCTCCAGATCTACTCCGCCTGCGTGCCCCAGCCAGTCATGGCGCCTCGTCAAGCCCCGGCCAGAGCTTGGTACTTGCCGGCGCTGGACCCGCCAAATGTGTCGGGGGCGAGCCTTGCCCTGGTGCGCCGGATGGCGGAGGCGCAAGGCGTTGACGGGGCGAAGGCGTTCAAGGCCGGCTCTGCCGTCCCTGAAGGTCGAGGGAGCACCTTCTATCCGCTCTTCGTGAGCGCCATCGTTGTCGGTCTGGTGCCTCCCTTTTCCGAGTTCTTCTTCTCTGTCCTCCGCCACTACAATATTCAAGCTCTGCATCTCCATCCCAACTCCGTACTTCTCCTGGCGATCTTCGCCTACTATTGTGAGGCTCACATAGGGTGAAGCCCTCGGTGGACTTGCTACACCACTACTTCTCCCTCCGAACCTCCCGTGGTTCCGCCTCCGCGTGCGCGAGCTTCGTCGCGTACGGCGGTGCCATCGCCATTTCAAACCCTGGGAAGAGGATTGAGGGCTTCAGGAGCAAGTGGGTCTTGGTGGATGCTGGGCGCATCCATCCTCGGCTGACCCTACCCACGGAGCACCCCGCGAGCTCCGACGACTGGTCCCGAGTGGAGCTTCTGGATCCCTGCGCGAAGCTGGTGTTGGAGAAGATGGACGCAGATCTGAGTCCGGCCAGCGTGGTGGCGGCGAAGCTGACCGGTGCGTCGCTACTGAGGGAGTTCCTGGAGCGTTAACTAGCTCCGCTCCGTCAGTACTCGCTTCCGATGTGGAGGCCTCACTCGAGCCCCGTGGTCCTGGCCGACGAAGATCTGGCGGCGGTCCTCCAGTCCTTGGTTGGGGGCGACGTGGCGAGGCTGGAGGGCACTCCTACACCCCTGTTCCTTCGCGAGGATTGGGAGCAGGTAGTGGGGTCCATGCCTGTCTTCAACGGTGACGGGCCCGTGCCCGTGGAGGCTCCAGAGGACCTGGTGGACGTGTCCTCCGACAACTCCAGCGAAGAGAAGGAAGATGGGGAGGAGGAAGAGGGGGTTCACTCGGGGCGGAGTCAAGAGCTCCCCCCTTCGGTGCAGGTCCCGCACTCTCCGCCTCCCCCAGAGTGACGACGACGAGGATGAGGATGAGCAGGGCGGCGGGAGCCTGCCTCCGATCCCGAAGAAGGACCGGATTGGGCTGGTCCCCCGCGGGTCTGCCCCGGCCCCGGGGCGATCCGCAGGCGTGCCTCCTACTCCCGAGCCCCTCAAAGCTGACCCTTGTAGCCGGCTCGTGGGCTTTAAGTTCAGCCGGAGGCTGCTCGAGTCCACCGGTGATGACCTGTAAGTGCCTGCTTCCTGTCTTGATTATAGTTCTGTCGCCGAGATCTGATGCCCATGTCCTTCGGCCAGGCTGGCGCCCGCGGCGAAGAGGCCGAAAGGAGCTCCTGAGGTCCCATCCATGGCAGTGCCTCTGCCCGAGAAAGAAGGTGATCGTGATGCGCAAGCCTCTCCTGCCCGGGCGTCCTCGCGAGGCCAGGCTGAGCCCACTGGGGCAAGCTCAGCCCCCTTGACCCAGGCGACTCCCGAGGTGCCCTTGGTTGACGCTGCCACCACTATCGTTGTGGCACCGCTGGTTCCGCCTCAAGGCGCAGTGGTCACACAACCGTCTTCTCCTCCTCCACCGCCGCTTTGCTTCTCCGAATCTTCGCTCGATCGCGCCATTGCGGGACCGACCGTCGTGCCGCAGATCTTCAGGCGCCGACCCCGTCCGTGGTCGGGCGCTTGAGCTAACCAGTGGATTCGCTCAGATGCTTCGATATGGGCGGCGCTGGTCCAGGCCTCGACGGCTTGCGATGAGGAGAAACAGGCCGTCCATGAGGCGAAGGTTGCCCACGATGCTGCCCTGGGGGAGACAGCTAGCGTCCAAGGTCGCTGTGAGACGCTGGAGAGCGAGCTGAAGGGCCTGCAGAACCAGCTTGCCGAGGAGGCCCGCCTTCGCCAAGAGCAGGAGGAAAGCATGAAGGTTCGCGAGGCGGCCGTCAAGGATCTGGAGGCCAAGCTCAAGAGGCGCTGTGGCCGCCTAGGCGTGATGGAGCAAGAGCTGGAGGCGAGGAAGGTTGAGCTGGATGGCAAGGCCCGGGTTCTCGCCGAGGATCGCGTGGCCTTCGCGGACATGGAAGAGAAGGCTCGCACTTCGCTGATGACGCTTTATGACAGCGGCCTTGAGACCCCACTGGCCGGCGAGGAGGATGGCCCCGCCAAGCTGCTTCCCTTCCTGGTTCGCGCCCTTCACGATGTCATCCTCGGCCTTGGCCCTACGGTTGAGGCTGAGGCACGCGTCTTGTCTTCTGCAGCGCTGACACGGGTCTTCGCCCACATCTATCTTCGCGACCCCAACATCGACCTCGACAGCCTGCTAGAGCCAGTGAGCGGCGAGCATGCCGCTGCCGCTGCTGAGGCCGTGAAGGGTCGTGCGGAGGCTCTGTTGGGGAAGTTCCGGGCCTTCGGTACCAGGCCGAAGCGGAGCGCTGCTGGCCCTGTTGCTCCACAAGGCGAACCAGCTCCACGCGGCTCCCCCACCGGCAAGTGACTCTGCCGTGGCTCCCGTCCTGTTTTTAATTCCTGCGCATGTACCATGCCTCGGGGAGGCGTTAAAACTTATGTTTGATGCTGTGATAACAACATGGACTGTAATATTTGCTTCCGAATTCCCTAAAATTTGCATTATTCCTTCCTGCTTGCTTATGTTCTACGCCGGCAGAGCCTATTCCCGCGCATACCTCAGCCGCTGTTGGCCCCGACCGGAAACTAGGACGGGACCAAGGAGTGAGGGGCTACGTGACAAGTTAGGCTCCTGAGTCGCGATGCTCAGGAGTCCCCCTTGGCGCTCGAACAGCAAGCAGGGAGGTGAGATGTGGGCGGATCTACCGTTCTACGTCTGCAGGGCCCGACCCCGCGCATACCTCAACCGCCGTTAGCCTTTCGGAACTAAGGAGTGAGGGGCTATGTGACCAGTTAGGCTCTTGAGTCGCGATGCTCAGGAGTCCCCCTTGACGCTCAAACAGCCTTCGTACCTTGGCTCCGCTCGGGGAGGGACGTGCGACGAACTAGGCCCGGGGAGGCCTGGCCAGGTGGGGTGCGTCTGGGCGGGACCCAGGCGCAGTCCCCGTGCCCAGCCCCTTCGCGCCGCACTCCCGAGGGGAGGCGTTGCGACAAGGCCGTTTCTCGAGATCCGGGCTCCACGAGGTTGATGCGGCCGAGGCCACCTCGCTTGTTTATCACCAGCGCGAGCATAAGCGCTTCAGATATCGCGACGGGGCATAGCCGCTCCTCGGCGAGTTGTCGTCGACCAGCGAGCATGGTGCTTCCATCGGTATGTGGGAAGGGCTCCCCTCGGGAGGAGCCCCGGCGTCTCTGACCCCACCACGACACGTGGCTGGCACGGTAGGGCTGGACGAGGTGTATCTGGGCACCCGTGAGCCAGCGCGGGACTCACGGGGCCCTACCTCAAGGCGGGTTGCGCCTGGCTCTAGGCCTTATCTTGGTGTGTGTTCCTGCAAATTTGGCCAGATGCCGGTGCTCTACATCTTCGGGTCCCGGCTCTCGGGCTGGTCTCAGCCGTCGCTGGCATGCCAGGTCGCGATGCCATGGACAAGACCAGATGGTGAGGGCCGGAGAGCCGGTAGGAGCCCTGAGTCACGATGCTCAGGCACACCCCCTTTAACTCGCAAGCTGGGTTAGATGACGAAACTCTACGTCCTTGGGTCCCAGCTCTCGGGCTCGTCTCAGCCATCGCTGGCCTGCCAGGTCGCGATGCCATGGACAAGACCAGAGGGTGAGGGCTGGAGAGCCGGTAGGAGCCCTGAGTCACGATCCTCAGGCACCCCCCCCTTTAGCGTGCAAGCTGGGTTAGATGATGAAACTCTACATCCTCGGGTCCCGGCTCTCGGGCTGGTCTCAGCCATCGCTGGCCTGCCAAGTCGCGATGTCATGGACAAGACCAGAGGGTGAGGGCCGGAGAGCCGGTAGGAGCCCTGAGTCGCGATGCTCAGGCACCCCCCTTTAACGTGCAAGATTCCGACACCCAGGAGAAAAAGGCACCAAATAACAAGCATGGTGGATAGAAAGCATAGTCCTAAGATAAGTGCAAGAATGATACATGCCGCTGGGACAGGCCCGAGCGGCTTGGGGATGATGCAGCCCGAGGGGCGCCCCCGATAAGATAAGCTAAGGAGATGAAATAAAAGGGGATACATGCCGCAGGATGCACCCACGCTGCACAGGAATAATCGACCTGAAGGCGCCCAGCCGCAAATGAAACTTAAAAGATGTCACCTGATGATGTTGGGGACGAAGGGGTGTTGGTGTAGCAGACTCGGTGGGCTGCGGGAGCCGATCCTCACGAGCCCCCAGGCCCAGGGGCCTCTGGAGGCTCCGGAGGCGCTGGAGGCTCCTCGCGGGCCATCTCCATCTCCGCCAGGGCTGCGGCATGCCTGACCTCTTGAGCCTCCAAGATGGCCCTCATGAGACGCTGGTGTGCAGCAGCCGCGTTCGGCAGGCTGTCAGACATGCGCACATAGCTGTGGGGCGGACCCTCGCAACGTCCCACTCGCGAAGGCCGGAGGCGCTCTTGAGACGCGGCTCGGTTGAGCCCTGGTATGTCGATGCAGACGCGCAGCCCACCATCCTCGCCTGGATGGGGGCCACACAGTGAGTGGCGGCGGCTGCCTCTCATGACCCTTGACTCCTGTAACTCCTGAATGGCCTTGCTGACGAACTCCTGAGGGTTTGGTCCTCCTTGCCTTGCTCCTTCTTGAGGGAAACATGCTTCGAAGCATGCCTCCACGTGGTGCCCAAGCGCCTCCCTCGTGACCTTGGTGAGGTCGGCGGCCCTCCAGGGGAGAGCCCCCAAGCTCTGCCTGAGGAGGGCACCGGGCGCGCCTCCCTATGCGATGGAAGGAGGCTCCTCCTGGCCAGGCGCGGGCCCTGAGGGGCCTGCCTCCTGAGGGGACAGGCTGGTCGATGTCTTCTTCTTCTTGGGTGCGGCCTCGGGAGGCCTCCTGCTGCTGCAGTCTGGGTCTTCCAGTGATACGGCCTGAAAGGCTCGCTCCAGGTAGCACACTGCGTCTCTCTCTTCATAGGGCACCATGATAACCCTGCCGCTTCCTGGCATCTTGAGGACGTTGTAGCCGTGGTGGGTTACGGCCATGAACTTGGCCAGCGCCGGGTACCCGAGGATGGCGTTGTACGGCAGGCGAATGTGGGCGACGCCGAAGTCGATGAGCTCAGTCTTGAAGGTTGTCGCGAGCCCCAAGGTGACAGAAGGCGGACCTGCCCGATCGGGACCGTGGAGCCGCGGTGACTCGAGAGAAGGGCTTGGTTGGCTGAAGCCGATCAGAAGGCACTTGAAGATTGTTGAATGTTTCCACGGACAAGACGTTGAGCCCTGCCCGCCGTCGATGAGGGTCCCGTGACTAGCACGCTGCGTGATGATTGGGGAACAAAGCATTGGGAGGACTCGGTGTGGCGCGCACAAGACTTGAGCTGATCCGCTGAGCCGAACGTGATGGCGCACGCCGACCACCGAGAGGGCGCGTGGCCTCGAGCTTGGGAGGACTGCATTCACTTCGGGCGAACTGCTTGAAGATGCGTTGAGAGGTGGGGCTTGAGCTCCGCCCGGGATCTGAAGCGATGTTCTGCGCGTTCTGGAAGTCCTCAGCCCCCTCGTCCTGATGCCGGTCTTCATTTCTCCTTGGTTTTGGCGGCAGCGGAGGGAGGCCTGCGTTCCCTTGCGGGCGATCCTCGCGAGGCTGATCCCTCTAGCCTCGTTCGCGAGGCGGGTCCTGCCAGCGATCCTCGCGAGGGTGGTCGCGCCACCCTTGGCGCGGGCCGCGGTCTTCCCAGGGTCCTGCATTCCTTCCTCCTCCTCGGCCGTAGCCCCGGTCGCTGCGCTCGAGACGTCTGCCGACCCTTCCTTCGCGCACGGCCCGGAGCTCTTGGCATTCATTTGTGTTGTGAGTGTGGAGGTCGTGGTACACGCAGTATCGGCTGCCCTTGGAGGATTCGGGCTGATCTTTGCCCCGCTTGGTGTCTGGCTCGGCCGCGAGCACGGCAACCCCCTTTCACTTCACGTCTTTGGCCTTGGGCTTCTTCTCTTCGGGGTCCGTGGCAGGCAGCTCGAGGAGGGAGAGGCGCCCCTCCTCAGCCTTGGCGCACTTGGTCACCAAGTTGAACAGCTCCAAGGAGGTGCACAGGTCTTCATGCATCGCCAGTTCTTCCTTCATCTTGACGTCGCGCACACCGTCGGAGAAGGCAGAGATGATGGCCTCCTCCGTTACCCTGGGGATCTTGAGGCACGCGTTGTTGAAGCGCTGGATGTACTTCTGCAGGGTTTCCCCTGGCTGCTGCTTGATGCGGCGCATGTCGCTCATGGCGGGTGGCCGGTCGCAAGTACCCTGGAAGTTGGTGATGAAGCGGGTGCGCATCTCGTCCCAGGAGGAGATCGTGCCTGGGGCCAGATTTAGGAGCCAGGTGCGGGCTCCGTCCTTGAGCGCCATGGAAAACCAGTTCGCCATGACCTTTTCATCTCCGTTGGCGGCCTCGATGCCCAACTCGTAGAGTTGGAGGAACTCCGCAGGGTCAGCCGTGCCGTCGTAGCGAGGAGGCAGGTCTGGCTTGAACTTGCAGGGCCACGCAACACTGCGCAGCTCGGAGGTGAAGGCGCGGCAGCCCGCCCTGGCCACGGGAGGCCTTGGGCGACGGAGAGCTTGGTCCTGCGGGTCCCCACGCGCCGCGGCTGGGGGCAGCGCAGGGTCTTGACGTGTTGGAGCAGGGAGCGCTCGGGCAGCTTCTCGTGGGCGAGGGACTTCTTGGCAGCTCTGCTCTTGCCATGCTGGCGCCTGGCGGAGCGGGTCCTGCCCGGGGGGCGCGCGCCTTGGGGCCAGGGCGCCTTCTTGAGGAGGAGGCGGCTGAGGCGCACCAGGAGCTTCATCGCCCGCACGGGGCGGGGTGCGGTGCAGCGAGAAGGACGATGCGGGGGCACCTCCGGCGGCGCAGACGAGCTCAGCGACTCAGTCGAGCCATTCTTCGTAGACGTCGTCGATGGGGCGGTAGCGCAGGAGCTCGTTTGCCGCGATGAGCGTAGCTCGGGCCTCCATGGCCGCGCGGGGCACGCGTGACGAAGAACCAGCGGGGGTGAGCGAGGACGTGGCGGTGCGGCCGTCCCGCCTCATGGATGGATGCTGGGGCGACGCTTGTTGCTCGTTCCGCCCGGCGGTGGCGGCGCTGACAAGCAGTGACGGGAACGACGAGGGCGCCCGTCGACGGGAGCCGTCTGGGCGACATGGGAGGCGAGGGCGGCTCGGCGCTCGGCGCGAGCCCGACGAGCATCAGACATGGTTGCGGTGGTCAGGAAGAACGAGATGACGGAAGGCAGATTCAGCGCACCTTACCGGGCGCGCAAATGTCGATTCGAGTTCGCGCACCCTTGAGGTTCGAACACTTGGGGTGCGCGAGAGATTCAACCCTCTACCGTCTCGCACCTCGCCAATCGCCGGGACGAAACTACTAAACCGGACAGCACAAGAGACACAAGATTTATATCGGTTCAGGCCACCATTGTGGTGTAATACCCTACTCCAAAGTGTGGTGTGGTGGATTGCTGTTGGGCTGATGATGAACAATACAAGGAAGAACAGCCTCGCGAGGGTCTCGTCTTGGCTGGTCGATGAACCGCTAGGAGGGGTTCGATCTCTCTATCTCTCGGTTTCTTGATGAGGATCCAGATGCCTCTACCACGGGGTGGCTAGTCCTATTTATAGGCAAGGCCCCGGCCTCTTCCCAAATCTTGAGTGGGAAGGGCACCAACAATTGGCCATTTTGAAGGGGAACATCGGGTACACTTATCCTGACTAAAGTTGGTCCTCGCCTGTCTAAGGCTCTGGTGATGATGCCGGCTTGGGCTCCACAATGACTTCCTTCCAGCCGTTGGGCTGGTCTTGGTCTCGTTGCATCGAAATGGACGCCTTTGCTTGATGCTCTCGCCTACGCTTGCTCCCTTTGCACCAAAGAGGAAAGGAGGACATCATGCTTGTCGGGCGCCTCGATCGGCGCCCTTGGTCGTCATGGCTTGCGTCATGGGCACCTCGTGAGGTACCCTGCCTTGAACTCTCTGCCTCCTCATGAGCCAGCCTGACGAGGCCGTGCCTGAGGAAGCTCCTTCTCGTCTGCCCCATGAGGCTTGGCCCCTCGCGAGGGTCTTATGAGCCCCCCTCCCTGCTACGGCTGGTTCTTCCTTAACTCCGGCGAGCCCTCCCCCCACCCCCTGAAAATCGACTGACCCAAAAGTCAATTCAGTCGACTGAAGTGCAGCTAAATTGGAAATGCATCACAAGCAAGAGAAATAGTGAGAGCGACAGCGCGAGCAAGAGCAGACCAGGCTGGAGACCGAGAGCAAGAGCAGAGCAGCAGAGCGAGCGAGAGCTAAAGCAGTAGCAGCTCCTACTAATATGGACGTCACCGCTGAGGGAGCGACGCCGTGGAGGAAGTGGACGGTGACACCGCCGTCGATGGATCTGCGCCGTGCCAGATCGGGACCGAGCGCCGCAGCACCGTGAGATCAAATCAAGAAGAAAATGCGGCGATTAGTGTACAACCTCTTTGGTGGCGCCGATTAGGCCGCAGCTTCATCTGAGGAAACGGTGATGATGCTGCTCTTCCGGTGGTGCAGGTGAAGTCGGTAGTGTGGGAATGGAGGTGGCCCGAAAGACGAGGGGAACATCGGGGTAGCTCCTTGGAGGTGGAGGACGAGGTGGCTGAACCGGCAGGACGACGAGATCGACGACGGATCCTCATCTGGTACGGTGGATGAGGGACGTTGAGGTGTTGCTGTGGACGATGTCGTTGGGGAAGAGGCTCCGGCTGGGTGGCGGACAGAGGAGGGCATGGGGCTTTGTAGGTTTTTGCCGCCTCGGGGTACGAATGGGTGGGCGGATGGGATGGGAGTGAGGAACCATGGCATAGGGACGTGCTTGTCCGAAATGTGGGGTAAGTTACAAAAGTACCCCCACCGATTTGAGGCGGTTCTTTTGGTTTAGGGGTATAACGAGCATTTCGCATGTTGGGATTTCATAGGAGGTGGGAATTTTCACGCCGTTGTAATTTTGGAATAGCAAGGCACGGGTTGCGATGGAGGGAGTTGTCAGAGCACAACAAGACAAACATATATCTTAAATATTTCGGGCTAACAAGGCGCTGGTTGAAATTTCTGGACAAGCCTAACATGTACTGTACCAAATCAATTCGCACTTCCGTCGACAAAAAAAGAAAAAGAAATCAATTCACAGCAGACAAGAGAGTCTAGTCCCGTGTACTGTACGAAATCAATTCGCACTACAAATGTCATTCAAAACTTTGAATTCATGTTATGTTCAATTAAAATATTTTGCTACGTGTATAATGCATGCAACCTACTACTCAAATGAACGGTTTAGTGCATTCCAAACGTATATACTACCGCTTCAATATGAACTAAATTTGAATTCGTTTCTCTATTTGAATAAGATCTACAATAATGATTGTTGTGAAATCAAACCATTTGAATTCGTTTCTCTATTTTAATAAGATCTACAATCATCATTATTGTCAAGTTAAACCATCCTTTGTGTATTATCTTCACAGCACACCACATGATTACTCTCGAGTTAGATATGAACTATGTGTACTATAGGAACTCGAACTCGATTTTTTGAATCCACTTTATGTTGATTTCAAATCACAGTACATGTCAAGCTCTAGCTAGATCTTCATAATCTAAACCATGTCTCATATGTATAATGTGTTTATCACATAATGTATGGTGCCCCGCCCCCTATGCCTACAAGTATTTAGATTTGAGTTGCAAACACCACACATTACCACAAATTCAAATAAAATGTGAGATTGTTTGATATATAGTATTGTTTAGATTGTTCTATATTTAGTTGTAAGCTGCAAATGCCACACATTATCACAAATTCAAATAAAATGTGAGATTGTTCGATGTATAGTATGGTTTAGATTGTTCGACATTTAGGTGTGAGTTGCAAACGCCATGCATTATTACATTATGGTATAACATGTGCGAAACCACAGCACGCATATCACCGCTATATTCATGCATGCATATGTTTATAACACTATGATCTCCTATTCAAATATATGAATCCACTTTCATATCAAATTATGATCTTTGTTAGTCTCTTACACCCACACAATCCTCTAAACTTTGTAGCTAGCACTAACTTTCTCTCGTGCATGCACACACCCTCCTCGCCCTCCCCCTCCCCCTCCCTCAGCATTCTATCCATAGCGCACATTCATTTTTTTTTCTTTAGGTCATTCTCCCACAGTCTCCACAACTCTCCAGCGATGTCTGCCTACAACATACACACGCACCTTCTGTCTCCTCCTTTCTGTGTCCATGCCTCGTGTCTCTCATACGGTCCCACACACGTGTAAACTCTTGCCCCTCTTTTCATCGATCTCACAACCGCACACTCCTCTCCCTATCTAGCTAGTAGCTCGGCCTCTTGCACCACCTCCTAGCTCCATTCTCTCTATCTATCCATCTCGCTGTGCCTTATTAGCCTCTAACAAATGGATGTACACTGACCGATCTCCCACTATACATATAGCTAGCTAGGTCCTTATAACTCATTTTCCCCATGCGTCGATCGATCTACCTCATTAGTTATGTCTCCCCCTTCCTCCGACAAACAACAATTGATCTACCGATCTAGTTAGGTTTGCTTACCCAACACATGGTTCCCCTATATCATCCATGCATGCGTCCCGACAGATCTATCACGCACAGGCACACACAGAAACATATCCCCACTCTTATTGATAACATTGCAGTTCTACCCTCAGTTTCTCTAGTAGGCCTCCCCCACCATCTTTGAGAAGCAACTCCATCACCCATCTAGCACTCTACCCCTCTCCCTCCCTCCCTCTCTCTCTATCCCATCTTATTTCCCGCCCTTCAGTTATGTATAGCTTTCGACCGATCTCCCTCAAGACATAGTTGGGTCTCCTTCTCAACACATATACGAGTCATTCTACCTCTCTAGTTAGGCCTCTGCCTCCCCCTCCCCCTCCACACACACACCGATACATCGAGCACTCTAGTCATGTCTCCCTGCCACACACAAACTTGACCTATGCCCTCTGACGTTCCGGTAGGTCAGTCGCCCTATATCTTTGACTTGCACACACACAATTTCGATGGCTCTCTTCATCGATCTCGCACCCACCCACTTGATCCACTCTTCGACTCTATCGATATCTATGACCCCTCCCTCTCTTCTCGTGGATTGCCCAGCCCTTTATATATGATATGGATAGGCCTCCATTTCACACACATTGCATGCAAAATTTTGTTTGAGATGTCATCGACACATATTCCCACAAATACACCCCCCAAACAAAAAACACTCACAAACGAACACGCCATCTGTCTAGGTTTGTATCTCTCTCACACACACCCACGTAGGTGGGGGACGTGCACGTACTCCCGTCTCTTTCCCAACCACACCCGCGCGGGTACATGGTGGAGCTCATTTCTGTACGAAAAGTCAGCCCACGTGGTAATTTTACACGTGTACTGGTTGTCCACTTGATGGAGGGAGGATCGTCTACCACGGGTGAACAAACAAATTGCAACTTGACGCGTTATGTTAAAAAAGAGGCAAACTATGTGGGGCCTACTTTAGAGGCAAGGCTCTATACACTGGAGTACTTTTGATATGTCCTATCAACTCGTAGAACGAGGAGAAGCTTGCTTAGTATGCCGTCTCCACCTCCCACGGGCGCGGTGGCTTGCAGGATGTGATGAAGCGTGCTTACTACGCTCCCTCGCCCACGCGCATGGTGGCTCGCAAGACAAGGAGAAACTTTTACTACTCCCTCCGTATACTCCTCGTCCCTACCTTTGTTAGAGAGATTATCATATTGTTTGGAATATATGTCCTTTAATACTCCCTCCATTTACTTATACAAGGCCACTAAAAAAAATACATTTTGCATATAGACGAATTTTAGAGTGTAGATTCGCTCATTTTGCTTCGTATGTAGTCCATATTGAAACGGACATAATAGTATGCACTCTCCCTCGCCCCTCGACCCTCGCCCATGTGGTGGACGTGTAACAATTCATTCGGTCTCATATAGCCAGAACTATATACTGCAGTACCATTATTGCTTGACTATAGCCAGGCGAAGAGCCAATCGCAAGGTTAGTATTTTGGAGATGCCAAGCGCAAGGTTTATAGGAGAAAGAGTAGTGGGTGTCGCGTCATTTATAAATAAAGTTTTTTTCTTCAGTGGCACGTACGCAATATAAATAGGTTCATATGGAGAGAAAAGGAAACCGCTTCACTATATACATAGTCAGGACGAGCCTACACGGTTGCTTGCTGGGGTTGCTCTCTTCACACTCTCTCGCACAAAACGACTGTGGCCACATCTCTAACATCCTGGCGGATCACATCCATCAGGGGAAGGGGTGGATGCTTAGTGTAGATGTGGTCGCCGTTGCCGACGGCGAAAACCCACTATCGGCACATCCCGATCATGGGTCCCCGCTGCTCTCTCTCACAAAGCCAGTGAGGTTGCCTTCGTCCCTTGCTCACTATCGCGAAGTGGGCAGTTGCCGCCTCCCGCCGCCCTCCTCTAGGGTGAGCTACGTCCCAACATCCCTCAGGTACAACTCCCTTTATAGCCGGCTTGCACCACTGCTCCAGCTGTCCACATCACTCCATGTGGATATTTCTCTACTTCTTTGCCCCGCACATACCTCTCTTGGCTTCTACGTCTCAGATTTGTGATGAGTTTATGTCTCATCAACTAGTCCCAGTAATCTTATTCTAATCACGCTTCTTCATTTTCTTTGCCATAGGGATGCTCATCTCGATCTTGGTGAAACTGCACAAAATGATCCGATGGTAAAAGGGTTGCAAACTTCATTTCTTGGGAAGCTCCAACGTTGCCAGCTAATTAAAGACTGGTTAGGGTTTATGGTTCAAGCGATAGGGACTGCATGGATCGTTTTTTCTTTAGCTGTCTCTGTTCTAAAATAAGTGTCAACTTTAGTAGTAGTAGTAGTACAACTTTGTACTAAAGTTTGCATAAAGTTGAGACACTTATTTTGGAACGGAGGGAGTACATAATGGCTATGATCTGTCAGTCATTGAGATGCAATAGCATGCATGTTAGTCTCCTTTGTATTTGATGAAATGTTGCAACGGGCAACCTTGGACGCAAGATACATGAAACAGAAGTTGTAAGCTTCATAGCATTCTACAAATTTATCTCGCTGATAAATTACAGTACGTACTATACTAGTACTATGTAAAGATTAAGGTGTCGCACGGTGTCCAGAAAATATGGTGATAGTGTGAGGTGGGCCATGTAATGACTGAGCGTGCGTGTTTTCACTGCTCTCGCACTCCACCACTGTAGGAATGGAGAAAATTGTAATCTAGTACTATCTCCTTTCCCTGAAAGAGTGGGACTGTTGGAAATATGCCCTAGAGACAATAATAAATTAGTTATTATTATATTTCCTTGTTCATGATAATCGTTTTTTATCCATGCTATAATTGTATTGATAGGAAACTCAGATACATGTGTGGGTACATAGACAACACCAAGTCCCTAGTAAGACTCTAGTTAACTAGCTCGTTGATCAATAGATGGTTACAGTTTCCTGACCATGGACATTAGATATCGTTGATAACGGGATCACATCATTAGCAGACTGATGTGATGGACAAGACCCAATCCTAAGCCTAGCACAAAGATCGTAGTTCGTATGCTTAAGCTTTTCTAATGTCAAGTATCATTTCCTTAGACCATGAGATTGTGCAACTCCCGGATACCATAGGAATGCTTTGGGTGTACCAAACGTCTCAACGTAACTGGGTGGCTATAAAGGTGCACTACAGGTATCTCCAAAAGTGTCTTTTGGGTTGGCACGAATCGAGACTGGTATTTGTCACTCCGTGTAAACGGAGAGGTATCTCTAGGCCCACTCGGTAGGACATCATCATAATGTGCACAATGTGACCAAGGGTTGATCACGGGATGATGTGTTACGGAACGAGTAAAGAGACTTGCCGGTAACGAGATTGAACAAGGTATCGGTATACCGACGATCGAATCTTGGGCAAGTACAATACCGTTAGACAAAGGGAATTGTATACGGGATCGATTGAGTCCTTGACATTGTGGTTCATCTGATGAGATCATCGTGGAACATGTGGGAGCCAACATGGGTATCCAGATCCCGTTGTTGGTTATTGACCGGAGAACGTCTCGGTCATCTCTACATGTCTCCCGAACCCGTAGGGTCTACACACTTAAGGTTCGATGACGCTAGGGTTATAAAGGAAGTTTATATGTGGTTACCGAATGTTGTTCGGAGTCCCGGATGAGATCCCAGATGTCACAATGAAGTACTCGTCGAGACGAACAATTTGACATATTACACGCGCAAAACGGAGCTACGGATGCAGAGATGTGATGGCATGAACATGGCATGAAAATTACAAAAACCGGGGACTTAGTCATTCGGGTCAACCTCAGATCTGCACGGTTTTCGATGCGGCGGTGGATCTCGCGGAGTTTTCGCGGAGTTAGCGGGACGACGCCGAGCTGCGGGAGAGGGGCGGAGCTGGGGAAGCCGGATCCGGCGGGGGTCACCGGATCCGCCGGATCTGTGGCCGAGGCGAGGGGAGGCCGGCGCTTCGCTCGGCGCGAGGCAACGATGGCGGGTCACGGCGGCCGGCAGGTAGGTGGAGGTGGGCGCCGTGAGCTCGCCGGGTGCGGAGCGGGCGGCGCTGGCGAAGCTTCGGCCGGGCGCGGAGCGGCGCGGCGCTGGCGGTTCCTGCTGGCGCAGGGCGCCGGCGCGCATGATGCGGCGGCGAAGCGGCGGCGGGCGGCGGGCGCAGCAAGTCCGCGAATCGGAGCGGAAGCGGCGGCTGCGCGGCGGGCGGCGGCGCGGTCGGATCCCCGCAAGGCCCCGGATGGACTCCATGGGCAGGGCGGCGCGTGGGACGCAGCGTCAGCGGACAGGTGGCGCGATCGATTGGTCCGGCGGAGCGGGCGGACACGTCCGGCGGCGGTGGACGGTCCGTCGGCGGGAGGAGGAAGAAGCTAGGGTTTGGACCCGGAAATTCGGAGGAGGCCACATATTTATAGGTAGAGGGAGCTAGGAGAGTCCAAATGAGGAGCGGTTTTCGCCCACACGATCGTGATCGAACGACCGAGAGCATGGAGGGGAGTTAGGTGGGTTTTGGTCCACTTTGGAAGGGGTGTTGGGCTGCAACAAAAGATGGCTTTACGGTTACCCGGTTAACCGTTGGAGTACCAAACGACCTCCAAATGGCACGAAACTTGACAGGCGGTCTACCGGTGCTATACCAAGGCCACTTGGCAAGACTCGGTCCATTCCGAGAAAGTTTAATACCCGCACAAGAGAAGAGAGAAGAGGGAGACGCCGGAGGACATAGGAGCGCCGGATTGCAAAACGGACAACGGGGAAAAGGCTCGGACGCATGAGATGAACACGAATGTGAAATGAGATGCACATGATGACATGATAAAATGCAAATGATGACATGGCAAAATGCAACACGCAAGCAAATGACAAGGCAACGACGGCGAATAACTGGCGGACACCTGGCACATCGGATCCGGGGCGTTACAACACTCCACCACTACGAGAGGATCTCGTCCCGAGATCTAGGATGGCACCGGAGGGAAAACGGAAGAGGAAGAGAAGATGTAAAACTAAGTTGCTTCTTTGATGAACGAGTGAAACCACGAACCTTGAGAGGTTGAGCAATTTAAAAGAAAGAGTAACAACATAGATGAACGAGATTGCAAACAATCCGTTAGAAAAGATGAACAAGTAGTATTACGAGAACTTGAAGGTTGAAAGACATGGAAATAAGAGCTTCACGAACAAAAAGAATATGGCCACATTGGTATAATGAGATAGCCAAGGAACAAGAATGACAGAATTTGGACAGCACTCTGGTAGAAAAGAGAAGAAAACTTGATGATATGAAAAGATATTGAATAGATGATACAACACTCCGGTTGAATGGATAAGCATGAAAAGAACACGATCCTCGCAACTTGAGATGATGAGTGAAGAGAGCAACATCACAATGCCTCCGTAATGAAAGAATAGAAGATAGATCATTCGGATAAAGGGACGGAGAAGAAAATGACAACTTGTGCCACAGATGAGCTTGGAAAGCACCCTTCCAAGATGGTTACAACGAGGTTGTTGGAAAACCAACAACGAAAAGAATAAGCTTGTAGTGGGCTTATGGAAACATCGCAAGACTATGAGATGACATTCAGCCACTAACGAAAAAACAATTGCTTGTTTGAGATCAACGAAGAGATGAAAAACCTCTTTCACCAAGAAGGATATGGAGCAAGCTTGGATCAATGGTAAGCACCACAAATAGCAACATTCCCAATGGAAGGCTTTAGGTGAAATATAACCCAAGATAACTCCAACAAAGAGATTGATGGATTTAAAATACCTCATTCTTGATAACATGTGAATCATGGAACATGAACTCAAATTATCAAGAATGACATAATACCACCTCAAAAGATAAGGTAGAAAGAATTGCACTCAGGATTACCATATGAAGAAAAATTGAGCTCCTTAGGAAAGAATCTCGATGAAAATTTTGAGAAGGGAATTAACTCCTTGATGAACCAACATGTAGAACCTCCATGAAGAACTCCGGTAAACAAAAGGAATGAAAAGAAAGAGAAATTGAAAACACAAGGTGAATCCTTGCAATGATTTAGATGGATCTTCGTGGTGATGAGAGCTTGGAGCTCCGGGAAAAGAAAAGATGAAACAACTGAAACCGAGAATTTATTCATCATGAACAAACTCCGAAAGAAGGAATTAATCACTTGGATGAAACCAGAATAAGAATTATGTTATGCGTATCCTTCACCAATTTAAATTGATGACAAGCAACGGATTTGGCATACTACTTATTCTCGTAGAAAGGATTAAGAGAGATATGGCGCAAACTTGAGAAGGTATTGATGGAACCACCGGTGGGATTGAAACAACGAAAGAATGAATGAATTGGTATGATAACGAAGGAAGTGAAATCTTGAACGAACCACCGTAAGAGTTGAAATTGAACGTAGCAAAAGGCACAATTCACCGGGAAGAATTGGAAAAACGAATGAAGATATTTGAGGGGATTTAGATACATGAAAACGAAGCGATCATGAACTGATTAGAGGATACTTGAACGATTCACCGATAAGATTTGGAGAACGATAGCTACACGCTGGGAATGAAGAATTATGACATGATGGCCTTCAGAGGAAAGAAATGGAAACAACTCATGAAATGCTCCGGATGGGTGAAAAGAATTCTCACAATCGAAAACAATTATGAGAGGATGACATAAGCTAGAACTATGAATCTTGAAGAGAATAGAGCAAGATTAAAGAGAAACTCTTCTTCGGTCTTCAAATGATGAGAATGACAACGAGAAACACCACCAAGAATTATTGAGGCACATCGGAAGAATCAAAAGCGAAGAGGTTGAGCCAACTATGAAAAGAATTTGAAAGATCTTGGAGAAAAGCATTTGACTGATGATAACTCATTCTTACGTCAAACTTGGAGAAGAATTTAGGATAGCTCTGGGAAAATAGAAGAGTCAGGTAAGATCCTGGAAAAAGACCTGTGGGTTAGGGCCAACTCAAAAGAAAACACCGTTGAACAATTTAAAGAGAGGTTGCACCGGTTGAATTAAATGGCTTGAATGAGATACCAATCTCGAAAGAGCTTGAACGAATGCAGAGTGGAAACACGAATCTTCGAGATATCTTGAGCACTCCGGAATAAATGAATAATAAGAGGTGAGTGATTGAGAGGTGCACCGGCATTAGAAAGCATTTGACACGAGGAAAGGAATATGATCAACATTGAAAGCTTGAATTGGATCCACCGGAGAAGAAAAAAGAACGAAGGATGATGAACTTGTAGCTCGTGAGCATCTTCATGGGAAATCACCGGATAAGAACATTGATTCAAAAGAATGAAGAGACTTCACATGAATAAATGGATACTTGATTAAGAAATCTGTGTCCTTGAAGAAAAAGGGTGGGAGGGCGGGAAAACAAAGGCAACTTGGGACGGATGAAACAAACACCGTTGAGAAAATTTAGAATTGCTCTTGCGGATGGGGAGAATGATGGGATCATCTCGAAGAGAAGCGCACCGGTTGGAAAAGAATTAACATGACAACCTCAATGATCAAGAATTATGAGTATTCACATAGCAATATGAGAACACCAATTAAGGAAGGCATGGATTCAACATTTGACATCGAAGCAACTCAAATACCGCAAATAACACAAAACAAAAGATTTGGTTTGCAGAATAAGCCGGAACAAATACATATGATAGTGATTTACCAATCCCATATCATGCATCTGTCGGAAAGATATTCTAGGAGCTACTTGAATTCCCACCTATAAAACTCCCGAAACTTTCTGGTTATGCAATCAGGTGTTGGGGATACAGGGGAAGCAATATATCTCACCCAAACTAACAATCCCTACATCCAGCTGTATCCATCCGTCAACACATAACCAAGAAACCTTCGGAAATCATGTACCTCAACCTTCGAAAAGCATCCGTTATACGAGTCATGGAAATACTCCCGTACTCACCTCAGTACTGGGTTAGCGGGGTTATCTCACCAACAACTGCATAAAAGAGATTTCGATGTCGGCGTACTAAACTCAGGTATTCCAGAACTGCAACGATAAAGTTATGACGACAACACCTCAGAGCTCAACTCCCGGGACACCTCCACTAAAAAACCCTCACGACGGGAGGCACCAAGACAATGTTGTCATCATAAAAACATCGGAACGATTCTAAGATACCCGCGTGATCCTAAATTTTTTTTTAGTGAAATTTGAGAAGAGAAGAGTCAAAACTCTACGTCAGGATACCTCACCAGAGCGACGAAGGGACTGAGGAGTAAAAAGAATTCCTAACTCTCCGATATATATAATCCTAAATGACTCAAAACATTTTTCTAGACACAACTCGGTCGCTAAAAACGATCAAGCAGTGGGGCTCCTAAGGTCGGGGAAGGCTCTGATTACCAACTTGTAACGCCCTCGATGCGGCTATATCTCCCACGTGTCGAAGCACGACTTAGAGGCATAACCGCATTGAAAGCAATGTCGCAAGTGAGGTAATCTTCACACAACCCATGTTATACATAAGGGAAAGAGATACAAAGTTGGCTTACAATCGCCACTTCACACAAATACATGAATAAAGCATTACATCATACAGATACAATCAAGGTCCGACTACGGAACCAAAAAGAAAGAAGAACCCCAAATGCGACAAAGGTCCCCAATCGACCCCAACTGGGCTCCACTACTGATCGACTAGAACGAAACAACACAAAGGGCAAGATCTTCATCGAGCTCCTCCTTGAGCTTGGTTATGTCACCTTTCATTAACATAGGCACCGCAAACTGGTTTTGGAAGTATCCGTGAGCCACGAGGACTCAAAGAATCCCATTACCATGGGTATCAAGACTAGCAAAGCTTAATGGGAAAGGACGGGGTAAAGTGGTGAGGTTGCAGCAGCGGCTAAGCATAATATGGTGGCTAACATACGCAAATGAGAGCGAAGAGAAACAAGCGGAACGGTCGTCAACTAGCAATGATCAAGAGGTGATCCCGAACACCTACTTACGCCAATCATAACACGAAACCGTGTTCACTTCCGGACTCCGCGAGAAGAGACCATCACGGCTACACACTCGGTTGATGCATTTTAAATCGGATCTGGTGTCAAGTTATCTACAACCGACATTAACAAATTCCCATCTGCCACATAACCGCAGGCACGGCTCTCGAAAGTTTATACCTGCAGGGTGTCCCAACTTAGCCCATGACAAGCTCTCGCGATCATCGAAGCGAATAGACCTTCACCCGAGACACTCCGATCGACTCGGTATCCCGTACATCAAGACATTTCGACAATGGTAAAACAAGACCAGCAAAGCCGCCCGGCGTGCCGACATCCCGATAGTAGCCACACATATCTCGCCTCGAGCCACGACCGGATGAGCTAAGCGTCATGTACCGACGTAACCCAAGTTGCCAAGGGATGGTCCTGCACGGTGCTCTAGTTTGGACCAACGCTAGACAAGCACTCGCCGGGGGGCTATAATAAAGATGACCCTTGGGTTAATTACTCCCAAGGAAAAGTAGGTGGTGGTGAGGCAAATGGTAAAAGTCAATGTTGGGCCTTCTTTGGACAAGTTTTATTCAAAGCGAACCGTCGGGGGTCCCATAAATCACCCGACCGCGTTAGGAACACAAAATCCGGGAACATAACACCGGTATGACGGAAACTAGGGCGGCAAGAGTGGAACAAAACACCAGGCATAAGGCCGAGCCTTCCACCCTTTACCAAGTATATAGATGCATTAATAATATAAGAGATATCGTGATATCCCAACCAAAATCCTGTCCACCATGGAGAAATCTTCAACTTCACCTGCAACTAGCAACGCTATAAGAGGGGCTGAGCAAAAGCGGTAACATAGCCAAACAACGGTTTGCATAGGAAAGGTGTCAAAGGTTAGGGGTTCATGGCAATATGGGAAGGCTGGACAAACAGGTAATAGGTAGCGCAGCATAGCGAAAGAACGAGGCAACTAGCATAGCAATTATAGTAGTGAGATCCAGGGTAGCGGTCATCTTGCCTGAAATCCTGCAAGGAAGAAGAACGAATCCATGAAGAAGATGAACGGATGAAGCCGAACCAACCGTAGACGAACGAATCCTCACGATCGCAACGAAACAGGAACTAACAGAAGAAGCACACAACATGGTAAACACACCACACATGAACAAGACATGATGCACAACAAGAATGATGCATGACAAATTTAGATGAAGCTACTCATGGCAAAAGATGATGCAAACAAGAGCACACATCAAGGCAAGTTTAAATGAGGCCGGGAACAACATATAACAATTCCGGTAAGTCCTCATATGCATATTTCGAAATTGATCCAGAACTGAATAAACCTTATGTTCAAGTTGTTAAATAGCAAGTTAAAGAGCACCAAGATGATCTACATGAAATTCTAGTCAAGTTACATATAAAGTTCATTAGATTCGGAGCTACGGCCTAGAAGATATGAACAAAACAAGTTAAACATGGCATTGATGCAAAATGCACCCAAACATCAAGCAAACACACCAAAACAAGGATGCAACATGATAATATGAAACAACATGCAAAATCAAGCAAGTTTCATATAGAGCACACTCAAAACGGAGCAACGGTTCAACATATGCACACTAAACAAGTCATAACAACAATCTGTCCATAACAGCAACTAGGCATCTTTCAAGCATCAAAATAACATGCTACAGCACCCCAACATAATAACAAAAGGCATGGGCATGAAGTACTGGTAAAGCATAACAAAACATGAACACTGAGCTATCTCCAGAAACAACTAGAACATGCTCAAAAAGACATGGAGATATTGCAAATAATAACAGTTTCAGACTTATCAGGAAATAACATCAAGTTGCAATGTTTAGAGCTATCAAACAACATGTTACAGGAACATACCATGGCAAACAAAGGCATGGCATGAATCTACTAATAGCATATAACAAAAGACCCTTACTGACCATGAGCCAAAAAGGCATAGAAAATATGATGGCACCCATGTCAACATGGCAAGTTATATTACAGATTCATAACGTGGCAGGAACAATAACAAGTAGGCATGTTCGTGAGCTCGAACCACTCAACACAGAGCAATACATGGCATGGCAAGGCAACCAACAGTAAGAAGGCATATTTATGAAGCTAAGTATGGCAAGAGCAAGTTCATAGGGTGCATGGATCACTAGGAAAACACATGGGAACAAGTGAACTTAATGTTAACAGGCTGACAGCAACATTTTCAAGCAACTTTAGAGCAAGATTACAACATGTTCCAGCAGGCTATAATTGCAACCAAGGGCATGAATGAACAGAGCATGATATGTAGTTCAAAACATGTTTATAGAACATCTCCAGATTATGCATAGAATGATTAGTGGAAGCATGTTAACATAGCAACAAAATATAACAGAATCTGTCAGGAAAACAGCAACAGCAACTACCCTACTTAACAAGCTTGATACACTCAGCACACAACTCACAAAAATACATGGTTAACACCCCAGAAAAGATGGCATGGCATAGTTCAACATTCATGTAGACATCAACCCCAAAGGATGCACACATAAATCATGGCAAAAATGATAAAACAGCAAGTTATAACAGTTTCAGCAGGTTAACATCAACATGCACTCTTCCAACAGCATTTCGGGCATCAAGATGAGCTCAAATGAAAATGATGCAATGGAATGAAATGAAGTACTCGTCGAGACGAACAATTTGACATATTACACGTGCAAAACGGAGCTACGGATGCAGACATGTGATGGCATGAACATGGCATGAAAATTACAAAAACCGGGGACTTAGTCATTCGGGTCAACCTCAGATCTGCACGGTTTTCGATGCGGCGGTGGATCTCGCCGGAGTTTTCGCCGGAGTTGACGGGGACGACGCCGGAGCTGCGGGAGAGGGCCGAGCTGGGGAAGCCGGATTGGGCGAAGTCGCGGATCCGTCGGATCTGTGGCCGGGAGGCGAGAGAGGTCGGCGGCGCCATGCGGCGGGAGGCAACGGCGGCGGGTCGCGGCGCGGCGAGGTGGTACGGTGGAGGGCGGCGCGCCAGCTTCGGGCCGGGCGCGAGCGGGCGGCGCTGGCGAAGCTGGCCGGGCGCGAGCGGAGGCGCGGGCGTCAGCCGGCGCAGGCGCAGGCGCCGGCGGCAGATCTGTGGCGGCGAAGCGGCGGCGGGCGGCGGCAGCAAGTCCGGCGCAGCGCGAGCGAAGCGGACGGCGGCGCAGATCGGGCCCATGGGCAGCCCGGATGGGCTCCGCGAACGGGCGGCGCGTGGGGCAGCGTCAGCGGACAGGTGGCGCGATCTGATTGGTCCGGCGGAGCGGGCGGACACGTCCGGGCGGCGGGTGGACGTGTCCGTCGGCGGGAGGAGGAAGAAGCTAGGGTTTGGACCCGGAAATTCGGAGGAGGCCACATATTTATAGGTAGAGGGAGCTAGGAGAGTCCAAATGAGGAGCGGTTTTCGCCCACGATCGTGTCGAACGACCGAGAGCATGGAGGGGAGTTAGGTGGGTTTTGGGCCACTTTGGAAGGGGTGTTGGGCTGCAACAAAAGAGGGCTTTACGGTTACCCGGTTAACCGTTGGAGTACCAAACGACCTCCAAATGGCACGAAACTTGACAGGCGGTCTACCGGTGCTATACCAAGGTCACTTGGCAAGACTCGGTCCATTCCGAGAAAGTTTAATACCCGCACAAGAAAAGAGAGAAGAGGGAGACGCCGGAGGACATAGGAGCGCCGGATTGCAAAACGGACAACGGGGAAAAGGCTCGGACGCATGAGATGAACACGAATGTGAAATGAGATGCACATGATGACATGATAAAATGCAAATGATGACATGGCAAAATGCAACACGCAAGCAAATGACAAGGCAATGACGGCGAATAACTGGCGGACACCTGGCACATCGGATCCGGGGCGTTACAACACTCCACCACTACGAGAGGATCTCGTCCCGAGATCTAGGATGGCACCGGAGGGAAAACGGAAGAGGAAGAGAAGAGGTAAAACTAAGTTGCTTCTTTGACGAACGAGTGAAACCACGAACCTTGAGAGGTTGAGCAATTTAAAAGAAAGAGTAACAACAGAGATGAACGAGATTGCAAACAATCCGTTAGAAAAGATGAACAAGTAGTATTACGAGAACTTGAAGGTTGAAAGACATGGAAATAAGAGCTTCACGAACAAAAAGAATATGGCCACATTGGTATAATGAGATAGCCAAGGAACAAGAATGACAGAATTTGGACAGCACTCTGGTAGAAAAGAGAAGAAAACTTGATGTTATGAAAAGATATTGAATAGATGATACAACACTCCGGTTGAATGGATAAGCATGAAAAGAACACGATCCTCGCAACTTGAGATGATGAGTGAAGAGAGCAACATCACAATGCCTCCGTAATGAAAGAATAGAAGATAGATCATTCGGATAAAGGGACGGAGAAGAAAATGACAACTTGTGCCACAGATGAGCTTGGAAAGCACCCTTCCAAGATGGTTACAACGAGGTTGTTGGAAAACCAACAACGAAAAGAATAAGCTTGTAGTGGGCTTATGGAAACATCGCAAGACTGTGAGATGACATTCAGCCACTAACGAAAAAACAATTGCTTGTTTGAGATCAACGAAGAGATGAAAAACCTCTTTCACCAAGAAGGATATGGCGGAAGCTTGGATCAATGGTAAGCACCACAAATAGCAACATTCCCAATGGAAGGCTTTAGGTGAAATATAACCCAAGATAACTCCAACAAAGAGATTGATGGATTTAAAATACCTCATTCTTGATAACATGTGAATCATGGAACATGAACTCAAATTATCAAGAATGACATAATACCACCTCAAAAGATAAGGTAGAAAGAATTGCACTCCGGATTACCATATGAAGAAAAATTGAGCTCCTTAGGAAAGAATCTCGATGAAAATTTTGAGAAGGGAATTAACTCCTTGATGAACCAACATGTAGAACCTCCATGAAGAACTCCGGTAAACAAAAGGAATTAAAAGAAAGAGAAATTGAAAACACAAGGTGAATCCTTGCAATGATTTAGATGGATCTTCGTGGTGATGAGAGCTTGGAGCTCCGGGAAAAGAAAAGATGAAACAACTGAAACCGAGAATTTATTCATCATGAACAAACTCCGAAAGAAGGAATTAATCACTTGGATGAAACCAGAATAAGAATTATGTTATGCGTATCCTTCACCAATTTAAATTGATGACAAGCAACGGATTTGGCATACTACTTATTCTCGTAGAAAGGATTAAGAGAGATATGGCGCAAACTTGAGAAGGTATTGATGGAACCACTAGTGGGATTGAAACAACGAAAGAATGAATGAATTGGTATGATAACGAAGGAAGTGAAATCTTGAACGAACCACCGTAAGAGTTGAAATTGAACGTAGCAAAAGGCACAATTCACCGGGAAGAATTGGAAAAACGAATGAAGATATTTGAGGGGATTTAGATACATGAGAACGAAGCGATCATGAACTGATTAGAGGATACTTGAACGATTCACCGATAAGATTTGGAGAATGATAGCTACACACTGAGAATGAAGAATTATGACATGATGGCCTTCAGAGGAAAGAAATGGAAACAACTCATGAAATGCTCCGGATGGGTGAAAAGAATTCTCACAATCGAAAACAATTATGAGAGGATGACATAAGCTAGAACTATGAATCTTGAAGAGAATAGAGCAAGATTAAAGAGAAACTCTTCTTCGGTTTTCAAATGATGAGAATGACAACGAGAAACACCACCAAGAATTATTGAGGCACATCGGAAGAATCAAAAGCGAAGAGGTTGAGCCAACTATGAAAAGAATTTGAAAGATCTTGGAGAAAAGCATTTGGTGATGATAACTCATTCTTACGTCAAACTTGGAGAAGAATTTAGGATAGCCCTGGGAAAATAGAAGAGTCAGGTAAGATCCTGGAAAAAGACCTGTGGGTTAGGGCCCACTCAAAAGAAAACACCGTTGAACAATTTAAAGAGAGGTTGCACCGGTTGCATTAAATGGCTTGAATGAGATACCAATCTCGAAAGAGCTTGAACGAATGCAGAGTGGAAACACGAATCTTCGAGATTTCTTGAGCACTCCGGAATAAATGAATAATAAGAGGTGAGTGATTGAGAGGTGCACCGGATTTAGAAAGCATTTGAGACGAGGAAAGGAATATGATCAACATTGAAAGCTTGAATTGGATCCACCGGAGAAGAAAAAAGAACGAAGGATGATGAACTTGTAGCTCATGAGCATCTTCATGGGAAATCACCGGATAAGAACATTGATTCAAAAGAATGAAGAGACTTCACATGAATAAATGGATACTTGATTAAGAAATCTGTGTCCTTGAAGAAAAAGGGTGGGAGGGCGGGAAAACAAAGGCAACTTGGGACGGATGAAACAAACACCGTTGAGAAAATTTAGAATTGATCTTGCGGATGGGGAGAATGATGGGATCATCTCGAAGAGAAGCGCACCGGTTGGAAAAGAATTAACATGACAACCTCAATGATCAAGAAGTATGAGTATTCACATAGCAATATGAGAACACCAATTAGGGAAGGTATGGATTCAACATTTGACATCGAAGCAACTCGAATCCGCAAATAACACAAAACAAAAGATTTGGTTTGCAGAATAAGCCGGAACAAATACATATGATAGAGATTTACCCAATCCCATATCATGCATCTGTCGGAAAGATATTCTAGGAGCTACTTGAATTCCCACCTATAAAACTCCGAAACTTTACGGTTATGCAATCGGTGTTGGGGATATAGGGAAGCAATATATCTCACCCAAACTAACAATCCCTACATCCAGTTGTATCCATCCGTCAACACATAACCAAGAAACCTTCGAAATCGTGTACCTCAACCTTGAAAAGCATCCGTTATCGAGTCATGGCAATACTCCGTACTCACCTCGATCTTGGGTTAGCGGGTTATCTCACCAACAAGCGCATAAAAGAGATTTTCGATGTCGGCGTACTAAACTCAGGTATTCCAAAACTGCAACGATAAAATTATGACAACAACACCTCAGAGCTCAACTCCCCGGGACACCTCCACTAAAAAAAAGCCCTGCTGACGGGAGGCACCAAGAATATGTTGTCATCATAAAACCATCGGAACGATTCTAAGATACCCGCGTGATCCTAAATTTTTTTTTAGTGAAATTTGAGAAGAGAAGAGTCAAAACACTACGTCAGGATACCTCACCAGAGCGACGAAGGGACTGAGGAGTAAAAAGAATTCCTAACTCTCCGATATATATAATACTAAATGACTCAAAACATTTTTCTAGACACAACTCGGCCGCTAAAAACGATCAAGCAGTGGGGCTCCTAAGGTCGGGGAAGGCTCTGATTACCAACTTGTAACGCCCTCGATGTGGCTATATCTCCCACGTGTCGAAGCACGACTTAGAGGCATAACCGCATTGAAAGCAATGTCGCAAGTGAGGTAATCTTCACACAACCCATGTTATACATAAGGGAAAGAGATACGTAGTTGGCTTACAATCGCCACTTCACACAAATACATGAATAAAGCATTACATCATACAGATACAATCAAGGTCCGACTACGGAACCAAAATAAAAGAAGAACCCCAAATGCGACAAAGGTCCCCGATCGACCCCAACTGGGCTCCACTACTGATCGACTAGAACGAAACAACACAAAGGGCAAAATCTTCATCGAGCTCCTCCTTGAGCTTGGTTGTGTCACATGCTCGGTAACATAGGCACCTGCAAACTGGTTTTGGAAGTATCTGGTGAGCCACGAGGACTCAGCAATCCTATTACCATGGGTATCAAGACTAGCAAAGCTTAATGGGAAAGGACGGGGGTAAAGTGGTGAGGTTGCAGCAACGGCTAAGCATAATATGGTGGCTAACATACGCAAATGAGAGCGGGAAGAGAACAAGCGGAACGGTCGTCAACTAGCAATGATAAAGAGGTGATCCTGAACACCTACTTACGCCAATCATAACACAGAAACCGTGTTCACTTCCCGGACTCCGCCGAGAAGAGACCATCACAGCTACACACTCGGTTGATGCGTTTTAAATCGGATCTGGTGTCAAGTTATCTACAACCGGACATTAACAAATTCCCATCTGCCACATAACCGCGGGCACGGCTCTCGAAAGTTTATACCCTGCAGGGGTGTCCCAACTTAGCCCATGACAAGCTCTCGCGATCATCGAAGGAATAGACCTTCACCCGAGACACTCCGATTAGACTCGGTATCTCGGTACATCAAGACATTTCGACAATGGTAAAACAAGACCAGCAAAGCCGCCCGGCGTGCCGACATCCTGATAGTTGCCGCGCGTATCTCGTCTCAGGCCACGACCGGATGAGCTAAGTGTACAGGTACCGACGTAACCCAAGTTGCCAAGGGATGGTCCCGCACGGTGCTCTAGTTTGGACCAACGCTTAGACAAGCACTGGCCCGGGGGGGCTATAATAAAGATGACCCTTGGGTTAATTACTCCCAAGGGAAAAGTAGGTGGTGGTGAGGCAAATGGTAAAAGTCAATGTTGGGCCTTCTTTGGACAAGTTTTATTCAAAGCGAACTGTCGGGGGTCCCATAAATCACCCGACCGCGTTAGGAACACAAAATCCGGGAACATAACACCGGTATGACGGAAACTAGGGCGGCAAGAGTGGAACAAAACACCAGGCATAAGGCCGAGCCTTCCACCCTTTACTAAGTATATAGATGCATTAATAATATAAGAGATATCGTGATATCCCAACCAAAATCCTGTCCACCATGGAGAAATCTTCAACTTCACCTGCAACTAGCAACGCTATAAGAGGGGCTGAGCAAAAGCGGTAACATAGCCAAACAACGGTTTGCATAGGAAAGGTGTCAAAGGTTAGGGGTTCATGGCAATATGGGAAGGCTGGACAAGCAGTAATAGGTAGCGAAAGATAGCGAAAAAACGAGGCAACTAGCATAGCAATGATAGTAGTGAGATCCAGGGTAGCGGTCATCTTGCCTGAAATCCCGCAAGGAAGAAGAACGAATCCATGAAGAAGATGAACGGATGAAGCCGAACCAACCGTAGACGAACGAATCCTCACGATCGCAACGAAACAGGAACTAACAGAAGAAGCACACAACATGGTAAACACACCACACATGAACAAGACATGATGCACAACAAGCATGATGCATGACAAAACTAGATGAAGCTACTCATGGCATTGATGCAAAATGCACCCAAACATCAAGCAAACACACCAAAACAAGGATGCAACATGATAATATGAAACAACATGCAAAATCAAGCAAGTTTCATATAGAGCACACTCAAAACGGAGCAACGGTTCAACATATGCACACTAAACAAGTCATAACAACAATCTGTCCATAACAGCAACTAGGCATCTTTCAAGAATCAAAACAACATGCTACAGCACCCCAACATAATAACAAAAGGCATGGACATGAAGTACTGGTAAAGCATAACAAAACATGAACACTGAGCTATCTCCAGAAACAACTAGAACATGCTCAAAAAGACATGGAGATATTGCAAATAATAACAGTTTTAGACTTATCAGGAAATAACATCAAGTTGCAATGTTTAGAGCTATCAAACAACATGTTACAGGAACATATCATGGCAAACAAAGGCATGACATGAATCTACTAATAGCATATAACAAAAGACCCTTACTGACCATGAGCCAAAAAGGCATAGAAAATATGATGGCACCCATGTAAACATGGCAAGTTATATTACAGATTCATAATGTGGCAGGAACAACAAGTAGGCATGTTCGTGAGCTCGAACCACTCACCACAGAGCAATACATGGCATGGCAAGGCAACCAACAGTAAGAAGGCATATTTATGAAGCTAAGCATGGTAAGAGCAAGTTCATAGGGTGCATGGATCACTAGGAAAACACATGGGAACAAGTGAACTTAATGTTAACAGGCTGACAGCAACATTTTCAAGCAACTTTAGAGCAAGATTACAACATGTTACAGCAGGCTATAATTGCAACCAAGGGCATGAATGAATAGAGCATGACATGTAGTTCAAAACTTGTTTATAGAACATCTCCAGATTATGCATAGAATGATTAGTGGAAGCATGTTAACATAGCAACAAAATATAACAGAATCATGTCAGAAAACAAAGAACAAAGAACTACCCTACTTAACAAGCTTGATACACTCAGCACACAACTCACAAAAATACATGGTTAACACCCCTGGAAAGATGGCATGGCATAGTTCAACATTCATGTAGACATCAACCCCAAAGGATGCACACATAAATCATGGCAAAAATGATAAAACAGCAAGTTATAACAGTTTGAAAGAAGTTAACATCAACATGCACTCTTCCAACAGCATTTCGGGCATCAAGATGAGCTCAAATGAAAATGATGCAATGGAATGAAATGAAGTACTCGTCGAGGCGAACAATTTGACATATGACACGCGCAAAACGGAACTACGGATGCAGAGATGTGATGGCATGAACATGGCATGAAAATTACAAAAACTGGGGACTTAGTCATTCGGGGTCAACCTCAGATCTGCACGGTTTCGATGCGGCGGTGGATCTCGCCGGAGTTTTCGCCGGAGTTGACGAGGACGACGCCGGAGCTGCGGGGAGAGGGGCCGGAGCTGGGGGAAGCCAGATCCGGGCGGGAGTCGCCGGATCCCGTCGGATCTGTGGCCGGAGGCGAGGCAGGCGGCGGCGCCGCCGGGTCGCGGCGCGCCGGCGGTACGGTGGAGGCGAGCGCCGCGAAGCTCGGTCGGGCGCGGAGCGGCGGCGTCAGCGAGCTTCGGGCCGGGCGCTTGAGCGGCGGCGTCAGGCGGGCAGCCTTGCGGGCGCAGGGCGCCGGGCGGCAGGCGCGGCGGCGGCGAAGCGCCGGCGGGTGGCGGCGCAGAAGTCCGCGAGCGCGAGCGGCGCGGGCGGCGCGTCTTGCGGGCGGGCGGCGGCGCTGGATCGAACCTCTGCGCGGGCGGATGGGCTCCATGACGGGCGCGGCGCGTCAGACGGCGGCGGGACAGGTGGCGCGAGCTGATTGGTCCGACGGAGCGGGCGGACACGTCCGGGCGGCGGGTGGACGTTTCCGTCGGCGGGAGTAGGAAGAAGCTAGGGTTTGGACCCGAAAATTCGGAGGAGGCACATATTTATAGGTAGAGGGAGCTAGGAGAGTCCAAATGAGGAGCGGTTTTCGCCCACACGATCGTGATCGAACGACCGAGAGCATGGAGGGGAGTTAGGTGGGTTTTAGGCCACTTTGGAAGGGTGTTGGGCTGCAACAAAGAGGGCTTTACTGATTACCTTGTTAACTGTTGGAGTATAAACGACCTCCAAATGGCACGAAACTTGACAGGCGGTCTACCGGTGCTATACCAAGGCCACTTGGCAAGACTCGGTCCATTCCGAGAAAGTTTAATACCCGCACAAGAGAAGAAAGAAGAGGGAGACGCCGGAGGACATAGGAGCGCCGGATTGCAAAACGGACAACGGGGAAAAGGCTCGGACGCATGAGATGAACACGAATGTGAAATGAGATGCACATGATGACATGATAAAATGCAAATGATGACATGGCAAAATGCAACACGCAAGCAAATGACAAGGCAACGACGGCGAATAACTGGCAGACACCTGGCACATCGGATCCGGGGCATTACAAAGTCCTATTTTGGCCATCGGAAAATGTTCGGGATTTTTCGGTATTGTACCGGGAAGGTTCTAGAAGGTTCTGGAATGGGGCCCACCTGCATGGGGGACCCACATGAACGTGGGTAGTGGAGTCAAGGCCCCACACCCCTGGTCAAGGCGCACCAAGATCCCCCCTTAGAAGGAATAAGATCATATCCCGAAGGGATAAGATCGAGATCCCTAAAAAAGGAGGATAACAATCGGTGGGGAAGGAAGTGATGGGATTTCTTTCCTCCCACCTTTGCCAACACCCCAATGGACTTGGAGGGCAAGAAACCAGCCCCCTCCACCCCTATATATAGTGGGGAGGCGCATGGGAGCTACATGCTTCCCCTGGCGCAGCCCTCCCCCTCTCCCAAGTACTCCTCCTCTCCCGCGGTGCTTGGCGAAGCCCTGCATGATTGCCACGCTCCTCCATCACCACCACGCCGCCGTGCTGATGCTGGACAGAGTCTTCCCCAACCTCTCCCTCTCACCTTGCTGGATCAAGGCATGGGAGACGTCACCGGGCTGTACATGTGTTGAACGCGGAGGTGCTGTCCGTTCGTCACTAGGATCTCCAGTGATTTGGATCACGACGAGTACGACTCCTTCAACCCCGTTCTCTTGAACGCTTCCACTTAGCAATCTACAAGGGTATGTAGATGCACTCTCCTTCCCCTCGTTGCTAGTCTCTCCATAGATAGATCTTGGTGTTGCGTAGAAAATTTTGAATTTCTGCTACGTTCCCCAACAGTGGTATCAGAGCCAGGTTTATTGCGTAGATTCTTTGCACGAGTAGAACACAAAGTAGTTGTGGGCGTTGATTTTGTTCAATATGCTTACCGTTACTAGTCCAATCTTGATTCGGCGGCATTGTGGGATGAAGCGGCCCGGACCGACCTTGCACGTACACTTACGTGATACAGGTTCCACCGACTGACATGCACTTGTTGCATAAGGTGGCTAGCGGGTGCCAGTCTCTCCCACTTTAGTCGGAACGGATTCGATGAAAAGGGTCCTTATGAAGGGTAAATAGCAATTGACATATCACGTTGTGATTTTGGCGTTGGTAAGAAACGTTCTTGCTAGAAACCCATAGCAGCCACGTAAAACATGCAAACAACAATTAGAGGACGTCTAACTTGTTTTTGCAGGGTATGCTATGTGATGTGATATGGCCAAGAAGAATGTGATGAATGATATGTGATGTATGAGATTGATCATGTTCTTTTAATAGGAATCACGACTTGCATGTCGATGAGTATGACAACCGGCAGGAGCCATAGGAGTTGTCTTTATTTATTGTATGACCTGCGTGTCATTGAACAACGTCATGTAATTACTTTACTTTATTGCTAACCGGTAGCCATAGTAGTAGAAGTAATAAGTTGGCGAGACAACTTCATGGAGACACGATGATGGAGATCATGATGATGGAGATCATGGTGTCATGCCGGTGACGATGATGATCATGGAGCCCCGAAGATGGAGATCAAAAGGAGCAAAATGATATTGGCCATATCATGTCACTATTTGATTGCATGTGATGTTTATCATATTTATGCATCTTATTTGCTTAGAACGATGGTAGTAAATAAGATGATCCCTCATTAAAATTTCAAGAAAGTGTTCCCCCTAACTGTGCACCGTTGCGAAAGTTCGTCGTTTCGAAGCACCACGTGATGATCGGGTGTGATAGATTCTTACGTTCACATACAACGGGTGTAAGCCAGATTTACAAACGCGAAACACTTGGGTTGACTTGACGAGCCTAGCATGTACAGACATGGCCTCGGAACACAAGAGACCGAAAGGTCGAGCATGAGTCGTATAGTAGATACGATCAACATGAAGATGTTAACCGATGATGACTAGTCCGTCTCACATGATGATCGGACACGGCCTAGTTGACTCGGATCATGTAATCACTTAGATGACTAGTGGGATGTCTATCTGAGTGGGAGTTCATAAGATGAACTTAATTATCCCGAACATAGTCAAAAGATCTTTGCAAATTATGTCGTGGCTCGCGCTTTAGTTCCTTGTTTAGATATGTTCCTAGAGAAAATATAGTTGAAAGTTGACAGTAGCGATTACGCGGACAGTAGAAAGCTTATGTCCTTAATGCACCGCTCAGTGTGCTGAACCCCAAACGTCGTTTGTGGATGTTGCGAACATCAGACATACACGTTTTGATAACTACATGATAGTTTAGTTAAACGGTTTAGAGTTGAGGCACCAAAGACGTTTTCGAAACGTCGCGGAACGTATGAGATGTTTCGAGGGCTGAAATTGAGATTTCAGGCTCGTGCCCACGTCAAGAGGTAGGAGACCTCCGACGATTTTATTAGCCTGCAAACTAAGGGAGAAAAGCTCAATCGTTGAGCTTGTGCTCAGATTGTCTGAGTGCAACAATCACTTGAATCAAGTGGGAGTTGATCTTCTAGACGAGATAGTGATGTTTCTCCAAAGTCATTGCCACCAAGCTGCTAGAGCTTCGTGATGAGCTATAACATATCAGGGATAGATATGATGATCCTTGAGGTATTCGCGATGTTTGACACTGCGAAAGTAGAAATCAAGAAGGAGCATCAATTGTTGATGGTTGGTGAAACCACTAGTTTCAAGAAGGGCAAGGGCAAGAAGGGATACTTCATGAAGCGGCAAATCAGCTGCTGCTCTAGTGAAGAAACCCAAGGTTGAACCCAAACCGAGACTAAGTGCTTCGTAATAAGGGAATAACCATCGGAGCAGAATTACCCTAGATACTTGGTAGATGAGAAGGCTGGCAAGGTCGATAGAAGTATATTGGATATACATTATGTTAATGTGTACTTTACTAGTACTCCTAGTAGCACCAGGGTATTAAGATACCGGTTCGGTTGCTAAGTGTTAGTAACTCGAAATAAAAGAGCTACGGAATAAACAGAGACTAGCTAAAGGTGAGCTAACGATATGTGTTGGAAGTGTTTCCAAGTTTGATGTGATCAAACATCGCACGCTCCCTCTACCAACAAGATTAGTATTAAAACTGAATAATTGTCATTTGGTGTTTTGCGTTGAGCATAGACATGATTGGATTATGTCTATCGCAATACGATTATTCATTTAAGGAGAATAATGATTACTCTATTTACTTGAATAATACCTTCAATGGTCTTGCACCTAAAGGAATGGTTTATTGAATCTCGATCGTAGTGATACACATTTTCATGCCAAAAGATATAAGATAGTAATGATAGTACCACTTACTTGTGGCACTGCCATGTAAGTCATATAGGTGTAAAACGCATGAAGAAGCTCCATGTTGATGGATCTTTGGACTCACTCGTTTTTGAAAAGTTTGAGACATGCGAACCATGTCTATTGGTGTATACGCATGAAGAAACTCCATGCAGATGGATCGTTTGGACTCACTTGATTTTGAATCACTTGAGATATGCAAATCATACCACATGGGCAAGATGACTAAAAAGCCTCGTTTTTCAGTAAAATGGAACAAGATAGCAACTTGTTGGAAGTAAACACATTTTGATGTGTGCAGTCCAATGAGTGTTGAGGCATGCAGTAAATATTGTTATGTTCTTACTTCACAGATGATTTGAGTAGATGTTGAGTATATTTACTTGATGAAACACAAGTCTGAATTATTGAATGGTTCAAATAATTTCAGAGTGAAGTTGAAGATCATCGTGACAAGAGGATAAAATGTCTATGATATGATCATAGAGATGAGTATCTGAGTTACGAGCTTTGGCATGCAATTAAGACATTGTGGAAATTGTTTCACAATTAATACCGCCTGGAACACCATAGTTTGATGGTGTGTCCGAACGTCATAGTTGCACCCTATTGGATATGGTGCGTACCATGATGTCTCTTATCGAATGACCACTATCGTTTATGGGTTAGGCATTAGAGACAACCACATTCACTTTAAATAGGGCACCACGTAATTCCGTCGAGATGACACCATATGAACTATGGTTTAGAGAAACCTAAGTTGTCATTTCTTAAAGGTTTGGGGCTGCGATGCTTATGTGAAAAAGTTCCAGGTTGATAAGATCGAACCCAAAGCGGATAAAATGCATCTTCATAGGACACCCAAAAAAAGTTGGGTATACCTCCTAATTCAGATCCGGAAGCAATAGGGATTGTTTCTTGAATCGGGTCCTTTCTCGAGGAAAAGTTTGTCTCGAAAAGTTGACTGGGAGGATGGTGGAGACTTGATATGGTTATTGAACCGTCACTACAACTAGTGTGTAGCAGGGCACAGGAAGTTGTTCCTGTGGCACCTACACCAATTGAAGTAGAAGCTTATGATAGTGATCATGAAACTTCGGATCAATTCACTATCGTACCTCGTAGGGTGACAAGGATGCGTACTACTTCAGAGTGGTACAGTAATCCTGTCTTGAAGGTCATGTTGCTAGACAAGAATGAACCTACGAGCTATGGAGAAGCAATGGTGGGCCCAAATTCCGAGAAATGGTTAGAAGCCATGAAATCCGAGATAGGATCCATGTATTAGAACAAAGCATGGACTTTGGTGGACTTGCCCGATGATCGGCAAGCCATTGAGATAAATGGATCTTTAAGAAGAAGACGGACGTGGACGGTGATGTCACCGTCTATGAAGCTCGACTTGTGGCGAAGAGTTTTTCACAAGTTCAAGGAGTTGACTACAATGAGATTTTCTCATCCGTAGCGATGCTTAAGTCCGTCGGAATCATGTTAGAATTAGCTACATTTATGAAATCTGGCAGATGGATGTCAGAATGAGTTTCATTACCAGTCTTCGTTAGGAAAGGTTGTATGTGATACAATCAGAAAGGTTTTGTCGATCCTAAGGATGCTAAAAGGTATGCTGGCTCCAGCAATCCTTCTAAGGACTGGAGTAAGCATCTCGGAGTTGGAATGTGTGCTTTGATGATCAAAGATTTTGGGTTTATACAAAGTCTATGATAAACTTGTATTTCCAAAGAAGTGAGTGGGAGCACTATAGAATTTCTGATGAGTATATGTTATTGACATATTGTTGATCAGAAATGATGTAGAATTTCTGCAAAGCATATAGGGTTATTTGAAAAGTGTTTTTCAATGGAAAACCTGGATTAAGCTACTTGAACATTGAGCATCAACATCTATAATGATAGATCAAAAACGCTTAATGGTACTTTCAAAATGAGCACATACCTTGACATGATCTTGAAGGTGTTCAAGATGGATCAGTTAAAGAAGGAGTTCTTGCCTGAGTTGTAAGGTATGAAGTTAAGACTTAAAGATCGACCACGGCAGAAAAGAGAGAAAGGACGAAGGTCGTCCCCTATGCTTTAGACGTGGGCTCTACAAGATGCTATCTTGTGTACCACACCGAAGTGTGCCTTGCCATGAGTCAGTCAAGGGGTACAAGAATGATCCAGGAATGGATCATTGGACAGCGGTCAAAAATTGTCCTTGGAGTAAATAAGGATATGTTTCTCGATTATGGAGGTGATAAAGAGTTCGGCGTAAAGGGTTATGTCGATGCAAGATTTAACACCTATCCAAGTGACTCTGAGTAGCAAACCGGATACGTATAGTGGAGCGACCATTTGGAATAGCTCCAAGTGGAGCGTGGAAGCAGCATTTACAGAATGACCTAGAGATTTGCGAATCTGCACCGTTGACTAAAACCTCTCTCACAAGCAAAACATGATCAAACCCCATAACTCATTGAGTCTTAATCACATGATGATGTGAACTAGTTTAATGACACTAGTAAACTCTTTGGATGTTGGTCACATGGCGATGTGACGTGTGAATGTTAGTCACATGATGATGTGAACTAAATTATTGACTCTAGTGCAAGTGGGAGACTGTTGGAAATATGCCCTAGAGACAATAATAAATTAGTTATTATTATATTTCCTTGTTCATGATAATCGTTTATTATCCATGCTATAATTGTATTGATAGGAAACTCAGATACATGTGTGGGTACATAGACAACACCAAGTCCCTAGTAAGCCTCTAGTTGACTAGCTCGTTGATCAACAGATGGTTACAGTTTCCTGACCATGGACATTAGATGTCGTTGATAACGGGATCACATCATTAGCAGAATGATGTGATGGACAAGACCCAATCCTAAGCCTAGCACAAAGATCGTAGTTCGTATGCTAAAGCTTTTCTAATGTCAAGTATCATTTCCTTAGACCATGAGATTGTGCAACTCCTGGATACCGTAGGAATGCTTTGGGTGTACCAAACGTCACAACGTAACTAGGTGGCTATAAAGGTGCACTACAGGTATCTCCGAAAGTGTCTGTTCGGTTGGCACGAATCGAGACTGGGATTTGTCACTCCGTGTAAATGGAGAGGTATCTCTGGGCCCACTCGGTAGGACATCATCATAATGTGCACAATGTGACCAAGGGGTTGATCACGGGATGATGTGTTACGGAACGAGTAAAGAGACTTGCCGGTAATGAGATTGAACAAGGTATCGGTATACCGACGATCGGATCTCGGGCAAGTACAATACCGTTAGACAAAGGGAATTGTATACGGGATCGATTGAGTCCTTGACATCGTGGTTCATCCGATGAGATCATCGTGGAACATGTGGGAGCCAACATGGGTATCCAGATCCCGCGGTTGGTTATTGACCGGAGAACGTCTCGGTCATGTCTACATGTCTCCCGAACCCGTAGGGTCTACACACTTAAGGTTCGATGATGATAGGGTTATAAAGGAAGTTTGTATGTGGTTACCGAATGTTGTTGAGTCCGGATGAGATCCGGATGTCGGGAGGAGTTCCGGAATGGTCCGGAGGTAAAGATTTATATATGGGAAGTCCTATTTTGGCCACCGAAAATGTTCGGGATTTTTCGGTATTGTACCGGAAGGTTCTAGAAGGTTCAAGTGGGGCCCACCTGCATGGGGACCCACATGAACGTGGGTAGTGGGGTCGAGGCCCCACACCCCTGGTCAAGGCGCACCAAGATCCCCCCTTAGAAGGAATAAGATCATATCCCGAACGGATAAGATCGAGATCCCTAAAAAAGGGGGATAACAATCGGTGGGGAAGGAAATGATGAGATTTCTTTCCTCCCACCTTTGCCAACACCCCAATGGACTTGGAGGGCAAGAAACCAGCCCCCTCCACCCCTATATATAGTGGGGAGGCGCATGGGAGCTACATGCTTCCCCTGGCGCAGCCCTCCCCCTCTCCCAAGTACTCCTCCTCTCCCGTGGTGCTTGGCGAAGCCCTGCAGGATTGCCATGCTCCTCCATCACCACCACGCCGACGTGCTGCTGCTAGACGGAGTCTTCCCCAACCTCTCCCTCTCACCTTGCTGGATCAAGGCATGGGAGACGTCACCGGGCTGTACGTGTGTTGAACGCGGAGGTGCCGTCCGTTCGGCACTAGGATCTCCAGTGATTTGGATCACGACGAGTACGACTCCTTCAACCCCGTTCTCTTGAACGCTTCCGCTTAGCGATCTACAAGGGTATGTAGATGCACTCTCCTTCCCCTCGTTGCTAGTCTCTCCATAGATAGATCTTGGTGTTGCGTAGAAAATTTTGAATTTCTGCTACGTTCCCCAACAGGGACATCCAGCAGTCCTACCACCTCAGTAATAATGACCAATGAGCCATCAAATCACATAGACCCAACAGTAAGTTGGACGGACAAAGCAACCATCACTCTTGAGTCCGCTTCTCCCTTCAACGCAGGCACCAGTGAGAGGCCGCGTCCGCTCTGCCTGGCCATGAATGCGGCACCGATTCTTTGGAGCGGCGCTAACCGTTTCGGGCGGGAAGCGCGCGCGGGCGATGGAGGGGCTTTGGGTGGGCAAGGCTGGTCAGGAGCAGGCGTGGCAGCTGTCCGCCTGTCCCGACCGGACGCCGGAAACGAGAGGATGCATCGACTCTCGCTGCTAAATCGTACACTACACACCATCTCTCTGTAGGAGTAGGTCGATGTGTCGCTCTCTCTAACACACACATGTTGTTAAACACACACACGCGCACACGCACACACACATGCTGTTAAACACACACACACACACACACACACACACACACACACAGGCACACACACTCACAACTTCATAGAATAGAGTAGTCGATGTGTGACGTTACCACCTATGTTACTCCCACTGTGGATAGTCTTACCACCAAAGCCATATGACACGATTATGATTTAAATCCCCATGACTCCCATGCAAAAAAACACGGCATGCTTGTCACACGAATGCAGGAATGTATAAAAGGTTATTTTCCTCTCGTTGAACAGAACGGGAGGGTGGTGTAGCTGGTTAGCCTGTTCGCTCATCAAACTTGAAGTCTCGGGTTCGATAACTACACTTGAGCATAATTTTGTTTTTGTTCAACTTCTTTCTTCCACCCAATGACAGGTAGGCCCCTGATACGTCTCCAACGTATCTATAATTTTTGATTGTTCCATGCTATTATATTACCCCTTTTGGATGTTTATGGGCTCTATTTTACACATTTATATCATTTTTGGGACTAACTTACTAACCAGAGGCCCAGCCCATATTGTTGTTTTTTTTGCCTATTTCAGTATTTCGAAGAAAAGGAATATCAAACGGAGTCCAAACGGAATGAAACCTTCGGGAGCGTGATTTTTGGAACGAACGTGATCCAGAGAGCTTGGAGTGCAAGTCAGAAGTATCCGAGGCCCCCACGAGATAGTAGGCCACGCCCCCTGTCTCGTGGGCCCCTCGGGCAGCCACCGACGTACTTCTTCCTCCTATATATACCTACGTACCCAGAAAAAATCCAGGAGCACCACGAAACACAATTTCCACCGCCGTAACCTTCTGTATCTGCGAGATCTCATCTTGGAGCCTTCGTCGGCACTCTGCCGCAGGGGGAATCGACCATGGAGGGCCTCTACATCAACATCCTTGCCCCTTCGATGAGTTGTGAGTAGTTTACCCCAGACCTACGGGTCCACAGTTATTAGCTAGATGGCTTCTTCTCTCTTTTTGGATCTCAATACAATGTTCTCCCCCTCTCTTGTGGAGATCTATTCGATGTAAACTCTTTTTGCGGTGTGTTTGTCAAGATCCGACGAATTGTGGGTTTATGATCAAGTTTATCTATGAATAATATTTGAATCTTCTCTAAATTCTTTCATGTATGATTGAGTTATATTTGCAAGTCTCTTCAAATTATCAGTTTGGTTTGGCCTACTAGATTGATCTTTCTTGCCATGGGAGAAGTTCTTAGATTTGGGTTCAATCTTGCGGTGTCCTTACCCAGTGACAGAAAGGGTTGCAAGGCACGTATTGTATTGTTGCCATCGAGGATAACAAGATGGGGTTTATATCATATTGCATGAGTTTATCCCTCTACATCATGTCATCTTGCTTAATGTGTTACTCTGTTCTTATGAACTTAATACTCTAGATGCAGGCAGGAGTCGGTCGATGTGTGGAGTAATAGTAGTAGATGCAGGCAGGAGTCGGTCTACTTGTTATGAACCTGATGCCTATATACATGATCATGCCTAGATAATCTCATAACTATGCGCTTTTCTATCAATTACTCGACAGTAATTTGTTCACCCACCGTAATACTTATGCTTTTTTTATTTATTTTTAGAAAAGGAGGATGACCCCCGGCCTCTGCATCTGGGAGATGCATACGACCACTTTATTGATTATTCTCGAGGACCTTACAAAGTATTACAACAATAATTCTGAATCCACCATCTTGGCAACACATGCCACTACTCCTATACAAAATGATGAAGGGGTGCTAGCTGGTCCACTACCCAAACCACTCACCTAAGCCTAACATCAAAAAGCCGGAAACCGAAACATATTCGGAAGCCCCAGCCGAGCCACATACCGGGTCTGGGGCACAGTCCGGTCAGACGCACTAGTGTGTTGTCGCCACCATCTTCCGCAGGTCCGTCTTCAGATCATATTGAGGCTTCTACCTTGTCTGGCCACTCTGCCATCGACGTCACCATGACGCCAGACAGCAACCTCCTCCTGCGCGAGTCCATCTCCGCGCATCGGGCGGCGAACCTCCACAGCGCCATGCCGCCGATCCTCGCCATCATCAATGAGTGAGATGAAGTACCGCTCCACCACGGCATGTACAGGGTGAGGAAGGGCGAGGTCCCCATCGGAGAAACGGCCGGAAGGGCCGCCACCAGGAACCAAACAAGCTCGCAATACACATCCAGCATCCCCATTCCCAAGTCGGCGCCTTCAAGAAGGTGACGACGCTGTGCCGCCGCCGCCGCTTAGCCACCGGGGCTAGGGTTTTCACCCGGGCGCAGGGGAAGGGGGGAGGAAGGGGATGTTTAGCCTCGGCGCCGCCAGCAAGGAGGGAATGGCGTAATACTTATGCTATCTTGAGAGAAGCCTCTAGTGAAACCTTTGGCCCCCGGGTCTATCTCTTATCATATTTGCTTTCAATCTACTTTTATTTTGCATCTTTACTTTCTGCATCTATATCATAAAATACCAAAAATATATTTATCTTATCATACTATCTTTATTAGATCTCACTTTTGCAAGTGGCCGTGAAGGGATTGACAACCCCTTTATTGCGTTGGTTGCGAGTTCTCAGTTTGTTTGTGTAGGTGCGTGGGACTTTTGAGGAGCCTCCTACTGGATTGATACCTTGGTTCTCAAAACTGAGGGAAATTCTTATGCTACACTTGCTGCATCACCCTCTCCTCTTCGAGGAAAACCAACGCAAGCTCAAGATGTAGCAAGAAGGATATATGGCGCCGTTGCCGGGAGGTCTTCGCTCAAGTCAAGACATACCAAGTACCCATCACAAACCCATCTCCCTCGCATTTACATTATTTGCCATTTGCCTCTCGTTTTCCTCTCCCCCACTTCACCCTTGACGTTTTATTCGCCCTCTCTTTCCCAATCTCCTCCTCTCTTTTTCGCTTGCCATTTTTCTGCTTGCTTGTGTGTTGGATTACCTGTTGCCATGGCGGAAGATAATACGAAATTGTGTGATTTCTCAAATACCAATAATAATGATTTCTTTAGTACTCCGATTGCTCCTCTTAATGATGTTGAGTCTTGTGAAATCAATACAGCTTTGCTGAATCTTTTTATGAAAGATCAATTTGCCGCCCTTCCTAGTGAAGATGCCGCTACTCATCTAAACAATTTTGTTGATTTGTGTAATATGCAAAAGAAGAAAGATACGGATAACAATATTGTCAAATTGAAGTTATTTCCGTTTTCACTTAGAGATCGTGCTAAAGTTTGGTTTTCGTCTTTGCCTAAAAATAGTATTGATTCTTGGAACAAGTGCAAAGATGCTTTTATCTCGAAGTATTTCCCTCCCGCTAAGATCATCACTCTAAGGAACGATATTATGAATTTTAAACAACATGATCATGAGCATGTTGCCCAATCTTGGGAAAGAATGAAATTGATGCTTCGCAATTGCTCTACTTATGGCTTAAATTTATGGATGATCATACAAAAATTTTATGCCGGTTTGAACTTTGCTTCTAGAAATCTCTTAGATTCGGCCGCGGGAGGCACGTTTATGGAAATTATGTTAGGAGATGCTACTAAACTTCTTGATAATATTATGGCTAATTATTCTCAGTGGCACACCGAAAGATCTTCTAGTAAAAAAGTGCATGCTATAGAAGAAATCAATGTTTTGAGTGAAAAGATGGATGAACTTATGAAGATGTTTGTTACTAAAAATACTCCGCTTGATCCCAATGATATGCCTTTGTCTTCTTTGATTGAGAATAATAATGAATCTATGGATGTGAATTTTGTTGGTAGGAATAGTTTTGGAAACAATGCTTATAGAGGAAACTTTAATGCTAGACCGTTCCCTAGTAATCCCTCTAACAATTATGGAAATTCCTACAATAATTCTTATGGTAATTTTAATAAGATTCCCTCTTATTTTGAGAATAGTGTGAAAGAATTTATGATTTCTCAAAAGAATTTTAATGCTTTGCTTGAAGAAAAATTACTCAAAGTTGATGACTTGGCTAGGAACGTTGATAGACTTTCGCTTGATGTTGATTCTCTTAAACTTAGATCTTCTCCTCCTAAGCATGATATCAATGAGTCCCTCAAAGTAATGAGAATTTCCATTGATGAATGTAAGGAAAGAACCGCTAGATTGCGTGCTAAAAGAGATAGCTTTATAAAAGCGTGTTCTTCTAGTTTCCGTGAAAATAATGATGAGGATCTTAAAGTTATTGATACGTCTCCTATTAGATCTATGTTTTGCAATATGAATTTTGATGATTATGGGACTGATGATGAATCAACTTTGCCTAGAAGGCTTCCCAAGAATTCGGAATCTTTAGATCTTAATGCTAAATTTGCTAAAGTGAGATTGGAGAATCCTCAACTCCTAATATTGAACCTCCCATCTCGGTTTTCAAGGAATTTGATTATGATAATTGTTCTTTAAAAGGTTGTATTTCCTTGTTGCAATCCGTTGTTAATTCTCCTCATGCTTATAGTCAAAATAAAGCTTTTACCAAACATATTGTTGATGCCTTGATGCAATCTTATGATGAAAAACTTAATTTGGAAGTTTCTATACCTAGAAAACTTAATGATGAGTGGGAACCTACTATAAAGATTAGAATTAAAGATTATGAGTGTTTTGCTTTGTGTGATTTGGGTGCTAGTGTTTCCACGATTCCGAAAACTTTATGTGATATTCTAGGTTTCCACGATCTTGATGATTGCTCTTTGAATTTGCACCTTGCGGATTCCACCATTAAAAAGCCTATGGGAAGGATCAATGATGTTCTTATTGTTGCAAATAGAAATTTGATGCCCGTAGATTTTATCGTTCTTGATATAGATTGCAATCTATCTTGCCCTATTATTCTTGGTAGACTTTTCCTTAGAACGATTGGTGCGACTATTGATATGAAGGAAGGGAACATTAGATTCCAATTTCCCTTAAAGAAAGTCATGGAGCACTTTCCAAGAAATAAAGTCAATTTACCTTATGAATCTATCATGCGTTCTACTTATGAATTTAGTACCAAAGATGGCACTCATTAGATCTATCTTCGCTTTTATGCCTAGCTAGGGGCGTTAAACGATAGCGCTAGTTGGGAGGCAACCCAATTTTTCTTTATGTTTTTTTTGCTTTAGCTCCTGTTTAGTAATAAATCTTGCATCTACCTTCTGTTTACATGTGTTTTTTCTTTTAATTAGTGTTTGTGCCAAGTAGAACCTATAGGATAACCTACGATGATAGTTGATTTGATTCTGCTGAAAAACAGAAACTTTGCACACACGAATAAAATTTTCTTAAATCACAGGAACGTGATTTTGCTTTGATTCTTTTTGCTTCTGTTCAACAGACAAATTTTCCAGGACTTCCTATTTTGGTAGGATTTTTAGAGTTCCAGAAGTTTGCGTTAGTTACATATTGCTACAGACTGTTCTGTTTTTGACAGATTCTGTTTTTCGTGTGTTGTTTGCTTATTTCAATGCATCTATGGCTAGTAAATTAGTTTATAAACCATAAGGAAGTTGGAATACAGTAGGTTAAACACCAAAATAAATAAAGAATGAGTTCATTGTAGTACCTTATGTGGTGGTTTTGTTTTCTTTCACTAACGGAGCTTATAAGATTTCCTGTTGAGTTTTATGTTGTGAAGTTTTCAAGTTTTGGGTAAAGCTTTTATGGACTATGTAATAAAGTGTGGCAAGAGCCTAAGCTTGGGGATGCCCAAGGCACCCCAAGACATTCAAGATTATCCAAAATCCTAAGCTTGGGGATGCCCCGGGTAGGCATCCCCTCTTTCGTCTTTGTTCATTGGTAACTTTACTTGGAGCTATATTTTTATTCGCTACATGATATGTGTTTTACTTGGAGCGTCGTGTATTATATTAGTCTTTTCTTTTTAGTTTACCACAAGCATCCTTGTTGTACACACCTTTTGGCAGAAGCCTATTTGATTAGAATTTGCTAGAATACTCTATGTGCTTCACTTATATCTTTTGAGCTTGATAGTTTTTGCTCTAGTACTTCACTTATATCTTTTAGAGCACGGTGGTGTATTAATTTTGAAGAAATTGCTAGTCTCTCATGCTTCACTTATATTATTTTGAGAGTCTTTTAGAACAGCATGGTATTTGCTATGGTCATAAAATTGGTCCTAGAATGGTAGGCATCTAAGTTGGGTATAATAAAAACTATCATAGGAAGTGAATTGGATGCTATGATCAATTTGATACTTGATAATTGTTTTGAGATATGGGGGTAGTGATATTAAAGTCATCCTAGTTGGGTGATTATGAATTCAAAGAATTCCTGTGTTGAAGTTAGCAAGCCCCTTAGCATGCACGTATGGTTAAAGTTGTGTAACAAATTTGAAACATGAAGTGTACCTGGCTTGTGCATCCTTATGAGTGGCGGTCGGGGACGAGCGATGGTCTTTTCCTACCAATCTATCCCCCTAGGAGCATGCACGTAGTACTTGGTTTTTGATGACTTCTAAATTTTTGCAATAAGTATATGAGTTCTTTTGACTAATGTTGAGTCCATGGATTATACACACTTTTACCTTTCCACCTTTGCTAGCCTCTTCGGTACCGTGCATTGCCCTTTCTCACCTTGAGAGTTGGTGCAAACTTCACCGGTGCATCCAAACCCCGTGATACGATACGCTCTATCACACATAAACCTCCTTATATCTTCCTCAAAACAGCCACCATACCTACCTATTACGGCATTTCCATAGCCATTCCGAGATATATTGCCATGCAACTTTCCACCGTTCCGTTCATCATCATCATGACATACTTTGCTTTTATCATATTGCCATTGCATGATCATGTAGTTGACATCGTATTTGTGGCAAAGCCACCATGCATTATTTTTCATACATGTCACTCTTGATTCATTGCACCATCCCGGTACACCACCAGAGGTAATCATATAGAGTCATATCTTGTTCTAGTTTCGAGTTGTAATTCTTATGTTGTAATCAATAGAAGTGTGATGATCATCATTATTAGAACATTGCCCAAAGAAAAAAAGAAGAAAGGCCAAAAAGAAAAAAGAAAGGCCCAACAGAAAAAAAAGAAAAAAAAGAAAAAAGAAAAAAGTAAAATAAATAAAAAGGGCAATGTTACTATCTCTTTTTCCACACTTGTGCTTCAAAGTAGCACCTTGTTCTCTATGTAGTGAGTCTCATATATTGTGCTTCAAAGTAGCACCATGTTTATCGTATAGTGAGTCTCATAAGTTATCTTTTTCATACTAGTGGGAATTTTTCATTCTAGAACTTGGCTTGTATATTCCTACGATGGGCTTCCTCAAATGCCCTAGGTCTTTGTGAGCAAGCAAGTTGGATGCACAACCACTAGTTTTCTTTTGTTGAGCATTCATTGATAGCTCTAGTGCATCCGTTGCATGGCAATCCCTTCTCCTCATGTTGACATCAATTGATGGGCATCTCCATAGCCTGTTGATTATCCTCGTCAATGTGAGACTTTCTCTTTTTTGTCTTCTCCACAAAATCCCCATCATCATATTCTATTCCACCCATAGTGCTATATCCATGGCTCACGCTCATGTATTTCGTGAAGATTGAAAAAGTTGGAGATTATTTAAGTATGAAACTGTCATCGGGGGTATAGAAGTTGGGAACATCTTTGTGTGACGAAAATGAAGCATAGCCTAACTATATGATTTTGTAGGGATGAACTTTCTTTTGCCATGCTATTTTGAGAAGACATGATTACTTTGATTAGTGTGCTTGAAGTATTACTATTTCTTTTATCAATATGAACTTTGATTTTGTATTCATTTGGATCTGAACATTCATGCCACAATAAAGAAAATTACATTATGAATTATGCTAGGTAGCATTCCACATCAAAAATTCTCTTTTTATCATTTACCTAGTCGAGGATGAGTAGGAATTAAGCTTGGGGATGCTTGATACGTCTCCAACGTATCTATAATTTTGTATTGTTCCATGCTATTATATTACCCCTTTTGGATGTTTATGGGGGCTTTATTTTACACATTTATATCATTTTTGGGACTAACTTACTAACCGGAGGCCCAGCCCATATTGCTGTTTTTTTGCCTATTTCAGTATTTCGAAGAAAAAGAATATCAAACGGAGTCCAAACGGAATGAAACTTTCGGGAGCGTGGTTTTTGGAACGAACGTGATCCAGAGAGCTTGGAGTGCAAGTCAAGAAGTACCCGAGGCCCCCACGAGATAGGAGGCCCCCCCTATAGGGCGCGCCCCCTGTCTCGTGGGCCCCTCGGGCGGCCACCGACGTACTTCTTCCTCCTATATATACCTACGTACCCCGAAAACATCCAGGAGCACCACGAAACACAATTTCCACTACCGTAACCTTCTGTATCCGCGAGATCTCATCTTGGAGCCTTCGCCGACACTCTGCCGGAGGTGGAATCGACCATGGAGGGCCTCTACATCAACATCCTTGCCCCTCCGATGAGTTGTGAGTAGTTTACCACAGACCTACGTGTCCATAGTTAGCAGCTAGATGGCTTCTTCTCTCTTTTTGTATCTCAATACAATGTTCTCCCCCTCTCTTGTGGTGATCTATTCGATATAAACTCTTTTTGCGGTGCGTTTGTCGAGATCTGATGAATTGTGGATTTATGATCAAGTTTATCTATGAATAATATTTGAATCTTCTCTGAATTCTTTTATGTATGATTGAGTTATCTTTGCAAGTCTCTTCGAATTATCAGTTTGGTTTGGCCTACTAGATTGATCTTTCTTGCCATGGGAGAAGTGCTTAGCTTTGGGTCCAATCTTGCGGTGTCCTTACCCGATGTGAAAGGGTTGCAAGGCACGTATTGTATTGTTGCCATCGAGGATAACAAGATGGGGTTTATATCATATTGCATGAGTTTATCCCTCTACATCATGTCATCTTGCTTAATGCGTTACTCTGTTCTTATGAACTTAATACTCTAGATGCAGGCAGGAGTCGGTCGATGTGTGGAGTAATAGTAGTAGATGCAGGCAGGAGTCGCTCTACTTGTTATGGACGTGATGCCTATATACATGATCATGCCTAGATAATCTCATAACTATGCGCTTTTCTATCAATTGCTTGACAGTAATTTGTTCATCCACCGTAATACTTATGCTATCTTGAGAAAAGCCTCTAGTGAAACCTATGCCCCCCGGGTCTATCTCTTATCATATTGTCTTTCAATCTACTTTTATTTTGCATCTTTACTTTCTGCATCTATATCATAATATACCCAAAATATATTTATCTTATCATACTATCTTTATTAGATCTCACTTTCGCAAGTGGCCATGAAGGGATTGACAACCCCTTTATTGCGTTGGTTGCGAGTTCTCAGTTTGTTTGTGTAGGTGCGTGGGACTTTTGAGGAGCCTCATACTGGATTGATACCTTGGTTCTCAAAACTGAGGGAAATACTTAAGCTACACTTGCTGCATCACCCTCTCCTCTTCGAGGAAAACCAACGCAAGCTCAAGACGTAGCAGCCCTGCATAACAGAGAGAGAAAGTGATCTGGGGCGGTGCCATGAGGATTCTTTGGCTGGTCAAAATGGATGGATATGGAGCTATATGATCTCGTAGTGATCGTATAATCACCTCATCACGTACACGCTGCAGCCTCGGCACTTGTTTTCTAGGGTTTGCACTCTTCACACTCTCTCTCCAGATATATATATATATATATATATATATATATATATATATATATATATATATATACGCTGGAGCCTCAACGCTTGTAGTTGCTCTCTTAACACTCTCTCACCCTCTCCAGATCTAAACAAGACTTCGTTGGCCTCTCTCTATCCCCTCACTACTAGTCAAAGAGCCGGCAGGATCCGTCCACCGGGAAGGGAAGGAGGCTTAACGCTGTCGCCGTCGGCAAGGGAGGGAATCCACTACCGGCGTAGCTATTCTCTTTCACCCAGCGGCGGCGCGGGAGGGCCTCCGACCCCTTCTTCTTCGCTGCCGTACATGGTGTGGGTCGAACAGCCTCCGGTCGCCCACCGAACCACACCGAAGAACCTTAAGGTATAATTTACTTATTCCACATGCATTGCTCTAGCTGCATGTGGGTTTTTTCCGCTTCTGCACTCGAATCTAGGTGTTGGATCAAACAGGAAAGTAGTGGGGAAAGTTGTATAGCATGAATCTAGGACGTGGTTCAAAGAGGAAAGGAATGGGTTAAGTTTTATAGCATGAATCTAGGACGTGGTTGAAAAAGGAAAGGAAGGGGGAAAGTAGTGGGGAAAGTTGTATAGCATGAATCTAAGACGTGGTTCAAAGAGGAAAGGGATGGGGGAAAGTAGTGGGGAAAGTTGTATAGCATGAATCTAGGACGTGGTTCAAAGTGGAAAGGAAGGGGGAAAGTACTAGTACAGACTGGCTATCCAGCACCTACGTTGGTCGAAAAGGCAAAATAATGACAAACACAGTACGCACATCTATAACAAACTGATCTTTTGTTTTGTGGGACAAGGCTATAGAGTTTGAGTAGGACTAGACTTGCTGCACTCACATAGGGAAAGGTGTCTAAAGATAACAAAATTGGGACCAACACAAATATGCTCCTTGGTTGTTTGTTCTTTGTTGCAACAGACTGTGCATCACCCGTTCATACATTGGCAGATGCACATGGTGCTGGTGCATCCACTATCCCGTGCAACTCTTTAGCTGTTGTTAATCTAAGGCCCTGTTTGGTTAAAAACTCCCTAGTCCCTACCTGCTTGGTTCCAGGGACTAAACATGGACTAGAGGTTATTAAATGACATGCTAAAAGACCATGTTACCCCCTAGTAATGAACTAATAGAGACAAGGTGCGATGCGGGGTAGGGGCAAATGTTGGAAAAAATCCAAAAAGATTCTTCCTCGGGGTCTTCTTTCTTTAGTCCCAAATGCCCACTTTTACTACCTAGAAGTCCCCCCTGTTTGGTTTAGATGGGACTGACACCGAGATTTTTTAGTCCCTACACCAAAATGTCCCTGTAAACAAACACCCCCTAATAATGCCGCTGGAAAATTGATGCAATGCCACAGTTAAAAGCAAATTACATGTTTAACTAATTTTATTGTTAATATAATCGCATTTAGATAAGTTAGATGCTTCTTTTTGTTGGCTTTTGTGCCATCCATCGTTATTGACAACTAGTTGTTTCCTTTGCACCTCTGTGTAAACAGGGTTATCTACTTCACCTCGTTGCTATTGTGACCTTTTGTTGCACTTCACAGAACACTTTCGTCTTAAGAGTGTTTTGTGCAGTTCAACCAAAATGTCACACCGACAACATTGCTTGATTGCTTGATCTTAGTGGAACTGCACAAGAGGAGATCTTAATTCCTATCCGTGTTGGCAAATTTGGTTCAGATCTTCTTCTTGTGAGTTTTTTGAATTCCGCGTCATGAGAGGTCGGTACTAGCCTTCTTTCACATGATTGTGCAGTGTGCTTTTATATGTTGTGTTACTTGTACGGTAATGTTGCTTGATTTTAGTGAACTGCACAAATGGAGACAATACTTCCAATTTGTATGCGCACCATAATATCCCATTGAGGTAAGATAAGGATATTTCACAACTGTTGGCCTATATTTTGTCACTTTCATCAGAAAATTAATGTCGTTGTTTAGTGTTATACTTGTGCTCCCTAATTGACATGTCAAATCTTACATTGAAGGCAAAGCTTGTCTGTTATTGAACCAAGTGATGAAGGGGAAGAACAAGTGGAGGAAAAACAAAAATCAACTCCCGGTGTTGTAATGAAGCACTAGAACTATGAGGATAGAAGTAATGATATAGTTTTGCATCTTAATTTATTGCTATGGCTGGAACGAGCAATTGTTTTGCCACTGATTGGATGCCACTCTTAATGTAATATGTAATTATCTCTACTTGTGCAAACAGGGATCTTCTTTGAAGATACCATATATTTTAGTGGAACTGCACAAGAAGATGTTGGAAGCATTAAACTAATCGAGCAGTATATAGTAAGCATGGCAACCACAGTATATGGCAATAGATGGTTCTGGAAAAGTGCTTGATCTGTATGCTCTACACAATAAGCCTCCTGACAAAGGTTGCTACTCGCCCACTGATTTCATCCATATGATTGATCTTTGTCATCTCTATTAGATACTGTCATGAGAATGTGGTATTGTCCTTGAGAAGTGCTTCATCTGTGCTATTTTAAATATTTCCTGTACTTTTTTTTGAGCAAACAGGTATGCTAACATTTAGTTGTCCTCTTGTCTTGGCACAACATGATCATCCTCCTCTGAATAAGAATATGGAGTACGTGATGCGACTAGTTCTGATTATGCCAGGATAAAGAAGCCATGTCTATCTTCTCATCAGAAGGAGAAGCTAAAGGATGGTTACATTACTCCCCACAAGACCAAACTAACTTCAGCTCAGAAGGACTGACAGATCTCCATTTTGTTGCTGTGATGCGTATGTACAATGTTGTTCTAGGATTCATTCCGGTGAGTTCCATTTTTTAACGTGTGCCTGTTGAAACTATAATTCATGGTACATTTTGCTTTATACTAATCACTTTTTTTGTATTTGTGCAAATAGGGGGTGCTCAGCTTGATTTCAATGGGAACTGCACAAAATGTTCATGAATACATAGAATCATTCATTTGCACCACAAGAAAGGAGGTGGCAAGAAGTTCAAGGCATTGCAACATATAAGGGTGAAATCATACAAGCTACACGCTAATTTGGTTGATTTTGGTGGAACTGTACAAAAAGAACAGCTGGTTCATTTAGCACGAGGTGCCATGTCAATGTCCGAACTGATGGCAAACCCTGCCCATTCCCCAATCGTAGGCATTTGATATTTTGGAATGGGACAACCTTGTCAAATTTTGCTCATTGATGTTAGCAATAAGACATGCGTTTGATATTTTCGAATGGGATGCCCTTTGCTATCAGCAGCGCCGATTGATTTTTCTTTATTCTTTAGTTGTGAAGTTAATATTGGCTCTGAAATGTGAATCGCTGAGATGCATAATCATCGATTGTTTTGAATGTTCTCTATGAATTGCCAGGCCTGTGTGTTTGATTGCAATGTACAGGAACGCTAACAAGATGCTCAAACTCTTTGTACTCCCTTTGTTCCTTTTTACTTTGCACATTGTGAAAGTTCATACTTTTTTCTATTTGATTGGTCAAAGTCGAGATACTTTGATTGCAGACAAAACTTGTACGCAGACTAAAAAGGACCGGAGGGAGTACATGTGAAACTGCTGCAAACGAGGTGATCACCCTGGGAATAATGCTAGTACGTATTGTTTTGCATGTTCATCCAATGCCAGTGATACAAGAATTCGAACTAATCAAACTAAATTCATTCATACACGGTCAAATTTCATATAAACATGCCGGATTTCATTACATTTCATACATTCTTCAACTAAAAAGGGGTGCGCTGGAGGTATAATTAATTAACCAAAGCTACCCACCTGTGTCCGGCTGAGCCGAACAGAAGCTTCTTCTCCAGCGGACAAAGCTTCGGTGACTTAACTGCAGATGCAGTTGCGTAACTGACATGTGGCCCAGATGCCTGTTGGGCCCACGTGTCAGTCAGCTAACTGCACCAGCAGTTAAGTAAGCAGCGTCCTTCTCCAACATAGCTCTCCGACTCCACGTCGCCGCCAAGAAGCTAATCGGCCGTGAATGGTCAACCCGCCTAGATTGGCTTCAACCGGAGGGTAGAAGCAGTGCCCTTACTTGAACCTGAGCGGCGGCAACCTACCATGTTCTACTCTTCCTCGTTTTCTGTGTGGCGCGGCCTCGTTGGCAGCGGGGCGGGGCCTCGACGGAACCGGCGATGTCCTCTGTCTTGTTGCCGGCGGGGCGGCGCCTCGGCGGAGCGGGGGAAATCCTCCCCCTCATTGCCGGCAGGGTGGGGCCTCGGCTAAGCGGGTGATGTACTCTGCCTCGTTGTTGGCGGGGCGGGGCCTTGGCGGAGTAGGGCCTCCGCCTTGGTGCCGGTGGGACGGGGCCTCGGTGGAGCCGGCGATGTCCTCTATCTCGTTGTCGGCGGGGCGGCGCCTCGGTGGAGCGGGGGAAATCCTCCCCCTCGTTGCCGGCAGGGTGGGGCCTTGGCTGAGCCGGCGATGTCCTCTGCCTCGTTGTTGGCGGGGCGGGGCCTCGGCGTTGCTGGCAGTGTCCTCTGCCTCGTTGTTGGCGCCGCGGGGCCTCGGTTGGAGCAGGGCCTCATTGACGCCAGCGGTGCGGGGACTCGTCGGAGCCGGCATTGTCCTCTGCCTCGTCCTCGGTCTCACCAAACAGCGCCTCGCCCGCTTCGTCGCCCTCTTTGTAGGCAACCGCAGCCTCCGCCACCTGCATGCGGTACCGCCAGCGCTCGAGGCGGCCCTCGCGGGCGGAGCGGTACGAGTCGAGCAGCGCCTCTTGCTCCGCCTGCTGCACGGTGATCTGCTCCTTCGCCTGCAGGTGCTCCTGGAGGAGATGGTGGTTGTAGAAGGCATCGGCCTGTGCCTCCCGGAACTGCTCCTCACGCTTCAGACTCACTGTGTCCATGTATTTGGAACGGGCCTCGCCAATGGTCATGGTGCAATGCACCGGCGAGGATGGTGCAGAGGAGGGGGTTGGCGCCGGATCATCGACTACCATGTTATCCATTGGGACGTCGTCGTCCTCCGGCTGCCTGCCGGCTAGCCAGTCAGCAGCAATGATTGCCATCTCCTTGTGGTCCATCGTCCGCCCATCCCGAAGAGCGCTGGAGCACAAGGAAGCCATGGTGGGTAGTAGTGGTGTGGATAGGAGAAAGGGAACAGAGGCGGGTGACTGCAGTTATAGCCGGCGCAGCATTTTATATAGCAATGGTGGGCGGCGGAGGGACGGACGTGTGGCACCGGAATAGCAGCCTTGGCAACCGCGTATCATTAATGTGGGTGGCAGACGGATGGACGGACGGACGACACTTGTGTCGTTTGAAGGCGGAGCAATTGCCTTCACTGGGAAGCAGGGCGGGCGGCGCTGGCCGTTTTGGGCGGAAAGCGCGCGCGAGCAAGGGAGGCGGTGTAGGTGGGCCAGGGCAGTTAGACTCGTGCTTGGCAGCGGGTCGGTCTAGCAACCGAACATCTTGGCTCACCAATGAGCTTCGCCGAGCTGGCGGCGACAATCGAGCGATGGATGTAACCGACCAGAGCCGACACCACTGTCCAAGACGGTTCATGCCGTGTTTACCATAGAGCAAGTGCGGCCGCACTTCGACGCCCTAATGGCGGAAGAGCTACCAGCACAGGAGGACCTGTGCTGCAACCTCCTTGTCGGTGTCAAAACCGGCGGATCTCGGGTAGGGGGTCCCGAACTGTGCGTCTAGGCGGATGGTAACAGGAGACAAGGGACACGATGTTTTACCCAGGTTCGGGCCCTCTTGATGGATGTAAAACCCTCGTCCTACTTGATTAATATTGATGATGTGTATTACAAGAGTGGATCTACCACGAGATCAAGGAGGCTAAACCTAGAAGCTAGCCTATGGTATGATTGTTGTAATGGAGGTTATGTCCTACGGACTAAAGCCCTCCGGTTTATATAGACACCGGAGAGGGCTAGGGTTACACAGAGTCGGTTACAATGGTAGGAGATCTACATATCCGTATTGCCAAGCTTGCCTTCCACGCCAAGGAAAGTCCCATCCGGACACGGGGCGGAGTCTTCAATCTTGTATCTTCATAGTCTTGGAGTCCGGCGGACGATGATAGTCCGGCTGTCCGGACACCCCATAGTCCAGGACTCCCTCAGTAGCCCCTGAACCTGGCTTCAATGACGATGAGTTCGGCGCGCATAATGTTCGGCAAGGCGGGTTCCTCTTTTGAATAATCCAGAGAAGATTATGAACACCCGGATAGTGTCCGGCTCTGCAAAATAAATTCCACATTCCACCGTAGAGAGAATAATATATACACAAGTTCAATCTGCTGACGTATTTTGCGGCGTGATGTCACACCACTACCAAGCATTTACTTGAATCGTTTTTTATCATACCATCTCAGCGCGTTTAGCGAAGTGGTTTCCTTGGCACGTCTTGTCGAAGCAGAGATCATGTTCCCCTTATTCTGGGATTCTCATCAATACGGGCGTGGGTAACCCAACCGCGCCTGTGGGGACCCCGACTCATAAGTCGAGATCACCGAATGCACGTGTATAGTGATCCGAGAGATCAATGCTCACTGAACACACCGAAGCTGAATAACAAGAGTCTTACATCCATACATACCGTCTTACACAAATTGTGACCATTATGGTCAAGTCTTACATTGATAAAGCCTTAAGGGCTGAACATCAAATGAAACATAAGCAGCGGAAATCGTCATCGATAAGTAGAACCCATGCCATCTGCCATAACCCTACAGCATTACGACCGGAAGCGTCCTAGTTAGCATGTTCGTCTCCAAAGAACTCTTCTTGAACTCCGGTTCTTCCATGCCCGGTCAATTAAATAACCAATGGCAAGCCAATGAGTACTTTGAATGTACTACTTAAGCAACCCATGTTTTGGTTCAAGATGTAACAATGCATGATATAGGTAGATTTTTGCAGAAAGCTAGTTTTGAGTGCAATGACATGTTCAACAACTTGTAAGACATGCATCAAGAGAATTCAAGTAACCATGAGGACAGGTTACAGATATCAACATAAATAGAGTGGGCAACAACCCACTTAACGGAAACAGAGTGGGCACCAACCCATCTCAATCATGTCAAGTCCCTTGACTTGACCCAAGTCATCTCATCATCACACACACTTGGTTTGTAAACAAGTGGACGTAGCCCAAGAGCGGTTACCCAACTGTCCTTGACCGTGGACAGGGCTATTCGAATAGTTTTACACTCTGTAGAGGTTGCACACTGTACCCACAAGATCCGGGGAACTTCCATGTCAGCCACGACCCGCGGTACCTCAAGTACCCGGGGTAAGCACCCGATCACTACCTTTCCCTAGACGACACTAACATGGAGTGCACTCGATTAGCGAGAACCCCGTGCCCAACATTTCACATAACACTTTCTTGGAGCCTCGCTCCCATAATTATCACATACCACCGCACGGGTACCAGCGGTGTGTCTGGTGCCTGTGAAAACAGTCATGGCCGCCCTACAGCACGACCCGTCCCCGAGAGAGAGCACCAACTCTCCCCCGTCACTAGTAATGCGGGCTCCAAGCTAGTATCGGCCTAGGTAATCAATAATGCCCTTTCCCATATAAGGGTAGAGTGGTTGCGCATGTAAGGTTGGAATAACGGTCGCAACTTCGACCAATCCGTTTTGAAAACAACACACACCTTCCTCGGTACACCACTTCGTCATCAAGTGGTTACCCATCTCATCATCTCCCTCGGGCATAAGTGGCACCCGACGGGGTTTTCGAAAAGTCCTTTGAAAAATACTTTGCTTCCTTCATCATGCACATACCCGTCCCTTTTTGCGTAGCATCTACTTTAGCATTCTATCTACTCCCACCGGCATAACCCTCATAAGAAGGTAGGGCCATGCACAATGCAAGTATCAACGAGGAAGTAACAGAGGCAACCAACCCACGTGGTTCACCATCACATCATGATTCCGATGCAACAATAATAAAGGGCATATGACATGGACAAAAAGGGTTTCATAGACATGGTCAAAGGGCTGCTTGCCTGGTTCATCACAGTCTTGAAATCTTCTGGTCCTTCTCCAAGTACTCCGTCTACTTCGTCAACTATCGTCGAAAGCAACCATAATAATCAACACAATAAGGCAGGAAATAAAAGTGCTCTAAAAATATGAGTGGGACTTTTCTAGGATACCTCTGGTCATATGAGGGATGACCAAAGTGGTTTCATTGGGATTTGATGAATGGGTATCTCTGAACATTTTGATATGGTGGAATCAAGGGGTTTATGGATTTGCAAGAAGTGTACAGAAATATATATTTGAAAAATGAGCAAGGCACCCATTTAACAAAAGGTGATTTTAGAAGCGTCTAGGAATTTGTTTCACAGGATTTGGAGTTGAGATGATTTTCCTTTGAATTTGCAAAGTTGTCAAATATGAAGAAATGGCTCATTATTTTGTGGGGTACAGAAAGTATTAATAAAAATGTCCATAAATTAAGTTATTAACTTAGATGCATCTAGGAATTTGAATCATGGCATTTGGATCAAATATGAGCCCTCTGTGATTTCCTAAAGTTTATGACACAGATGGAAAAATGGAATTTGATAAATGTTTATGAAGGGAAAGTTTCTGGAAAAATGTGCAAATAGCACCATGTGAAAGCTCATGATTTATGGAGTCATAAGAAATTTGAATCATCAAATTTGGAGCTCTGTTGAATTGTTTGTGGATTTTTGAAGTTGACTGGAAAAAGAAAAAGACCAAGGTTTTACCGAAACGGGCTGGATCTGGGCGGCGGCGGCGCGCTCTGGGCGAGGGATAGCTGACGGGTCGGCCCAGCCAGAGCCGTGGGAGAAGAGGCCACGTCGGCGTGCTTGCTCGGGGCGCCTTGCATGGGAGGCGGTAACGGCGAAGCCGTCTCCACTTAAACGGGCGGGCCGCGCCACTGGTCGCCGACGCCTGGGCCCGCTGTGTCGGGTTCATCCCAACCTCCCAGCAGCGCGGGCAGGCGACAAAGGAGGTGAGGCTAGGCAGTGCAGGCGCTCTCCCGGCGACTGGGCCACCTCCGGCGACGCCCGGCGCGACGAACGCCAGAGGTTATGCCGCACCCACCCGTGGGTGGCATGGTCTCCCCGAGGCACCGTGCTGAGCAGGGCACTGGCCGCGGAGGACGAGGCTGACAGTGAGATTAGGGGCACGGTGCTGCGGCCGTGGAGAAGAAGAAATGGAGTCCGGGAGAGGGCCGTGGGGGAGTGGGTGATGCTCTGGTGCAGGTAGGAGGATGAGAGGAGCACCGGAGAGCTCAAATTTGAGCGGTGGCCGGTGGCAAGATTTCCAGCCATGGAGGTGGATGGGGGCACTAGGGGAGGAATGGATGGGCCAGGGGAGCATACGGGAGAGACAGAGAGAGAGAGCCAAAGGACTCCAGAGAGAGGCCTCGGGCGGCCTTATATGGCGAGGCGATGGTGCACCGCGGGTTCATGCACCGGCGAGCTCGTGCTCGTCGCTACGGGCCACGGGAGCTCGTCGCGGTGTGTCTGGGGTGTTCCTGGATTCGGTCCAGAGCTAGGGGAGAGAAGAGAGAGAGCAGGGGAGGGCCAGAGCATCGCGCGTGTGAGCCGCACCATTGGCGCGCTCAGGCGGCCTTTGTTTGCTAGCGCGGAGGCGCGGGGAGGAGGAGAGAGGAGGGGGCCGACCGCTTAGCGTGTTGCGGACGCTGAGGCACCTCGACTGGCGCGAGGGGGAGGCTCGAGGTGGACGGGAGCGCCGTGTCAACGGTCGGGAGCACGCTGACGTGCTCCAGAGCGCGTCTTTGGCCGGCATGACATGCCTTTTTGCGAAATGGGCGCGGCCACTTGTGTCTGGAGGCTACAGGGGGGAGTAAACAATGGGAAAGTGGCATTGGATGCCGTGGAACATGCCAGGAGTGAGAGAGAGATGAGAAAGGGAGGGAAAAGTGGCTGTCCAGACGAGAAAAATGGGGTTTCCACCCCCTTAATCATGGCTTCTCGGGCACGGAAAGATGCAGGGGTTAGAGGAGGACCAGATGGGGCAGTGGGAAAAAGATCAGCTCATGGAGATTAGTGGAAGTGGACAAAACATACATTTTTAGTTTCTGCCAGAAGGTGTTTGATGTAGGTTTGGGCAAGAAAATAATTTCCACTTGCCATGAGACTCCACTGGGTGAGATGTCACACATAATTAGGGCCTTCCACCCATTTTGAGCTTATTTGGACAAAGTTGCCAATGCAACTTTTGCAAACCCTAAAAATTGGCAGGAATGGACTTGTGTAGATCCAGTTGAGCAGATCACTTCTCCTTGATGCACCACTTGGTGTGGTGGCCTCATTTAGTCATTTGATCATGCTCACAAAAGTTGGGGTCATGGAGAGAAAGTTGGTTGTACAAAGTAGTTCAAATTTGATTCTGGTGAGAGAGGGTTTTGGGGCACTTTGATCAATATAACTTGTTCTCCAACTTGTGCCACTTGGTCTAGATGAATAATTAGACCATTGGAGAATGTTCACCAGGTTTGAAAATATTTGGACATGTTTGGCAATGTAAAGTTGCTCAAACTTCAAAATGGGCAGAAATGGTTTTGAGAGGATTTGATGATGTTATCTTGTTCTCCAAGATATGGTACTTGGCAAGATCACCAAATATGTCATAAGTGACATGATATAATTTTCTTGGGATTTTTGGGGAATATTTCCTTTGTAAATATTTCAAAAGCTTGAAATATCTAGAAAGGGTTTTTGAGGAATTTGACCAATATTTTGAACATGACCATGTGTTGAAACTCTTATATATGGACAATATATGTCCACTGAGTTTCACTGATTTTTGTCAAATATTTTTGAAGCAATAAAATAATTTTTCCCTATTAAAGACCATTTCTGGCCTTAAGAAAAAGCTTGTAAATAAAATAGGAAAATAACTTTCAAAATTATATTTTTGTGGTTTCTGGGTATCCTATATCTAATAGGAGTAAAATATATTTTAGAAAGATTTTTACTGCCTTAATTAAGTACTTGCGAAGCAAACCTCAATTCAGGGGTTTTGAAAAACAAATTTTTGAAAATACTATTTGGCCAAATTATTTTTGTAATAAAATATTTTTATGTCCTATACACATGGCATGATCATTGGTTCAAGAGTTTGGAGCAAGGAGATGAAGTATAGGAGTTGGAGGTTTTATTTGATTTTTAGAGCACTTGCAAACAGCAGTCAAACATTCAATCAAAGCAAAGACAAAACACTCAAAAGTTTTTGTCAAACCACATTTTAGCATGATTTATTAGCTTAAGTGTTGTGCCATGAAAATCAGGGTGTGACAGCGCCCGTCGCCAAGCCTCCTCTATCGAAGGCGAATCCCGAACGGTCACGGGGACGGCTCTTGGTATTCCCCTTCTTTATAACAGGACCAAGGCTCATTCTTTTCTTCAATCTTCCACCGAATCTTCTACTTGCTCCAAGTTCCAACACCCAGAGCCCCATATTCGAGTGCTTCAGACCTTCAACAATGTGCGGCTCCGACCATCAGGGCCGGTGGGTGCCCTCCTCCGTCACGGAGGAGGACGTGCTAAAGCTGCGTGAGGCCAAGTACCTGTCTTACGAGGTTTCGCACAGGCTGCCTGCCGAAGGGCAGGCCATCCCCACCCCCGAGCCCGGCGAGTATGTCGTCTTTGTATCCCACCTCCTTTGGGGTTTAGGCTTCCCGACGGATCCTTTTGTGACAGGGCTCATGTTCTACTATGGGTTGGAATTCCATGACTTGACTCCGGAGTCCATCCTCCATATCTCCGCATTCATCGTTGTCTGCGAAGCCTTCCTCCGCGTCACCCCCCACTTCGGCCTGTGGCTGAAGACCTTTAATGTGGAGCCGAAGATGGTCGGGGCGCTGTCGATCGGCGGGCAGCCAGTGGCGGAGGGCCGATGCCCCGTGGCCTGAGGGCTCCTTCCAAGAGGATCTCGGCTTATGGCAGCAGGTGTGGTTCTATATCACCGCTCCGAGGGGTGGCGGCGAAGCCGCCGCCTCCGTTCCTTCGGGACCTCCACGACGGTTGATGTCGTGGGTCAACCGAGGGCTCAATTGGGGCCGTCAAAGACGTGCCCCTATTGCGAGGCCGTTTGAGACCTCCAAGCGAGGGAGATCGATCTGGTCGTGGTGATGCAGGTGATGCTAATTAGGCGTCTCCTGCCCTGCAAACGCCGTCCTCTCCGGCTATGGGAGTTCAACCCGGAGGGACCACGGATTCTCCAACACTTCATGGGTACGACACCCGTGGAGATGTACAAATTGTTCTTCGGACCACAAGTGGCGTGTCCGGAATTGACCGAGGATGCCGGCCTAAGCTGCAATCGCCCGGATACCCAAGTAAGTAGCTCCGTGTTCGGACGTACCATTTGTTTGCTTTTCATAATTCGCTTTTTAACCCGATATCCTCCAACAGGAGTGGATTGCGCAAGCAAAGCTGATAAGGTGTCCGGCCCCACTCCCAGAGACCGCACCGGAGCCCGTGCTGGTCAGAATGTTGGAGGTTGCGCCTTCAGAAGAAGGCGAGGGGGAGAACAAAGGAGCTACAGCCCCGCCAAAGGGGGCGCTTGAAGAGGGGGGGATCGAGAATCCCTCCCTCCAGGGGGAGAAGAGGACCGCCTCCGAAGACCCGGAGGCCAAAGCCCCTAAGCGGGGTAAGAAATCTTCGCCGGAGGGTCCTGCATCCGGGGAGGCCCCGGCCGCACAGTCTTCTCTAAAGAATCAGCCCTCTAGCGAGCCGTGAGTAGGAAAAGGGGAATTCATTAATATAAAACATCCCTATTTGTGCTTCTGAGGGTAACCGAAATTTTTACCTTGTAGTTCGGAGCTTCAACCTTCTCTGATGAGCTCGTCTTCGGGGGATCTTCGTCCGGAGATGATGGAGAGCGAAACACCTCCGTCTACTGCGCTGTCGGATAGGGCGGACGAGCCTGAGGTGTCGCCCCGGAGGGCATCCCCGAGTCCGGCCGAGCCGAAGAGTTCGGCGCCGACTAGTGTTCGTCCGGGGGAGCTGAAGGATCTGCTTGAGAGGGCGTCCGTCTCAGAAGATCACCGTGCGTTGATGAGCATGGTGATCGGAAGGATTTCGTCCGCTGAAAGCGGATTGCACAATGCTGTTAGGAGTTTGCTGGCGGGGTTTGAGGTACGTAAAAACGACGCGCCTTTTTGACTGTTTTGCACATGAACATGCGCCCTGTATAGATAGTAGCCCCTGAGACTCGGTAGGTTGTCGAAAGCGACAGCGTGCCGAGGATCAAAATCGCAGGTGTTTGAGTGTCGCCTTTCCTATGCAGGTGGCGGATAGTCCGGGGGCTAGCCCGACTGATGGAGTTGCCGAATTAATGCGGCAACTTGATGTAGCGGATGCGGACATCGCGCTAGTCAACAGGTGACTTGACGAGTCGCAAGGTAAATTGATTCTCTGCAGTCACCTATTAAGGGAGCAGAAGCTCACCTCTTACAATATTTATGCTTGACGCAGATGGTGCGGCTGCTGTGGAGAGCCTTCGGGCAGAACTTGCTCAAGCCAAGGAGCAGGCCAGAAGAAGCAACACGGCTGCCTCGAGGGCGGCCGAGGACTTAGAAGCCGAAAGGGCTGCACACTGCCGGAGCAGGGAAGAGGTGGCCGAATTGGCCGTTAAATTGAAGGATGCTACCGACCACAATGAGGCTCTTGAAAAGGAGCGCCTATCGGAGCGATAAGACCTAGTGAAGGCCACCGCCGAAGCCAAGGATGCCCGTTCTACAATGCGGGCTATGAAGGAGGAGCTGCGCCAGGCCGGAGACATTGTGGCTGGCAAGCCTTTTTTGCTACACCGCAGGTTTATGGATTCAATGTATGCTCAGCTTGGCCAGTTGTGGGGTCCGGAGGATCCATATATGGACTTAGCGGCAAGTGCGGCGGATGCCGTTATGCACTTCCGGAGTCAGAAGGATCACAAGACGGAAGAGCTGTTTTGGTCTCAATTCCATAGTCCGGATCGTTCACTTCCGCTGACCGATCAGTTGGCCGAATGGGCTGAGCTGAACAGGCTGTCCGAACTTGCCATGACGGATGTCGTGGCTCATGTCTGGCCAGAGAGGCCCAAGGCGACGAGCTATTTTGGCTTATTGCAGCAATTTCTTGGGGCGGTGCCGCATATCAAGGAGATGAAGCGGTCGGCCTGCATAGAGGGTGCGCGGATGGCCCTTGCCCGTGTGAAGACACATTGGACAGAGATGGATGCCGCCGCTGTAGCAACCCAGGGTTCGGACGAAAGCCGTTTACCCGCCGAGCACTATTTTGGTGAACTTATGCGTGGTGCTCGTGTAATAGAGTCGCAGTGCTCGAAAAATGTCAAGTTCAAATGAACGTTTGTAAAATAATGGTTATGATATAATCGTTTTTTATATTTGTGCGTTCCAAGTATTGAAATATCTCCTATGCGGCCGTTGATGTATACATGTGTATAACCTGAAAGATGGCAGTCTTCGGCTTCAGCCCCCACGCACAAGGTACGGGGGTGTTCGCAAAAATAGCGCATTTTCACATTTAATCCGATGTCTCGGTCCTGTTAAGGAGGTGGTAGCATAGCAAACGAGGCAATCCGGACTATAATGCTTTATCACTTTCACTTAGCCATTCGAGATCGAGGGTGGGGCTACGATATAGCCCCTGGGGGCACCACGCTCTCCGAATTCGGGGCGTGTATGTGCCTGACCGGGAAACGGCCCTTCGTCAAAGCGGAGGAATTCTAAACATTCCAGTGGTCGATCGAGTGGTTGACCAGTCTCTCGCTATATCATGAGAGTCAGTTTTCGGCTTTCTCTACTGAGGTGCTCGCCCAGCCGAACTGGGGCACAATCGCAGATAGTTCTCCACAGTGCGCGTTAGCCGATGATACGGAACGTAAGGCAGCAAAACACAGGAGCCGGGCAAACCCAACACTTGACCAAAGACATGATTCGGAGCTGATGCATATAAGGCCTAACTCGAGACGCCGAACACTCCCTAAGGTGTTCGGTCTTTAGAGTAATGGGCGAAACAATGCCCTAAGCCCCTCGTGTCCAGGTATGGGCAGGGTCCTCTGACGTGGCCGATGCAAAAACGTCAGGATCCACTCTAGTTATAATGAGAAACCAGGGGATTATAATAACAAGAGACAGTAAAAAAGGTTTACGTAGGGTCTTAATCTGAAAAGAATCCTTGTCATGGGTCCCTACTGCACGTCTGCGCCTGTGTCTTCGTTGTGCCGTTATCCTGGACGGGTGTGCACGTTGTTCATCTGTAAAAAGATAGGAACTTAGTTTGAAAGGAAATCGTGCAAAAAAATGTATCTGAAAAATAGTAATATGTAAAGCGGAGTCTATGTTAGCTCATTGTTGCTTATACGCTCAGCCCCTTGTGAAGGGGCGTGCGGCTAGGGAGCCCCTAGCTTATTTGTGCCGGACTCGTCTAGCCGTGTCCGGGGTCTTTACATGACCCTCGCAATGAAATGATGCCACGTGGACCAGGCATTTTAAGTGTAAGAGACGCGTAATGTGGTATGGCGTTGAAGCGGACAAAAGCTTCACGTCCCAATAGTGCTTGATAGCCACTCTCGAATGGGGCGACATGAAAAATTAGTTTTTCGCGTCGGAAGTTGTTCGGTGACCCGAACACAACTTCTAGTGATAAGGAGCCCGTGCACTTGGTGTAAGGGCCTGGCGTTACTCCTTTAAAGGAGGTGCGGCTATGTTGAATTTTAGTAAGGTCTATCCCCAACTTGCGGATTGTGTTTGGATATAGCAGGTTTAGATCGCTGCCTCCATCCATCAGGACTTGTGTAAAATGTAGTCCGTCGATTATAGGATCCAATATCAGTGCAGTCCATCCTGCATTCCGAATACTTCTGGAGTAATCCAGGTGGTCGAAAGTGATTGGTTTTGACATCCAATCTCGAGGTCCCGCTGGGGTGGACCTTGCGAGACCCGTCTTGGCGGGTACCGCATTGTTTTTCCGCATTATCACATGAAGTGAGTTTACTGCTTTGACTTCTTGTGGGAAAGTCTTTTGTTTTCCGGTGCTCTGCTTGTGGGGTTTATCATCATCATCACTTGATGCGTCGAGCCCCTTGTGTTCGGCATTTAGTCGGCCGGACTGTTTGAAAACCCAACAATCTCGGTGGGTGTGGTTTGCAGGCCTTCCGGGGGTACTATGGATATGACATATCCGACCCAAAATTTTGTTTAAGTTGGATAGCTCATCACTATTATCCTTAAGAGGTAGTGTTTTGTTGTTTGGCCGCGAGCTTTTGAATCCGGCGTTGACCGCCGTGTTCTTTGGGCTTTTTTCTTTATTCCGGCGCTGATCCTTTTTGCGCCGTGATTTTCCGTTTCCATCTCTACTCTCGGATGTACTCGGGTCGCTGGTGCTGCATCTTGCTAGCCAGCTGTCCTCCCCCGCGCAAAAGCGGGTCATGAGGCTTGTTAGCGCGGACATCGTCCTTGGCTTCTCTTGGCCGAGGTGTCTGGCAAGCCACTCATCTCGGACGTTGTGTTTAAAAGCTGCTAAGGCTTCGACGTCCGGACAGTCGACTATTTGGTTCTTTTTAGTAAGGAACCTGTTCCAGAATTTGTGCGCTGACTCTCCGGGCTGTTGAGTTATATGACTTAGATCATCTGCATCCGGAGGGCGGACATAAGTCCCTTGAAAATTTGCTCTAAACGTCCCTCAAGCTCTTCCCAACTTCCAACAGTGTTTTCTGGGAGGCTTTTGAGCCAATGATGGGCTGGCCCTTTGAGCTTGAGGGGTAAATATTTTATGGCGTGGAGATCGTCTCCTCTAGCCATGTGTATGTGTAGTATATAATCCTCTATCTAGACTCCGGGGTCTGTTGTTCCGTCGTAAGCCTCTATGTTTATGGGTTTAAACCCTGCTGGGAATTCATGATCCAGCACCTCATTGGTGAAACATAGTGGGTGTGCGGCGCCCCTGTATTTGGGTGTGCCGCTGTCTTCGAACACTTGACGTGTTGTGCTGCTTCCTGGGGCCCTCTTTTTTGGCCCGTAAATGGACTTGGTTGGGCCATCTATTTTCCCAGGGTCATTAGTCGCCTTATGTGCGGCGCCGCTTGTAGATTTTTGCCTGGCATCTGGTCGTCTATCCGGCCAGGCGGCCTCTTTTTTTTTGACTGTGAGGGCTCTATGGCTTCCTCGTCAAATTCTGGCAGCAGCTTGCGCTTCGGATAGCTCTTTGATTGGTGGTCATTGCCATATTTGTCTGCGGTCTTGAGTACTTTGTTCCACCTCATTCTGAGTATGTCTTCCGCTGTTTTGAGCTTCCGTTTTTCTCTCTTCAAGCTTCTCGCGGTGGCGACGAGTCTTCTGTGAAGGTTTTTATGCTTCGGTGGTATGTCCGGCGTGAGGTCGTCCAGACTGTTGGTTTCGCCGGGATTGGATTGATTATCTGGTTCGCCCTGTTCGGACGACTGCTTGGTTGCATGTTCGTCGTCCACTGGTTTGCCCTGCTCTAACGCTGGGTCATTAGGAGTGTTGTCTTTGTCGAGGCGGGGTTTAGGGTGGCGTTTGCGTTGCCGCTTTGGTTGTTTATCGGCGGGATTATCCTTAACCACACCCCGTTGTTCCTCGTCGTCGCTTCCTTTTGGGGTATCCACCATATATACGTCATGTGTCCAGGTGGTCTTCCAGTGCCCTGTAGGCGCTGGTTCTTGATTGTCTCCGTCATCGTCGTCCATACCGTCGATGTCTTCGGAGTCATAGTCTAGCATGTCTGTTAGATCATCGACAGCGGCTACAAAGTGGGTGGTGGGAGGGCTTTGAATTTCTTCGTCGTCCGCATCCCAACCATCCTGGCCATAGTCCGGCCCGGTCTCTCCGGATATCGAGAGATGCTTTAGCAAATTTAGGATGTCGCCAAAAGGCGAGTGCTGAAAGATGTCCGCCGCGGTGAACTCCATGATCGGCGCCCAATCGGATTCGATTGGCAGAGGCGCCGGAGGTTCGAGTCCGGCAGGAGTCCGGCACCTCGAGTCACGAGCTTTACAAGGGGCGAGGTTAGTGTTCGGCTCCATCGCCGTGGAAGGTGCAGCCCGAGGCGGTGTCCAGCCACCGGTCCCCGATCTGGGCGATCGGCTCGGGCCGAGGGCCGAGCGGATTCGTGTCGGACCACCAAGGCACCTTTGTCGCGGCAGAGCTAAATCATGCCCATCGTGATAGCGCGCAAGCACGCCGGTGGGGCTCGAGTCCATCGAAGATCAAGTCCCCGCGATATCGGCCGTGAAGTTTAGGCTTCGAACTGACCGATGGCGGGCGTGGTTTCGATCTGCTCGGATGGCCACGTGAGTTGGCCCACAGTCTGGCCGCCGAATCTGAAGATCTGTCCGGGACAAAAGTCTCACCACGACGGCGTTGTTGGTTGAAGAAGCCATCGAGCCTATCGGTGACAACACAGAGGAACTCTCAATGAAAGCACCAATGTCGGTGTCAAAACCGGCGGATCTCGGGTAGGGGGTCCCGAACTGTGCGTCTAGGCGGATGGTAACAGGAGACAAGGGACACGATGTTTTACCCAGGTTTGGGCCCTCTTGATGGAGGTAAAACCCTACGTCCTGCTTGATTAATATTGATGATGTGTATTACAAGAGTGGATCTACCACAAGATCAAGGAGGCTAAACCCTAGAAGCTAGCCTATGGTATGATTGTTGTAATGGAGGTTATGTTCTATGGACTAAAGCCCTCCGGTTTATATAGACACCGGAGAGGGCTAGGGTTACACAGAGTCGGTTACAATGGTAGGAGATCTACATATCCGTATTGCCAAGCTTGCCTTCCACGCCAAGGAAAGTCCCATCCGGACACGGGACGGAGTCTTCAATCTTGTATCTTCGTAGTCTTGGAGTCCGGCGGTCGATGATAGTCCGGCTGTCCGGACACCCCCTAGTCCAGGACTCCCTCACTCCTTCTCCTCAACGAGCACCGCTGAACAAGCGAACGACTATGCCATCGCGGACATGTGGCCCTATCATCATAGCTTCCTGAATGAGCAGCTGGCGCTATATCAGACCATCCGTAGGGCCCCGATAACCCACGGGTATAGGGGATCACAACAGTTTTCGAGGGTAGAGTATTCAACCCAAATTTATTGATTCGACACAAGGGGAGCCAAAGAATATTCTCAAGTATTAGCAGTTGAGTTGTCAATTCAACCACACCTGGATAACTTAGTATCTGCAGCAAAGTATTTAGCAGCAAAGTTGTACAGAAATAACGGTAATAGTGGCAATAGTAACAGTAGCAGTTTTGTAGTAGTTGTAACAGCAGCAACGGTAAAGTAAATAAGCAAAGCACAACATGTGAAAAGCTCGTAGGCATTGGATCAGTGATGGATAATTATGTCGGATGCGATTCCTCATCTAATAGCTATAACATAGGGTGACACAGAACTAGCAATGTAATGTAGGCATGCATTCCGAATATAGTCATATGTGCTTATGGAAAAGAACTTGCATGCCATCTTTTGTCCTACCCTCCCGTGGCAGCAGGGTAATAATGGAAATTAAGGGATATTAAGGCCTCCTTTTAATAGAGTACCGGACCAAAGAATTAACACATAGTGAATACCTGAACTCCTCAAACTATGGTCATCACCGAGAAGTATCCCGGTTATTGTCACTTCGGGGTTGTCGGATCATAACACATAATAGGTGACTATAGACTTGCAAGAGAGGATCAAGAACTCACATATATTCATGAAAACATAATAGGTTCAGATCTGAAATCATGGCACTCGGGCCCTAGTGACAAGCATTAAGCATAGCAAAGTCATAGCAACATCAATCTCAGAACATAGTGGATACTAGGGATCAAACCCTAATAAAACTAACTTGATTACATGGTAAATCTCATCCAACCCATCACCGTCCAGCAAGCCTACGATGGAATTACTCATGCACGGCGGTGAGCATCATGAAATTGGTGATGGAGGATGGTTGATGATGACAACGGCGATGAATTCCCCTCTCCGGAGCCCCGAACGGACTCCAGATCAGCCCTCCCGAGAGAGATTAGGGCTTGGCGGCGGCTCCGTATCGTAAAACGCAATGAAACTTTCTCTCTTATTTTTTTCTCCGCGAAAGCCAATATATGGAGTTGGAGTTGAGGTCGGTGGACGTCTGGGGGGCCCATGAGGCAGGGGGCGTGCCTAGGGGGAGGGGGCATGCCCCCACCCTCGTGGACAGGGTGTGGGCCCCCTGACGCTAATTTGTTCGCCAGTATTTTTTATTAATTCTGAAAAGTTGCTCCCTGGATTTTCAGGTCATTCCGAGAACTTTTATTTCTGCACAAAAATAACACCATGGCAGTTCTGCTGAAAAAAGCATCAGTCCGGGTTAGTTCCATTCAAATCATGCAAGTTAGAGTCCAAAACAAGGGCAAAAGTGTTTGGAAAAGTAGATACGACGGAGACGTATCAACTCCCCCAAACTTAAACCTTTGCTTGTCCTCAAGCAATTTAGTTGACAAACTGAAAGTGATAAAGAAAAACTTTTACAAACTATGTTTGCTCTTGTTATTGTAAATATGTAAAGTCAGCATTCAAGTTTTCAACAAAGATTATGAACTAACCATATTCACAATAACTCTTAGGTCTCATGTTTACTCATATCAATGGCATAATCAACTAGCGAGCAATAATAATAAAACTCAGATGACAACACTTTCTCAAAACAATCATAATATGATATAACAAGATGGTATCTCGCTAGCCCTTTCTGAGACTGCAAAAGATGAATGCAGAGCACCTTTAAAGATCAAGGACTGACTAAACATTGTAATTCATGGTAAAAGAGATCCAGTCATAGTCATACCCAATATAAACTAATAATAATGCATGCAAATGACAGCGGTGCTCTCCAGCGGATGCTTTTTAATAAGAGGGTGATGATTCAATGTGACGCCCTCGATTCCATCGTACACTAATCATACACGCAAATGTGTACGATCAAGATCAAGGACTCACGGGAAGATATCACAACACAACTCTAGACACAAATTAAAATAATACAAGCTTTATATTACAAGCCAGGGGCCTCGAGGGCTCGAATACATAAGTGTAGGATCAGAAGTATGTCTAGAGGGGGGGTGATTAGACTACTTGACAACTTAAAAACTTAGCCTTTTGATTAGAGTAGGTTTTTAGCAAGTTCACAATGATGACCAAGTCAAGAATCACCCTACACATGCAATTCTAGAGTTGTGGCAGTGGAAAGTAAATTGCACGTATAGTAAATGAGAGGTGGAGAAGAGCAAACGCAATTTGGAGACACGGAGATTTTTCTCGTGGTTCCGATAGGTGGTGCTATCGTCAATCCACGTTGATGGAGACTTCAACCCACGGAGGGTAACGGCTGCGAGAGTCCACGGAGGGCTCCACCCACGAAGGGTCCACGAAGAAGCAACCTTGTCTATGCCATCATGGCTTACGCCCACGGAGGACTAGCCTTACTCGGGGTAGATCTTCACGAAGTAGGCGATCTCCTTGCCCTTACAAACTCCTTGGTTCAACTCCACATCATGACGGAGGCTCCCAAGTGACACCTAACCAATCTAGGAGGCACCACCCTCCAAAAGGTAATAGATGGTGTTGGTGATGATGAACTCCTTGCTCTTGTGCTTCAAATGATAATCTCCCCAACACTCAACTCTCCTCACTGATTTGGCTGTGGTGGAGGAAGGGATTGAGTGGAAAGCAACTTGGGAAGGCTAGAAATCAAGTTCCATATGGTGGGAGTGGAGCGACTTGATCTCAACACAAGGGTAGGTAGTTTTCTTCTCAGAAATGTAAGGTAGGAGTGGTAGTTCTTTCTGATGGCTCTCTCCACGAATGAAGAGGAGGTGGAGGGGTATTTATAGCCTCCACACAAAATCCAACCGTTACACACATTTGACCAATCTCGGTCAGACCGAAGTTGACAACTCGGTGGGACCGAAAGTTCAAATCTTGTGAGCGTTGGGATTTTCAGTGGGACCGAAAATACAATCTCGGTTAGTCCGATTCTTCCAAAGTCTAGGGTTTGCCAATCTCGGTGGGACCGACTTTCTCATCTCGGTGACACCGATTTGAGTCTGAAGGTTCTGAAGCTTGGCAACACCAATTTCGGTATGACCAAGTTTGGAATCGGAAAATCCGAAATTCTTAGGGTTTGGCTATATGGTGAGGTGGTTCATCTCGGTGTGGTGAGTTTGGAATCGGTGGGACCGAGATTACTTATGGGTTTATGTTGGAATGAAAGATTGCTGATAGTTTGAGAGATAAATCACTAAGCACTTAGAGCAACGGATCATCATCATAACCTCATCCCTTTTAATAGTATTGGCTTTCCTATGGACTCAATGTGATCTTGGATCACTAAACCAAAAATGGAGTCTTGAGCTTTTGCCAATGTTTTCCTTAGCATTTTGAGGGTCCACATCATCGGTCATTGCCATACCCATATCACTGAACTTTCTGAAATATTCTCAAGAAATAATTAGTTCAATGATATATATGTTGTTATTAATTACCAAAACCACCGGGGATTAGTTGCACTTTCAATCTCCCCTTTTGGTAATTGATGACAACATATAGATCAAAGCTTCGACAAATGATATAATCAATGAATAACATAAATAAGCTTTGAGAAGTATGTGATAAGCAAGAGCTCCCCCTAAATTTGTGCATTATTTAAGATTTGCGTTTGAATGCAAATGCACAATCGATTAGGATCATGGGTTACTCTTCCATGTCACATACATTTTGGTGGAGCGCACAAAATGATAAGAATGAATAACATGCACCCAATCACCAAGACATGAGTAAGTGATCATACAAGATATGAATGGAATATGATAGACATTAAGCACACATTAAGCATAGTATGATCAAGCACTCATCAAGATAGAGCAAACGTAGTGTCAAACACACGAAATGTCTCAAAGAACTCAAAAATTTCTCAAGGAAAACCGCAAACGAAAGAGCAAAAATGAGCACTCTCTCTCTCGAAGTCCTATGATCTATACAATTTCTCCCCCTTTGGCAACAAGTTACCAAAAAGTTCGAAAGGTATAGAGCTAATCGTCACTAGGGACTCTGCTGGCGGCTCCTGTCTGCGTCGATGGAGTGGAGATAGCTGCATCTGCAAAAGCTTCTGCTGAAGTCTGTGGAGCTGGAGGAGTGGATACTGGAGCTGGTCTTTGGGCCGACGGAGCTGTAGGAGGTGCTGATGTAGTAGCCACAGGTTACATCCTTTGGAATAGCAGCTGATCTGGGCTTTGTGGGCCTTGCAGCAGGCTGCTCATAGTCATCTGAACCATATCACCTTCCATCTCCTTCATGAGCTCTGCCTTCTCCTCTTAGCTTCCTCGATGTCGCCTCAAGCTTGTTGGCGGTGACACGCACTTGATCGACTTGACGTCGAGCATGGAACTTATCTTCAACTATCCTCTCAAGGCTCTCCGAGATCGCACTATCTTGGCAGCGTAGCTCAATTCTCTGAGTGGCTTCAAGAAGTTGTTCTCAACGCTCTTGGGCTTTGTCTGCTTCTTCCTTCTCGGCTTTAGCTTGTTTGGCAGCTTCAGACTTAGCATGTCCTTGACGGATGTGGGAGCATCCTCGGTCATCACAACCTCGTTATCTTCGTGTTCAGCTGCGGTGGCAAGTGGGGTCTATCCAACAGTAGGTGTCCGTGCCAAACTTGGCATTAATGAGCATCTGAATATGCGGAGCAAACCCACACGACCTCTTACAGTCTGCTGCTCCTCTTGATAGTCTCTACTATCGGGTCCATCACCTTAAAAGGTGTCTTCGATCTAGAATGTGCAGCATGTTGATAGAATACCCTCTTATCATGCGGTGGTCTCGACTTGGGCATCAATGTATGCCTCAGAATGGTATTGGTGGTTGGGAGACCTGCCTGAAGATAATAGACTGAACCAAGCTTCCATATCTCAACATCCTTCTCAGATATCTCATTGTACATGTTCTTCATTGACTCGTGATTTTTCTTTGGAATGCCATAGACATCAACATCATCATCCCTTGATACTGGTGCATTCGGCAATGCTCTCCATTCTTCAACAGTTGAATGGAATCTACGCCTTACATCATCCATACAATTACGCCATCCGGATAGAAGTGTGCGGTGGCATAGAAGCGCATGATCATCTCATCATTCCAAGCGGTCAACTTCGACCAACAAACTCTGCAATCCCACAAGCGGTGAAGCTTTCATGCACATGTGGGAAATAGTCTCTGTGCTCTTCATCACAATGTAATCCCGATCTACATATCTGGTGTCAAGAACAATTGGCTTCTTATCCATGAGCACTTTGTCTCATAAAAGTCTTGTTGCTCTCTGGTGTGGAATCTTGGGTCAATCACTGTCCTTCTCCTGGTGGCATATGGATCAACTTGCCTCCATAGCCCGAGACCTTTGTCCTTCCTTTCCTTCATATTTTCAGCTCGAGGATGAGCATCATTATGAGCGGCAATTTACATGCGAGCTTGAAAGAAACATGAGCCTCATCATCGATTCTGCAGTGGCACATTGTCCTTCTTCTTCTCTGAAGCGTATGTTCCTCACAGTTTTCTTTGGCTTGGCAGCAGTTTGGCTTGGGCTGCCTTTGCTTGAGCTGATGGCTTAGCTTTTGTGGGTGCTCCTGCTTACGATGGCATCTCCATCAACTTCGCTTCGAGGAGGCTGGGGTGCTTCCTCATCGAATCATCATCATCGACTTCTTCATGAACTAGCCTCTTCCTCTTGGAAGTTTTCTTGATCTTCTTGGAGGTTTCTTCTTCCATCTTTGAGCCTCTTTGCAGCAGTGGATTTCTTTACCTTGCTTGTGCCTTTCTTTGTTGTTGCCCTTGATAGCCCTTGGCAACCACTTGCCTTTTGGCTTAGATGTTATCTCCTCATCTCGCAACAAAGTCTGAATCCTCCTCATCGAATTCCTCTTCTTCCTGGTCCGTAGCAGTGCAGGCAGTCCACTTGGTGTGCTCTCTCCATCATCTGAAAAACTGCTTTCTTCGGACTTGTTGCCTCGGAATCTCAATCGGCAACTCGGACCTGTTACATTGTCACTTGCATCGGACATGACCGACAACTTTGTGAAAAGAATAGGTATAGGCGAGTAGAAGAGTTATCACAAACTGCAGAGGATTTTGCAAAAGAATGAGTTCAAACTTTAGTTTTAGGTTTTCACAGAATACATGTCGGTCGACCGAGTCTATAAATTCGGTGAATCCGAAGTGTCTAAACAGACCACATACACCACTTTCGGTTGGACCGAAATGGGTTTCGGTCTAGCCGAGAGCACTAGGGTTTCACTAAATCCTCACTTCGGTCTTACCGATTTGCACTAATTCGGTTTAACCGAAAAGTGCGGTCAAATGACCAGAGGCCAAATCGGTCGATCCGAGAATGTAGAATCGGTCACACCGAGATGTGTTCGGCGGAAACCTAACCCTAAAATTTTCACTCGAATTTTGTTCTATGATCTAAACGGCTGGATAGGGAGATTTCAATCTTGGCAAGAAACTTGACAACACCTATCGTGCATTGAATCAGCGGTTGGAGCACGAGAGGGATGAAACTCACCCAATGCGGTGGAGCTTCACTACGGCGGCAACGGCGCGATGAGAAAGACCGTTGACGGCGATGGAGACCCGCGGCGGGCGACAGTGACGGCGGAGGCGATCCAAAGACCAAGGCGGCGGCAATGGCGTTTGAGGCGGAGCGTTTGAAGAAGTAATCAATGCGCTGTCCTCGGGTATATATACCCTTCGGTTGTCGGTGGGACCGAGTTGGAAAACTTCGGTGGGACCGAGATGGTTAATGCGTGCGATTACACACTTCGATCACGCGAAATTTGTAACTTCGGTTTCACGGTGAAAACCTAGATCAATCAAGTGATTTGGTCATCCGATTTGAGTATATCGGTTTGACCGAAAGTACTTAGAAGGTTTTGGAAGTTAGGCTTTTGACGGATCGGTGGCTCGAGTGCTCCTCACTCGATGCGTCCAAAAAGTCTTGTTCAAAGTTTGTGATATAAGCATGAATAGAGTTTGAGACAAGAAAGCATAGATAGCTAGGGGAGGAACTTAGGCATTCTTGTCCATCCATTTGGTCAAAAGAAAAAACCAAAAGACCAAAGCAACAAATGGATGTCCTCGAATGGATAAAATCATGCATCCAACATGCTCACACAATAAGATAGCAAATGAAATATGTGTCAAACATGCACAAACAAAACACTTAGCAACTAGCACACAATTTGGCGATGACTAGGTCATCTATATATGAGTATATTGACTTAGGAGTCAAATGAGAACATTTGATCATAGGTCATACTCATCGTTTAAGCACAAGTGGGGTTACCACTTTTCCATAAAGCATTGATGTGTTCACATCATTAGAAGATGCTTTAGCTCATTTCTTTAGAGCAAAGCTCCCCCTTGATGTGAGAACCCCTTTTAAAGGGTCAAACTAACCTTGGGTTGTCGTTGAAGACTTCATGTAGATGTTGAAGATGTGGATGCTCAATGTTGATGAAGATCATCAAGAGTTGGGAGCAATCCTTTGGATTCGGGCACTTTCAATACCTACATGGGTTAGTCCCACAAGGAACAAACAAGGATATCCATGGACATAGATTGAAGTACACAATAGATGATGTCCATGAAAGCAATGATTACCTTGTCCCTTGACTTACCAACATGAGGGTTTGTGACTCCATGAACTAGTGCAAGATGTGGAAGTTGATTGCACAAGTCCTTGCCAAAATGAATGTGAGTGAAGTATATTGGCGGAGTCACCCTCAAGAACTCTCTAGTTCTTCTTCTTCGGGATCCACATCATCTTGATGGGAATCCTTGGGGTAGTAGTTGAGCTTGTCGAAGTAGAACTTGAAGTTGCCTTGGGAACCCACTTGACCATGGCCTTGGGTGCTTCAATGAATGCATCAATCTCCTCTTGAAGCTTGTCCTTGCCTTTTAGCTTGTGGTCTTGTGGGGGAAGGTCATCTTGAGCTTGTTCTTCATTTGAAGAAGTAGGATCATACTTCTTTTCTTGAGAGACAAACTTTGGAGTGGGATATTGACCTTCTTCCCATTCAACACCTTCGGCGTTGAACTTTCGCTCAAAACCAATTCCTTGATTCTTCCTGTCTTCCTTGTTTGCGAACAATTTCCTCAAAGCTCTTGCTTCCGCAAGACTCTTGTAGACACCTTTCTCTATAATTCCTTTCAATAGACTATTTTCTTGCTCAAGTGAAACTTGGCTTGAAGCAATGTTAGTGGAATCAAGAGAATTACTAGAAGTAACAACATTTGATTTAGCATGATTATTGTTACTACTAGATGAAGAATTTTTCTTATGCTTGTCATGCTTAGTTTTGATAGGTGGCAAGAAATTAGACAAGAGAAGTCGTTTGGCAAGATATGAAGAACTCTTCTTTGAAGATCGTCATTGATAGCTTTTAGAAACTCATGTTCTTGCTCTAGATTGAGCTTCTCGAGCGTAGCTTCTCATGAGATCTTAGGAGCTCTCTATGATCTTCTTGAGTTGTTTCATGAGCTAACTTAAGAGTGTTTAGTTCTTTAGTTAGTCGCTCAATCTCCTTCATAGCATTGTCATTCGACTCTTCTCGACTATAAAGACTACTAGCATGTTCATCATTACTAAGCTCACTAGATTTATCATGTAAAAGCTCATCTTCACCAAGCAAGTCATCCTCATCACTATCAAAGTCAATAAACTCAGGGTGTGATACCTTGGGGCCTTTTGCCATGAAGCATCTTCCAATTCCCTCATTTGGTGAATCAAATATGTCATAGGAGTTGGAGTTGGAGGACACGAGAGCAAGACCGCAACACCTTCATCTTGATGTATTCGGAGTTGGAGTGATAGTTTCTTTCGGAGTGATTGTCGAGTCGGAGCCGGAGACCCATTCACCAACATGAGCTTGATGTTTTCTTCTTGTGTAGCTCCTTGATGACTTGTCTTTCCTTTCCGAATCCTTGCTTCTCCGAGAGGATCTTCGTTCATAACGATCATCTCTACTCCTTCTCTCTTTTAGGCGACTCTTCTCTTGAGCTTCTTCTTCTTGGAGATTCTTCTCTTCTCTTGTGGGGAGTTGAACACTCATTTGAGTAGTGTCCGGTCTTCCACAATTGTAGCAGATTCGATCACGACTAGAAGATCTCTTTTCATCATATGATCTAGACTTTGAGCTTCTTTCCTTGCTTCTACTCTTGTAGAATTTGTTGAAGTTCTTCACCATTAGGCTTATCTCTTCATTGGAAACTAGCTTGTCACTTGAGGTTGTGGGAGCTTCAACTGCAGCTTTGTAAGCACCACTTGACTTGTTGTGAAGCTCTTCCTTATCTTTAAGTGTCATCTCATGAGCAACAATCCTTCCAATGACTTGGTAGGCTTGAGATCTTTGTAGTTTGGCATCATTTGGATCAAAGTGCACACGGTGTCATACTTTCCATCCAAAGCTCGAGAATCTTCTTGATGATGAATCGGTCGGTCATTTCTTCACTTCCTAAGCCTGCCATCTCATTGGTGATGAGAGCAAGCCTAGAGTACATTTCAGCGACTCCTTCACCTTCCTTCATCTTGAACTTGTCAAGTGACCTTGAAGAACATCTAGCTTTGATTCCTTCACGGACTCGGTACCTTCGTGCATTTCGACCAAAGTATCCCAAATCTCTTTTGCATTCTCAAGGCGGCTGATCTTGTTGAACTCCTCGGGACACAAAGCATTGAAGAGAATGTCACAAGCTTGAGCATTGTTCAGTAACATCCGCAACTCATCCGCAGAGCTTCGCGATCCGGAACTTTTCCTTCCTCGAAGAACTCACCTTGCAAGCCAACACAAATAATGCCCCATGCGGCGGGTTATGTCCAAGAATATGCATTTTCATTTTATGCTTCCAACTAGCAAAGTTTGAACCATCAAAGTAAGGACCTCTCTGAAATTACCCTCACTAGACGCCATACTCTCCTAGGTTGTGAAACCAAGCTTATGGAGTCAATGCAATGGAAACCAATCCAATGGAGACCAAAGCTCGATACCACTTGTAGGATCGGAAGTATGTCTAGAGGGGGTGATTAGACTACTTGACAACTTAAAACTTAGCCTTTTGATTAGAGTAGGTTTTAGCAAGTTCACAATGATGACCAAGTCAAGTATCACCCTACACATGCAATTCTAGAGTTGTGGCAGCGGAAAGTAAATTGCACGATAGTAAATGAGAGGTGGAGAAGAGCAAACGCAATTTGGAGACACGGAGATTTTTCTCGTGGTTCCGATAGGTGGTGCTATCGTCAATCCACGTTGATGGAGACTTCAACCCACGGAGGGTAACGGCTGCGAGAGTCCACGGAGGGCTCCACCCACGAAGGGTCCACGAAGAAGCAACCTTGTCTATGCCATCATGGCTTACGCCCACGGAGGACTAGCCTTACTCGGGGTAGATCTTCACAAGTAGGCGATCTCCTTGCCCTTACAAACTCCTTGGTTCAACTCCACATCATGACGGAGGCTCCCAAGTGACACCTAACCAATCTAGGAGGCACCACCCTCCAAAAGGTAATAGATGGTGTTGGTGATGATGAACTCCTTGCTCTTGTGCTTCAAATGATAATCTCCCCAACACTCAACTCTCCTCACTGATTTGGCTGTGGTGGAGGAAGGGATTGAGTGGAAAGCAACTTGGGAAGGCTAGAAATCAAGTTCCATATGGTGGGAGTGGAGCAACTTGATCTCAACACAAGGGTAGGTAGTTTTCTTCTCGAAATGTAAGGTAGGAGTGGTAGTTCTTTCGATGGCTCTCTCCACGAATGAAGAGGAGGTGGAGGGTATTTATAGCCTCCACACAAAATCCAACCGTTACACACATTTGACCAATCTCGGTCGGACCGAAGTTGACAACTCGGTGGGACCGAAAGTTCAAATCTTGTGAGCGTTGGGATTTTCGTGGGACCGAAAATACAATCTCGGTTAGTCCGATTCTTCCAAAGTCTAGGGTTTGCCAATCTCGGTGGGACCGACTTTCTCATCTCGGTGACACCGATTTGAGTCTGAAGGTTCTGAAGCTTGGCAACACCAATTTCGGTATGACCGAGTTTGGAATCGGAAAATCTGAAATTCTTAGGGTTTGGCTATATGGTGAGGTGGTTCATCTCGGTGTGGTGAGTTTGGAATCGGTGGGACCGAGGTTACTTATGGGTTTATGTTGGAGTGAAAGATTGCTGATAGTTTGAGAGATAAATCACTAAGCACTTAGAGCAACCAGATCATCATCATAACCTCATCCCCTTTTAATAGTATTGGCTTTCCTATGGACTCAATGTGATCTTGGATCACTAAACCAAAAATGGAGTCTTGAGCTTTTGCCAATGTTTTCCTTAGCATTTTGAGGGGTCCACATCATCAGTCATTGCCATACCCATATCACTGAACTTTCTGAAATATTCTCAAGAAATGATTAGTTCAATGATATATATGTTGTTATTAATTACCAAAACCACCCGGGGATTAGTTGCACTTTCAATAAGCTCGAATACAAACGAGTTAGCGGAAGCAAAAATATCTGAGTACAGACATGAGTTAAACAAGTTTGCCTTAACAAGGCTAGCACAAAAGCATCTACGATCGAAACTGCAAGGCCCCCTGCCTGGGAGCCTCCTAACTACTCCTGGTCATCGACGGTCTCCGTCACGTGGTAGTAGGCGCCCTTGGGGTAGTAGCAGTCGTCAAAGGTGGCATCTGGCTCTTGGACTCCACCATCTAGTTGCATCAACCGGAAAGAAGAAGAAAGGGGGAAAAGGGGGAGCAAAGCAACCGTGAGTACTCATCCAAAGTACTCGCAAGCAAGGATCTACACTACATATGCAAGATTATCAAAGGAAGGCTGTATATGTGGACTGGGCTGCAGAAATGCCAGAATAGAGAGAAGGCCTAGTCCTATCGAAGACTAGCATCTTCTGGAAACCACCATCTTGCAGCAAACAGGAGGGAGTAGAGTAGCATAAAGTAAAGTAGTAGTAGTGTTATCAACCTCAGCCAGAGATCCTTTCTCGACTCCCAGCGAGAAAGAAATCCCAGAGCCATACTATCCAATGTCATCACAATCCAATTCTCATCACCATCCAATCCTCATCACATGTATCTAGTTCTAGTTGTATCGATCGGGATACAACTCCGAGTGTCCGTTACCATAGGACAGGCTATCGATAGATGTTTTCTTCCCTGCAGGGGTGCACCAACTTACCGACCACGCTCGATTAACTCCGGACGGACACACTTTCCTGGGTCATGCCCGGCCTCGGCCAAACAATACGCCACAACCCGACCTAGGCTTAATAGAGAGGTTAGCACGCCGGACTAAACCTATGCCCCCAGGGGTCATGGACCATCTCCCCGGGAACTCCTGCACATTGCGTGGGTGGCCGGTGAGCAGACCTAGCTACCTCCTTAAAAAGTTAGGAGCTTACCAGTCCAACCCGGCGCGCGCCGCTTAGTCGCTGTCGGTGTCAAAACCGGCGGATCTCGGGTAGGGGGTCCCAAACTGTGCGTCTAGGCGGATGGTAACAGGAGACGAGGGACACAATGTTTTTACCCAGGTTCGGGCCCTCTCGATGGAGGTAAAACCCTACGTCCTGCTTGATTAATATTGATGATATGGGTAGTACAAGAGTAGATCTACCACGAGATCACGGAGGCTAAACCCTAGAAGCTAGCCTATGGTATGATTGTTGAGGTGTAATGTTGTCCTACGGACTAAGGCCCTCCGGTTTATATAGACACCGGAGAGGCTAGGGTTACACAGAGTCGGTTACAATGGTAGGAGATCTACATATCCGTATCGCCAAGCTTGCCTTCCATGCCAAGGAAAGTACCTTCCGAACATGAGCTGGAGTCTTCAATCTTCTATCTTCGTAGTCTTGGAGTCCGGTGGATATTGATAGTCCGGCTGTCCGGACACCCCCTAGTCCAGGACTCCCTTAGTAGCCCCTGAACCAGTCTTCAATGACGATAAGTCTGGCGTGCATAATGTTCGGCATTGCAAGGCGGGTTCCTCCCTTGAATAATCCGGAGAAGATAATGAACACCAGGATAGTGTCCGGCTCTGCAAAATAAATTCCACATTCCACCGTAGAGAGGATAAAACATATACACTTATTCAATCTGCCGACGTATTATGCGGCGCGTCATCACACCGCTACCGAGCCCTTGTTTGAATTGCTCTTTACTTATTCCACCTCAGCATGTTTAGCGAAGTGGTTTCCTTGGCACGTCTTGTCGAAGCAGAGATCGTGTCCCCTTTATTCCGGGATCCTCATCAATACGTGCGTGGGTAACCCAACCGTTCCCATCGCCACGCCTCCCCTATCGAAGGGGGAATCCTAAACGGTCAAGGAGACGGCCCTTGGTATTTCTTCCCCTTTATAAGAGGACCAAGGCCTATCCTTGTCTTTCAACCTCGCATCGAATCTTTCCCCTGCTCCCAGTTCCAACACTTAGAGCTTCAGATTCGAGCGCTTCGGATCCACAACAATGTCCGGCTCCGACCTCCAGGGCCGGTGGGTGCCCTCCTCCGTCACGGAGGAGGACATATTGAAGTTGCGTGAGGCCAAGTACCGCCCACGGTTTTCGACAGGTTGCCTGCCCGGGGCAGGCCGTGCCAGCCCCCGAGCCCGGCGAATATGTCGTTTTCGCATCTCACCTCCGTCGGGGATTAGGCTTCCCGACGGATCCCTTCGTGAGAGGGCTCCTGTTCTACTACGGGCTGGACTTCCATGACTTGGCTCCGGAGTCCATCCTCCATATCTCCGCATTCATTATTGTCTGTGAAGCCTTCCTCCGCGTCGTCCCCCACTTCGGCCGGTGGCTGAAAACATTTAAGGTGGAGCCGAAGATGATCGGGGGGCGTCAAGCAGAGTGCGGCGGGGCGACCATTAGCAAGAAGGTCGACGCCCCGTGGCTCGAAGGTTCCTTCCAAGAGGAACTGGGATTGTGGCAGCAGGAGTGGTTTTACATCATCGCTCCAAGGCGACAAGCAAAGCCGCCGCCCTCCTTCCGCCGGGACCTCCACGCCAACCGATGTCGTGGGTCAACCAAGGGCTCAATTGGGGCCGCCCAGGGACGTGCCCTCACCGCAGGTCGGATTCGAGAACTCCAAACAAGGGAGATCGACCTGGTCAAGGTGGCGCAGTCATGCTAATAAGGCACCTCCTACCACCGCAAACGCCGCCCTCTCCGCCTATGGGAATTCAACCGAGGGACCTCGATTCTCCAAATTTTATGGGTGCGACACCCATGGAGATGTACAAGCTGTTTTTCGGACCGCAGTGGCGTGTCCGATTCAGCCGAGGACGCAGGCCTGAGCCGCGATCGCCCGGATACTCAGGTAAATAGCTCAGAGCCCGGACACTCTATTTGTATGCCTTTCAAAAGTTCGTCTCCTGACCCTTTGTTCTTTACAGGAATGGGTGGCGCAATCAAGGCTGATAAGGTGTCCGCCCTTCCTCGAGACCGACCGGAGCCCGTGCTGGTCAGAATGTTGGAGGTCGCGCCCATAGAGGGGGGCGACGGGGGAAATAAAGGAGCTAATACTTCGCCCAAGGAGGCGACTGAAGAGGAGGGAACCAAGGATCACTCCCTTCAGAGGGAGAAGAGGACCGCCTCCGAAGATCCGGAAGCCAAAGCCCCTAAACGTGAGAAGAAATCCTCACCGGGGGGGTCCGGCGTCCGGAGAGAATCCGGACGCGCAATCATAGCCGAAGGACCAGCTCTCCAACGAGCCGTAAGTGTGAAAGAGGAAGTTAATTAATAAAGTACCTTCATTTACGCTTCTGTAGGTAACCGAAATATTTGTATCGCAGTTCGGATCTGCAGCCGTCTCAGATGAGTTCATCCTCGGGGGACCTTCTTCCGGAGATGATGGAGAGCGATACGCCTCCATCTGCCGTGCCGCCAGATGAGGCAGGCGAGCCCAAAGTGTCATCACGGAGGGTGTCCCCGAGTCCGAAGGGGCCAGAGAGTTCGGCCCCCAGCAGAAGCCGGCCGGGAGAACTGAAGAGTCTGCTTGAGAGGGCATCCATTTCAGAAGATCACCGTGCGTTAATGCGTATGGTGATTGGAAGGATTTCGTCCGCTGAAAGTGGATTGCGTGACGCCGCCATGAGTTTGCTGGCGGGTTTTGAGGTATGCAAAAATAACGCACCCCTGTGTTTTTTAACAGTTGTGCATATAAAAAATGCGCCCTGTATAGATAGTAGCCCCTGAGACTCGGTGGGTTGTCGAAGACGACAGCGTGCCGAGGATCGAAAATCTCAACATCTCAGGTAATGAATACCGCCGTTCTGAAACAGGTGGCGGATAGTCCGGGGGCCAGCCGGACTAAGGAGTTTGCCGAATTGAGTCGACAACTTGACATGGCAGATGCTGACATCGCACTTGTCAACCAGCGACTTGACGAGTCGCAAGGTAAATAAATTCCCCACAGCTGCTTTATTTAATGGGGGTCGAAGCCCACCTCTGATAAATTATATGTTGTGTATACAGATGGTGCTGCTGCGGTGGAGAGTCTTCGGGCTGAACTTGCTCTAGCTAAGGAGCAAGCCCGAAGGAGTGACGCGGCTGCCTCTAGGGCGGCCGAGGAGTTGAAGGCCGAAAAGGCGGCGCACTGCCTAAGCAGGGCGGAGGTGGACGAATTGGCCAAGAAATTAAAGGATGCTACCGATCGCAATGAGGCTCTTGAAAAGGAGCGCTTATCGGAGCGGGAAGACCTGAAGAAGGCCACCGCCGAAGCCAAGGATGCCCGCTCTGCAATGCGGGCGATGAAGGAGGAGCTGCGCCAAGCCGGAGAGATCGAGGCTGGCAAGCCTTTTCGATCGCGCCGGTTTATGGATGCTGGCACGCCAATTTGAGCGGCAAAGGGAGTTCGGAGGATCCGTATATGGACTTGGCTGCGAAAAGGGCCGATGCCGTTAAGCACTTCGAGGCCAAGGGATCACGAGGCGGAAGAGTTGTATTGGTCTCAATTCCACAGCCCGGATCGCGCTCTTCCGCTGACGGACAGGTTGGCCGAATGGGCCGAACTGAATAGACTGTCCGGACTGGCCATGACTGACATCGTGGCCCATGTCTGGCCAGAGAGGTCCAAGGCGACGAGCTACTTTGGCTTATTGCAGCAATTCCTTGGGGCGGTGCCGCATATAAAGGAGATGAAGCGGTCGGCCTGCATCGAGGGCGCGCGGATGGCTCTTGCCCGTGTGAAGGTGCATTATCCGGAGATGGATGCCACCGCGCTGCCACCAGTGGTCCGGATGAAAGCCGCTCCGCCGAGCACTACTGGAGAAGTCATGCGCGGTGCTCGTAAAGTAGAGGCGCAGTGCTCAAAGAATGTAACGTTCAAATGAACACAGTACCTTATTAATCAATGATTATAGTATGAATGCTTTTTATACTTGTGCTTCCAAGTAGTAAAACTTCTCTGTCGGCCGTTTAAGTATACTTGTGTATAACCGAAAGATGCGATCTTGGCTTCAGCCCCTCGCACAAGGTGCCGGGTGTTCGCAAAATAGCGTTTTCACACTTAATCCGACGCCTTGGTCCTGTTATAAGGAGGTGGTTGCGTGGCGAACGAGGCAATCCGGACTATAGTGCTTTATCTCTTTCACTTAGCTGGAGCTCGAGGGTGGGCTACGACATAGCCCTCGGCGACACCGCACATCTCCGGATTCGAAAGCGTATGTGCTGGATCGAAACGGTCCTTCATCAAACGGGAATTCTAAACATTCCGATAGTCGATCAAGTGGTGACCAGACTCTCGCCAGTATCATGACAATCGGTTTTCGGCTTTCATCGAGGTGCTCGCCCGGCCAACCGGGGCACAATCGCAGAGTTCTCCGGTGCCGCGTTAGCCGGGTGATACTGAACGTAAGGCAGCAAAACACAGGGCAGGCAAACCCAACATTTGAACAAAGACATGATTCGGAGCTGATGCATATAATGCCTAACTCGAGACGCCGAACACTCCCGAAGGTGTTCGGACTTTATAATAATGGGCAGAATTATGCCCGTAAACCCCTAGTGTCCAGGTACGGGCATGGTCTTCTGACGCGGCCGATGCCAAAGCGTCAGGCTCCGCTTTGGCTATGGGGAGAAGCCAAGGGAGAGTAACAACAAGAGACAGTGATAAAAAGGTCTACGCAGGGTCTTAATCTGAAAAGAATCCTTGCAACGGGTCCCTCGCACGCCTCACGCATGTGTCTCCGCTATACCGTTATCCTGGACGGGTAAGCACGTTGTTCATCTGTAGAAAAAGAGGAACGTTTAGTTGTAGAAACAGTTTGTGCAAAAGATATGCGAAAGAATAAGTATAAACAATTAAAGCTGGGTTTATATGAAACCACGATCAGTTGTGCGCGCAGCCCCTTGTGAAAGGGTATGCGGCTAGGGAGCCCCTAGCCTGCTGAGTCCGGATTCGTCTATCCGAGTCCGGGGTCTTTAAATGACCCGCGCGCTGAAATGGTGCCATGTGGACCGGGCATCTTGAGTGTGAGAGACGCGTAATGCGGTATGGCATTGAAGCAGACGAAAGCCTTTCGTCCCAATAGTGCTTAATATTCACTTTTAAATGGGATGATATGGAAAATTAGTTTCTCGCGTCGAAAGTTGCTCGGTGATCCGAACACGACTTCTAGTAATATCGAGCCTGTGCACTTGGCGTAAGGGCCTGGCGTCACTCCTTTGAAGGAAGTGCGGCTGTGTCGAATTTTGGTAGGGTCTATCCCCATCCGACGGATTGTGTTTGAATATAGCAGGTTTAAGTCGCTGCCTCCGTCCATTAGGACGTTTGTGAATTGTAATCCGTCTATGATCGGATTCAATATCAGGGGAGTCCGTCCCGCGTTTCGAACGCTTCTGGAATAGTCCAGGTGGTTGAAAGTGATTGGTTTTGATATCCAATCTCTATGGTTTGCTGGGATGGACCGTGCGAAGCTCTTTTTAGAAAGTGCCGCACTGTTTTTCCGTATCCTCACACGGTGAGTTTATGCTGACCCCTTGTGGGAAAGTCTTTTGTTTTCGGTGCCCTCTCGGCGGGTTTATCTTCTTCGCTTGACGCGTCGAGCCCCTTGTGTTCGGCATTTAATCGGCCGGACTGTTTGAAAACCCAACAATCCCTGTGGGTGTGATTTGCGGGCCTTCCGGGGGTACTGTGGATTTGACATATCCGACCCAGAATGTTATGTAGGTTAGACAGTTCATCACTGTCATCCTTGAGGAGCTGAGTTTTATGATTGGGCCGCGAGCTTTTGAATCCGGCGTTAACTGCCGTGCTCTTTTGGCTTCTCTCTTTATTCCGGCACTGCTCCTTTCTGCGCCGTGATTTTCCGTTTCCATCTCTTATCTCGGATGTACTTGGGTCGCTGGTGCTGCTTCTTGCTAGCCTATCCTCCCCGCACGTAAGCGGGTCATGAGGCTTGTTAATGCAGTCATTGTCCTCGGTTTCTCTTGACCGAGGTGTCTGGCAAGCCATTCGTCTCGGACATTGTGCTTGAAAGCTGCTAAGGCTTCAGCGTCCGGACAGTTGACTATTTGGTTCTTTTTGGTAAGAAACCTGTTCCAGAATTTCCGCGCTGACTCTCCGGGTTGTTGAGTTATATGACTTAAATCATCTGCATCCGGAGGACGGACATAGGTCCCTTGAAAATTTGCTCTAAATGCTTCCTCGAGCTCTTCCCAACTTCCAACAGTGTTTTCTGGGAGGCTTTTGAGCCAATGACGGGCTGGCCCTTTGAGCTTGAGGGGGAGATATTTTAATGCGTGGAGATCATCTCCTCTGGCCATGTGTATATGCAATATATAGTCTTCTATCCGCATCTGTGGTCTGTTGTTCCATCGTAGGCCTCTATGTTTATGGGTTTAAACCCTGCTGGAAATTCATGGTCCAGTACCTCATCGGTGAAACATAGTGGGTGTGCGGCGCCTCTGTATTTGTGTGCTCCGTTGTCATCGGACACTTGGCGTGTTGCCTTGCTTCTTGGGGCCTTCTCCTTTGGCCCATAAATGGACCTGGCTAGGCCATCTATCCTTCCGAGTTCATTGGTGGAGTTGTGTGTGGCGCCACTTTTAGAATTTGGCCTGTCGTCTGGCCGTCTATCCGGCCAGGCGGCCCTTTTATTTTTGGACGGTGGGGGTTCTATGACCTCCTCGTCAAATTCCGGTAGCAGCCTGCGTTTAGGGTAGCTCTTTGATTGATGGCCATTGCCGTACTTATCTGCGGTGTTGAGCACTTTGCCTCATCTCATTTTGAGTGTTTCTTCCGCTGTTATGAGCTTCCGTTTTTCCTTCTTCAGGCTTCTTGCAGTGCTGCCAAGTCTTTTCCGGAGGTTCTTATTCTCCGGCGACGTGTCCGACATGTGGTCGTCCGGACTGTTGTCTTCGCCGGGCTTTGATTGACTATCAGACTCGTCGTGTTCGGACGGTTGCTTATGTGCGTGTTCGTCGTCCGATTGTGAGCCCTGCCGTATAGCGGGCTCGTTGGGAGCGTTTTTGTCGTCGAGGCGGGACTTAGCGCGGCGTTTTCGCCGTTGCTTTGGTCGTTTATCGGCAGTGTTATCTGCCGTGGCCCGTTGGTCCTCGTTATCGCTCCCCTTTGGGGTATCCACCATATATATGTCATGCAACAAGGTGGTCCTGTTGTGATGTATAAGCTCTGTTTTTTGTTCGTCTCCGGCATCGTCGTCTATCCCGTCGATGTCTTCGGAGTCGCAATCTAGCATGTCGGTTAGATCGTCGACAGTGGCTACAAAGCGGGCGGTGGGTGGGATCTGAATTTCTTCGTCATCCGAACCCCAACCATCCTGGCCATAGCCCGGCCAAGATCCTCCTGATAGCGAGAGATGCTTCAGGGAATTCAGGATATCGCCAAGAGGCGAGTGCTGGAAGATGTCCGCGGCGGTGAATTCCATAACCGGCGCCCAATCCGGATTAATCGGTAGGGGCGCGGGAGGCCCGAAGTCCGGCGAGGAGTCCGGCGCCTCGGATCACGTGTTTTGCAGGGGACAAGATTGGTATTCGGCTCCATCACCGTGGATGTTGAAGCCCCCAGGGTGGCGTCTATCCACCGGCCCTTGATATGGGCAATCGGCTCCGGGCTAGTGGCCGAAGTGGATCCAAGTGCGGCCACCAAAGCACTGTCCGGCGGCAGAGCTAGATCATGCCCATCGTCGCAGTGCGGTGCGCTTGGCTGTGGCTCGAGTCCGTCGAAGATCAAGTCTCCGCGGTTATCGGCCGTGAAGTTTAAGCTTCCAAATCTGACCTGACGGCCGGGGGCGTAGCTTTCGATCTGCTCCAGATGGCCAAGAGAATTGGCCCACAGTGCAAAGCCGCCGAATATGAAGATCTGTCCGGGGAGAAAAGTCTCACCCTGCACAGCGTTGATGGTTGAAGATGCCATCGAGCCTATTGGTGACGACACAGAGGAACTCTCAATGAAAGCACCAATGTCGGTATCAAAACCGGCGGATCTCGGGTAGGGGGTCCCGAACTGTGCGTCTAGGCGGATGGTAACAGGAGACGAGGGACACAATGTTTTTACCCAGGTTCGGGCCCTCTCGATGGAGGTAAAACCCTCGCCCCGCTTGATTAATATTGATGATATGGGTAGTACAAGAGTAGATCTACCACGAGATCAAGGAGGCTAAACCCTAGAAGCTAGCCTATGGTATGATTGTTGAGGTGTAATGTTGTCCTACGGACTAAGGCCTTCCGGTTTATATAGACACCGGAGAGGCTAGGGTTACACAGAGTCGGTTACAATGGTAGGAGATCTACATATCCATATCGCCAAGCTTGCCTTCCACGCCAAGGAAAGTACCTTCCGGACACGAGCCAGAGTCTTCAATCTTCTATCTTCGTAGTCTTGGAGTCCGGCGGATATTGATAGTCTGGCTGTCCGGACACCCCCTAGTCCAGGACTCCCTCAATCGCTGACGTCTAATAAGCTTCGGCTGATGCATACGACGCAGAACGCCCATACTATGCCCACGTGATGGTTAGTGCTATCAGGCCCGAGGCCCCTCGGATCAAATATCCAAATCGTAGTGGATTAGGAACGCGCGGTAACAAGCAGAGACTCACCAAAGATGTGACCCCGTTGCCCCATCTCGAGGACTTGCGGCAAGGGCTAAGAATGCCCGGCCACGCCTCGTATTCAACTCTCGGGCACCCTCCAGGTCAACCCGTCTCCACATCACTCGCGGTTACCCCTCAGGGTCGACCCGCCTTTTCAAGTAATAGTTGTAAGGTCCAAGTATTCGTGTGTCCAAACATCAAGGGGAAAACCCGAGGAATCACCCCCAGTGAACTCCACTCGATGTAATCATCAAGGTGAACGTAAGAGGAATCACCCCCGAGGTTCACACTTGAGAGGTTGCACGACAGAGTCGTATCGGAAGTGGTTAAGGCGGAATCACCCTCCATGACCACGACCGAATAGCTACAGTACAGGGTTAACATCAGAAGTGCTGTAGAGGTCTCACCCTCGGCACTCGATAGTAACCCAAAGAAGTCGAGAAACTAAGGGAAAGTGATGTGCGTGTCGGGCCTGGTCTTCGATCCCGTTGATCGGGTCTTCAATGATGAAGCAGGGGCAACAAGGACAAGGTGGGGGTCATTGATGGATCACTAACCAACCTATACTAAGCAGTTTAGGATAAGCAGGTAAGGTACAACAGCAGATACAAAAGCAGGCTATGCATCAGAATAGGAGCAAACAATAACAGTAGCAAAATCTAATGCAAGCATGAGAGATGGAATGGGCGATATCGGGATGATCAAAGGGGGGGCTTGCCTGGTTGCTCTGGCAAGGAGGGGTCGTCATCGACGTAGTCGAACACAGGGGCAGCATTGGTCTCGGGGTCTACCGGAGAGAAGAGGGGGAAGAAACAGTAAATATAAAGCAAACATAGCATCCCAAAGCATAACATGGCAATATGTTGTGCCGGGTGTGACCTAACATACGGCTACATGATATAGGTGAAGGGGGAATTCAACCGGGAATGTATTCCCGGTTCCGGGCCTGTGTCAAACAGATGACCAGAGGGGGAATGTTCCATGTTCAGATAGTTAGAGGCTTCTGACAGGTAAACGGACCGCATATTCGGATTCGTCTCGTCGTTCTAAGCAACTTTCATGTATAAAGTTTTTCCATCCGAGCTACAGTTTATTATCTATGATTTTCTAAAGTTTTAAAGGTTTTCTGAAATGATTTAAATTAACAAAATTAACAGAATATGAATATGACTTCAGCATGACATGGAGATGACGTCAGCAGTCAACAATCGCCCTGACCAGGTCAAACCTGCCGGCTAGGTCCCACCAGTCATAGGCAGTGGGTTAAACAGAGTTAAAACTAATCTAAACATAGTTAGTTAAACTACTGGGCCCACATGTCAGTGTCTAATTATGTTAACTAAATTAGCTTAGTTAATTTCGTTAATTAGGGGGCGGTGGGCCCCATCTGTCAGTTTCATGGGCCGATCCAGTCAGCATGGTGGACCGGGTCAACAGGTCGGTCGGGCCCCACGGGCCCATGGGTCAGCGACCCAGGGGGTGGCCCCAAGACAGCCATGTCGACTGGCCTCGTCGGAGTTGCTCCGGCGAGCCCCAACGCGGCGGCGAGGCACGGGTGAGCTTCGGGTTTCGCCCACAGGGCATCTCCGGGGTTGTGGTTTCGTCCGTTCGAATGACCAGTCCACACCGCGCCGAATGGAGGTGGTGGCGTGGCTGGGGACGGCCGGGCATCAACCTGTGTATATAAAGGGACGACCCGGCGGCGGTTCAGGAACAACAAACAATAACTCGAGACCCAGGCTGGCGAGTTCGCTCCCTGGTCATCGAAACCCCAATAATCCCATCACAAACTAGACGTAGGCTCTTACCTTCATCGAAGGGGCCGAACTACTATAACTCTTGTGTCCCTTGTCCGGTTTAACCCCTTCAGGCTAACCTCATTGCGATGGCTCCACGACTAAGTCCTTCTGCTAGGACATCTGACGTGATATTTCCACGACAGTTGGCGCCCACCGTGGGGCTATCGCACGATGGTTTCGAGTTCTTGAACGGCAGCTTTGAAGGACTCAAGGGGTACGTGGTCAGCCGGATGACCAAGAGTCGTCGCGGCAAGCTCTACATCGACGATACAAGCTGGGGCCCCGAGGCCCGCTCAATCGAGTATGGGTACCGGGTCCCCTTTGGCGGAATTCACGTTTTCATCGGCAGGATCGGCGAACCGGGCCCTGAGCCGGACATCTCCACCGACCTCGTCGAGACGGCACAGCGTGCAAGTCCTACCCGGGTTCGGCCTGCCGTGAAGCGTTCGTTCGTAGGATTCATCCACGAAGCGGAATCTGAACCGGTATCCGATGATGAGACGGCCGTCTACTCGGATGGTGAATCGTCCACTTGTGAAACCGAGTCACTATACCAACTACACGATGGCCGGTTTGAGGGATACTCCAATGGTGATAGTATTCTGGATCCCCTTGAACCGCCAAACCGGGTTGCGATCTTCATGGTCGGTACGCAGCCCACCGTGCAATCCTCATCTATAGCAGCAATGGTCTCCGAATCGGTAGCCACGGCAGGAGGCCCGGTGCGCCGGCCGGCTCAAGTTCTTGCCGGTTTACTAGACGAATGGACGACACTGTTGACCACATCGGTAACTCCGGAGACTCAGGTTCAGCACAATGCAGATGTTGCGAAGTTAAAGGATCAGATAGTTCAGGACAAGGCGGACATGGCGGCTGAGGAGGCCAGGATGAATGAAGAACGGGCCGCTTTAGATGCCCAATCACAGGAAATCCAAGCACAGAATTACCGGCTTATGTTTGATCAGAACGCATCAAACGAAGTTATGACAAGGAAGTACCGGTCTCGACTGCCGCAAATTTACGAGGGTCTGAATCTCTTCAGCACACCAGGAGCTGGGCCTAGCAATCCGGCAGGAGTAACCCGGACTGAGGCACCAGGGGCGGCGCCGGATCAGCCACGGCGATGGACCCGCCGACGGACGTATAACCCACCACAAGATGTCACAACACCGCTGGTCACTTTTCCAAATTTTGGACAACAAGATTGCAACAGCGTCACGTTTGGCGGCTATTCCACTGGAGGGTGATTCCTTAGCAGCGATCGAGACTCGGAGAGCCAGGGATCTTCTTCAAACCGCCGTCATTCAGCAACAGGCTTATTCCTACAGCCGAGACAGAATACATTCAACTCCCCGTCCGAGCAAGAGTTATAGCAGGAACATGGACGAGCCGGCCGTGTCAACCAGTGCGCGGTGTCGAGATGCGCCTCGAGGGGCTAATCCGGCGAACAGCGGTCGGAATGCTCAGGACGTAGTGGATAATGGTAGAGCACGCAGGGAGGCCGCTTTAGCGGCACAGCACGTGGGTCATCACCAACCCACCCCGGTTCAGCCAACAACATCAATAGAGAGAGGGACAGGGCTTGCCTTCAGCTCCTGGGGAGTGCCGTGTCACATCCCGGCTCTCCGTAATGTGCGGCTGCCCAAGGATTCCAAAGGGCCGCGTAAGGTGCCTAATTACACCGCTGATCAGCCCCCCGAGGCGTGGGTTGAAAGTTATGAGATGGCGATGGAGATGCTGGATGTAGATGAAGCGGCATGTGCAAAATACTTCACCAAGATGTTGGAGGGAACGGCCCGCACTTGGTTAAAAAGTGGCCCGCCAACTCCGTCGGATCATGGGACCAATTGAAGGCCAAGTTCATAGCAAACTTCAAGGATACGTGCAAACAGCCTATGTCCATTGTGGATTTAGATGCCTGTGTCCAAGGAGAGAACGAGTCAACGACTCATTGGGTGCGTCGGGTTTCAGAAGTTTTGCATTCGTCGGACCGCATCAATGCTGACACGGCAATCGTAACATTGGAGCGTAATTACCCGGTTAAGTCATTGAAAATGAAGTTGGGACGACTCAAGCGCCACTGCAATGATATGGGAACACTTATGGCAGCTCTAGTTAAGTATGCTGATTCTAATAACACCAAAGACCCTGATTCAGATGAAGAGAAACAGGAGAAGGGAAAGAAGAATGCCGGTTCAAAAGGACAGCATAATCAGGTGAGCCAGGGAAACAGTGGTAAGTGTAAGGCGGATAATTCTGATTTTGTGGCTAACACCAATGTACAGGGTAATATGCTGCGTCGTAGGGGTAAACCGCCCCAGCGTGGTGGAGAATGAATCTGGAACGCTTGTTAAACCAGCCCTGCCCAAAGCACGGGACAAAGGAGGCTCCGGCCACACACACCTTTGGAAGGATTGCCACGTCATGAGGGAATTCAAAAACTCTGATCTTTTCCGGTATGACCAGGGTCCATCTGGTGGTTCCGGTCCAGGATTCCATGGGTCGGGTTACGGTGGTGGCGGTTCAAGCTCAGGGTTCCAGAATAATCAGTGCAATCAGAACAACCAAAGCAGTAACCATCAACAGGGTAATCAGGGGAATCAAAAGCAGACGGGTTATCAGAGCAACCCAAAGCAGTTAAACGGGGGGCAGTACCATGTTTTCACTACTAGTTTGTGCAAATGCGATCAGAAGCTCCATAAAAGGGCAGTAAACTCTATTGAACCGGTGGTGCCCCGCAATCTACACTAGTCTGAACAGCCTATTGTCTTGAGCAGGGAGGATCACCCGCCCCGGGTTGACAACCCGGGTCACCTAGCTTCGGTGGTTGCACCTCAGGTGGGAGGTTATAAGTTTACCAAGGTACTCATGGATGGAGGGAGCAGTATCAATATCTTGTATTATGAAACCTTCCAACGTATGGGGTTGACAGATAAGAATCTTAGACCGTCAAACACCATTTTTCACGGAGTGGTGCCTGGCAAATCGGCTTACCCAGTTGGTAAGATAGCTCAGGATGTGGTTTTTGGATATGATCATGACTCAAGGTCCGAGACACTGAATTTTGAAGTGGTTAAAATCAGAAGTCTGTACCATGCTTTATTTGGACGGCCGGTTTATGCTAAGTTCATGGAAGGCCGTGTTATGTTTATCTGCAGCTCAAGATGCCGGGTCACAAAGGGATCATTACGGTTCATGGCAGCCGTAAGATTGATCTAGAGTGTGAGGAAGGAGATGCGGCATATGCTGAATCAGTTTGTGCAACGGAGGAGTTAAAGTTCTATAAGGACAATGTTGATCCGGCAGACATGACCTCCTTGAAGAAACCTTCTACAGAACATGATCCGACCCTGAAGTTCAAACCGGCTGATGAATCTAAACTTGTTGATTTCGTTCCTGGCGATTCATCCAAGCAGTTTAGTATCAGCACAAATCTGGATCCAAAATAGGAAAGCGCTACCATCGAAGTTCATCCGTGAGAACCGGACATTTTGCATGGAAGCCTTCGACATACCAGTGTACCGAGGGAACTCGCTGAGCACACTCTCAATATTGATCCCAAGTTTAAACCGGTCAAACAGTTCCTTTGCCGCTTCAACGAGGAACGACGCAAGGCCATTGGAGAAGAGGTAGCCCGTTTGTTGGCTGCTGGTTTTATTGTCGAAGTATTTCACCCAGAGTGGTTGGCTAATCCGGTGCTGGTGCTTAAGAAAAACGGCACTTGGCGTATGTGTGTGGATTACATAGATTTGAATAAAGCTTGCCCAGTTGATCCCTTCACGCTGCCTCTTATTGATGCTACAGCGGGTTGTGAGCATTTGAGTTTTCTGGATGCTTATTCTGGTTATCATCAGATCAAGACGGCAGTTAAGGACCAGGAGAAGACAGATTTCATTACTCCATTTGGAGCCTTCTGCTATGTATCCATGCCCTTTGGGCTCAAGAGTGCCCAGGCAACTTATCAACATTGAGTATAGAATTGTCTTCATACTCAGATTGGGTGCAATGTTCATGCTTATGTGGATGATATAGTGGTCAAGTCCAAGAAAGCAGAGACACTCATATCTGATTTGCGAGAAACCTTTGATAATCTAAGAGTCCATAAAATGATTCTCAATCCGGCTAAGTGTGTTTTTGGTGTTCCGGCAGGCAAGCTCTTAGGCTTTCTGGTGTCTAATAGGGGCATTGAGGCTAATCCGGAAAAGATCAAGGCAATTACACCCTTGGCTAAACCGGCGTGTATCAATAATGTTCAGTGACTGGCAGGTCGTATTGCGGCTTTGAGCCGGTTTATCAGCCGTTTGGGAGAGAAGGCAATTCCTCTGTATCAAATGTTGAAGAAAACCGACAACTTTGTCTGGAGTGACGCAGCTGATGCGGCATTTGAGGACTTGAAGCGGCAGTTAGTTGAACCGCCAGTTCTTGCTGCTCTCGTTTGATAAAGAGCCACTACTGTTGTATGTGGCTGCTAGTGCTCGGGCTGTCAGTGTTGCCATTGTTGTGGAGTGCAAGGAGGCTGGGAAGGAGTACCCGGTTCAAAGGCCGGTTTACTATATCAGCGAAGTGCTCATTGAGTCAAAGCAAAGGTATCCGCATTGGCAGAAGCTGGTGTATGGGGTGTTCATGGCAAGTCGAAAGCTTAGACAGTACTTTCAAGGTCGTCCCATCACAGTGGTCAGTTCTGTTCCTTTGGGGGATATAATCCAGAACAGGGAGGCAAGTGGCCGGGTTGCTAAATGGGCTATTGAGCTTGGACCGCACAGTTTGAAGTATATGCCTCGCACAACCATCAATTCCCAGGCTCTTGTGGATTTCATGAATGACTGGACCGAGTTGCAGGCACCAGAAGACAAACCGGACAGTACATACTGGACTATTCACTTTGATGGGTCCTGACAATTGGAGGGCTCGGGGGCTGGAGTTGTCCTTACATCCCCTCGAGGTGATAAAACTCATTATGTGCTTCGCTTAATGTTCCCTTGTACTAACAATGCATCTGAGTATGAAGCTTTACTCCATGGTCTTTGAGTGGCTAAGGAGATGAACTTAAGTCGCGTACGATGCTTTGGAGACTCAGACTTGGTAGCCTAGCAAGTTTCAGGTACTTGGGATTCCAAGGATCCACTCATGGCGGCTTAATGACGAGAGGTGGATATCGTGGCTGGTCAATTTAAGGGATATCAAGTGGAACACATTGATCGGCGCAAAAACGAGGCAGCTGACGCATTAAGCCGGCTAGGATCTCAGCATAAACTAGTGCCGCCCAATAACTTTTTGGACGTCTTGCATAACCCGTCAGTTCAGCTGCCCATAGAGGAGGACCTTGCTATTCCTGATCCGGAGGCACAATTGGTGGCCGCTTTACATATCATTCCAGATTGAACAGTTCCATACTTGGCGTATATGAACCGGGGCGAGTTACTAGATGATGAAATTTTGTCCAGACAGATCGTCCGGCGGTCCAAGTCCATGGTTGTTCACAATGGCGAGTTACACCACTGCAGTGTTTCTGGGGCATTCCAGCGATGTGTTTCTCCTGAAGAAGGCCGTGAGATTTTACGTGAGATCCACGAAGGAGACTCTGGTCATCACGCCGGTTCAAAAACCTTGGTTGCTAAAGCTATTCGTCATGGTTTCTATTGGTTGACAGCTCATGCTGATGCTGAGGACTTGGTCAGACGGTGCGACGACTGTCAAAAATTCTCAAGACGAGCTCATGTGCCGGCTTAGGAGCTACGGATGATTCCTATCACCTGGCTGTTTGCAACTAGGGGGCTTGACATGGTAGGGCCTTTCAAGCGATCAAAGGATAAGAAGACCCACCTGTTGGTGGCGGTTGACAAGTTCACTAAATGGGTTGAAGCGGAGCCAGTAAGCAAGTGTGACGGAGCCACGGTGGTTCAATTCATTAAAAAGGTGATCTTCCGTTTCTGTTTTCCACACAGCATTATCACAGATAATGGCACGAACCTCTCTAAAGGCGAGATGGAGGATTTTTGTCAATGAGAGCACATCCGGCTTGATGTAGCATCTGTGGCTCATTCCCAATCCAATGGTCAAGCTGAGCGAGGTAATCGGAAAATTCTAAAAGGTATCAAGCCCCGGCTTATGGTCCCCTTGAAGCGGATGCTGGGTTGCTGGGTGGAAGAACTACCATCTGTGTTATGGAGCATAAACACCACCCCAAACCGGTCTACAGGTTATACGCCCTTTTTCATGGTTACAGAGCAGAGGCGGTACTCCCCAGTGATATTCGTCATGACTCGCCTCGGGTTGCCAATTATGTTGAAGCGGACAATGAGCAAGCACGTCAAGAAGCACTGGACCTGTTAGATGAGAATCAGGATATGGATTTGGCTCGTTCGGCGGTTTACCAGCAAGACCTGCGGCGTTATCACAGCCGCCGGGTTAAAACAAGAACCTTTCAAGAAGGCGATTTAGTGCTCTGGCTCATCCAGGATCAGGCCGACATGCACAAGTTATCCCCACCTTGGGAAGGCCCCTTTGTGTTCAGCAAGAATCTGCACAATGGATCATACTACCTCATTGACGTTCGAGAAGATTCACGCACTTCTGAGGAGGAGACCCGGCGGCCGTGGAACATAGCTCTCCTTCGCCCTTACTACACTTGAGTTATAGGCTCTTCCTATGTACATATTATGACAATGTATATATTATGATCAATATAATAAACCAGCATCCTTGCTACAAGCAGGGCCTCTGCCGTTCTTCCAATGTTTCTTGGTTACAAGGGGGCTTCTGCTTCCAGAGCGATGACTTGTTTTGTCCATTAAATCGGCTATTGATGCCATCATATAGCTTGGGATCTTCACACCCAAGGGGACAAAGAGAGATCAGTTGCTATAAGCATGACTCAAACATAGGCACCCATTGAGCACAGCTCACAAAGTTACTTGGGGGCTCTTTGTGTAAAGTAACAAAGAGTTTGAAAAGACCCTTGTAACCGGGTATCGACCCACGGCTTGGAAGCCTAGTGTATTCACCTAAAACCCCGGGTTAACCTGCCTTCATCAAGTAAGCCACTCCTATCCAGGTAATCCTGGCATGACCCGCCGAACGTTTGACAGTTACTCTCACTGAGACCTTGAACTTGTCAAAGTTAAAACGATGATTAGTTAGTTGGAGGCCCATCTTAAAAGGCTTTGTCAAATGGTTTAACTGAGCGGCTTGGCAGCCCACGAAAAGCCTCGAATTTGGGCCTGGCAGCCCTCGAAAAGCCTCGACTACAAGTCTTTATTTGCTTTGTTTTTTGCAAGTTTTATCCTTATTTGGTCACCTTTTAAGGTAAACCGGCATCTCTTGATCCGGCCAGGCTATATGTCTTCATCTCAACCCGGTGTTTTTTAACCCGGTGTGGCTTACAGTTATCATCTGTTCAAGCATATAATCAATGGTGAGCCGTCATCTTTCAATCCGGTCTGGCTTTGACTATCTGTCGCCAGTATGATCATCCGGTGTTCATCACAACCCGACATGATGAAAGTTGGGTATTCACCCTTACTACAAATAAGTTGGTAAACCAACAGCATATTTTCATATCACCGGTATGATTTATTTTTTGCTATTTTTACAACCTTGGTTACCTGCCAGGTTATGTATTGGGCGTTATGACCCGTCCGGCGGTAAACCGCCCGGATAGATCTTTTGTTATGCAGCTATAAGGACATCATAATGTTATAAAGGTACATAAGCAAGTACTGCAATTATCATGGCGGATCAAACAAAGTCATATCTCAGTGTATGATGACAGTAGATCAAAGTATTTCAACTAGCCTATTACAAGGCACTTTAAAGCCCAAAATAAAGGATTGTTCTTTACAGAGCACAGTTTGTGAAACATCAACCCGATTGCCAGATCAAGACTCATCACCAGGTTGACGTGAAGTTGATGGATCATTTGGCGTTGGTTCAGCCTCCTCCTCTCCATCCAGTGGCTGGAAGTCAACGGTGGTCCAGTCAATCTGGGTTAAAGCTTGAAACACAGCCTCTTCACTTATAAGTTCGGACAGATCAACGTCAGGGGCGTAAGTGTGTTTACGGATTGGCGGGATAAGATTTTGCACTTCCTTCACAGTAGTGTCAATCCGTTGGTTGTTCGCGTCATAGAAGGACCGGTGAACCGTCAAGTTAGCTTCTTCCGCCAGTTGACTCGCTAGAGGACGCATTTCCTTTGTCAGAACTTTGAGGGCTTCATTGTCAAATTCTGCCCCGTTTTGTTGCTCACTAGGAAAGCCCTTGGCAATATCAACCGGATCAAGGTCAGCTATCCATGCTTTGACTCGGGTAAGTGCTAACAGAGCGCCAGCCCTGGCAGCGGATTGCTTCATCTCCTCTATCTATGCCGGCATCATGGATAACCTTGCCAGAGTGTCCTTGATCAATGTTGGGGCCGGTTTGTTGTAGGAGACTGCACAGATAACCCGTTGGGCACCGGTATATAGTTGCCCTATCAACTTATAGGCTGCCTTCAGCTTCATCCACATGTTAGAGCCCAGATGAGCAACACGGCCGCCTACAATGGTTTAAGATTTTGATGTTAAACCGGCAAATTTCAAAGATGGTTATTCAAGAGATCTTGACAGAAGTATTTACCAAATATCGCAGAGGTCATGGCGTTTACTTGGCGCTTCAACCCAGTTAGTTCTTCTGCCACTGGTTTAAGAGCTGACTCGGCGTCCTCAGCCCGCTTCAACAATGATGTCTTCTCTGTTTCCCAGCTGGCACACTCATTCTTGAACCCTTCTTTAAGTTGTTCCATGGCTGCCAAAGCGGTTTTAAGCTCATCCTTGGCCTTGGAAGTCTCTGCTTGTTGGGACTTGATATTCTCTTGAAGATCAGCAATTTGAGAGCCTTGGTGATTTATATTAGCCTACCACAGTCAGATGAGGAGCATGTAAATATTTTATCAAAAGTCCCAAGCATATAACCAGTTATACACTTGGCACTTGGGGGCTAATGCAGATGGCTTTTTCACTACTGATTGTTTGAAGTCCCAAGGATCAATACAAGTTTTAATCTTGGAACTTGGGGGCTAATGTGTGTTTGATCAGAAAATATACAAACAAGGGAAGTTACCAAAATACAGTATGGAGCATAAAAGTCCCGGTTTATCTTTAAACAGATAAACCGGCCCTTGGGGGCTACTCAGTTGAAGTGTTCTTTATCTTTAAAGTCCCGGTTTGTCTTCAAGAGACAAACCGGCCCTTGGGGGCTACAATGCAGCAAATATACAGCACAAGGATGAAAGTGTTTGGAAGATTACCTCATAGCATTCCTTCATCAGATTCACCAAACCGGCCTCGTAATCTCAGCTTGTGTACAGCCGGTTCAGGAATCCGGAATGAAGCTCCTGAGCAGAAAGATTAATATAGCTTGGCAAATCAGTCTTCCCTTTCCCCTTGCCCATAGCAGCAAATTCCTCCTTGGCAGTGTGTTTTGATAAAGCAACTGGATTGCCTGGGGCAGTATAAGCAGTGCCAGTGATAATAACATCATTTCCACCTTTTGAAGGGCTCGGCGGATTGACACTATCTCTGGCTGGGCTCGGCAGATTGACAGTTGGGCTTGGCGGATGAGCAGCTGGAGTCGGCAGATCAGCAGATGGGCTTGGAGGCGTGGCATGTGGACTTGATGGATCAACATGCGTAGCCGGGTTAGCTTCCGGCGGATTAGCATCAGTGGCTGGATCCTGTGGGGCAGAGTCACCCATAACAACATCGGTGTCTCCACCGGCATCTTCTGGAGTCTTCTCCGGTTCAACTTCATCACTGGGTCCACTAGTCTTGGCTTTTTTGCTCAACCGGCCCTTGGCACTATAATATCAAAACAAAAGATTAGTATGGTAAACCGATGCATGAAGGGAAAAATTAAAAGGCAGTATACTTACCCAGGGACGGTTTTAAGGGGAGGCAGCTGAGTGGTCGATGAACCACCAGATGAGGAATTGGAAGACACCTGATAATTTGAGTCAGACGGATTAAGTGGGTTCCGGAAGCAACCCGCCAAGGGACAAGGCTTATTAAAAGAGGAAGAGACCTCCGGACGATGCTTTCGGGGTGGAGTGTCTGGTAAACCGGAGGAAGTGACCTGTTGGCCACTGTGCTGGGTTGTGCGACGACCTTCTTATTGCTGTGTCTTCAAAGAAAATTGTGGATCCAAATGAGCAAGTGGGTGAGAGTGTTTTACTTTCCGAACTGCACGACAAAATTTCTGAACCGGCACATGATCTGAACCAGAGGAAAGGGAGATTACCTCAACATGGTCAGCGCGGCTGGCTTCCGCATCATCCTGGTAATAGTCATTGTTAATAAGGTGTATGCAAAAGGAGCCAAGGGAGTCAAGTTCTACCTCTTGATCCGAATCTTCAATATCTTCGCGCGGATCAGCATTTTCGCCGGTCTTCTTCTTGGCTGCTCTCTTTATAACTTTGCTCTTGGCACGAGGAGCCCTTGCCGGTCTGTCTGAAGCTTTCCTTTTCCAGAAGGAGCTATTGGCCTGTAAAAAAAGTTTTATTAGAGCAATGTTAAAGTGAAGGCGGATCAAGAAAGCACAAGGTTAAAATCTTTACTGCTGGTGGTTTATTGGTGAGTAAAAAGGGGCCAGCCCGGTTTGGCTGCATGCAGCGATCGGTTCATCGAGCATCTTCTTCACAGATTCTCTGACTTCATCATCAGTCATTTCTATCTCATTAAATCGTTGAGGATCTTTGGCATCGCCGGTATACTCGTGCATCAATCCGGAGCGGCGGCTTAAAGGAAGGACATGCCATGCAACCCAGCAGCGAACGAGGTCAACATCAGTCAAACCGTTGGCGAGGAGAGCCCGGAGCTTGGCGAGTTGAGGTGCGTAAGCCTGTCGCTCCTTGGAGGTGAGCCGTTGAGGCAGTGGATGGCCATTGCTAAGCCGGTGAGCATGGTAACCCGGCAAAGGATTTACTCCAGCAAGGGCAGTGTTCTTACAATAGAACCAGGTTAGATTCCAGTCTTTCGGATGGCTGTGATGTTTGGCGTAAGGAAAATCTATTTTTTCCTCTTCTGAATCGACACACCACCAAGTTCAATATTGGGCCGTCAGAGAACTCAGTTCGGTGGTTTAAGTGGAAGAAATCCCGGAACAGCTCAACAGTTGGTTCCTCTTGAAGGTAGACTTCGCAGAATACTTGGAAGTTGCATATGTTGGACACAGAGTTTGGTCCAATGTCCTGAGGATGGAGTTCAAAACTAGCAAGGACATCCCGGAAGAACTTTTATCCGGGAGGGCTGAATCCCCGGTCTAAGTGTTTTATAAATACAATTACTTCTCTGTCTTGAGGTTCAGGAGGGCACTCAGGGCCAGGGACTCGCCAATGAAGGACATTTTTTGAGGCTAAAGCGCCAGTTACAACATATCCATTGATTTGAGTCTCTGTGATTCGGGAAGGAGCCCAGTTGCAGGCTGAGAATTGTTTGGTCATTTTGGAGGATAAACTGTAAAAGGAATGTGAAGGCCGGTTTAAGATTCAAGGTAGAGGTACTCTAAACCGGTGTTAAACTGGAAAGCTTAATAAGGACGAATTTACAAGTCGAACCGGATGTTGCTGTCCAAATCAGAATGGCGGTTTAAGTGAGGGCTAATGGCATACGGCGGATTACCGAATATTAAAGGTTAAACCGCCCTTAAACAGAAGAGGCAGAGCTGAAATCTACTAATTATTTACAGAAACAGATTTCACATTGTGGCAGTATAATTTTGGATCTACCATGGTTTAGTAAAGAAATTTTATCTGAAACCCTACAGTGGCGCTAGGAGGAACAGAGAAGGTCCAGATGCAGTTTTTCTACGAACAGAAAGGCGTTATAATGTGACAGACTAAAGTAGCCGCAAAAGAAACAATCAGGCATAAGCTAAATTCAGTAAAGAGGGTAAGGGAAAGATAGAGAAGTACTGATGAACATCGATGAACGCAGATGAACTTGAAGCTCTAATGGAGATCTAGGGTTAGGGGAAGGAAGGCTTACCAGGGCCACACAGCGGCGGCGGAGTATCGTAGGAGCTCTGGTCCAAACAGGGTGATGCAGCGGCCAAGGTTGGTGCAGATTCGAGGACCGACGGCGGCGGCAGCGGCTCTGGAGTTCTTCAGGTCGCGAGGAGGAAGATGAGAGGCAAGGGGGGAAAATGGAAAGACCCCCTGCTCTATTTATAAAGAAAAGGGGATAAACGGCAGGCCCGAAAATCGAGGAGCCTGAAGCGGCGAAAGGGCGTGCAGCTGTCGCCTCGATCTACAGGATGTAATTAATGAAGGGTATCTTTTTTATGCAGAAGATGACATCATGATGATTTACTACAGTGGCAGAAGATGATGTCACGGTGGTTCACTAAAATTTACAAGGAAACGGCAACATGGCGGTTTACAAGAATCATCAGAAGATGTCCATGGAATTTGTTTAAGTGTTGAAGATTGACATGAACAGGTTCAAATCAATCTGGGGCCTAATGTTGAGGATATAATTACTGAGTATAAACCGCCTAGGAGGGGCCGGTTCACGCTCAACCATACTGAAGTACATGAAGATAAGAAGATGGCGCTTTACTAATGAAGCTTAGAGGCCCAAGCCCAGTGGCGGATTAGGGCCCATAGCGGTAAACCGCCATAGTTGTATACTTGTATTGTAAGTTAGGGAAAGGGAGAGACCGAGCCGAACACTTGTATGAGTCGGCCTCGAAACTCAGAAACCGCCGCAAGGCCAACTCCGTATATAAAGGGACGACCCGGCGGCGGTTCAGGAACAACAGACAACAAGTCGAGACCCAGGCTGGCGTGTTCGCTCCCTGGTCATCGAAACCCCAATAATCCCATCACAAACTAGATGTAGGCTTTTACCTTCATCGAAGGGGCCGAACTAGTATAACTCTCATGTCCCTTGTCCAGTTTAACTCCTTCAGGCTAACCTCATTGCGATGGCTCCACGACTAAGTCCTTCTGCTAGGACATCTGACGTGATATTTCCACGACACCTACCATATGAATCTTGATCTCTAGCCTTCCTAAAGTTTCTTTCCACTCAAATCATCTTTCCACCATAGCCAAATCTGTGAGAGAGAGTTGAGTGTTGGGGAGACTATCATTTGAAACACAATAGAAAGGAGTTCATTGACAACACACCATCTATTACCTTTTGGATAGTGGTGTCTCCTAGATTGGTTAGGTGTCACTTGGGAGCCTCCGTCAAGATTATGGAGTTAACCAAGGAGTTTGTATGGGCAAAGAGATCGCCTACTTCGTGAAGATCTACCCTAGTGAGGCAAGTCCTTCATGGGCGATGGACATTATGGGATAGAAAAGGTTGCTTCTTCATGGACCGTGGGTGGAGCCCTCCGTGGACTCGTGCAACCGTTACCCTACGTGGGTTGAAGTCTCCATCAACATGGATGCACGATAGCACCACCTATCGAAATCACGCCAAAAATCTTCGTGTCAACATTGCATTTGCTCCCTCCAAACTCCCCCATTTACTTTCTTGCAAGTTGCATGCTTCACTTTCCGCTGCCCATATACTCTTTGCATGCTTGCTTGAATTGTACTGAGATTTCTTGACTTGTGCTAAGTTGCTAAAATCTGCCAAGAACTAAATTTGGGAAAAGGTTAAGTTTTATTTGGTCAAGTAGTCTAATCACCCCCCTAGAAATACTTCCAATCCTACAATAATCACTCAAGTGTTCAACCATATAAGCATTACATTTCAATTGTCTACCAACATAAGCATTAAAGTTTTCTTGTTTAAAAATAAAGTTGTCAAACTCATCCAAGCATTGACTAGCAGACTTATTATGAGGAATATCACCTTCATAAAATCTATAGAGAGATTTTACATTTACTACATGTGTCGGGTTATCAAGACCATGTATCTCTTCAACAGGCGGTAAATTGTTAAGATCTTCAGCTTTAATACCTTTTTCTTTCATAGATTTCTTTGCCTCTTGCATATGTCCAGGACTGAGAAATAGAAGAGTTGGCTTAGGAGTTGGTTTAGGAAGTGTCCAATCATTATCATTCCTCAATATATTATTCAATAGCAATTCAGCTTGCCCAACAGTGCTTTCCCTGAAAACACAACCAGCACAACTATCCAGGTGGTCTCTGGAAGCATCAGTTAGTTTATTATAAAAGATATCAAGTATTTCATTTGTCTTGAGAGGATGATCAGGCAAAGCATTAAGTAATTGGAGAAGCCTCCCCCAAGCTTATGGGAGACTCTCTTCTTCAATTTGCACAAAGTTAAATATTTCCCTTAAGGAAGCTTGTTTCTTATGAGCAGGAAAATATTTTGCAGAGTAGTAAATCATATCCTGGGGACTACGCACACAACCATGATAAAGAGAATTAAACCATATCTTAGCATCACCCTTTAATGAGAAAGGAAAAAAAATTAAGAATGTAGTAATAGCGAATATTTTCCTCATGAGTAAATAGGGTGGCTATATCATTCAGTTTAGTAAGATGTGCCACAATAGTTTCAGATTCATAACCATAGAAAGGATCAGATTCAACCAAAGTAATTAACTCAGGATCGACAGAGAATTCATAATCCTTATCAGTAATACAGATAGGTGAAGTAGCAAACATAGGATCATATTGCATTCTAGCATTCAAAGAATTTTCTTTCGGCTTAGCTAACAGTTTCTTAAGATCATCTCTATCATTGCAAGCAAAAAAGTCTCTAGCGGTTTCTTAATCCATAATATAATCTTCAGGTACAATAGGCAATTCATATCTAGGGGGAGAATCTTCATCATCACTTTCATTAATATCATCAGTTTTAGTAATTTCATTCTCTCAAACCCTAGCAAGTTGTTTATCAAGAAATTCACATATTGGCACAATATTATCAAGTAGAGAAGTAGTATCATCATAAGCATCATGCATAGTAGAAGTGGCATCATAAATAACATGCGACATATCAGAGTCAATAGCAGGTGTAGGTGTCGCAAGTTTCCTCAAAACAGAAGGTGAATCAAGTGCAGAGCTAGATGGCAATTCCTTACCTCCCCTTGTAGTTGAGGGATAGATCTTGGTTTTGTTGTCTTTTAGATTCCTCATAGTGATCAACGTATGTAAATCCAAAGTGACTCGGAGAATAGAGTTATGCTCCCCGACAACAACTCCAGAAAAAGGTCTTGATAACCCACAAGTATAGGGGATCGCAACAGTTTTCGAGGGTAGAGTATTCAACCCAAATTTATTGATTCAACACAAGGGGAGCCAAAGAATATTCTCAAGTATTAGCAGCTGAGTTGTCAATTCAGCCAAACCTGAAAGACTTAATATCTGCAAGAAAGTATTTAGTACCAGAGTAGTATGGAAGTAAGGATAACGGTGGAAAAAGTAACAGTAGCAGTTCTATAGCAATCATAATAGTGGCAACGGAGAAGTAACTAAGCAAAGATCAATATGAAACGAGCTCGTAGGCAATGGATCAAAGATAGATAATTATGTTAGATGACATTCATCATGCAACAGTTATAACATAGGGTGACACAGAACTAGCTCCAATTCATCAATATAATGTAGGCATGTATTCCGAATATAGTCATACATGCTTATAGAAAAGAACTTGCATGACATCTTTTGTCCTACCCTCCCATGACAGCGGGGTCCTAATGGAAACTAAGGGATATTAAGGCCTCCTTTTAATACAGAACCAGACCAAAGCATTAGCACTTAGTGAATACATGAACTCCTCAAATTACGGTCATCAATGAGAAGTGTCCCGACTATTGTCACTCCGGGGTTGCCGAATCATAACACGTAGTACGTGACTATAGTTTGTAAGATAGGATCAAGAACACTCATATATTCATGAAAACATACTAGGTTCAGATCCAAAATCATTGCACTAGGGCCATAGTGACAAGCATTAAGCATAGAAAAGTCATAGCAACATCAATTTTAGAACATAATGGATACTAGGGATCAAACCCTAACAAAACTAACTCGATTACATGGTAAATCTCATCCAACCCATCACCGTCCAGCAAGCCTACGATGAGATTACTCAGGCACGGTAGTGAGCATCATGAAATTGGTGGTGGAGGATGGTTGATGATGACGATGACGATGGATTCCCCTCTCCGGAGCCGTGAACAGACTCCAGATCAGCCCTCCCGAGGAAGAACAGGGCTTGGCGGCGGCTCCTTATCGTAAAATGTGATGAATCCTTCTCTCTTATTTTCTTCTCCCCGAACATGAATATATGGAGTTGGAGTTGAGGTCGGTGGAGGTCCAGGGGGCCCATGAGACAAGGGGGTGCACCCAGGGTGTAGGGCGCGCCCCCACCCTCGTGGATAGGGAGTGGGCCCCCTTCGGCTGATTCTTTCGCCAATATTTTTTATTTATTCCAAAATTTATCTCCGTGAAGTTTCAGGTCATTCCGAGAACTTTTATTTCTGCACAAAAATAACACTGTGGCAACTCTGCTGAAAAGAGCGTCAGTCCGGGTTAGTTCCATCCAAATCATGCAAATTAGAGTCGAAAACAAGGGCAAAAGAGTTTGGAAAAGTAGCTACGTTGAAGACGTATCAGTGCCCAGGGGGTAGGGCGTGCCCCGACCCTTGTGGGCCCCTCATGACCCTCCTGACCTAATTCTTTTGCCTATATATTCCCATATATCCTCAAACCACCGGAGGCATCCACGAAAACACTTTTTTGCCGCTGCAACCTTCTGTGCCCGTGAGACCCATCTAGGGACCTTTTCCGGCACACTGTCGGAGGGGGATTCGATAACAGAGGGCTTCTACATCAACTCTATTGTCCTTTCGATGAAGCGTGAGTAGTTTACCTCAGACCTACGGGTCCATAGCTAGTAGCTAGATGGCTTCTTCTCTCTCTTTGATTCTCAATACCACGTTCTCCTTGATGTTTATGGAGATCTATTCAATGTAATACTTTTTTTGCGGTGTTTTTGCCGAGATCCGATGAATTGTGGATTTATGATTAGCTTATCTATGAATATTATATGAATCTTCTCTGAATTCTTATATGCATGATTTGCTATCTTTGTAATTCTATTTGAACTATCGATTTAGTTTGGCCAACTAGATGGTTTTTCTTGCAATGAGAGAAGTGCTTAGATTTGGGTTCAATCTTGTGGTGTCCTTTCCCAGTGACAGTAGGGGCAACAAGGCATGTATTGTATTGTTACCATCAAGGATAAAATGATGGGGTTTTCATCATATTGCGTGAGTTAATTCCTCTACATCATGTCATCTTACTTAATACGTTACTCTATTCTAGATGCAGGCAAGAGTCGGTCAATGTGTGGAGTAATAGTAGTAGATGCAGAATCGTTTCGGTCTACTTGACACGAACGTGATGCCTATATTCATGATCATTGCCTTAGATATCTTCATAACTTTGCGCTTTTCTATGAATTGCTCGCCAGTAATTTGTTCACCCACCGTATTATTTGCTAGCTTGAGAGAAGCCTCTAGTGAAACCTATGGCCCCCGGGTCTATTTTCCATCATATTAGTTTCCGATCTACTATTTTGCAATCTTTTACTTTCGGATTTATAAACCAAAAATACTAAAAAAAATACTTTTTCGTTTATGTATCTCTATCAGATCACACTTTTGCAAGTAACCGTGAAGGGATTGACAACCCCTTTATCACATTGGGTGCAAGTTGTTTGATTGTTTGTGCAGGTGTTCGGTGATTTGTGTGTTGTCTCCTACTGGATTGATACCTTGGTTCTCAAACTGAGGGAAATACTTATCTCTACTTTGTTGCATCACCCTTTCCCCTTCAAGGGAAAAACCAACGCAAGCTCAAGAAGTAGTAGGAAGAATTTCTGGCGCCGTTGCCGGGGAGATCTATGCCAAGTCAAGCCATACCAAGTACCCATCATAAACACTCATCTCTTGCATTACATTATTCGCCATTCGCCTCTCATTTTCCACTCACCCACTTCTAAAATGATTTTCGAAAAGATTGGTCGTTTCTTCGCCCCTCTTTCGTTTGTCTTCTTCGCTTGCTTATTGTGTGCTCGTGTGTTGGATTGCTTTCTTTGACACGATGGCTCAAGGGAATATCAAATTGTGCGACTTTTCCAACACCAATAATAACGATTTTATCTGCACCCCGATTGCTCCTGCCACTAGTGCGGAATGTTATGAAATTAATTCAGCTTAGCTGAATGTTATTATGAAAGATCAATTTCTGGCCTTCCTTGTGAAGATGTCGCATCCCATCTTAATAGGTTCGTTGAGTTATGTCATATGCAAAAGAAAAAAGATGTGGATAATGATATTGTTAAATTGAAGCTATTTCCATTCTCACTTCGAGATCGTGCTAAAACTTGATTTTCCGTTATTGCCTAAAAATAGTGTTGATTCATGGAATAAGTGTAAAGATGGTTTCATTTCCAAGTATTTTCCTCCCGCTAAGATCATCTCCCTTAGGAACAACATTATGAAGTTTAAGCAACTTGATCATGAACATGTTGCATAATCTTGGGAGAGGATGAAATTGATGATACGAAATTGCCCTACTCATGGTTTGAATTTGTGGATGATTATACAAAAAAAATTATGCCAGATTAATTTTACTTCTAGAAATCTTTTAGATTCGGCTGCGGGAGGTACTTTTATGGAAATTACTTTAGGAGAAGCTACTAAACTCCTAGATAATATTATAGTTAATTATTCTCAATGGCACACCAAAAGATCTTCCACTAGTAAAAAAGTGCATGCGATTGAAGAGATTAATGTTTTGAGTGGAAAGATGGATGAACTTATGAAATTATTTGGTAGCAAGAGTGCTTCTATTGATCCTAATGATATGCCTTTGTCTACATTGATTGATAATAATAATGAATCTATGGATGTGAATTTTGTTGGTAGGAATAATTTTGGTAATAACACGTATAGAGGTAATTTTAATCCTAGGCCGTTTCCTAGTAATCCCTCTAATAATTATGGTAATTCCTACAACAATTCTTATGGAAATTTTAATAAGATTCCCTCTGATTTTTAGATTAGTGTTAAAGAACTTATGAGTTCGCAAAAGAATTTCAATGCTTTGATTGAAGAAAAATTTCTCAAGATTGATGAGTTGGCTAGGAACATGGATAGAATTTCCCTTGATATTGATTCTTTGAAACTTAGATCTATTCCACCCAAGCATGATATTAATGAGTCTCTCAAAGCCATGACAGTTTTCCATTGATTAGTGCAAAGAAAGAACAGTTAAGATGCGTGCTAAATGAGATTGGTTTGTAAAAGTGTGTTCTTCTAGTTTCCGTGAAAATAATGGTGAAGATCTTAAAGTGATTGATGTGACTCCTGTTGAAACTTTGTGTTCTAATATAAATCATGATAAATATTGGACTAGAGATGGGTCAACTTTAGTTAAAAGGCGCCCCAATGATTCGGAGTTTTTAGATCTGGATACAAAAACTGATAAAAGTTGGATTGGAGAGGTCAAAACTTTAAGTAACAATGAAACCACTCTTTTGGATTTCAAGGAATTTAATTATGATAATTTTTCTTTAATAGATTGTATTTCCTTGTTGCAATCAATGTTGAATTATCCTCATGCTTATAATCAGAACAAAGCTTTTACTAAACATATCGTTAATGCTATGATGCAATATTTTCAAGAAAAGCTTGAATTGGAAGTTTCTATCCCTAGAAAACTTTATGACGAGTGGGAACCTACTATTAAGATTAAGATTAAAGATTATGAGTGCCATGCTTTGTATGAGTTGGGTGCTAGCGTTTCCACAATTCCAAAAACTTTTTGTGATGTATTAGGTTTCCGTGAATTTGATGATTGTTCTTTAAACTTGCATCTTGTGGATTCCACTATTAAGAAACTTATAGGAAGGATTAATGATGTACTTATTGTTGAAAATAGGAATTATGCGCCCATAGATTTCATTGTTCTTGATATAGATTGCAATCCTACACATCCTATTATTCTTGGTAGACCTTTCCTTAGAACGATTGGTGCAATTATTGATATGAAAGAAGGAAACATTAGATTTTTAATTTCCATTAAGAAAGGGCATGTAACTCTTTCCTAGAAAGAAAATTAAATTTCCATATGAATCTATTAAGAGAGCTACTTATGGATTGCATACGAAAGATGACAATACCTAGATCTATTCGTGTTTTTATGCCTAGCTAAGGGCGTTAAACAATAGCGCTTGTTGGTAGGCAACCCAATTTTATTTTTGTTCTTTGATTTTTTGTTCCTGTTTTGCTTTGAATAATTCATTAGCCTCTGGTTAGATGTGGTTTTGTCTTTTAATTAGTGTTTGTACCAAGTAAGACTTTTGGGATAGCTTACCGTGATAGTTGTTTTAATCTTGCTGAGAAACAGAAACTTTTGTGGCCGGGAAAATAATTTTCATAATTCACGAAAGAGTGATTTTGATCTGATTCGTATTGTACTGGATTTGCAAATAACTTGACCAGGTTTTCGTAATTTTTCACAATTTATGGAGTTACATAAATATTCGAGAGTTATCGATTTCTACAGACTGTTCTGTTTTTAACCGATTCTGTTTTCTTTGTGTTGTTTGGTTATTTTGATGAATCTATGGGTTGTATCGGGGGTTATGAACCATGTAAAAGTTTGAATACATTAGATATTACACCAATATAAATAAATAATGAGTTCATGATAGTACCATAAAGTGGTGATTTATTTTCTTATACTAACGGAGCTTATGAGATTTTCTGTTGAGTTTTGTGTTGTGAAGTTTTCAAGTTTTAGGTAAGGATTTGATGGACTATGGAATAAGGAGTGGCAATAGCCTAAGCTTGGGGATGCCTAAGGCACCCCAAGGCAATATTCAAGTACAACCAAGATCCTAATCTTGGGGATGGCCCGGAAGGCATCCCCTCTTTCGTCTTCGTCTATCGGTAACTTTATTGAGGCTATATTTTTATTCACCACATGATCTGTGTTTTGCTTGGAGGTCTTGTCTGATTTGAGTATTTTCTTTTTAGTTTCCCAAAATAATCCTTGATGTACACACCTTTTGAGAGGGACACACATGAATTGTGATTTATTAGAATACTCTATGTGCTTCACTTATATCTTTTGAGCTAGGCAATTTTGCTCTAGTGCTTCACTTATATCTTTTTAGAACACGGCGGTGGTTTTATTTTACAGAAATTGTTGAACTCTCATGCTTCACTTATATTATTTGTGAGTCTCTTTAGGTATCATGGTAATTTGCTTTGGTTATAAATTTAGTCCTAATATGATAGGCATCCAAGAGGGATATAATAAAAACTTTCATATAAAGTGCATTGAATACTATGAGAAGTATGATTCCTTATGATTGTTTTGAGATATGAAGATGCTGATATTAGAGTCATGCTAGTGAGTAATTGTAAATTTGAGAAAAACTTGTGTTAAATTTTGTGATTCCCTTAACATGCACATATGGTGAACCGTTATGTGATGAAGTCGGAGCATGATTTATTTATTGATTGTCTTCCTTATGAGTGGCGGTCGGGGACGAGCGATGGTCTTTCCCTACCAATCTATCCCCCTAGGAGCATGCGCGTAGTACTTCGTTTCGATAAGTAATAGATTTTTGCAATAAGTATGTGAGTTCTTTATGACTAATGTTGAGTCCATGGATTATACACACTCTCACCCTTCCACCATTGCTAGCCTCTCTAGTACCACACAACTTTCGTCGGTACCAAACACCCACCATATACCTTCCGCAAAACATCCACCATACCTACCTATTATGGCATTTCCATAGCTGTCACGCCCAAGATGCGACCCTATCCTAAAGGAACTCGAAGGTCCCACCAAGGATAGAAGCGCATCTTGAAGACGCTTTTGCAAGGTGGATATCATTACATCAACATTACATAATAGTGGGGATACATCCAATACATACAATGTCACATGAATACAACAATACAACAGACAAGAACAACATCCGACTACGGATGAATCATAAACAGAAACTCAAACAATATCCACCCTGCTAGCCCAGGCTACCGACCTGGAACCTATCCCCTGAACAAAGAAGGAGAAGAAGAAACTCCAAAACAAGGAACATCGCTCTCGCGTCATGATCATCGCATAACCTGTACCTTCAACTGTTGGTGTAGTAATCTATGAGCCACGAGGACTCAGCAATCCCATTACCATGGGTATCAAGACTAGCAAAGCTTAATGGGAAAGGAAGGGGTAAAGTGGTGAGGTTGCAGCAGCGACTAAGCATATATGGTGGCTAGCATACGTAAATGAGAGCGACAAGAGGAGCAAAGGAACGATCGTGAAGCTAGCAATGATCAAGAGGTGATCCTGAACACCTACTTACGTCAAACATAACCCAGAAACCCTGTTCACTTCCCGGACTCCGCCGAGAAGAGACCATCACGGCTACACACGCGGTTGATGCGTTTTAATTCGGATCTGGTGTCAAGTTATCTACAACCGGACATTAACAAATTCCCATTTGCCACATAACCGCGGGCACGGCTCTCAAAAGTTTATACACTGCAGGGGTGTCCCAACTTAGCCCATGATAAGCTCTCGCGATCAAGGAAGGATATTTGTTCTCCCAGGAAGACCCGATCAGTCTCGGAATCCCGGTTTACAAGACATTTCGACAATGGTAAAACAGGACCAGCAAAGCCGCCCGATGCGCCGACATCCCGATAGGAGCTGCACATATCTCGCTCGTGGCAACACCGGATAAGCGAAGCGTCAGTACCGACGAATCCAAGTTGCTATGGAATGTTCCTCAAGACGGTGCTTTAGTTTGGACCAACACTTAGACAAGCATTGGCCCGGGGCTATAATAAAGATGACCTCGAGAGAGCGACTCCCAAGGGAAAAGTAGGTGGTGGTGAGGCAAATGGTAAAACCAAGGTTGGGCCTTGCTGGAGGAGTTTTATTCAAAGCAAACTGTCGGGGGTCCCAAAATCACCCGACCGCAGAAGGAACGCAAAATCCGGGAACATAATACCGGTATGACGGAAACTAGGGCGGCAAGAGTGGAACAAAACACCAGGCATAAGGCCGAGCCTTCCACCCTTTACCAAATATATAGATGCATTAATAATATAAAAGAGATATTGTGATATCCCAACATAACCATGTCCACCATGGAGCAATCTTCAACTTCACCTGCAACTAGCAATGCTATAAGAGGGGCTGAGCAAAGCGGTTACATAGCCAAACAACGGTTTGCTAGGAAGGGTGTCAAAGGTTAGAGGTTCATGGCAATTTGGGGAGGCTTGATGAGCAAAAGATAGGTAGCGCAGCAAAGCAATAGAACGAAGCAAACTAGCATAGCAATGATAGTAGTGAGATCTAGGGTAGCGGTCATCTTGCCTGAAATCCCGCTAGGAAGAAGAACGAGTCCATGAAGAAGACGAACGGACGTAGTCGAACGAATCCTCACAATCGCAACATTACCAGAACGAAGAAGCAACACCAGAAAGAAACAAACAACATGGTAAACACACAAGCATAATCATGGCATGATGCATAATCAAGTATGATGCATGTCCGGTTTAATGAGGCATGGCATGGCAAAGTGCAACAAACAATACTACAAGTTAAGTGGAGCTCAGTATGCAACGAGTTGCACATAGATGAAACGCCACATTCATTTATTTAGTTCGCTCTCGTTTAGGTACACAACAATGTTAAATGTTGTTAAACATGGCAAAGGGTGAAGCATAATAAAACTACCTATCTAGGCAAGTTTAATTGAGGCCGGAAGAACAAACAACAATTCCGGAAAATCCCCATAAGCAATATTCGAATTTGGTTCTGTTCTGACCTAAACCATATCTTAAGGTTGTTAAACAGGAAAATAAAGTGGACCATGTTAAACTAGGCATTTTTCCACCCCATTTACATATAAAGTTTATTTAAAACCGAGCTACGGTTATTTAGTTATGAAATAAATCATTTTAGCATGGCATTTAAGCAAATTAAAGCAAACAACAATTTAAACATTTTAAACATGGATGAAAGTGGCATATTATGAAACTAGATGAAATTCTAAGAATTTTACATGTTTATCTCATTTTAAACCGATGCACTGTTTATGAGATATTAAATGCATGAAGACTAGGGACTTTTCAAAAAACAAGAAAAACACCGGATAAATCCTAAAATCGCATGCATCAAAAAAAAAACACTCTGGGCTGAAACTGTTGGGCGCTGGGCTGCTCACCTAGCTGGGCTAGGCCCAGATCGGTGGAGGTGGTAGCTGGGACGCAGTCAACGGCGAAGGGGAGGTGGCCCAGGTGCGTGCGGTCGATCTGGAGGCAGCGACGCGGTCCGCGGGCGCCGCTGGTGCGCTCGGACAGTTGCTTGAAGCAGAGGATGGAGCGGGGACTTGGGGACGAGCTCTCTCCGGTGAGGGACATGAACGGCGCGGGATCCCGGCGAGGTTCGGGGCTTGGCTGGCGCAGTGCCACGCGGGAAGGAGGGCGCCGGATCCACCGGACTGGGACGAGGCAAGGGGCGCCATGGATGTGGTCGATGCTGCTCTTTCCTGTTCAACAAGGAAGGGGAGAGCAGGGGAGATCTGAGAGGGCAAGAGAGAGAGAGAGAGAGACGGGGACGCGCGACGGCGGGGTCTCACCGGCGAGGTCCGGCGTGGGACGGTGCAGACGGGAGGCCATGTGGACGGGGAGTGGCTGGGCTGTGGCCGGCGGAAGGCGGACTTGGCGAGAGGAGGTCGAGGCAGAGGCGCGGGAGAGCAGAGGGGTCTGCGTCTTGGCGTGTGGCGGGCAGAGCTCGACGGGGTCTCTACTGCAGAAGGCGAGGCCGAGGGGTACGGAACAGACGGGTCCATCCGGGAACAGGCGGAGGCGAGCTGGGCCGAGGAGCTGAGGCCATGCCGGCATTTACACGGTCCCGTTTCAGGAGAGAGAGATGTGACCGAAGAGAAAGGAGAAAGAAAGAGAGCTATGGAAGGAAAAGAGCGAGGCCGGTCCTGGTGTTGCTGTACTCCAGCGGGGCACTCTGACGAGACCACTTGCCGGCGCGGGGGCGAGGGCGTCGGGGAGGCATGAGGCCTCGGGCGCGAGCGATGCGGCTGCTGTCTCCTCGGACAAGTGGATGGATCGGATTTGGGTGTGGCTGGTTGTGGTTGGGCGGCGGCGGAAAACGAGGAAGGTGGTCGGAGATGATTTGGATCGAGGAGAAGGTGGCGGCTGTGGCTGGTGGTTTGGATCGGGTGGGATCCCGAGGAGGATTTGGAAGGTGGCGGCGTGAGGGATTGGATGGATGGAACAGCCTAGGTCTAGGGTTAGGTTGGTTATATAGGTAGGTTGGTTAGCTTAGGGCAAAACGGACCCTCCGATTAGAATCTAACGATCGAAAATAAACAGGTTAGAGAGTTCAAATAAGAAAATGGAGATGTTTTAGGGATGTTTGGGGATGATCCGAACCCAACGGTGATGACTGTCCGAGTCGGGTTCGGGGGAGTTTCGGACACGCGCGAGAGGGGTCAAGAGAGGTCAACGAGGACAAGGGTCTGACAAAATGACAACGGAGGCAAAGAGAGAAAGGGCAATCGAACGCCTACGAAGTTTTTATGAAAACATGCAAATGCAATGCGATGATGCTATGAGATGAGATGCACGCCAAGAACAAAATGCAAAACAAAATACAAAAACCCAACCACGAAGGAAATATCATATCTCATCTCCTAAAAGGCAAGAGTTGGAGTTATGAATATGGAAAGTTGTATCCGGGCGCTACAACACTCCACCACTACGAGAGGATCTCGCCCCGAGATCTAGGATGGCACCGGAGAGAAACGGAAGAGGAAGAGAATAGGTAAAACTAAGTTGCTTCTTTGACGAACGAGTGAAACCACGAACCTTGAGAGGTTGAGCAATTTAAAAGGAAAAAGTACAATAGAGATGAACGAGATTGCAAACAATCCGTTAGAAAAGAGGAACAAACAACATTACGAGGACTTGAAGGTTGCAAAGACATGAATCAAGAGTTTAATGGACAAGATAGAATTCGAAACTACTCCGGTTAAAACAAGATGAGAGAGGAAGAATTTGGGCAGCACTCCTGTTGAACATGGAAGGAATAGAACATGAACTTGAGAAGATGGGATGATACTTGATGAAATCGACAACACACTGCCTCCGGAGCGAAAGAATAGAAGCTAGACCGTTGGGATAAAGGGACGGAGAAGAAAATGACAACTTCTACCACAATTGAATTTGGAAGGCATCCTTGCAAGAAGGTTAGAATAGAGTTGTTGGAAGACCAACAACAAAAAGAATAAGTTTGTAGTGGGCTTATGGAAACATCTCAACATTATGAGGTGACAACCGACCACTAAAGGAAACAATTGCTAGCTTTAGATCAACGAAGAGATGAACACTTCTTCCACCAAGATGATAAAGAGATAACTTGGATCATTGATAAGCACCACAAAAGCAACATTCCTTAGGGAAGGCTTTAGGTGAAATATGACACAAGATAACTCCAACAACAAGGTTGATGGTTGAAAAGATCTCTTGAACAAAGAGAAAATGATGGATTTAAATATCTCATTCTTAACAACTTGCGAATCATGAAACACGAAGTGAAATTGTCAAGAATGACATAAGACCACCTCAAAAGATAAGGTAGAACGAATTGCACTTTGGAATGCAGGAAGAAGAATATTTGAGCTCTTCCAACAAGAATCTTAACAACGCTTCGAGAAAGAATTAAATCCTTGATGAACCACCATGAAGAAACTCCATGAAGAACTCCGGCAATAAAAGGATGACAGAAAGAAAGAGAAGTTGAAAACACAAGGTGAAGCCTTGAAGTGATAAGAAGAAGCTTTGAAATGATATAACCGAGAAAACTTGGAACTCCGGAAAAGAAAAGATGAAGCATCTCAAACCGAGAAATGTGACATGATGAACAACTTTGGAAAGAAGAAACGAGATCACTTGGATGAAACAAAAATAAGAATTACGTTATGCGTATCCTTCACCAATTTAAATTGATGACAAGCAACAGATTTGGCATACTACTTATTCTTCTTGAGGGATTAAGGATAGAGATAGCGCAAACTTGAGAAGGTATTGATGGAATGACCGGTGGGATTTGGAAACAATGAATGAATTGATATGATAACAAAGGAAGTGAAATCTCGAACGAACCACCGTAAAAATTGGAAAAGAGAGTAGCAAGGGCACAATTCACCGGGAAAAATTGGAAAACGAAAGAAGATACTTGAGGGGAAATAGGTACATGAGAACGAAGAGATCATGAACTGATTAGAGGGTATTTGAACGATGCACCGATAAGATTTGCAGAATGATAGCTACACGCTGAGAATGAAGAATTATGACATGATGGCCTTCGGAGGAAAGAAATGGAAACAACTCATGAAATGCTCCGAATGGGTGAAAAGAATTCTCACAATCGAAAACAATTATGAGAATGGCATGAAGCTAGACCCATGAATATTCAAGAGAATGAACCAACGATGAAAATATTATGAAAGTGATCTTGGAGAAGGAATATGACTGATGAAAATTCATTCTTACGTCAAACTTTGTAAGGAATTTGAGAATCGCTCCGGATAAATTAGAAGAGTCAGGTAAGATCCTGGGAAAAGACCTGTGGGTTAGGGCCCACTCAAAAGAAAACACCGTTGAAAATGATTTTAAAGAGAGATTGCACCGGTTGAATTAAATGGCTTGAATGAGATAACAATCTCCAAATAGCTTGAACGGATTAAGAATGGAAACACAAATCTTCTGAGATATCTTCAACACTCCGGAATAAATGAATAGCAAGAAGTGAGTGAATGAGAGGTGCACCGGCATGAGAAAGCATTTGACACGAGGAAAGGAATATGATCGATACTGAAAGCTTGAATTGGATCCACCAGAGAAGAAACAACAATGAAAGATGATGAACTTGAAACTGTTGAGCATCTTCACGGGAAATCACCGGATAAGAACATTGATTGAAAAGAGTGAAGAGACTTCACATGAATAAATGGATACTTGATTAAAAAAATCTGAGTCCTTGAAGAAAAAGGGTGGGAGGGCGGGAAAACAAAGACAAATTGGGATGGATGAAACAAACACCGTTGAGAAAACTTAGAATTGATCTCGCAAATGTTGGAATGATCGGATGCACTTGAAGAGAAGCACACCGGTTGGAAAAGAATTAACATGACAACCTCAATGATCAAGAAGGATTAGTATTCACATAGAAATATGAGAACACCATTTAGGAAAGATATGGATTCAACACTTGACATCGAAGCAACTCGAACCACAAATAAAACAAAACAAAGGATTTGGCTTGCAAAATAAGCCGGAACAAACACATATGATAGAGATTTCGTCCGAAGTTTTCGTGGTGGGGCCCACACGGGCTCAATCATACAAAGACCATCATGTGCAAGGCAAGGCACATGACATACGGTGTCCCCGAATCGGCATAGCCAAGGATTCTTTAAGACACAACGAGACCATCAGAAACCAACCGTGGATAGGCGGACCACTAGACGCCGAACCCCAATCTCATATCATACATCCGCCGAAAAGATATTCTAGGAGCTACTTGAATTCCCACCTATAAACTCCCAAACTTTCGGTTATGCAACTGGTGTTGGGGATACAGGAAGCAATATATCTCACCCAAACTAACAATCCCTACATCCAAATTTGTATCCATCCACAACATATAACCAAGAAAACTCCGGAAATCGTGTACCTCAACCTTCCAAAAGCATCCGTTATACGAGCTATGGCAATACTCCCGAACTCCCCAGTACTGGGTGACGTCGAGGTTATCTCACCAACAACTGCATAAAAGAGATTTTCGATGTCGGCAAAACTCGTATTCCGAATCGCAACGATAAAATTATGACGACAACACCTCGGAGCTCAACTCCCGGGACACCGCCACAACCCCTAAATGTCGAGGCACAAAGAACAATGTTCTCGCTATAAGAATATCGAACGATTCCAAGATACCCACGTGATCCTAAAATTTTAGTGAAATTTGAGGAGAGGAAAGACAAAACATCTACGCCAGAGTCCTCACCAAGGCGATTTAAGGGCTGAGGAGTAAAAAGAATTCCTACTCTCCGATATATATTATCCTAAGACTCAAAATAGTTTTCTTCTAGACTCAACAACGGCCAACAATCAAGGGGGCTCCTATGGTCGGTCGAGGCTTTGATACCAACTTGTCACGCCCAAGATGCGACCCTATCCTAAAGGAACTCGAAGGTCCCACCAAGGATAGAAGCGCATCTTGAAGACGCTTTTGCAAGGTGGATATCATTACATCAACATTACATAATAGTGGGGATACATCCAATACATACAATGTCACATCAATACAACAATACAACATACAAGAACAACATCTGACTACGGATGAATCATAAACAGAAACTCAAACAATATCCACCCTGCTAGCCCAGGCTGCCGACCTGGAACCTATCCCCTGAACAAAGAAGCAGAAGAAGAAACTCCAAAACAAGCAACATCGCTCTCGCGTCATGATCATCGCATAACCTGTACCTGCAACTGTTGGTGTAGTAATCTATGAGCCACGAGGACTCAGCAATCCCATTACCATGGGTATCAAGACTAGCAAAGCTTAATGGGAAAGGAAGGGGTAAAGTGGTAGGTTGTAGCAGCGACTAAGCATATATGGTGGCTAACATACGTAAATGAGAGCGAGAAGAGGAGCAAAGGAACGATCGTGAAGCTAGCAATGATCAAGAGGTGATCCTGAACACCTACTTACGTCAAACATAACCCAGAAACCGTGTTCACTTCCCGGACTCCGCCGAGAAGAGACCATCACGGCTACACACGCGGTCGATGCATTTTAATTCGGATCTGGTGTTAAGTTATCTACAACCGACATTAACAAATTCCCATCTGCCACATAACCGCAGGCACGGCTCTCGAAAGTTTATACCTCGCAGGGTGTCCCAGATTAGCCCATGATAAGCTCTCGCGATCAACGAAGGATATTCCTTCTCCCAGAAGACCCGATCGATCTCGAATCCTGTTTACAAGACATTTCGACAATGGTAAAACAAGACCAGCAAAGCCGCCCGATGCGCCGCCATCCCGATAGGAGCTGCACATATCTCGTTCTTAGCGCAACACCGGATAAGCGAACCGCATGTACCGCGATTTAATCCAAGTTGCCAAGGAATGGTCCCAAGACGGTGTTCTAGTTTGGACCAACACTTAGACAAGCATTGGCCCGGGGCTATAATAGAGATGACCTCGAGAGAGCGACTCCCAAGGGAAAAGTAGGTGGTGGTGAGGCAAATGGTAAAACCAAGGTTGGGCCTTTGCCGAGGAGTTTTATTCAAAGCGAACCGTCGGGGGGTCCCATAAATCACCCGACCGCGTAAGGAACGCAAAATCCGGGAACATAATATCGGTATGACGGAAACTAGGGCGGCAAGAGTGGAACAAAACACCAGGCATAAGGCCGAGCCTTCCACCCTTTACCAAATATATAGATGCATTAATAATATAAAAGAGATATTGTGATATCCCAACATAACCCTGTCCACCATGGAGCAATCTTCAAATACACCTGCAACTAGCAACGCTATAAGAGGGGCTGAGCAAAGCGGTTACATAGCCAAACAACGGTTTGCTAGGAAGGGTGTCAAAGGTTAGAGGTTCATGGCAATTTGGGGAGGCTTGATGAGCAAAAGATAGGTAGCACAGCAAAGCGATAGAATGAAGCAAACTAGCATAGCAATGATAGTAGTGAGATCCAGGGTAGCGGTCATCTTGCCTGAAATCCCGCTAGGAAGAAGAACGAGTCCATGAAGAAGACGAACGGACGTAGTCGAACGAATCCTCACAATCGCAACATTACCGGAACTAAGAAGCAACACCGGAAAGAAACAAACAACATGGTAAACACACAAGCATAATCATGGCATGGTGCATAATCAAGTATGATGCATGTTCGGTTTAATGAGGCATGGCATGGCAAAGTGCAACAAACAGTACTACAAGTTAAGTGGACCTCAATATGCAACGAGTTGCAAATAGATGAAACACCACATTCATTTATTTAGTTCGCTCTCGTTTAGGTACACAACAATGTTAAATGTTGTTAAACATGGCAAAGGGTGAAGCATAATAAAACTACCTATCTAGGCAAGTTTAATTGAGGCCGGAAGAACAAACAACAATTCCGGAAAATCCCCATAAGCAATATTCGAATTTGGTACTGTTCTGACCTAAACCATATTTTAAGGTTGTTAAACAGGAAAATAAAGTGGACCATGTTAAACTAGGCATTTTTCCACCCCATTTACATATAAAGTTTATTTAAAACCGAGCTACGGTTAATATTTAGTTATGAAATAAATCATTTTAGCATGGCATTTAAGCAAATTAAAGCAAACAACAATTTAAACATTTTAAACATGGATGAAAGTGGCATATTATGAAACTAGATGAAATTCTAAGCATTTTACATGTTTATCTCATTTTAAACCGATGCACTGTTTATGAGATATTAAATGCATGAAGACTAGGGACTTTTAAAAAAAACAAGAAACACCGGATAAATCCTAAAATCGCATGCATCAAAAAAACAAGACTGGCTGAAAATGTTGGGCGCTGGGCTGCTCACCTAGCTGGGCTAGGCCCAGATCGGTGGAGGTGGGAGCTGGGCCGCAGTCAACGGCGAAGGGGAGGTGGCCCAGGTGCGTGCGGTCGATCTGGAGGCAGCGACAGCGGTCACGGCGCCATTGCAAGGCCAGATAGTTGCTCAAGCGAGGATGGAGCGAGACTTGGGGACGAGCTCTCTCCGGCGAGGGACATGAACAGCGGGATCCCGGCAAGGTTCGGGGCTTGGCTGGCACAGTGCCACGCGGGAAGGAGGGCGCCGGATCCACCGGACCGGGACAAGGCAAGGGGCGCCATGGATGTGGTCGATGCTGCTCTTTCCTGTTCAACAGGGAAGGGGAGAGCAGCGGAGGTCAGAGAGGGCAAGAGAGAGAGATAGACGGGGACACGCGACGGCGGGATCTCACCGGCGAGGTCCGGCGTGGGACGGTGCGGACGGGAGGCCATGTGGACGGGGAGTGGCTGGGCTATGGCCGGCGGAAGGCGGACTTGGCGAGAGGAGGTCGAGGCAGAGGCGCGGGAGAGCAGAGGGGTCTGCGTGGCGGTGTGGCGAAGCAGAGCCCGACGGGGGGGTCTCCACGGCAAAAGGCGAGGCCGGAGGGGTACGGAACGGACGGGTCCGTCCGCGAACAGGGCGGAGGCGAGCTGGGCGTCGAGGAGCTGTAGGCCATGGCGACGACACTGTCCTTGAGGGAGTCCTGAACTAGGGGGTGTCCGGACAGCCGGACTATCATCGTCCGCCGGACTCCAAGACTACGAAGATACAAGATTGAAGACTCCGTCCCGTGTCCGGATGGGACTTTCCTTGGCGTGGAAGGCAAGCTTGGCGATACGGATATGTAGATCTCCTACCATTGTAACCGACTCTGTAAACCCTAGCCTCCTCCGTGTCTATATAAACCGGAGGGCTTTAGTCCGTAAGACACAACATACATTACAACAATCATACCATAGGCTAGCTTCTAGGTTTAGCCTCCTTGATCTCGTGGTAGATCCACTCTTGTACTACCCATATCATCAATATTAATCAAGCAGACGAGGGTTTTACCTCCATCAAGAGGGCCCAACTGGGTAAAACATTGTGTCCCTTGTCTCCTGTTACCATCTGCCTAGATGCACAGCCCCGGACCCCTACCCGAGATCCGCCGGTTTGACATCGACATTGGTGCTTTCATTGAGAGTCCTCTGTCGCCACCGATAGGGCGGATGCCTCCACCCGCCTTCAAAGACGGTGTTTTTTACGCCGAAGGGCCTTGGTCACCGCCGAACCATCCGCTAGGTGGTTTTTATGACCGCCGTTCGTCGCCGCTCGACAATGACTTCTCAAGTCGCCGGCAATCTTCGCGTCACCTGAAAGCTGCCGAACAGTGGGATCCAATAGAGCTCGCTCGTTAACGAGCTCTTGATCGCATCACCGCCTTGGGAGTCGCTACGGACTACAACCAGATTGGGCTTAAAACCGATCTGAGAGAGAATAACTCTCCCCAGGCCACCCACGACGTCGCAGTGGTAGAGGAGCAATACGGCAACTCTTCGCCTGTATTGAAAACTACTTATGTCCGGATTCCCGAACCCTCCATGCCGGATTTCCGCGGAGGGACGGATTACGATCGAGCATGGAACTTAAAACCATGCATCGCTCCGGACTCGCTGGATTGTGTCCAGCAAACCAAGCTTCCAAATTCGGAAACTCCTCGGCCTTTGAGCCCCAAGATGGGCAGGGATCCGGACTTTAATCCACCCACCCGCCCAGACATATGCGATCTATATCTAATACGGCAAGAGCCCGCTGAAACAGTACATCACTACTGGGCCAGATTCCTCCTGGTTATGGACAGGATAAAGGACTGCCGAGAGGAAAACGCAATCTCAATCTTCTGCAACAATTGCACGGACATGGGAATACTAAACGCCATTGATCGCCGCAAAATTACGCTTCATCGATCCGCATCCATAGTACGAAAAGTATCAGGCGATGGAGAGTTTCCGGAAAACCGAAAATCAATTTTGGGATAATCCAGCCCCAAACCCAGTCCGCAGCAAAAGGGCGCCTTACACTCAGGCCCCAGATGCAAAAACAAAAAAACAAAAACCCAACAAGGGGAATGGAACCGTACTGGAGGGATGGCTCAATGGACCCTGTAAACTTCATAGTACAAAGGGAGCCGTCCCAACTCATAGCCTTCGAGCATGTTTGATATTACGGCAGGTGGCCAAAAGTGGCGAGGAGCTCCTAGCCCCGCAAAACAACTCCAACAATGCTGGTACGGTATCAACAGTCTTCGAAACTTTCGCGTCAAACAATATGCGAAAGCGAACAATCCGCGGACTCGCCGAAGTCTACCAAATAGCAACAGCAAATCCATGGAGTGACACAGCTATCACCTTCAGTGCCAGCGACGAGCCTAAATTCCGAACAGCCAGAGCACCAGCCGCACTGGTGCTTAGTCCCATAGTGGACGGCTTTCGACTGACAAAAGTCCTCATGGATGGCGGCAGCGGATTAAACCTCATCTACGAGGAAACTCTGCGGAAAATGGAAATCGATTGGAGCCGTATTGAGCGAAGCAGCACAACCTTCAGAGGAATAATCCCTAGCCAGGAGGCACGCTGCACCGACAAATCACACTCGATGTGGTGTTCGCTCGCCGACAATTACAGATCCGAAGAAGTCACGCCCCAAGTGGCCCGCTCAACAGCGGATATCACGCTATATTAGGACGAGAGGCATTCACAATTTTTCAAGCAAGACCTCATTACGGGTACATGAAGCTCAAAATGCCCGGCCCGCGGAATAATCACTCGTTAGTGATCCGGACATAGCACTCCGCACGAAAATAAGACAACTGCACTAGCCTCGAGGCACTATCCAAGCCTTAGCAGCAGAAGAACTCATCACACAAGCGCTCACGGTGAACAGGACGATGTGATACTCGATAAAAGATCCAAGTCCACCTCCTTCAAACCAGCAGATGAAATAATGAAATTCCAGGTCCATCCAACGGACCCAACAAAGACGGCCTCCATTGGGGCACAATTGAACCCCGGTAGACGCCAAGATCGCGTGAATTCCTTCGGAAAATTGGGACATCTTCGCCGGCATCCTTCGGATATGCTCGAATCCCACGCAGTTGGCGTAACACAGCCTAAACATCCTAAAGGATTTAAGCCACCAAACAGGCTCTTCGACGATTTTCCGAACCCAAAAGACAGTAATGGTAGAAGAGCTAGCCAAACCATCGGAAGTCGGATTCATTAGAGATATCAAACATCCGGACTGGCTAGCAACCGTAATGGTACCAAAGAAGGACAAATCTCGGCGCCTCGGTCGATTTTAAAGACCTCAATAAGGCTTGCCCAAAGGATCCTTCCTCTTCCCGCATCGACCAAATTATCGATGCTACCACGAGGCACGATTCGTTGTGCTTCACGGACGATACTCGCTATCATCAAATCAAGATGGCGGAAGCGAACCAAGCCGCAACGGCATTCATCACTCCATACGGACCATTCGCTTCAACACGATGCCCTTCGGACTTAAAAATGCCGGCGCAACATATCAGCGCATGATTCAAACATGTCCGCCACCCAGATCGGCAAAACAATCGAGAGATACGAGACGACGTAGTCGTCAAAACAAAACACGCCGAAACTCTAGTAGACGAGTTGAGGCTCACATTCGACAACCTCGAGCATATGACATCAAGCTGAATCCGAAAATGCATTTTTGGCGCATCACCGGAAAGTCTGCCGGGCTTCATTGTATCCGTAGAGGAATTGAAGCAAACCCGCTAAAATCCGAGATCTATGACAGCTTGGATATTCCAAAAGACCAAACAAATACAAAATTAACAGATGCGTGGCAGCCTTAAGCCGCTTTATCTCCGTCTAGGAGAAAAGGCGTTGCCCTCTATCGCCTCCTCAGCGCACCAACACTTTCGATGGGCGGATGCCGCCACCGCCGACTCAAGAAATAAAGGCCATATTGGCAAGAAATCTGGTCCTGGCTGTGCCCACTTTGGGCGAACCAATGTTATTATACATCGCAGCAATGCATCAAGTTGTAAGCGCGGTCCTCGTCGTTTAACGAGCGATGTAAGGGCAGAAATTCCCTCTTCAAAACCAAGGTATTATGTATCCACCGTGTTAACCCCTGCAAATCCGTTACCCGCACTATCGAAAGATAGCATATGCGGTGTTCATGGCGCCCGAAACTCCGCACTACTTTCAAGAGTGTTCGATAACAAGGGCCTCAAGTACCACTCAATGACATTATAAATAACCGTGACGAACGGGCAGGATTGCAAATGGGCCATTGAGCTCTTACCATTCGATATAACTTATAAACCTTGGCGAGCTATAAAGTCACAAGTTTTGGCTGACTTCATCGCCGAATGGACCGTTTAACTCCCTAAAGAGTACGGCGATACTCCAATTGACTATGCATTTCGACGGCTCTAAAATGTTGGCGGATGGGGGCTAGCGTCGATTGACGCCCCCAACCGGAGATACAGATCCACTATGTACTTCAAATAATGTACACTAACTCCAACAATGCAGCGAATATGAGGCCTCATACATGGCCTCCGGATGGCGATCTCCATGGGCATTCAACGCCTAGAGGTGCGCGATTCAAAACTTGCAATATCCCAAATAAACGGAGAATTTGACGCCAAGGATCCGAAAATGGCAGCATATTGCAACGCTGTCCTAAAAATGTCACCGGTTTGAAGGACTTGAATTCCATCACATAGCCCGAGACAATAACCAAGCGGCCGACGATCGCACGATCGGTGCGAAACGTGATGCTGTCCCTGCAAATATCATCCCGGAACGGCTCTTCAAGCCATCCGTACTATGGGAAGAGGAGTCCGGAAGCGACAAACCGGAAAGAACCGCGCCAATCGGCAATTCAGCCGATGACATAACACCTTCAGCCCACGTTATAATGGCGTAATCGCCCGTGGACGTAACCTTTCTAGCCTACTCGCTACGCAGAACTTCCCAAGACCAAAACGAGGCCCGCTGCATAGTCCGCGATCGAAAGCCTACAAGGTCCATGAGGGAGAACTTTATAAGAAAAGTACAACCGAGTCCTTCAAAGGTGTATCTCCGAAGAGGAAGGGCGAAGCCTCTGGCGGAAATTCACGCGGACTAGGCGGACACCACGCAGCAGCCCGGCCCTTGTAGGAAAGGCATTCCGCACAGATTTTATTGGCCGACGGCCCGGCAGATGCTCAGACTTAGTCCAGAAATGCGCCGGCTGTCGACTATTTGCTAATCGAGCCACATGCCGCCCACCGCCTCAAAACTATACCCATTACATGGCCGTCATGTCCGGGGCTTGATATGGTTGGACCCTAAAGGGGGAACCCACAAGCAAAGATACCGCTGGTCATGGTGGATAAATTCAACAAATGGATAGAGGCCAAACCGGTCAAAACGGCAGAGTCCGGACCAGTGATAGACTTTATATCCGGGTAGTACACCGCCACGAGTCCCCACAAGATCATCACCGACATCGCACGAACTTCACAGCCGACGAGGTCAAGTCATGGTGCAAAAATATGGGCATCAAGCTCGACTATGCCTCAGTCTATCACCCTCAAACCAATGGTCAAGTGGAACGAGCAAATGGTCTAATAATGAGCGGCATTAAACCCATACTAGTGCGGTCACTTACTAAATCGACATGCACTTGGGTCGAGGAGCTCGACCAGACTGGGGCTGCGGACAACGCCTAACCGTATTACCGGATTCACACCATTTTTATGGTATACGGCGCAGAGGCGTCTTGCCTCAGGACATTATTCATGACTCACCTCGAAAAGCGCATGTATGAGGAAAGAGAGGCCGAGCTTGATCGGCAGGACAGCTTGGACACATTGGAGGAAGAACGTGACGTCGCGAAGGCTGTTCCAAGATTTTATCGCCAGCAGTTCAAGATATCAAAGCAGAGAAGTATGGGCCAAGACTTACAACGTTGGTGAATTAGTTCTACGCCTGCCGGACAAGAAAAAGGACAAGCTCAAGCCCAAATGGGAGGGCCCCTTCATTATCGATCAAGTCCTGACCGCGGAGCGCATCGTTTACTTAAATGCGCTTGGATAACCGACTCGAGCCGAACCCATGGAACGCAGCCCGCCTCCGACGATTCTATGCCTAGCGCCGGACTAAGAGTTCGTCCCCTTCCCCCGTCCAAACTTTTACACTTCGCTGTCTTTTGTTTCTCTTTTTATGCCTTTTTATTGAACACCCCTTACGAGCCTATTTTCGCATTTTTCGCATACACATGACATGCCATCCGCACTCATCATTCCTGGGGGCTTCTTTTACAGAAGCTCAATTATAAGGGTTTCATACCCAGCACATGTGTCAAGCTTCCACATGTACCTTTTACTCGCCATTATATGCATCGATATGACTTCATTTTGGCCAAGCTGGGTTGCTCGCTCTGTGCTTACCCCTCGCTCCCGATTGTTTGGCTAGGAGGTAAAGGAGCACCTCTGCGATTATTATCGCCGGTCACCGGATGTGTACCTCGGTCGGGTGAAGCCGAAAGCTAGCGTTTTAAGGGAATATTCGGTCGGTGACTTAAAAGATGACTTTTACCCATTTATCTATCCGCCCCAGATGTTTTTCTCTTTTTTGCAGTCCGGACATGCACTTTAGGGCATGCCTCCCAGGAAAGGAATCCTTAACTAACTATTCTCCCTGGAAGATGTTTCTTACTAACCATGTAATATAACATAACTAGTTGGGAACTTGTCTGATAAAGCACTAATGACCCCTACGCCTGGTCTCCATGCATACCACGGTTGTTTCTTAACCAAAACGGTATTCAGACACACTCCGGACTCTAGGGTCCCGAGGCTGAAGCGAAAAGGTCGGCAAAGACAAACGATCTACAATCCGGCTAGAAGGCATTTCACATGTCATTTTAAAGGAAAACATACATTGTCAAATTTATCGATTGTATTCCTCCTCAATCCCGCCTAACAGTCTGTCTAACTTACAGTCCGTTGGGAAAATTTAGCAGCCAACTCTACTTGGTTGTATACTAAACTCACAGGATTTCTTCCCATCGTGCCCCACGGTCCAACTCGCCATGTGGTTGGGATCCGCCTTCTTATAACGCTCTTCACCATGGCCTAGGCCTCCTGCACCTTGACGGCAGGCGAAATCTTCCACAAACGGAAGCGCTGCCAAGACTCCTGCAGCTTCTCCATAAGCTCCCCGAGGCCCTCGGGTAGGATGAGGGCTGGCCATAAAGCCCGGGCGACGCCATTGCTGCCGAACCTGCTCGAAAGCAGATTGCAGCAGCTCGAAGTTGATCACCCGTCGACACGGGCATCTCCTCCGTAGGGCGACTGTGAGTATACCTACAAGACATACTATGTCAATTTGCTTCTTCACCAACTCTTCTTTTAAAAGGAGTCCGCCAAGCACTTGCTATAAATGCAGCGAAGGTTGCTGATTCTCCTTAACGGAGCCGGACAGCTCGGCTCGAGCGCCTTTCAGCTCTTCTCCGAGCTTGGCGTTGGCATCCTGGAGCTTGTTCCTTTCTTGCTGCACCCTATTCAAGACACTCGCCGCCTTCACCGGCGTAGCAATGCTTGCTCTGTCCGGATCTTGTCCGCGGCACCGCAATGTCATTATTAGACTTGCGCGCACGCCGCATGCCGCTTATATTTATTAATAAAAATGTGTTACCAGGAGGGGTCTCTTCGTCTCCTCCTGCGGCAGCAAGTGCGGCCTCAAGTTGGGACTTGCAATCTTGCAGCTCCCGAGACAGCTGGGCATTCTTCTCGGTAAGAGCCTGCGTTTTCAAATGATCCTTAAATCAGTTAACATAACTACTTTATGTCTCGGGGGCTACTGGTATATATAACCATTAAAATTCCTTTACCCGTATGTCTTTCACATACTGCTCCGTGGCTCTGGTAAAACCATCTTAAGCAGCACGGAGATGCGCGTCCCCCGCGTTAAAGGCGTCTAATGCCTCAAGGGAGAAGCATGCTTCACGAAATGCTGTCTGGCGGCGCCTATGGTTCATGGCGCTCTCCACCTCAGACTTGGTGGCGGACAGTCTGTCGGTGTCCTCCGTTGGAGAAGGATCCGGCCCGCGTCTTGCGCTTGCCTCCCCCTCCAGGCCGGGCGCTGGAGCCTGGCTGGTGTAGGTTGGATCAGCAACTTCTGCGCCCGCAGTCCGGCGAGCACTTTTTCTCCTACAAAGATCATGAGCACTCAGGCGTTTCCTAGAAACGTTGCTTTGAAAATTCAAATACGAGCTATACCTTTGCAGCGACGTTTCCATCCGCACCGCGCTCCTTTTTTGCCTGTTGGTCCGGACTGGCCTCTGTTGGTCAGCCGCCGCGGGCTCGGCTTCCTGCCGTAAAGGCACTTCCTGTAACATACCATCGTTCGCGAAGGTTAGAAAGGGGAAAGGAAGAGATAATGGTGTTCGGACCTCGGTCACGGTCACCTGAGAAGCCAGATACAACCCGGGGTAGTCCGCCGTAATGGCAACCAAAGCATTGTCCATGCTGAGCTGGTGAAATACCCCGTCGATCAGCTCCACCTCGATGTCCGGATCCTTTTCGGAGGCCGGATCTAGGGATCTTTCCGGATCCTCGGGTTGCGGAGCAGGACTTACCATGTCCTCCACAGTCCGCGAGATCCCGCCTCAAGACATAATGTAAGAAGCCTAAACTTCAAAGCATGGGTTGAGCCCTTAAAGGTGTTCGCCACCCATCCTCTAGGGTTGTTCATGGAAAACCCATTTAAGGGGTTCGCTCAAGGAAGTCCTCCTTCTCCCCTTGTACAGACCGGACAGAACTTCACTAGGTCCTCGGTCGAGGCCGCCCTTTGCGCCATGACGGGTGGCATCGCCTTCCCGCTGAAATCCCACATAGGGTGGCCTCTATATTGCAATGGCTGTACCCCAAGATGATGCATGTCACCATGACTCCGATCATGGTCAACTCAGAGTGGGCCAGCAATCTTATTCGGCCCATCAAGTAATGGACGCTCTTGTCTCCCTCCAATCGGGGGTTCCGTGGGCGCCAGCTTAGGCGTTTCTTCGGGGGAGCAGCACTAAACTCCGGGAGGCCAATCCGACTGGGTCCGCAGCGAGCGCCTCCTATATAAAACCACTCAAGGCCAATCTTGGACGCCTTCTTGGGAGTACCGATGGGTATCCGTCCCGCAATGCGCCATATTTCGCGCCGCCCACTTGATATATGGACCCCTCGTGAGAACGGGTGCGAGGCGTAACAGCCTCTTCCACAATGCAAAATGGGGCTCAATGCCCGTGAATAGCTCACAAAGAGCTACGAGTTCCGCGATATGCGTGATGAGGCGGCGGGGTGGTGGAGCTGGAGTCCGTAGAACTCCAGGAGCCCGCGGAGGAACGGATGTATCGGGAATCCGAGTCCCCTTATCAGATAGGGGACGAAGCATACTCGCTCCCCCTTATTGGGGCTCGGGGTAGCCTCCGCTTGCCTCCCACCTTGATAAGTAACCAGCCCGGCTCGAACCGGGATCATGAAGGCCGGAGGGAGATATCCCCCCGCTTGGAGCTTTACTAGCTCGCTATGCGGAACAGAGCACCTCCTCCAATCCCCTGGCAGTGGCCTGGGAGCGCGAGAAGAAGAGCCGCGTCGACGATCCATGATGGAGTGGATTTTCAGGTCAAAGGCGCTTCGATGAAGTATTCGCGGGAGGAAGACGGTGTGGTTTGGATCTGGATTCTCGCCTCTTTTGTAGGCGGACGACTCGCACAACTAGGGGGTGAAACGTAAAAAATGCCCTGGCTTTTCGCATTCGTGCGACATGTGGAAAAATACCATTATTGGGCGTAGAAGCCGAGAAACACAGTATTTATGGTGAAGCTGGACACTGCTCAGCAGGTACAAGGAACTTGAAGGGAGAACCCGCCTTGCAACGCCGAAGACTATATACGCGCCGGACTTATCGTCATTGAAGCCTGGTTCGGGGGCTACTGAGGGAGTCCTGGACTAGGGGTGTCCGGACAGCCGACTATCATCGTCCCGGACTCCAAGACTACGAAGATACAAGATTGAAGACTCCGTCCCGTGTCCGGATGGGACTTTCCTTGGCGTGGAAGGCAAGCTTGGCGACTGGATATGTAGATCTCCTACCATTTTAACCGACTCTGTGTAACCCTAGCCTCCTCCGGTGTCTATATAAACCAGAGGGCTTTAGTCCGTAGGACACAACATACATTACAACAATCATACCATAGGCTAGCTTCTAGGGTTTAGCCTCCTTGATCTCGTGGTAGATCCACTCTTGTACTACCCATATCATCAATATTAATCAAGCAGGACGTAGGGTTTTACCTCCATCAAGAGGGCCCGAACCTGGGTAAAACATTGTGTCCCTTGTCTCCTGTTACCATTCGCCTAGACCCACAGTTCGGGACCCCCTACCCGAGATCCGCCGGTTTTGACACCGACAGTCCTGTTCAGGGAGAGAGAGATGTGACCGAAGAGAAAGGAGAAAGAAAGAGAGCTATGGAAGGAAAAGAGCGAGGCCGGTCCTGGTGTTGCTGTACTCCGGCGGGGCACTCCGACAAGACCACTTGTCGGCGCGGGGGCGAGGGCGTCGGGGAGGCATGAGGCCTTGGGCGCGAGCGATGCGGCTGCTGTCTCCTCGGACAAGTGGATGGATCGGATTTGGGTGTGGCTGGTTGTGGTTGGGCGGCGGCGGAAAACGAGGAAGGTGGTCGGAGATGATTTGGATCGAGGAGAAGGTGGCGGCTGTGGCTGGTGGTTTGGATCGGGTGGGATCCCGAGGAGGATTTGGAAGGTGGCGGCGCGAGGGATTGGATGGATGGAACAGCCTAGGTCTAGGGTTAGGTTGGTTATATAGGTAGGTTGGTTAGCTTAGGGCAAAATGGACCCTCCGATTAGAATCGAATGATCGAAAATAAACAGGTTAGAGAGTTCAAATAAGAAAACGGAGATGTTTTAGGGATGTTGGGGCATGATACGAACCCAACGGTGATGACTGTCCGGGTCGGGTTCAGGGGAGTTTCGGACACGCGCGAGAGGGGTCAAGAGAGGTCAACGAGGACAAGGGTCTGACAAAATGACAACGGACGCAAAGAGAGAAAGGGCAACTGCGAACGTCTACGAGTTTTTATGAAAACATGCAAATGAAATGCGCATGATGCTATGAGATGAGATGCACGCCAAGAACAAAATGCAAAACAAAATACAAAAACCCAACCACGAAGGAAATATCATATCTCATCTCCGGAAAAGGCAAGAGTTGGAGTTACGAATATGGAAAGTTGTATCTGGGGCGTTACAATAGCCATTCCGAGTTATATTCCCATGCAACTTTCCACCGTTCCGTTTATCATGACACACATCATTGTTGTCATATCACTACTAGGAAAAGGGCTATAGATGATATGGCCACTAATGGGGCACCAGACATGTGGTGCGCCATTACTATATACTAATGGCCCACCATTTGTTGGTGCGCCATTAGTAATATATTACTAATGGCGCACCTGGTGTTTGGTGCGCCATTAGTAGTTTTGAAAAAAAATTGTTACTAATGGCGCACCGTGGTATACTGCGCCATTACTAGTTGACATAGTAATGGCGCACCACACCCACCGTGCGCCATTAGTAGTTTTGAAAAAAAAAATAAAAAAAATTGTTAGTAATGCCGAGCCGCACCTCACCCCCTCGCCTCGCGCCCCCCGGAGCCAGGCCCGCCGCCGCTGCCCTAACCGCGGCCGTCCACCACCACCCCCTGCCCCCGATGCCAAGGTGAGCATTTTTTTTTGTTTTTTTCTACTGTTTTTCTTTGTTGTTTAGGTTTAATTAGGTTATTGATAGGTTTAGGTTAGTGGTTGGTTTAGGTTAGTGCTAGATTTAGGTTTAGATAATTAGAAGAAGAAGAAAGTTGAAAAAAAGAAGAAGAAGTAGAAGAAGAGGAAAAAGGAAAAAAGGAAGAAGAATAAGAACAAAGTTGAAAAATAGAACAAGAAAGGAAGAAGGAGAAGAGGAGGAGGAGGAAGGAGAACGACGCCCGTTGGCAATGACGCCCGCTGTGGCTAGCAAGGCCACGGCTGCTCCTGTCTCCCTTGTCTACGAGAAACCAGAGCTAACATTGCCGGAGGAGATCGAGTATTCCTTCGAAGAAAGGCGGCTGGCCGTCTATTTGTCAAGAGAAGTTGTTTAAGCTGCTGAGACATGTCAAGATCTCCACTCTTTGCGTAGGTGAAAGTTGAAAACCTAACGACTGTTACTTGTGAGAGCCTATGTTGGTCGAAGATAGTCGCCCAGTGTTGTTCTGATTGTTCCCCTGCCACATTTGATTGTTTCCATACTCAGCAAAGGAAGCTTGCACTTCAGCAGCTTCCCTTCAGCACTGCCATTGGTTAGATATAATTAATATGTGTAGGTTTCTTTCTCAGCTCTGAATCATCTTGAATCTGTTTGATTAATGTAGATCTGCACTGTTTTTATTCCTCAATTGATGATGTGTTTCTTACTCGGCACTGAATCATCTTGAATCCGATCCGCACTGTTTTTAATCCTCGTGGTCATGGGTGTACCGAACTTCGTCTCAAGGATCAGAATCTTGGAAGTTATGGTGGTGGGTTTGTTTCCAGAAGTGCAAGCTACGGTAGTGGAGATGTGCTCATGTGTCATGGCCCAGCGCATAGTTGAATCAGCGCATAGAAGAAAGTTGAAAAATAGAACAAGAAAGGAAGAAGGAGAAGAGGAGGAGGAGGAAGGAGAAGAAAGAAAAAGGAGAACAAGAAAAGTAGAGAGGGTACTAATTGTCTTGATGTGTGGCCAGGTGTCGAATCTGACATTGATGCTAAGTAATTTCCAGCATATCACCAACAGAAGAGTTGATAATGAGTAGCATTTCTTGTGATCTTAACTAGCATAGCAGCAGTAGACACTACATAACTACCCAATAATAATCAGGACACCTATTATCGCATTCATCTTTCTTCTCTTCTCTACAAAAGTAAAAAAAAAAAACAGCAGCAGCAGCAGCACAATAACAAGAATGAAGGTGTCAAACTAAAATGAGTGCATCCTCACCACATCATCATGCTAATTAAGTAGTAATCTCATCGGTGTTCATTCATGCTACACTTAGAGAGTCATGCCAAGATTATAGTTTGCAAATTCATGATTGCCTGATATAATGTTGCTATAATGTTGTATGATAATGTTGTAAGGGTACTAATTGGTCTCTTCTGCTGCTTATGAGAGATGGGGGGAAGCAGCCACCGCCGCTCTGCCACACCGCAGTACGAGTTGGATGCTTCCGAGTTCTTCAGTATCATACTTGGGACTTCAGTATCATCCATGACGCAGGTATATAAAAGGAGATATCTCCCCTTCACCCATCTCATTATGATATTTGTTGTTTGCTACATCACTCATTGTCCCAAACTGCAGAGGCTGCCTGACAGTTTTATGAACATGCTGGGTGAAGATCTGCCAAATAATGTGAAGCTGCGACATGCCGACAGCGGGTTTTGCAGGCTGTGGGATGTGGAGTTGGTGATCAAGGAGGGCTACATGTACTTGTATCGTGGGTGGGAGAAGTTCTACCGTGCCTACGACCTGCGGTTGGGGTACTTCCTTCTCTTCAGGTACGACGACGACACCACCATGCTCATCGTGAAGGTGTTCAATGCGACTATGTGTCGCATGCGCTACGCTGACGATGATGATGCCAGTACGTTCTACCTCTTCTTATCCCTCTACATTTGGCTTTGTCTCACATTGATTGTTAACGGTCATTGTTGCATTTGCACAGGCAATGGGAGCACCAAAGCATGACAATCGGCTACAACCAAAGCAAGAATGACTATGGCTGTAGCAAAAGCAACAATGATTCGGCTTTAGCGAAAGCAAAGAATGATTCTGGCAGCAAAGAAAGACAATAAGAAGGATGATCCGGACTGGAGTGCGGAGAAGAGGAGTAGAGGGGGATGAGGAGCTACAGGATGATGATGGGCATCAGCCGAGGATGACCTAGCGCCGGTGGTGGTGACCAAGGGCAAGAGATGGTGGTGGTGACCATGGGCAAGAGATGGTGGTGGCTGACCATGGGCAAGAGATGGAGGTGGCTGAGGATGACCTAGCGATGGTCGTCCCGTCCTGCCTGAAGGTGGCCTCACGATTGTGGTGGTGCCTGACAATGACCACGCACCGGTGGTGGCGCCGGCGATCCCACAGCTGGGCGACATGACCACGCCAATTGTGGTAGAAAACTACATCCCATAGCTGCCTCCACCGCCTCGCCGCTCTTGGCGCATCAGGCTGAGGAAGGAGAAGGAGAAGAACAATGAGAACTGAACTATGTCAGGAATGTCAGATCTCCAAAATGATATATATATATATATATATATATATATATATATATATACTTAGTTACCTATGTTATCTCTAATATGCTTAGTTTCCTATAGGTTAGCTTCATTTTACCTAAGTTGGCTCTAATATGCTAACTTAGAGCTTATATGCTTAGTTTCCTATAGGTTAGTTCCAAAATAACTTATGTTAGCACAAAATGATCAAGTTTACATAATAAGCTTATAGTCTTCTTCTTATTCTTCTTATCCTTCTTCTTTTCTAAAATAACATAGGTTAGCTTCATTTTACCTAAGTTAGCTCTAATATGCTAACTTAGAGAGCTTATATGCTTAGTTTCCTATAGGTTAGCTCCAAAATTACTTATGTTAGCACAAAATGGTCAAGTTTACATCATAAGCTTATAGTCTTCTTATTCTTCTTATTCTTCTTCTTATTCTTCTTCTAGTATTCTTCTAGTGTTCTTCTTCTTCTAGTATTCTTCTAGCTAGTCTTCTTCTTCTTCTCTTCTTCTTCTTCTTCTTCTTCTTCTTCTTCTTCTAACTTCTTGTTTATCATTTTGCAGATTTGATTTAATTCACGAAAGATTGCATGGATGGAGTGCTTCTTTTCCATTTTTTTATTTTGTATCAATGTGAAACTTTTGTGAATTGATGGATAACGGTGTTTGATGAACAATGTGAAACTTTTGTAATATGTAACGATGGAACTATGTGTTGGCTATGTATGTATATATATGATGAAACTTGTGTGTTGGATATGATTGTTATATGGATGCTTGTTGTATATATATGTGTTGGATATCTCATATGTGAAATAGTGACCTGAGATTACGAAAAAAGGAAAAAAAAAATAAAAATTGTTATTAATGGCGCACTACCATGTGGTGCGCCATTAGTATAGCAGATACTAGTGGCGCACTATGGGCAATACTAATGGCGCACTACATGGTGCGCCATTAGAACACCAGATACTAATGGCGCACCAGTGGTGCGCCATTAGAATTTAATTCTAATGGCGTGATGCTAGTGGCGCACCTGTAGTGCGCCATTAGAAGGCAAAACTGGTGCGCCACTAGCATGCCTTTTCCTAGTAGTGTATTTCTTTGCATGATCATGTAGTTGAGATCGTATTTGTGGCAAAGCCACCTTTCATAATTCTTTCATACATGTCACTCTTGACTCATTGCACATCCCAGTACACCGCCAGAGGAATTCATATAGAGTCATATTTTGTTCTAAGTATCGAGTTGTAATTCTTGAGTTGTAAGTAAATAAAAGTGTGATGATCTTCATTATTAGAGCATTGTCCCATGTGAGGAAAGGATGATAGAGACTATGACCCCCCCACACACACACAAGTCGGGATGAGACTCCGGACGATTTTTTTTAAAAAAGAGAGAGAAAACAAGGCCAAAAAAGAGAGAAAGAGGGAGAAGGGGCAATGTTACTATCCTTTTTCCACACTTGTGCTTCAAAGTAGCACCATGATCTTCATGATAGAGAGTCTCCTATGTTGTCACTTTTATATGCTAGTGGGAATTTTTCATTATAGAACTTGGCTTGTATATTCCAATGATGGGCTTCCTCAAATTGCCCTAGGTCTTTGTGAGCAAGCGAGTTGGATGCACACCCACTTAGTTTCTTTTTGAGCTTTCATAAACTTATAGCTCTAGTGCATCTGTTGTATGGCAATCCCTACTCACTCACATTGATATCTATTGATGGGCATCTCCATAGCCCATTGATACGCCTAGTTGATGTGAGACTATCTCCTTCTTTTTGTCTTCTCCACAACCACCGTATTCTATTCCACCTATAGTGCTATGTCCTTGGCTCACGCTCATGTATTGCATGGAAGTTGAAAAGGTTTGGGAACATCAAAAGTATGAAACAGGTGCTTAGCTTGTCATCGGGGTTGTGCATGATTTGTATATTTTGTGTGATGAAGATGGAGCATAGCCAGAGTATATGATTTTGTAGGGATAAAGTTTCTTTGGCCATGTTATTTTGAGAAGACATAATTGCCTTGTTACTATGCTTGAACTATTATTGTTTTTATGTCAATATTAAACATTTTTTTTGAATCTTATGGATCTGAATATTCATGCCACAATAAAAATTTACATGGATAAATATGTTATGTAGCATTCCACATCAAAAATTCTGTTTTTATCATTTACCTAGTCGCGGACGAGGATGAATTAAGCTTGGGGATGCTTGATACGTCTAGAACGTATTTGTAATTTTTGATTGTTCCATGCTATTATATTATTTGTTGGAGGGATTGACCAAGGGTAGCCTCATCAACACCCTATAGTATATCAAGACATCAGGGCCAGCTGCGCCCCTCACACCTTCCAGACGAAAGGCCGACCCTTTGGGCCGTCAGGTCCAATGGGCCTGCTGCTAGAAGACGGAGTGTTCCCAACACGCGACCCCAAGGAGCTGGCATCTAGCAAGCGGACCTAGGGAGCCGGCATCTAACAGGTGGCCCTACGCCTCCTCAAAGTTTGCACCCACTTACTGCGACAAGATGGGGCGTGGCTACAGTGCGGCCTGCCACCCCCGAATCCAGGGTGGAACATGGCCACAATGCAGGTGTACCAAGCGGACACCTCTCGTCCGGCGCGACACTGTAGCCATGCAACCCATGACATCACCTATGTCAGAGGGAGCCATGCTCTCATGATGGGCAGTCGGTACGGCGCACAGACGGCGGGCCCTACCTGTCCGCGAACCATCAGAAGACGGCAAACCCGGAGCAGGTGGCCTCAGGGGTGGGGCGACTACTACCAGGCGGCCATCCCTCCCCTTGGAGTCTGTGCACCAGTAACCTAATGAGACGGGGAGTGGCTACAGTGAGCGCCTGTCAGACGGCGGGACTGTAGCCATGCACCCCGACAAAGCCTCCATCATCAAGGGTGAGGCTACAATACAACACAGTCAACCTGGCCCGCAGGCGGCAGGCCCTACCTGTCGGCTGAGTTCACGGCAGCCGGCGGGACCCACCATGCAGCGGGCCCCAGCAGCCGGTGGAGAAGCCGGAGCCCAGAGACACTGATAGCCGGGTCCTACACCCGGCCAGATTACCATTGTACGCTTGGGGGTAGGCCTATATAAACCCCCCAGGCTCACCCATGCAGAGGGTTCAAAATCCTAGCGAGCTTACACATACGTAGAGAGAAAGGAGATAGAGCTAGCCTTGCTCTTCTTCCTCCTCTAGCCGAAACAGCTCAAGGAGCACTCTTGTAGCTACTCTATTAACGATAGTCATCATGCGGAGACCCCGCAGAGCAGGACTAGGGGTGTTATCTCCATGGAGAGCCCTGAACCTGGGTAAGACTCATTGGTGTTCAAGGTCTCGCTCAGTCCCGCTTCTAGAGCCTGGCGATGTACTCTTGTCCCCATCCATGATAAGCCACCCCTTGGCATATGTCGCTAGATATCCCCGACATTTGGCGCCCACCATGGGGCCTTGTGCACTGTTGGCCGGAAACACGTTATGGATGGGAACCCTCTTCCTTCCCAGCGAGCGCAGCCATCCTGGCATGCCTGATGGCATTTGCATCGATGCGTTGCGTGGCGTGGAAGCAGCTTGGCTGCAAGCTCCCTTGCTGATCTCATCGGCAGGATCCGCCTCTCCGACGAGCCCGCGCCCAACGCAGGAGCGGCCAGCTCCGAGAGCTGCCTCATCGACCTCTTCGGCAACCTCCACATTGCCAACGAGCCTGCCTCTGACCTAGAGTCCGTCGACTCCACCGTCGCTATACTACATCATCCCTTCCTCTTTGGGGAAATACCGACGTAGTTCTATCAGACATCAAAAGGAATTTCTGGCGCTGTTGCCGAGGAGGATCTTCAACATCAACCAGGTTCCTAATAACAAATCGCATCTCCTTGCAATTTACATTATTTGCCATTTTCCTATCGTTTTCCTCTCCCCCCCCCCCCCGCCCCACTTCACAAAAAATTGTTGTTTTATTCGCCCTCTTTTTCGTTTGTCGTTTTCTCGTCAGATCTATTTCTCATGTGCAATCTTGCTTATCACCTTTTGTCGTTATGGATTTTTCTTCTTCTATTGCGTGCACTCCCGAGAACGAGGTTCTCAACTTTAAACAAAGGGGAGGAGAAAATTTAAAAGATGCCTTGTATAGGATTTGCAATGCTCATAATAGACCTATCTGCAATCAATCTACCGTTGTTCTTATTAGTTGCTTTTATGTGGGCATTACCACTTGGTATAGATTCGTCCTTGATACGATTACCGGTGGGAATTGTTTGATGTGTCTTACTCTTGATACTTTTAATGCTATGGGAAATTTAGTGGGTTCACCACCACTCGTGATCAATGAAACAATATTGACTCTCAAGCATGTTATGGAAAGATTAGGTGCTATTAAAAAGAAAATGCTTACTGCAGAACATATTGAAAATTTGGATAGAAAAATGCAAAGATATGCTACTAAAGTTGGGTCAAAAGTGGGAGACTTTTTCAAGTTTCTAAAAGAAAAAGGAACTATAATTCATGAAAGAATTGAAGAAAGTCCGTTTAGGATTGATAAACTAGAAGAAAATTTTCTAATCTAGGTACTAAAACTCCCGTGAAAACTAGCAAGACTACTCAAGTCATTAAAAACAAAGGATCAACTTCTAGCAATGATAAAGGAGATCTTAAGATTATTAGTATCCATCCCAACTTTATTGAAGTCATAAGAGACCCTTTTTGTGAAAATAAGTTTTTCATTCTCGTGCCTAGAAGTGTTGCCTCTGAGAATTTATATGCAAAATCCTTGAAAAATCATAAGTGCTTGATCGAAGAATTGGACAAGGATGACAAAACTTAGATCCTACGCGTTATGCCTAGCCAGGGGCGTAAAATGATAGCGCTTGTTGGGAGGCAATCCCAATGAATAAATTTTATTTTTGCCTTTTTCTTTCTGTTCTTGAGTGTTAGCACAATTATGCTACTGTTATGATTGTGTTTTTTGTGTTTTAATTAGTGTTTGTGCCAAGCAATGCCTTTGGGAAGACTTGTGTGAAACTTTCTTTGATCTTACTGAAAAACAGAAACTTTTGCACTCACGATATTCGTTGTCATGTTTTAAAGAAAAGTGCTTTTAAGTTGATTATTTTTGAAGAGGATTAATAGACAAATTCCTCACGTTCACAAATTTATTTCATAATTTTTGGAGTTACAGAAGTATTCGAAATTTTCAGATTGCTACAGACTGTTCTGTTTTTGACAGATTCTGTTTTCTTTGCGTTGTGTGCTTGTTTTGATGATTCCGTGGTTTTCTTTGTTGAGTTTTTGCCATAGAAAAGTTGGAATACAGTAGATACAATGCAAAAACAAAATAAGAATAGGTTTTCTACAGTACTTATAGTAGTGGTTTGGTTTCTTATACTAACGGATCTCATGAAGGTTTTATTTGAGTTTTGTGTGATTGAAGTTTTCAAGTTTTGGGTTATCTTACGATGGATAAAGGAATAAGGATAAGCAAAAGTGAAAGAAAAAGTGCTCCCTGGGTGATTTTGGTAATTCATGACAACATATCTCTTGTTGTACTAATACCTTTACCTAGTGCATTTCAGATAAGTTCAACATTGGAGTGGCATGGACATGGACAAGAGGATGTGGAACCCCTTTCAAGATGCGAAGGACAAATATTGGCAAAAGCTCAAGACTCTACATTTTCATTTCAGTGATCTAAGATCACATTGAGTCCATAGGAAAGCCAATACTATTAAAAGGGGATGAGGTGTTGCTTAATGGCTTGCCTGCTCAAAGTGCTTAGTGATATGATCCAAAACCCTCAACCACTTTCTCACATCCACATATGTCCTAAACCTAAATGTCAAACTCGGCCCCACCAAACTTGTCTATCCGGCGCCACCGAGTTTCATCTTATTCAGCCACTGCCAAACCCTAGTCACTTCTATCTCACCGATGGGATCTCGGTCTCACCGAGATGGGCTTGCAATCTCTCTGTGATCTGGTGCAACACTTTCGGTCTAACCGAGTTGGTGCAGTCGGTCCACTGAGTTTGCCTGACCAATCCTCTGTTTACTTATTACCAAAATTGGTCTTACCGAGTTTGAGTAATCGGTCAAACTAGTTGAGGTTTTACCCTAACCCCTGCACATCGATCCCACCGAGATGACTATATCGGTCCCACCGAGATGACTATATCGGTCCCACCGAACATCCTAAAGTTCACATTTTGAACTAAATTGGTCTGACCGAGTTTGTTGATTCGGTCCCACCGAGTTTGGGAATATGTGTGTAACGGTTAGATTTCGTGTGGAGGCTATATATACCCCTCCACCTACTCTTCATTCGTGGAGAGAGCCATCAGAACAAACCTACACTTCCACTACTCATTTTCTAAGAGAGAACCACCTACTCATGTGTTGAGCCCAAGATATTCCAATCCTACCATATGAATCTTGATCTCTAGCCTTCCCCAAATTTCTTTCCACTCAAATCATCTTTCCACCATATCCAAATCTGTGAGAGAGAGTTGAGTGTTGGGGAGACTATCATTTGAAACACAAGAGCAAGGAGTTCATCAACAACACACCATCTATTACCTTTTGGAGAGTGGTGTCTCCTAGATTTGTTAGGTGTCACTTGGGAGCCTCCATCAAGAATGTGGAGTTGAACCAAGGAGTTTGTAAGGGCAAGGAGATCGCCTACTTCATGAAGATCTACCCTAGTGAGGCAAGTCCTTCGTGGGTGATGACCATGATGGGATAGAGAAGGTTGCTTCTTCGTGGACCCTTCGTGGGTGGAGCCCTCCATGGACTCATGCAACCGTTACCCTTCGTGGGTTGAAGTCTCCATCAACGTGGATGTATGATAGCACCACCTATCGGAACCACGCCAAAAACATCTGTGTCTCCAATTGCGTTTGCACACTCCAATCCCATCCCTTTACTTTCTTGCAAGTTGCATGCTTTACTTTCCGCTACTCATATACTCTTTTGCATGATTGCTTGAATTGTATTGTGAATGCTTGAAATTGTGTTAATCTACCACCTCAACTTGAAAAACTTAAAAATTGCCAACTTTGTTTGTTGAGGGTCTAATCACCCCCCTCTAGACACCTCTTCTCGATCCTTTCAATCGGTATCAGAGCTTTGGTGTCCATTGCTTTGGTTTAATCACCATTGGAGGAAGATGGATGAGTCTACGTGGGGAGTCTTAGATGTAGAGTGCCTATGCTTGATGGAGAGTTCTTTAGTGAGTGGAAAAATGAGATGCTTGGAATTTTTCATGAATATCACTTGAACAAGTACATTACTACTCCTTGTGAATCCCTTCTTGATCCCTTGCATCCTACCCATGATGAGTCTCTTGACATAATTCGCAATCTTAGAGCTATCAATCTTATCACCGGAGGCTTGCCTAGAAATTTTATTGGTCACTTGCCTACTCTTGATTGTGATTATACTATATGGACATTTCTTGAGGAATGATTTCCTGAATATTCCTTGAAATACTTAGATGAGATTCTTCACAAGTCTATTGCTTTGAATAAGATGAATCCCAATGATCCTAAGTTTGGAGATTGTTTATTTGAGGTTACCCATCTTATGCATGCCAAAGGAGATGTTGGAATCATTAGCAATATTATTTCTGAAGCTATTAGAATTCATAGAGATGAACATTGTCAAAATCATATATCTAATGAATCACTCTCTCTAGGAAATGATCATTTGCAAGATGATGTTGAACATGGATACTATGATGAAGATGAGGATAATGACTTTGATCTTGAAGAGTCTATGAGACACTTTGGTCTTATGACTAATCTTCGCAGCTACATGGCTGGAGGAAAGGAATGGGTCCTTGATAGTGGATGTACCGATCACATGACCGGAGATAAAGATATGTTTCGTGAGCTTGCTGAAAACGACGGCCCTCGAAAGTATGTCACTTTTGGTGACAACTCAAAGGGTAAGGTGGTTGGCCTCGGTAAGGTGGCCATCTCACATGACAGCTCCATACAAAATGTTATGCTCGTTGAATCCTTTGGCTATAATTTACTTTCTGTATCTAGACTAGCTGACTTTGGTTTTAATGTCCTATTTACTAAAGTAGATTGCCAAGTGTTTCGAAGAGATAATCATAAAATGGTCTTTACCGGCATACGTAGAGGTGATCTATACATTGTTGACTGCACTAAAAAGGCTCAACCTAGAACTTGCTTAATTGCTAAATCTTCCAAAGGCTGGTTGTGGCATAGACGGTTAGGTCATGTGGGCATGCGAAACCTTGACAAGCTTATTAAAGGTGATCATATCCTTGATGTTAAAGATGTCATATTCGATAAGGATAGACTTTGCAGTGCTTGCCAAGCAGGAAAACAGGTTGGAGGAAGCCACCCCGTGAAGAACATCATGACCACGAGAAGACCGCTCGAGCTGCTTCACATGGATCTCTTTGGTCCCAAAGCCTACAAGAGTCTCGGTGGTAACTCGTTTGGACTAGTCATCGTTGATGATTTTTCAAGATTTACGTGGGTGTTCTTTCTCGATGATAAATCATGGGTTCAAAAGATCTTCGAAAACTTCGCTAGGAAGGCCCAAAAACAATTTGAAGTGAAGGTCAAGAAGGTTCGCAGCGACAACAGAATGGATTTCAAGAATGCCAATGTGGACACCTTTCTTGACAAAGAAGGGATTTCACATGAGTTCTCGGCTATGTACACACCTCAACAAAATGGAGTTGTTGAGAGGAAGAACCGGACGCTCATCGAAATGGCGAGAATGATGCTTGATGAGTACAAGACGCCAAAACACTTTTGGGCAGAAGCGGTTGAGACAGCTTGTCATGCAACGAATCCTCTATATCTTCACAAGCTACTCGGCAAGATGGCATACGAGCTCCTTGTGACGCCCCAAGACCGACGCTCCAGACGGCTCCCATGTTTTTCGTTGTTGCCGTGTGATTTATTTGTTTGTTGCATTCATCATCGCATCATCCGCATTGCATCGGCACTCGTTGCCGTCATTGTTTTAAAACCTGCATCCGCTCGTAGTTGCCGCTTTCCCCCCTTGCCTTCGTTGACCGATCCGAGTCTAACCGGGTTTTCGATTCTCCCTTATATGACCGTTTGACCCTCTCTACTCTTTTCTCGGACCCTCGCGTGCGTCCGAAACTTGCCCTGAACACGAACCGGTCTGTCATTACCGTTGGGACCGGATCATCCCCTAACGTCTACAAAACATCTCCGTTTTATTGTTTGGACTCTCCTAGTCTATTTTCCTCGGACCGTTCGATTATGATCGGAGGGACCAAATGCCCCTAAACCAAAATCCACTTGCTATATAAAGTAGACTAACCCTAAATTCTAGGAGATTTGTCCCTGCCGACGCCGCACTCATCTCCCACCTCGGGATCCATCCCATCCAAATCCCCTCAGCCAACCACCTCCTCCTTCCCTCGATCCACCCGAACCAGCCACCGATCCAACCCATCCCTCACCTCCAGGGCCTCCTCCTCGCCTCCCCATCTCGTCTCCAAAAACCGGTCACTGGACCCGCACCCCTCGCTGCTTCTACTTCTCCCGTTCCCTCCGGTTCCTTCTCTCACTTGCTCTCTGTCTTCTCCATGGAGACCCGCAGGAACACCACTACCATGGTCGACCTCGACGTGCCTCGCCGCTATCGGGAATGGAAGGGTTGGCCTCCCTGCCCGAGCTCCTCACCACGCCACCACGCCCAACTCCGGCCTCCCTCGCCTTTTCCCCGCGTCACCGGAGCCCCGCGTCCAAGCTCCCTCCTCTCTGACCATGGCGCCTCCGCCCCGAGCACTCAGGGAACAGCAGCAGTAGCGCCCGAGCGCTCCTCCACCGGCGATCCGCGAACCAGGGGACAGCGACGCTGCCTGGAGCTTCTCCACCGCCGACCCCTTCCGTCTCTGGTTCCGCCCGGCTCCCCTTCCTCGCCACGACGGACCTCACCAGTAGGCATCGCCGCCTTGGATCTGCGCCAAGCTTCGCCGTCCCCGCGCTCCTACCGTCTCGCCAGATCCGGCAGGTCCTCGTCGCCGCGCCATGGCCGCCCCGCCATCTTCAGTGTCACGCCGCCGTTCCCTGCACCAGCTCCGCCTGCAGCCGCGTCGCCTGACGATGTCCTCTGCTTCGAGCGACAGAACGAAGCCGCCCGCTCACGTTGACCACGCTGGCCAGCTGCGTGGGCTGCAGCCGCAGCAAGCCCCCCCAGTCGGCCTGCTGCCTCCAAGGCCCAGCTCGGCCACTTCCTCCACCAGATCCAGCGCCCAGCCGGCCTGCCAGCCTCCCTCTCCAAGCCGACCGGGCCTTGGTCCAGGGTGAGCAGACCCCGCCCCTCTCCTGTGCACTTTGGCCCAGCCAAGTTTCGGCCCATTTAGTGTGTTTTTTTTCCTGTCTGCGATTTTAGCATTATCCAGGATTTACTGATTTGCAGAAAACCCCCTAGACATCATGCATATAATAACTCATTAACCGTGCATCATATGTAAAAACTTTAAATATGTAAAATGCTTAGAATTTCGTGTAGATTAATAATCTGCCATTTTCATCCATGTTTAAAATGTTTAAAATGTTGTTTGTTTAAATTTGCCTAAATGCCATGCTAAAATGATTTAATTCATAACTAAATAACCGTAGCTCGGTTTTAAATGTTCTTTATATGTAAATGGGGTGGAAAATGCATAGATTAACATGGTGCACTTTATTTTCCTGTTTAACAACTTTAAAATATGTTTTAGGGCAGAACAGTAGCAAATTCATAAATTGCATATGAGGTTTTTCCAGAAATATTGTTTGTTGTTCCGGCCTCATTTAAACTTTCCTAAATAGTTAGTTTACTTTTGGTTACACCCCTTGCCATGTTTAACAACATTTAACATTGTTGTGTACCTAAACGAGAGCAAACTAAATAACTCGGATGTGGTGTTTCGTCAATATGCAACTCGTTGCATATTGAGCTCCACTTAACTTGTAGTATTGTTTATTGCACTTTGCCATGCCATGCCTCATTAAACCGGACATGCATCATACTTGATTGTGCATCATGTCATGATTATGCTTCTGTGTTTACCATGTTGTTTGCTTCTTTCCGGTTGCTTCTCTCGTTAGCTTCGGTTTCGTTCCGGAGTTGTGAGGATTCGTACGACTACGACCGTTTGTCTTCTTCATGGACTCGTTCTTCTTCCTTGCGGGATTTCAGGCAAGATGACCGCTACCCTGGATCTCACTACTATCATTGCTATGCTAGTTGCCTCGTTCTTTCGCTATGCTGCGCTACCTATTACCTGTTTGTCCAGCCATCCCATATTGCCATGAACCCCTAACCTTTGACACCTTTCCTTTGCAAACCGTTGTTTGGCTATGTTACCGCTTTGCTCAGCCCCTCTTATAGCGTTGCTAGCTGCAGGTGAAGTTGAAGATTGCTCCATGGTGGATGGGTTTATGTTGGGATATCACAATATCTCTTATATTATTAATGCATCTATATATTTGGTAAAGGGTGGAAGGCTCGGCCTTATGCACCGTGTTTTGTTCCACTTGCCGCCCTAGTTTCCGTCATACCGTGTTATGTTCCCAGATTTTGCGTTCCTTACGCGGTCGGGTGAGTTATGGGACCCCCTGACGGTTCGCTTTGAATAAAACTTGTCCAAAAGGCCCAACCATGGTTTTACCATTTGCCTCACCACCACCTATCCCTTTCCTTGGGTCGGCCAACCCGAGGGTCATCTTTATTTTAGCACCCCCGGCGGTGCTTGTCTAAGTGTTGGTCCGAACCGAGTAGATCTACGGGGCCCCTCGGGCAACTCGAGTCTGGTTTTACTCGTAGGATGTCTCATCCGGTGTTGCCACGAGAACGAGATATGTGCAGCTCCTATCGGGATTGTCGGCGATCGGGCGGCTTTGCTGGTCTTGTTTTACCATTGTCGAAATGTCTTGATGTACCGGGATTCCGAGACTAATCGGGTCTTCGGGTGAAGGTCTATTCCCGATGATCGTGAGAGCTTGTCATGGGCTAAGTTGGGACATCCTGCGAGGTTTAAACTTTCGAGAGCCGTGCCCGCGGTTATGTGGCAGATGGGAATTTGTTAATGTCGGTTGTAGATAACTTGACACTTGATCCGAATTAAAACGCATCAACCGCGTGTGTAGCCGTGATGGTCTCTTCTCGTGGAGTCCGGAAGTGAACACGGTTTCGGGTTATGTTTGGCGTAAGTAGGTGTTCGGATCACCTCTTGATCATTGCTAGCTTCACGACCATTCCGCTTGTTCTCTTCTCGCTCTTATTTGCGTTGGTTAGCCACCATACTTGCTTAGTCGCTGCTGCAACCTCACCACTTTACCCCTTCCTTTCCCTTTAAGCTTTGCTAGTCTTGATACCCATGGTAATGGGATTGCTGAGTCCTCGTGGCTCACCAGATACTTCCAAAACTAGTTTGCAGGTGACGCAATCAAGCTCAAGGAGGAGCTCGATGAAGATCTTGCCCTTTGTGTTGTTTCGTTCTAGTTGTTCAGTAGTGGAGCCCAGTTGGGGTCGATCGGGGACCTTTGTCGCATTTGGGGTTCTTCTTTTATTTTGGTTCCGTAGTCGGACCTTGATTGTATCTGGATGATGTAATGTTTTATTTATGTAATTGTGTGAAGTGGCGATTGTAAGCCAACTATGTATCTATGTATTACATGGGTTGTGCGAAGATTACATGACTTGCGACATTGCTTTCAATGCGGTTATGCCTCTAAGTCGTGCTTCAACACGTGGGAGATATAGCCGCATCGAGGGCATTACAAGTTGGTAATCAGAGCCATCCCCGACCTTAGGAGCCCCACTGCTTGGTCGTTTTTAGCGGCCGAGTTGTGTCTATAAAAATGTTTTGAGCCATTTAGGATTATATATATCGGAGAGTTGGGAATTCTTTTTATTCCTCAGTCCCTTAGTCGCTTTGGTGAGGTCTCCTGACGTAGAGTTTTGACTCTTCTCTTCTCAAATTTCACTAAATATTTTTTTTAGGATCACGCGGGTATCTTGGAATCGTTCCGATGGTTTTATGATGAGAACATTGTCTTGGTGCCTCCCGTCAGCAGGGTTTTTTTTAGTGGAGGTGTCCCGGGGAGTTGAGCTCTGAGGTGTTGTCGTCATAATTTTATCATTGTAGTTCGGAATACACGAGTTTAGTACCGCCGACATCGAAAATCTCTTTTATGCAGTTGTTGGTGAGATAACCCGCTAACCCAATCTTGAGGTGAGTACGGGAGTATTGCCATGACTCGTATAACGGATGCTTTTCGAAGGTTGAGGTACACGATTTCTGAAGGTTTCTTGGTTATGTGTTGACGGATGGATACAGCTGGATGTAGGTATTGTTAGTTTGGGTGAGATATATTGCTTCCCCTGTATCCCACACCAGATTGCATAACCAGAAAGTTTCGGGAGTTTTATAGGTGGGAATTCAAGTAGCTCCTAGAATATCTTTTCGACAGATGCATGATATGGGATTGGGTAAATCTCTATCATATGTATTTGTTCCGGCTTATTCTGCAAGCCAGTCCTTTGTTTTTGTTTTGAGTTGTGGTATTCGAGTTGCTTCAATGTCAAATGTTGAATCCATACCTTTCCTAAATGGTGTTCTCATACTCCGATGTGAATACCAATCCTTCTCGACAATCGAGATTGTCATGTCAATCCTTTTCAACCAGCATGTTTCTCTTCAAGTGGATCCGATCACTTCAACATCAGCAAGACCAATTATCATTTCTTCTCAACGGTGTTTGTTTCATCCGTCCCAAGTTGCCTTTGTTTTCCCGCCCTCCCACCCCTTTTTCTTCAAGGACTCAGATTTTGTTAATCAAGCATCCATTTATTCATGTGAAGTTTCTCCATTCTTTTCCGTCAATGTTCTTACCCGGTGGTTCTCAAGAAGATGTTCTACTAGTTCGTCATTCCTCATTCTTTTCTCTTCTCCGGTGGATTCAAGTCAAGTTTTGTTGATCATACCTTTTTCCTCATTTCAATGTCTTCTCATACCGGTGCACCTCATTATCATTCTTCTTCTCGCTATTTGTTATTTCGGAGTACACAAGATATCTCGAAGATTCGTGCTTCCACTCTGCATTCGTTCAAGCTCTTTCGAGATTGGTATCTCATTCAAGTCATTTAATTCAACCGGTGAAACATCTCTTTTAAATCTATTCAACGGTGTTTTCTTTTGAGTGGGCCCTAACCCACAGGTCTTTTCCCAGGATCTTACCTGACTCTTCTAATTATTCTGGAGCGATCCTCAAATTCATTTCCAAGTTTGACGTAAGAATGAATTTTCATCAGTCACATGCCTTCTCCAAGGTCATTTTCAAATTCTTCTCATCTTTGGCTCAACCTTTCCTTTTTTAATTCTCCCGGAGTATCTCAACAATTCATGGTGGTTCTCATCTTCATTCTCATCATTTGAAGACCGAAGAAGTGTTTCTCTTTAATCTTGCTCTATTCTCTTCAAGATTCATGGTGCTAGCTTGTTGCCATCCTCTCATAATTGTTTTCGATTGTGAGAATCTTTTCACCCATCAGGAGATATTAAAGAGTCTTCTCAGCTTGTCATCCGGAGTTCATCAATTCAGATTTATTCATTCTCAGTGTGTAGCTATCGTTCTCCAAATCTTACCAGTGCATCGTTCAAATATCCTCTAATCAGCTCATGTTCTCTTCGTTCTCATGTATCTAAATCCCCTCAAGTATCTTCATTCGTTTTCCAATTCTTCCCGGTGAATTTTGCCTTTGCTACGTTCATTTTCAATTCTTATGGTGGTTCGTTCAAGATTTCTCTTCCTCCGTTATCATATCAAATATTCATTGTTTCCAAATCCTACTGGTGGTTCCACCAATACCTTCTCAAGTTTACGCCATATCTCTCTTAATCCTTTCTACGAGAATAAGTAGTATGCCAAATCCGTTGCTTGTCATCAATTTAAATTGGTGACGGATACGCATAACATAATTCTTATTCTAGTTTCATCCAAGTGATTAATCCTTTCCTTCGGAGTTTGTTCAGGAGTAATAAATTCTTGGCTTCTTGTTGTTCATCTTTCTTCCGGAGTTCCAAGTTTTCTCGGTTATTTTGCCGTGAAGCTCCATCTAAATCATTGCAAGGCTTCATCCTGTGTTTTCAACTTCTCTTTCTTTCTATCATTCTTTTATTACCGGAGTTCTTCATGGAGGCTCTACATGGTGGTTCGTCAAGGATTCCTTTCATTCTTCAATTGTTCTTCAAGTTTTCTCTCGAAGTTATGACCCGCCTAGCTATACTCAAAAATAAACATGGTGCCCAACACTTGTTTTGCTTTGAGAAACTCAAGTATTTTTTTCTTCTTGCATTTCGAAGTGCAATTCTTTCTACCTTATCTTTTGAGGTGGTGTTATATCATTCTTGACAATTTCCTTCATGTTTCATGATTCATATTGTTGTCAAGAATGAGGTATTTTAAATCCATCAATCTCTATTTTGGAGTTATCTTGGGTTATATTTCACCTAAAGCTTTCCCTAAGGATTGTTGCTATTTATGGTGCTTATAAATGACCCAAGTTCTTAATTTGTCCTCCCGGTGAAATAAGTTCCTCGTCTCCTTGTTGATATCAATCCAATCATTTGTTTTCGTTGGTGGCAGAAGCTCACCTCATAATTTTGAGATGTCTGTCATAAGCCCACAACAAGCTTATTCTTTTCGTTGTTGGTCTTCCAACAACTATATTCTTTCTTGCAAGGATGCCTTCCAAATTCAATTATGGTAGGAGACGTTGGTTTCATTCTTCGTTCTATTCATTCCAACTATCTAACTATCATGCATTCTTTCCGAAGGCTTGTGATGTTGCTCTCTTCTACCAATTATCTTGTTTTGTGAGGATCATGTTTTTCTTGCTTATCCATTTAACCGCAGTGTCGTGTTTTCATTCGAGTTCTGTCATCTTACCAAGTTTTGCCTCCCTTCTCAACCGGAATGTGGTTTGTAATGTTTCTTACCCCTTGTGCCATTCTCTCAATTCCGGAGGCAGTGTGTTGTTGATTTCATCAAGTATCATCCCATCTTCTCAAGTTCATGTTCTACTCCTTCCATGCTCAACCGGAGTGCTGCCCGAATTCTTTCTCTCTCATCTTGTTTTAACCAGAGTAGTTTTGAATTCTACCTTGTCCATTAAACTCTTGGTTTGTGTCTTTGCAATCTTGGTTCTCATCATATTCCTTGTTCCTCTTGGCCAATGAATTGTTTGCAATCTTGGTCATCTCCGTTATTTTGTTTCTTTCAATTTGTTCAACCTCTCAAGGTTCATTGGTTTCACTAATTGGTCAAAGAAGCAACTTAGTTTTACCTCTTCTCTTCCTCTTCCGTTTTTCCTCCGGTGCCATCCTTGATCGCGGGACGAGATCCTCTCGTAGTGGTGGAGTGTTGTGACGCCCCAAGACCGATGCTCCAGACGGCTCCCATGTTTTTCGTTGTTGCCGTGTGATTTATTTGTTTGTTGCATTCATCATCGCATCATCCGCATTGCATCGGCACTCGTTGCCGTCATTGTTTTAAAACCTGCATCCGCTTCGTAGTTGCCGCTTTCCCCCTTGCCTTCGTTGACCGATCCGAGTCTAACGGGTTTCGATTCTCCCTTATCGACCGTTTGACCCTCTCTACTCTTTCTCGGGCCCTCGCGTGCGTCCAAACTTGCCTCGAACCCGAACGATCTGTCATTACCGTTGGGACGGATCATCCCTAACGTCTACAAAACATCTCCGTTTTATTGTTTGGACTCTCCTAGTCTATTTTCCTTGGACCGTTCGATTATGATCGGAGGGACCAAATGCCCCTAAACCAAAATCCACTTGCTATATAAAGTAGACTAACCCTAAATTCTAGGAGATTTGTCCTGCCGCCAAGACTCATCTCCCACCTCGGGATCCATCCCATCCAAATCCCCTCAGCCAACCACCTCCTCCTTCCCTCGATCCACCCGAACCAGCCACCGATCCAACCCATCCCTCACCTCCAGGGCCTCCTCCTCGCCGCCCCATCTCGTCTCCAAAAACCGGTCACTGGACCCGCACCCCTCGCTGCTTCTACTTCTCCCGTTCCCTCCGGTTCCTTCTCTCACTTGCTCTCTGTCTTCTCCATGGAGACCCGCAGGAACACCACTACCATGGTCGACCTCGACGTGCCTCGCCGCCATCGGGAATGGAAGGGTTGGCCTCCCTGCCCGAGCTCCTCACCACGCCACCACGCCCAACTCCGGCCTCCCTCGCCTTTTCCCCGCGTCACCGGAGCCCCGCGTCCAAGCTCCCTCCTCTCTGACCATGGCGCCTCCACCCCGAGCACTCAGGGAACAGCAGCAGTAGCGCCCGAGCGCTCCTCCACCGGCAATCCGCGAACTAGGGGACAGCGACGCTGCCTGGAGCTTCTCCACCACCGACCCCTTCCGTCTCTGGTTCCGCCCGGCTCCCCTGCCTCGCCACGACGGACCTCACCAAGAAACATCGCCGCCTTGGATCCGCGCCAAGCCGCCGTCCCAGCGCCCCTACCGTCTCGCCAGATCTGGCGAGTCCTCGTCGCCGCGCCATGGCGCCCGCCATCTTGATGTCACGCCGCCGTTCCTGCACCAGCTCCGCTGCGGCCGCGTCGCTGACGATGTCCTCTCGCTTGAGCGACGAGCGAAGCCGCCCGCTCCACGTTGACCACGCTGGCCAGCTGCGTGGGCTGCAACATGACAAAGCCCCCGCCTCTGCTGCCTCCAAGGCCCAGCTCGGCCACTTCCTCCACTAGATCCAGCGCCCAGCCGGCCTGCCAGCCTCCCTCTCCAAGCCGATCGGGCCTTGGCCCAGGGTGAGCAGACCCCGCCCCTCTCCTGTGCACTTTGGCCCAGCCAAGTTTCGGCCCGTTTAGTTTTTTTTCCTGTCTGCGATTTTAGCATTATCCAGGATTTACTGATTTGCAGAAAACCCCCTAGACATCATGCATATAATAACTCATTAACCGTTCATCATATGTAAAAACTTTAAATATGTAAAATGCTTAGAATTTTGTGTAGATTAATAATCTGCCATTTTCATCCATGTTTGAAATGTTGTTTGTTTAAATTTGCCTAAATGCCATGCTAAAATGATTTAATTCATAACTAAATAACCGTAGCTCGGTTTTAAATGTTCTTTATATGTAAATGGGGTGGAAAAATGCATAGATTAACATGGTGCACTTTATTTTCCTGTTTAACAACTTTAAAATATGTTTTAGGGCAGAACAGTAGCAAATTCATAAATTGCATATGAGGTTTTTCCGGAAATATTGTTTGTTGTTCCGGCCTCATTTAAACTTGCCTAAATAGTTAGTTTACTTTTGGTTACACCCCTTGCCATGTTTAACAACATTTAACATTGTTTTGTACCTAAACGAGAGCAAACTAAATAACTCGGATGTGGTGTTTCGTCAATATGCAACTCGTTGCATATTGAGCTCCACTTAACTTGTAGTATTGTTTATTGCACTTTGCCATGCCATGCCTCATTAAACCGGACATGCATCATACTTGATTGTGCATCATGTCATGATTATGCTTGTGTGTTTACCATGTTGTTTGCTTCATTCCGGTTGCTTCTCTCGTTAGCTTCGGTTTCGTTCCGGAGTTGTGAGGATTCGTTCGACTACGACCGTTTGTCTTCTTCATGGACTCGTTCTTCTTCCTTGCGGGATTTCAGGCAAGATGACCGCTACCCTGGATCTCACTACTATCATTGCTATGCTAGTTGCCTCGTTCTTCGCTATCTTTGCGCTACCTATTACTGTTTGTCAAGCCATCCCATATTGCCATGAACCCCTAACCTTTGACACCTTTCCTATGCAAACCGTTGTTTGGCTATGTTACCGCTTTGCTCAGCCCTCTTATAGCGTTGCTAGCTGCGGTGAAGTTGAAGATTGCTCCATGGTGGGCAGGGTTTATGTTGGGATATCACAATATCTCTTATATTATTAATGCATCTATATATTTGGTAAAGGGTGGAAGGCTCGGCCTTATGCAGTGTTTTGTTCCACTCTTGCCGCCTAGTTTCCGTCATACGGTGTTATGTTCCCGATTTTGCGTTCCTTACGCGGTCGGGTGAGTTATGGGACCCCCCTGACAGTTCGCTTTGAATAAAACTTGTCCAGCAAGGCCCAACCTTGGTTTTACCATTTGCCTCACCACCACCTATCCCTTTCCCTTGGGTCGGCCAACCCGAGGGTCATCTTTATTTTAGCCCCCCCCCCCCCGGGCCAGTGCTTGTCTAAGTGTTGGTCCAAACCGAGTAGTCTGCGGGGGCCCCTCGGGCAACTTCGAGGTCTGGTTTTACTCGTAGGATGTCTCATCCGGTGTTGCCTCGAGCGAGATATGTGCAGCTCCTATCGGGATTGTCGGCGCATCGGGCGGCTTTGCTGGTCTTGTTTTACCATTGTCGAAATGTCTTGATGTCTGGGATTCGAGACCGATCGGGTCTTCCTGGGTGAAGGTCTATTCCTTCGATGATCGCGAGAGCTTGTCATGGGCTAAGTTGGGACACCCTTGTAGGGTTTAAACTTTCGAGAGCCGTGCCCGCGGTTATGTGGCAGATGGGAATTTGTTAATGTCCGGTTGTAGATAACTTGACACTTGATCCGAATTAAAACGCATCAACTGCGTGTGTAGCCGTGATGGTCTCTTCTCGGCGGAGTCCGGGAAGTGAACACGGTTTCTGGGTTATGTTTGACGTAAGTAGGTGTTCAGGATCACCTCTTGATCATTGCTAGCTTCACGACCGTTCCGCTTGTTCTCTTCTCGCTCTTATTTGCGTTGGTTAGCCACCATACTTGCTTAGTCGCTGCTGCAACCTCACCACTTTACCCCTTCCTTTCCCTTTAAGCTTTGCTAGTCTTGATACCCATGGTAATGGGATTCTTTGAGACCTCGTGGCTCACGGATACTTCAAAACCAGTTTGCGGTGGCGATCAAGCTCAAGGCGGAGCTCGATGAAGATCTTGCCCTTTGTGTTGTTTTGTTCTAGTTGTTCAGTAGTGGAGCCCAGTTGGGGTCGATCGGGGACCTTTGTTGCATTTGGGGTTCTTCTTTTATTTTGGTTCCGTAGTCGGACCTTGATTGTATCTGGATGATGTAATGTTTTATTTATGTAATTGTGTGAAGTGGCGATTGTAAGCCAACTATGTATCTCTTTCCCTTATGTATTACATGGGTTGTGCGAAGATTACCTCACTTGCGACATTGCTTTCAATGCGGTTATGCCTCTAAGTCGTGCTTCGACACGTGGGAGATATAGCTGCATCGAGGGCATTACACTCCTCACTTGTAACAAACCCTAAGTTGGATACTTTCGGGTATTCGGCTCAAAGTGTTACATTCTTTACAAGCATCATTGTTAGAAATTTGCTCCTAAGTCTCATGAAGGTTTCCTACTCGGTTATGGCTCAAACTCTCACATTTACCGTGTCTACAACAATTTCACCCGAAAGGTTGAACAAACGGTAGATGTGAAGTTTGATGAATCTAGCGGCTCGCAACTAGAGAAAATGCCAATGGATGTAGGTGACAAAGATCCTTCGGAAGCAATCCAAGAATTGTCTATCGACAAGATTTGCCCAACGGAGGTGAAGGAGAACACCGCGTCTGTCCAAGTGGAAGCCTCAACCTCACGCCAAGGTGAACCACGAGTTGACTTGGAGGCATCAGCAAGTGGGACACGTCAAGACGATGAGAACGAGGATGTACAACAAGATGAACCTCGACGACCTCCTTCTCCACCTCCAAGGGAGAACGATCACGCTAACAACAACGAAGAAAGACAAGAAGAAGAATAGGACAACAAAGAGGATGTTCCACCCCGACCTAAGCAAAAGCTATCACGAGTTCGAGCAAGAGTCTGAAGAGATCATCCCATCGAACAAATCTTTAATGACATTCAAACCGGGAGAATTACTCGCTCTAAAACTTGTTTGGCTAACTTTTGTGAACATTACTCATTAATTTCTAGCATTGAACCTATGAAGGTTGAAGAAGCATTGGAAGATCCGGATTGGATAGATGCCATGCACGAAGAGCTACTCAACTTTGAGAGGAACCAAGTACAGACTTTGGTTGAGAAGCCTGATGAGAAGCACAATGTCATTGGAACCAAATGGGTATTTTGGAACAAGCAAGATGAAGATGGACAAGTTGTACGCAACAAGGCTCGTCTCGTTAGTCAAGGCTACACTCAAGTCAAAGGTATGGACTATGGTGAGACTTATTCCCCCGTTGCTAGACTTGAGTCCATCCGCATCTTACTTGCCTATGCCAATCATCATGACACTACCTTATATCAAATGGACACCAAAAGTGCTTTTCTTAGTGGTGAAATTGAGGAGGTAGTTTATGTTAAACAACCTCCCGGCTTTGTAAATCCTAAGAAACCCAATCATGTTTAGAAACTTCACAAAGCTCTTTATGGTCTTAAGCAAGCTCCTAGAGCTTGGTATAAATTTTTGACTAAGTTTTTTCTTGATAAAGGGTTTGACATTGGTAAAATTGATTCTACACTCTTCACCAAAAGGGTTAATGGAGAATTATTAGTGTGCCAAATTTATGTTGATGATATCATATTTGGATCAACTAACCCTCATTTTAGTGAGAATTTTGGGAAGCTTATGTGAGAGAAGTTTGAGATGTCTATGATGAGAGAACTCAAATTCATTCTCGGTTTGCAAATCAAGCAAACTAAGGAGGGAACCTTCACTACAAAAAAAAGACACATCCGTGACATTTTGGGCCGAATGAATTTTTTTTCTGTCATACATATGACACTTCTATGACGATAATTGTGACAAAACCCGGTATCATCATAGATGTGGTGGGCTCCTACTTCTATGACAAAAATCATGATAGAAAATGGGCTTTTCATCTGGCGGGCGAACGCAGCTGCATGACATTCTTTGGGCCGTCCATGACGAAAAAACCATGGTAGAAGCAAGGGGAGGAAAATTTGGAAGTTGCGATTACGGTGGGAGGTCGGGCGGAGCGATCGCTTTTCTCTCGTCACAGTGCAGCGTGTGTGTGTGGGCGTTGGCTCTAATCGAACCAGCGGGCGTTGGGCTCTAATGAACCCAGCGATTGCTGCTGCGAGCTATGTGTTCTTGAACCCGAGCGATCGATCGATGGCTGTTAATTGAACCTGATGGAGCGATTCCTTTGCTACTGCTGCTAACTGAAGCCGATCGATGCTGCCTCTGGGATGAACAGTGAGCGTTGCAGGGGGGTTGGATGAACAGTGAGTGGTGGCGTTGCCTCTGGTTGAATAGGAACCCGTGGTGTGGAGGGCTGGATGAACAGTAGATGGTGGAGGGGTGGTTGAACAGGACCCCGTGGTGTGGAGGGCTGGATGAACAGTAGATGGTGGAGGGCTGGATGAACAGTAGACGGTGGAGGGGTGGTTGAATAGTAGCCGGTGGAGTACCGCGCGGTGGAGGCTGGATGAACAGGAGCCCATGGAGGCTGGAGGAGGTCGACGGTAGCCCGTGGAGGCTGGAGGGGGTCGACCGTGGAGATGAACAGTATCCCGAGTAGTCCTGTTTTGCGGTACGCCACACCCCTCCCAATGAACAGGACCCCCGTTTCGACCGTAGGAGGTCCGTTTCGTCCCTTTTGCGGTATGCCACACCCCTCCCGATCAACAGGACCCCCGTTTCGACCGTAGGAGGTCCGTTTCCTCCGTTTTGCGGTACGCCACACCCCTCCCGATCAACAGGACCCCATTTCGACCATACGAGGTCCGTTTCCTCCGTTTTGCGGTACGCCACACCCCTCCCGATCAACAGGACCCCGTTTCGACCGTAGGAGGTCCGTTTCCTCCGTTTTGCGGTACGCCAGGCCTCGTTCCCATCGCTTGTTCCGTCCAAGCCCTCCCGATGAACACGACCACGCATTCCGTTCCGACCCAGCCAGTTGGCTCCCACGCGTTCCGTTGCCTCCCGATGAACACGACGCATTCCGTTGCCTCCCCATGAACACGACGCATTCAGTTGCCTCCCCATTAACACGACGACGATGTTGTTTCTCTGTTCTGACCCAGCCATGTACGTATGCGCGAGTAGGCGTTCGAGACCCTGCCCGTATGTATGTACGTGGCCGTATTTTCTTTCTTGCGCCCTCGCCGTTGTACGTACGTGTACATTCTACGTGCGCGCCTCTACATCGACACGTGTGCGCCTCTACTACGACACGTGCGTGCCTCTACATCGACCAGTATGTACGTACACTTTCGCGACCAGAATGACAACGCTACGTACGCTTCGACCAGGTGGGTCGGTATCGAGCACTTGCTGCGAAGATGTAGCTGGTGGGTCCCAGCAGTCAGGGGGTGAATCGTTTTGGTTTTTTTTTGCCCGGACACACTTCCTTGCGTGCGAAGATGTAGCTGGTGGGTCCCAGCAGTCAGGGGGAAATGTTTTTTTCACGAAATAATGGTGGCCCGTCCGGTGGGTCCCTGCTGTTAGGTGGAGGAATAATTATTTTGCGCATAATAAGGAGGCACTTCCTTGCGGCCGCCGTGGACCCAGCTATCAGCCTCTCCATGCATAGTACTCTTCCGATGGAAGTCAGTCGTTAACCACATTGACCATGCCGCGCCAAGAGCACCACGGCGGTGGACGACGGTGAGGCCTAGGAAGGGGACGACGCAGAGCCAGGGAAGACGCAGCAGTGGATGCCCACGCGAAGAGGAGTACGAGGGTGAGGCTGCTGTCGCCGCAGAATAACAGGGGGTGTGGGTGAGTAGAGGGATGGCCTGGCCAGCAATGGGAGTAGTAGGCGCGATGAGGCCTCCGCCACATCACAGCCGGCCATGGGAGGCAGGAGCACGAGGCACGACCGGTGCTGGTTTGGGCGGCTGGAGCAAGAAGACCGGAGGTTGAAGAAGCACTACGGCCTTTGGATGGACATCGTACGGTCACTGGAGCTAGAATCATGCATATTATCGACTAAGTTGACAAAGCCCTCCGTCCCCGTCAACTTAGTAGGCCCACAAGTCAGCATGCCACTATACTGGATCCCAGCTAACAGGCGGAGTATTCATTTTTTTGTGCGTAATAAGGAGGCAATTCCTTGCGTGCGAAGATATAGCTGGTGGGTCCGAGTATCGGTAATGATAGCGTTTTTTGCGAAATCTGAGGCCCTTCGGTGGGTCCCTGATGTTAGGTGGAGGAATCACTATTCTGCGTGTAATAAGGAGGCAATTTCATTGCGTGCGGATGTGGACCCAGCTGTCGGCCTCTCCACGTACAGTCCACTTCAGATGCATGTCGGTCATTGACCACGTTGACCAGGCCGCGCCGAGAGCACCAGGGCGGTGGAGGACGGCGAGGCCTAGGAAAGGAACGACACGGAGGTAGGGAAGACTCGGAAGTTCTTTCCCACGCGGAGGGGAATCTGTTGTCTGAGGGTTCTTGGTTAAATCTGCCTCGCGGAAAATAACAGCAGGTGTGGGTGAGTAGAGGGATGGCTAGGCCAGCGATGGGAGTATGGTGGGCCGGTGAGGCCTGCGCGGTAGCAGAGCCGGCTGCGGGGAGGAGGGAGCAGGCAGTCCTGCCGATGCTTGTTTGAGCGGCCGGCGGCAGAAGAAGCGAGATTGAAGAAACACGGCCAGTCGTTGGATGGACATCCAACAATCCACTTAAAGGCGTCAACCTTTTTTTAGGAAAGCCTCAAATCTGTGGAAAACAGCATACAGCCCATCTGCCATTATTTCTAATAATTTACAGCCCATTTGCTAATTCTTAAGGTTTTTTTTGGAGCCCATATTCTTTTTGTTAGCATTACAGCCTATATTGTGGCCACGGTTAAAAAATTATACGAAATTTTGCATATTTCGGTGCGGTCCGAACTGTTTTTAATCCCGAAATTTTGACTCACATTCAAACTGATTTTAAAAATAAATGTATATCAACATAAAATCCAACAAATTCTCCACGCATAAAAATTAATGTAATTTAAAATCTCGAAATGAAAAAAAGATATTTGAAACTAATTGCCGGTTTGATGTGTTTTAAAAATATACAGCCCATTTCTCATTACTGATAGGCCATTTTCTTGGCCAGCCGAAATGAAGCTCTCCTCGTCTTGAAAGATTTGCAGCCCAACAGGCCTAACAAAGCGACTTACTTGGCAAATCACAAAAAAAAATTGGGCTGTGGCCTTGGACCCAGCTATCAGCCTCTCCACGTATAGTACTCTTCCGATGGAAGTCGGCCGTTGACCATATTGACCACGCCGCGCCAAGAGCACCAAGGCGGTGGTCAACGGCGAGCCCTAGGAAGGAGATGACACAGAGCCGGGGAAGACGTGGCAGTGGATGCCCACGTGGAGAGGAGTACGAGGGTTCACTGGTTCAGCTGCGACGTGAGGGTGTTGTCGCCGCAGAATAACAGGGGGTGTGGGTGAGTAGAGGGATACCCTGGGCTAGCGGTGGGAGTAGTAGGGGGCGGTGAGGCCTCCGCGGCATCACAGCCGGCCATGAGAGGCAGGAACACGCGGCACGACCGGCGCTGCTTTGGGCGGCTGGAGCAAGACGACCAGAGGTTGAAGAAGCATTATGGCCGTTGGATGGACATCGTACGGTCACTGGAGCTAGAATCGTTCATATTGACTAAGTTGACAAAGCCCTCCGTCCTCATCAACTTAGTAGGCCCACAAGTCAGCCACCCACTATGGTGGGTCCCAGCTAGCACGTGGTATTCATTTTTTGGTGCGTAATAAGGATGCATGTCGGTTGTTGACCACGTTGACCAGGCCGCGCCGAGAGCACCAGGGCGATGGACGATGGCGAGGCCTAGGAAGGGAACGACACGGAGGAAGGGAAGACTCGACAGTTGTTTCCCACGCGGAGGAGAGTATGACTGTACGAGGGTTTACTGGTTCGTCTGCCGTCGCCGGAGAATAACAGCAGGTGTGGGTGAGTAGAGGGATGGCTAGGCCAGTGATGGGAGTACGATGGGGCGGTGAGGCTGCAGCAAAGACAGCCCCGCAGCGGGGAGGAGGGAGCGAGCAGTCTGCCGGCGCTTGTTTGGCGGCCGGCGGGAAGAGCAGAGATTGAAGAAGCACGACGGCCGTTGGATGGACATCGTACCGTCACTGGAGCTAGAATCGTTCATATTGACTGAGTTGACACAGCCCTCCGTCCCCGTCAACTTAGTATGCCCACAAGTCAGCCTCCCACCATGGTGGGTCCTAGCTAGCAGGGGGAGTATTCATTTTTCTGTGCGTAATAAGGAGGCACTTCCGGTGGGTTCGAGCTGACAGCAGGGGGAACGTTTTTTTTGCAAAATACGGTGGTCCATCCGGTGGGTCCCAGTAGTCAGGGGCAAATGTTTTTTTGTGAAATACGGTGGCCCGTCCGATGGGTCCCAGCAGTCAGGGGGGAAATGTTTTTTCCTCGAAATACTGTTGGCCCGTCCCGTGGGTCCCCGCTGTCAGGTGGAGGAATAATTATTTGCGCATAATAAGGAGGCACTTCCTTGCGGCTGTCGTGGACCCAGCTGTCAGGCTCTCCACGTACAGTACTCTTCCGATGGAAGTCGGTCGCTGACCACATTGACCACGCCGCGCCGAGGGCACCACAGCGGTGGACGACGGCAAGGCCTAGGAAGGGGACGACGCGGAGCCGGGGAAGACGCGGTAGTGGATGCCTGGCGCCGAGAGCACGAGGTTCACTTTGGTTGGTGTGGTGTGAGGTTGCGTCGCCCTTGAGAATAGGGAAGTGGGTGAGTGGAGGGATGGCCTGGCCAGCGGTGGGAGTAGTATGGGGATGGTGAGGCCTCATGAGTAGCACAACCGCCACGGAGGCGGGAGCATCTTGGCACGACCGTGCTGCTTTGGGCGGCTGGGGCAAGAAGACCAGAGGTTGAAAAAGCACTACGGCTGTGGGATGGACATCATTGAGAACGCCGCGCCGAGAGCACTAGGGGGTGGACGATGGTGAGGCCTACAAAGGGAACGACATGGAGTCGGGGAAGACACGGCCGTGACTGCCCACGCGGTGGAGAGTACGAGGGTTGACTGGTTCGGCTGCCATCCCCGGAAAATAACAGGAGGTGTGGGTGAGTAGAGGGAGAGACAGGCCAGGGATGCGATTATGATGGGGCCGTGAGGCGTGCCCGGCTGCACTGCCGCCACGGGAGTCAGGAGCAGGCGGTTTCGACGGCGCTGGTTTGGGCAGCTGGGGCAGGAAGATCAGAGACTGAAGAAGCATGATTGCCGTTAGATTCACATCTAACGGTCTGACACTGGTAGAGTCGATTGTTGACTAAGTTTCTTTTTTGCAAAACCTTGTGTACGCATGAACTTGGTAGGCCCACAAGTCATCCTCCAAATCTGTGGCAGACAACATAAAGCCCATTTGCTATTTTTTATAATTTGCAGCCCATTTGCTAATTCTTAAGTAATTTATTACAGCCCATTTTCTGCCCAGGACCACAATGAAAAAGTTCAACCTTATTTTGCATATTTCGGTGGAGTCCGAACTGTTGTAATCCCAAAATGATAAACATTTTTTTAAGAACTTATTGATTTGCCAAAAAAATCGTTTTGTTTTTGTGAGCAAATAAGACGTGGGACAATTGAGTTGGTTTAAGGGAAAACCAGTGGTAAAAAAATCAGCGCTGGGTGGGAAAAACAACAAAAATAAGGATGTAAATATGAAAAGGGAATTTCTTGTGTTTTCAATATAATGATACGTGTATATGAACTAGTAAAACTATAGGTAGAGATTAGAAAATGGATGTAGGACATGCGTTTCAAGAGGAAAATAGAACTGGGATGTGTGTTTGATTTAGTAAAAAAACTGCTTGCGGATGTTGTAAGACAAAATATAACTAACGCTGGCGGGCCAGAGGCCAGTAGATACCTGCTGGATCTTTGTGCCCTGTTGTCGTCATGGGCTGGGCTTGTTAAAAACAAAACCAACCCTGGGCAGTCTCTAGCCCAACTGAAACTTGCTCGACCTGAAAAAACAATATACGTGCTTTATATCCACGCCGACCCTCGGCATGATGGTTGGAAGAAAATGCAAGTTCATACCAAAAGATCGTTAACAACAATACCAACTAGCGGACGACAAGGTAGTACAACTACCAATACCTAACTAACTTATAATCTTTTTACTCCTGGCCCTAGTGTTCGTCTGGTAGAAAATCTTGCAGAGGACTAGTTCCCGCTCCTTCTCTTGCTCCAGGTCCCCGAGGTGGTACTGGTGCATCACCCAGTTGGTCCTCTGTTAGTTGAAGTTCTTGTTGGTGTGTAGCACCAGAACCTTTTTTGCTGCCCGTCTGCCGGCCGTTGACCATCACCGGCAATGTACTGCCGGTCTTGTGCCACATCGCGTGCATGCTGCACTCCGACTGTATCTTGCAACGCGTCCACATGCCCTTTTGAGCATACAGAATTGCTGTTTGGAAGAGTTGCTTCCTTAGGCCACTCGATGTGATACCTGCGATCTTGTGGAATAGAGGTTTTAGTGTGCGTAGTTGGCATTTTCATAACATCTTTGGCATGTTCTTTGTCACTTGTTTCACTTTTTATTAAGCACAAATTGTAATTGCTTCACCGTATGTCGTCTAAAAAGAAAAATAGAGCTATAAACAAAGGAATATGTTTGTGCAAGTAGACGGCCGATCGGTGTCTTACCTGGAAGTTTCTCAGGTTGGGTGTAGCATATGCTGTGCTCGCTGTCGATGGTTGGTATGAAAATATCGATGAGATACTGAAATCTCGTGCTGTGAGCACTCACTTTGGCCTCAAGGTGCTCGATCAGCTCCTGATACGTGGGATCAAACTTGACGCCAGCCGGCAGCATTGGCCAATCCTTCTTCGACTTGCATCGGTAATTCTAGTTATATGGTACTCAATGTATGATCAATCGACTGTTTTAAGTGAATGATGCAAGATTTCGACAGATAAGTGGTACTCCAAATCTGAAGTCCAGAATACCCGAACACGCCGCCGGGATTCTTGTGTCACCTCACGCGCAGCATGTTGTCACATCAATTCAATGTGTGGACATGATGAATAATTTGACCGACGTATACTAGTACTGCTACTGTACTACTTACTAGTCGTATTTAGTGTCACAATTATACATAGGTTTAACTAACGAGTACGCACTTGAAGCCTAACTGATATATATATATATATATATGGCTTCTGCACGTCATCTCCATCATCATTATCAGTACATCCTACGCGGGTGAGTTAGGATGCACTTGATCCCAGGAAGGTATGTATCCTTCAAACCAGAGGAGTGCTTCAAACTAACAACAGTACATAATATCCAACAAAAGAGGGGTGTGCTACAGCAGCAGAATACATGGCTCAGTCTAGATATCAGCATGAATCAAGTTGTGCATATTTGTTGTTGGCATGAACCACATCGCCGCCTTTCGGGTTTGCAAAAGCCATCCATCGCATGGAAGCTTGATGCCTTTCACACATCAAGATTACACGCAACAAGCTGTGTCGATGAATCTCTGGATATGGTGATTCATGAAACCCATGGTATGATGTGTAAACACAGCCCCCCCTTGTGAATGGAAGTTGCATAGCATAGTAATCATCACCGGTGATATGATCGATGATTGGTTGGATGATCGGATAATTGAGCCCGAGGAACAAGGAGTGGTTGCCGAGGCTGTAAACCCGCCTCCACTTGAATACGCCTGGCCCAACGGAGCTGGGATCTTTCTCGAACACGAAGCAGCCATAGCCATCAATGTCATGAATGCCCCACGCATTGTACTGCATGTGGTTTGATGTAATGGTTTGGTCAATTTGGTACGTGCGAATGAGCATCAAATGACCGCCGTCAGCTGAACGAGTGATAAACCACCACCCATCGGCTGGTATGATTCTAGGTCCTGGAATCATGAAGGCCAGCGCATTTGCATCTACTGCAACAATTCAAATTGGAGACCAAAAGGACAAAAATAAACAATCATGTTCAGAGTATGTGTGGAATTAAGATTATTGTAACAGTGACACGTATCATAGACAGAGAATTGCAATGTCGTGGTCATAATCGTACCCCAAGTTAAAAAAATAAGCCAATGGCTTTCATATTCTAGCAACATGTCATGGTTCAAACATCATGTAACAATGAGAGGAAAACAGCTATGACAGCGCCTACTCATATTCTACCATAGCACTTACTACTACTGTTCTCATATCAAGTCTAAGCAATAACATGCGTTGTTATAAAAATCTTGTAAACGAGAGTAACATATAGCAATCATGATGTCATGCTCATAATATGTATTCAACAATCATTAGATGCCAATTGTTCTCATATCAACTCTAACAATTACATGTGTGGTCATAAAAATCTAGGAAATGAGAGGAACATATAGCAATGATGTGGTTATAGACATGCTATGCATTCTAAATTTGTAACAAATGAACAGGCAGTCGTATTCATAAGGTAAAGATGAGATGAGATAGAACAATTACACGACGATAGATTCCACCAGTATAGGCAGCCAATCTATGTGTCGACCGCGTAAACGATGCCATCGTGCACTATAGCATCAGACAGAAATGTTGCCTCAACAGGATTGATGATGAGCCATAACCATGTATGGCAACCGGACTCCAGATAGACTAATCCCATGTTGAACAACGCAATGAGCTTGTAATCCATGTAGTCTTCTGATGGTGTGGGCACTTCGCAGATTACAACTTTCTACGAACAGAGGTTGAGCCAAAAGCTTGACGCGTCTCGTGCGTAGTAGGGAGTGTCCGGCGGGCCGCGAGGCTCGATGTCGACGGTATCCAACGATGGAAGGGTGATCTCTTGCTGGGTGTAGATATCCACGAGATGCCACAGACTACCGGTGTGGTGGATGAGGACGATCGAGTTGGCCTTCATGCCCGCCCGATGAGTGGCCGCGCATGAAGGACGGGAGGGCGGGTAGTGGTAGCATGTCGAGGGCACCACGGCAACCTCCGTTGGATTGTCAAGTCGATTATGCGGGCCACTGCGAGGATCGGGCATCGGCAATCGGGGTATCTTGAAAAGAACCGGCGGTTGCGCAGCAGTAGCAGTACAAAGACACCGAGCATGCGGCCAGACAGACGAGGCTGAGTAGGTCCATACGACTATAGATCTGCTCCAAGAGAACATCGGGGAGGGAATTCCAATCGTGGCTCTGCTTGTCAGTCGGTTCTGCCATTGGGGTTTTCGGTGCCTGCGAGCCAGCGGGGAAGTGGATTCGGGCGGGCGAGCGAAGAAGCTTCTCCTCGTATGGCCGTGTAGTGAGCGGGGGGATATGGTACGCGCGAGCTACCAAGGAAGATGGCGCGGGCGGGCGAGCAGTGAGCGGGGGTAAATGGTGTGCGGCCGACTATGGTGAAGAGAGGAGGAAGAAGAAGAGATGAGGAAGAAGAGTGGAAGACGGGGAAGAAAGTGCATTAAATCTCAATTCTACTAGTACTACTACCAGGATATAGACATTGTCCTTCGGAGTGTAAATAGTTACACCGATGACATGTGGGTCTATCACAAGAGGGCCCATATGTCAGTTAATGGAGGACAGAGGTGCGTAGGCGTATTTGCGGAAGAGTGCTCTACTGGCAAACATGATGGCAGTACTGGGTAAGGCTGATTTAGTAAAAACAACACGCTGGTTCAGCTTATTAATTACGTGTCCCATCTGCTGCAGCATGTATTGTCACTTCACTGCGAACACTAGTTGAATAGTTCTCTCTGACCAAGATGGGGAATAATGGATCGCGAGGACTTCCTTTCTACAGTATCCCTATGCCTCTGTGCTCACTTCACTCATTTTGCTCCGTACCTAGTCACTTGTTGAAATCTGTAGAAAGACAAATACTCCGTATTTGGGAACGGAGGGAGGCTTTTACTTCGTATTATTTGGGAACAGAGGGAGTATCACCATATGGAGGGAACAGAGGAAGCTTGAAATATGAACATGTCAATGGCAGGGAGTAAGCCCCATGCATGCATGCAACATGCAACACTCACACGTACACATGGACGCACGCAACACTCACGCACCCATGCGGCACACAACACACGACGCAACACACACAGCTCACGCTCAAGTGCTCAACCTACTCCCTACGTCCGTGAAAGACTGTACATTTAGAGATTTACACATTGACCAGGGCATAATTAACGCCCAAAAGTAGCAGACTTATGTGTGCATGCGACCATTGAGATAAGAAGATTAAATGAAGGCCGTTGCATGCTATAATTAATGATAGACATGTAGCCTATACCTACAGCACAAGTTGGTGCATTAGTCAACCAATATGGATTTAGATTAAAGGCTAAATGAATTGGAAGTGTAGATGTAAATTATGTACCACACTCTTTGTTTTGTAGCCGATGTACACTCTTTGTTGGAAGACCGAGGGAGGACACATGCATGCACTCACATACATAGCCAGGGCGGTTCGCGCGCAAGGGTTGGACTCGTGTTGCGCCTACGTAAAGTTTTGTTTAACTGATTTCTTTGCTCTGCGAACTAACAGGTGGGACCCAGAAACCAGGTGACAATTTAATCAGTCAACAAAGTGCCAAGTCGACTATGTGGCCCGTCAGTAGGGTGCAATACGGTGCTCTACGATGAGCTAGTGATCGTATAATCGCCGCAAAACTATATATAGTGACCTTAAAGAGCGTATTGTTACATACGTTGACCGCTAGTGTATTTTTCTTGTTTCAAATTAAGCCATATTAATCGGAAAGGACGCAGTATGGACTAATACTAGTACTAGTACTCCTTTGATATTGTCCCGTCAACTCGCCGAACGAGGAGAAGCTTGATTACTTCGGCTCTCCCTCACCCACGCGCGCGGTGGTTCGTAGGACGAGGAGAGGGTTTTGACTACAGCGCCCTCTCCCTCTCCCTCCCTCTCCCTCTTCCTCGCCCTCGCCCTCACCCTCGCGGTGGACGTGCAGCAGTTCAATCGGTGTCAGATTGCCAGAAGCATATTGTACTGTAGTATCATCATTGTTGGACCTTTCGAAGAGGCGAAGAGCCAAGTGCAAGGTTCACATGAGTACGAACTGTTGAACCTCCCGAAGAGGCAAAGAGCCAAGCGCTAGGTTTTATAGGAGTTGTCGTCCTAGTACGAGTGTACTACAACTATAGCGAACAATGCTACTGTATGATGCCACCACATCACGTATGTCCAAAGTTGTGCCACCATTTTTCCTCAAAGAGCGTGTTGGAGCCCGTGCAACAACCACACAAGTTGCACATACACATAACACATTTACTATTAACAAATTCTAAAGGACAAATGCCAGTATGCCACACAAGTTCATCTCCAATTCATGTGATAAATTTATGCACGACTAGTCTACATATATTCACAACGCTACCGTTCACAATTACCGTACTCCACTTACACGTTATAGATGGGCTACATGCATGTCCTCCTCCAGGTTCCAGTCCCAAGTGTTCTTCATGGATGGCACGATCCATAGCGGTGGGCAACGGGAATCATTGTTGCAGCTTTCTAGTCCGGTTCCACACGATGGAGACTCATCCAAGCTGAAGCGGCATAAATCAGGGATAGCGTATCCCAGCATGTCGTTCATCCGGCGGTGCACAATGAAGACACAACCATGCTTCATGAACGGCAGGACTTCCGTGTCGTGCACGGAAGGTGGCATCCACTTCATAATGGGGTAGCTGTCCCCGATGAAAAGCGAGTACTCTCCAAGAGTGTTCCTCGACACCCACGTAGCATCACGGGGGTCGAACTCGGTGCCGTTCAACTGGTACACGCGGCATCCCAGATCTGGACACATGGTGACGTACATAGTCAAGGTCCATGCATAATAATGTTGTGCTCAAATATGGCGGTCGATGTCTTGTGCAGCAAATAGTACTACTCGGTATAGAGGAAGTAAAATAACCGACTTATTATATATAGCCACTCTTGGCTACATGGATGAGATAGTAAGACATGGAAAAACAAAAATGGTGGCAGCTAGTGGGTTCAAGTCTTCAAGGGCCTAGCTAGCTATCGCGTCCTCAAAGGTAAAAGTACTCCTACTAGTACTACTAAGTATACTACTAGTACAACAATGAAAGAGAAGGCGAGAGGGTTAAAAAAATGGAATACCTGGGTAGATGGTGACGGTCCGATCGTGGTAGATTATGTGACCATGTTGCACATCAGTGGTACCATGGGTAACGACTGCTAAAATAGTTGATCCCAATATGCCAAAGTCAGCTACAAGGTTACAGGTTAGACCGAATCGCGGATGCAAATGCACATCCAGGATCGGCGATCTTATTTTGATCGGGGGATGACTGGTCCCTGCAAAATAATGGAGTACCATTAGGGATGCAAATGATGGTTTGTGCATTCCGTTTGTAATCTGTCATACTATAGGATGGCAACTAGATGAAAGAAGTCCCCTGGCTTGTCACCGTGAAGATGCGGCCTAGATGGCGCACAGCGTCTTCGAATGTGTAGGGGTACAAATCTGCCGTCGCCAACATGCGCCAGCCTCTGCCGTTACCGCGTCTTGCATTGATGGTAATCCTTATGTCGAACACCGCGATGAGATAGTAATCATCATAGCCATGTCGCTTTGTCGGCAGATCCGCAATTGCTATCTTCTTCAATCTCATGTAGGCATCATCATACGTATTCAAGCCCAGCCAGTCCGGAAGGCCGATCCCAATGGTGGAGAAGGGGTCTACCGGAACGGCCGCACTGATGTGGATGTTATGCAAAATGATGGTGGTATCCGGCCGGAGGTATGCAAGGCAATCTTCGTTGGCACCGACCCAGACCTATATATAAGACGGTGGGCAGCGGAGAAATTACGGGATGGAAATGGAATAACTAAGTACTACATGATCAAACTCCATTACTGACCTGCTCATCGGACAAAATCCAACTACCTCTCAACATCGGCAACTCTAAGCGGAGTCAGCGTGCAACCATGGCGAGGAGCGGTGGACAGTTCGAAGGATTGTCCCATAGAAGAACCTTCTCCTCGAGGACGCATGGAAGACCAACAAGCATGGCCTTTTCCCAAACCTGTTTAAGCAGCGTCTTGAAAAAGTTGGTGCAGGAAGCACCGAGTCTTGCAGCGGTGAGGACGTCGGAGCGGCGTGCGATTTCTCCCAAAGGATCGTCGTCCAAGGTCTCCCAGCCCTGACGAGGAGGAGAACCGCCTGGCGAATCCATGGGAGCAGCGACGAACTGCCTTCTCTTCTGGGGGAGGGGAACTCGCGAGGAGGAGATAAGACCGTAGTAACCGCAGGGCCTCGTCCCTTACAACTGTAGATCGTTCCTCAGCGAAAGGGGTGAGGCTATTATTTACTACTAGTACTAGCATTATGGAATGTTATGGGATTGCATTATACTGTAAATAATAGCACTAGTAAGAAATTTTTGGCACTAGGTAGTAGTTTTTGGCGTGGATTAAGAAATTTTGGGTATGTTTTTGCCATTTTTTGTACATGCCAACTAGTGTCAAAAAACGTCTTACATTATGTGACGGAGGAGTACATACTCGTACTGTAGCAGTACCAGTACTACTTTTCTCAACTAGTAGTGCGATGTACTGTACTTCTAGTCTAGTCTAGTATAGTGCACCAGTTTTGAACTCTTGAATCTCAGGGCCAAGGAGCTACAGTTGGAAGTGGAGGGTACTACTGTTCTCTAGAACCATCGCTATACTATCAATGCAGGGGAAGTACACCTGCGTAGTGGCCTAGTGGGTACTCTCGGTGCTATATTCAGCCGCTCCTCTCACGTAGGAGTAGCTGGCCTTCTCAGCCGCTCCTCTCACGCACACACTAGCAGCCTGTTTATCAGCGACGGTTACTGCGGGGGCAGAACATTTGAGTTATTTGATACAGCGAGACTAGGCTTTTCGTTTCCATTTGTGGAGGTGTAATGGATCCCGTCAAACTTTGTTAGTAGTTCCTTCTTTATGAATGAGATGAAGCAAAGCTTTTGCCTCCGTTTAAAAAAACATGTCAAGAGGAATTTCTTTTATAGTAGAGCCGATAATGGAGTGAAGTCCATGCGTGCAACGCCACAAGCTACAGAGTAGTAGTAGAGCACTTTACGTACGGAGCCATATTGCACAGTTCCCAATGCCCCGCCAGGCTTTTCCGGCTCCTCGGGCTTAATTGGGAGGCACTAGTTTAAATTTGCTACTAGCTGATGAGGAAGCTGCAAGCGAGGTGCGGCTAGGGCGAGCATGCGAGCCACGGGATGCTGGGAAGGAAAACACGTTCACGTGGCTAGGCTGTCCAGTGCACCCAGATTGTGGGGCCGCACGTCCGTTCGACTTCAAAACTCAAACTACCTGTGTAAAATATGGCTCGCAGCGAAGTGTAGTAGTACTATTTTAAAAAAAGGGCCGCTGTGCATTCGGCCGGGATCGAACCCACAAAATGAGGTATACACTCCCGCGACCACTAGTAGTACTCGTTGGAGTACAACGCAACCTAGAATCACCTTTTGTCGCTAGTAGTACGTACATTGTTCCTTACAAGAAACCACTAAAATGCCAAGAAACTAGTACCACTTGCATATGTGGCAGACTTAAGATAAGACTACCTTATCAACCATTGTACATGCTCTGACCGACAAAAATCCTCGAGTGACCTCCTACCTCCGGCCCGTCCACCTAGTCATCCTCGGCCATGGGACGCAACTACCGCCACCGGCAGAAGGCGAGGTCAAAACCGCCGGCGGTGTGGAGCCCATGTTGCGGCAACCCAGATGCCAGCTCCGTCCGGCGCTCGCGGCCGCTAGCTAGCCAAGATAGCTCCGTCCAGCTGCTTGTCTGTAAGGTTTGCTAGCTAGATTGGCATGGCAGCACAGCAGCTTGCTCGCGCGCGCCGCGCTCAGGCCAGCCATCTGGCTCGACCGAAGGCCGGCGCGGCGGCTTGCTCGCTTGTGAGTCACGCTCGGGCCAGCCTGCCAACCCGTGCGGAGGCCAGCGCAGCGTCCGGCCCATCCGGCGGAGCGGCGGCCAACTCGCTCATCACCGGCGCCACCGACGAACACGCATCAGTACTGTTTGAAGTAATGTTCAGGAAAAATAATGATTTGAGGGGGAATAACAGGATAGAAGGTCAGATGTGGGTCCCTCGTGTCAACGGTCAAACAAAATGTGTTGGTTTAAGCTGCCTTGTCAGCACGGACGTGTGGGCCAACCCAGTCATAAATGGGTTTAAACGAACCTAATCGGTAGGAGTACTAGTTAGTAGTTTTTGGCGTGGATTAAGAAACTTTGGGTATGTTTTTGCTATTTTTTGTACAACTAATTCTTCCTAGGGCTGGTTGAAAGTAGAAGTTTTTTGTTAGATACTCTACATATTGTAAGTAGGAGTGAAAGTTAAGCTTTGGAAGCCAATAAGCAAGGCTAGTTACATAGTGCATATGTGTACATGATTGAAAGTAAATATCAACCATGAGTGACTAATATCTTGATGGAAAACTCGAAACTATGGAATACTAGGAAAAAATGCATGGTTGGAAATACTAGCAATGCTCATGTTTGTTGCAACGAATCATAATTAGAATAATACTTATTCACAAACTTGGTACAAAATACTCTAATTTTGATATACATATGTTTCAATTAGAATATATTCCTTGGGCAGCTTTGGTGAGGTCAGGGAGGGATGTGGTTGGTTTTAAGATACTAATTATGGGTTTTTCTGCAAATTGGTAGACAAGTGGGATGTTGGTGAGAAAAGGCAACAACTTACCTCACAATCGTTAGATGTAGATCTAATTGTCAGAAACGACGGATGGCAGACACACCAGCATCACCAACTTAGTCTTGTGTAGGAGTACTAGCAAGATCCGTGCATTGCACGGAACATCAAGATGCATTTTTTTCTAAAACACTTGTTGTGATTGACCCTTGCGGGAGTAATCCCATGTGTAAAAACTAATGATATCTCGAGAAATATGAGATAAGGTGAAGAGGAGTGGGGTGTGGTGGTGGTTGGTGGTCGGACTGAGCGGAGGCATGGGGATTGACGACGCCGGCAGCTTCCACCAGGCCAGTTTGTTCCAGAGGCTTCCTTTCTTAATTTCTCAACAATGAGGTTTGTTGGAGAGAGGGATGAGCGAGGGAAGGCCTTGTCTGCAAATGTGGAGAGGGATGAGGGTATCTTTTAGTTTAATTTCCATCCGTCGGATATAGATCGGACGGTCTATATTGCAAGATGGCACACGTACCATCATCACCACCTCAGTTTTTTATAAGAGAAGAAATATAAGTATGGAGATACAAATGTATTATCGATACTTACTTCGGTAAACTAGCATCTACATTCTATTCAACACCTCGGCATGTGGGGCCTTAGCACAATGACTTCTCGACTGTGTAAAACAAAGACTTTCCCGTTGCCGACAAGGAGGGGGTGACGGCGGCGCGCTTTTTGGCTTGCTCTAGTCCTAGTAGTCATACTAGGTGGTCTAAGCACGTGTAGATTTATTCTTTTTCATGTCTCGTGTTCGCCGTACTGCCACGACAGTTGATGAATAGACGGTAAGTTATTCACGGGGAAACCCTTGATGAGCGTGCTTGCGAGAGAGAGAGAGACAGTGTGCGTGTGTGATATGTTAGAGACTGAGGCAATGATAACAGATTCTTTGTGTCTATGTGTGTGGAGGATAGAGAGATACATGTACATGGGGCTTTGTGTTGTGTAACGTGGAGACACATATACATAATTAGAGAGTGAGTGTGTGAGATACACATGCGGACACGGGGAGAGATGAGGATCTAGATAAATGGGTGTTTGTGCGTGTTTGTGTGTGTTTGTGCACGCGTTTGTGTGTGAGAGGGAGAGAGTGTACGTGGAGTAGAGAGACCACTAATGATGTAAACCATAGTATAAGGGAAGGGGGAATGGTGTGACATGTGTAGTAGCGGGATAGCACGGGTGCGGGCTGGGGGAGCAGACTATTTGGAAGAGACATCGAGTGTGTGTGTGGGAGAGGGGTGTGAGAGCGAGAGAAAGAGAGAGATAGCGACGGAGAGAGAGAGAGGAAGAGAGGGGGCGAGAGGGGTTGTTTGTGTCCATAAATGGCGTATAGATAGGGAGACAATGTTGATGTTGTCCGAAATTGGCCTATGAACAGAGACGCAAGGGAAGCGAGTCATCGTGTGTGAGATAGGGACTTCATGAGAGATCTAGAATAGATGGTGTAGAGAACAATGTGCGAAATCGAGAACGATTATACATTAGGGAACTATGGAAAGAGTGACGACATATATGTATGCAGGGAAGGAGCTGGGGCGGGTCCGCATGTGGGAGAGATAGAAAGAGGAGAGTGGTGCACAAGGAGACAAAGTGTGCTTGTTTGCAGTGGGGGTGGTGTGTGAGGTGAGTGCGCGAGAACCACATAACTAGGGAGATAGATGTTTGGGGGCGACGTTTTGTGTGTATGGGAAATATATACTCTACATAGTGCGTGTGCTTGGCTAAGAGAGATAGAGGGAGACCTAGAGAGTGAGGGAAGAGATGTGTGCATGCCCGAGAGACAAAGTGATAGAGAGGCCGAGTAGGGCGCTACGACAGGATGGCGCTCCCACACCCCACCACGACGCTACCCCCCTCTCCGGCGATCTCTCCACTCCTCCAGTAACCTGAGAATCTTCTCCGATCAACATCTCCGGCGTTTCCTCTGGATCAAGGCAATACCCATCTTCCATGGGTTCTTCTAGTGGATCTACCCTTGGCTTGGATTTCTCCAAGGGTAGGGTTTTTTCAGATGAGGTTTTCAGATCTACTGGGAATTCAGTTCATCCTTCGGGGCGTAGGCGGCCCTTTATTTTGATTGTTTCATTCAGCCATCATGCCTTCCGTCTATCGGTGGATTCTGTGGCTGCGGCTTTGGAAGCTGCAATTGGAGGTTCAGCCATTGACCTTCAGGTTGATCACATCAAAGGCAAGGTCTTCTCTTTCCATGTTTCTTGCAAACAAGTGGGTTTTATCATCATGGACCTTCGTTCGTTTTCGTGTGATCTTTTCAAGTGTTATTTTCATCTTTGGGGTAATGGTGGACCGAATTGGATTAGAGAGCTCAGGATTTGGAGGAAAGAATGTGACGCTGAGTGGATTCTAGTTAGTCCAACCAAACGTCGATCTTCTTTGGGTCTTTTGGCCATGCATAAACCCCCAGCTAAATCAGCCCTAAAATCGGCTGCCTCATCCAGAAAGAATCTTTCGTTTGCCACGTTTGAACGTTACACGGCTTGCAAGGGGTATAGATACCTAGCTTCCCCAAATTGCATTGACACCATGAGAGATGCGGGGTATGATCTGCCTGTTCATGAACGTGTAGTCATTCATCCATCACCTGCACAGGATTTGCAATGGACTGCGGCCCGTCCACCAATAGTTTTTGGCACGATATCTCCTTCACCGAAGTTGTGCCGGCCATCTTCTTCGGCTCCGGCAGCGGTTATGGTTTCCGCCGAAGTTTCCTCTCCATCTGCGATGATTACGCCCGTCATTTCCGCGGGATCGTCTACCATTCAAAATTTTGATAGCAACCCAGTTGTGTCGGAGGCCCTTCTTGGCCCAGTTGCGATGGTCGGCCCAGTATCTCCTAGGCCTAGCACGCCCTCGGTTCCAAGCCCACCCGTTTGCGAGGGGCATATCCCTTCATCGCAAGAGGCAACAAGGCAGTTTGAAGCTATGGTCGATGACATCGTGGACCGTGTGATGACATGTACTATCTGCTCTACTCGGGGCCACCTGTCTGCGACTTGTGGAATGCGAGCGGTCTGCTCGGCTTGCTCTCGCCCTGGTCACTCTAGCAGGGAATGCAATGATTTCGCGCGCTCCCAAGGATTGGTTTGGAAGCCAATTTCGGTGCAACAAAATAAGATTTTATCGGAATCTGCTACTACTCATGGGAACGGAGCCGTAGTTATTGGGATAGACTGCCCAGTCCCATCGCCGCCGCCCCATTTGCATCTTCCTTTCCCCACAGCCAGAGAAAAACCACGAGCACCTCCATCCATGGCGAACTAAGAGCTCGATCCTCAGCGCTTTGTGACTGCTGGCCACCACATCATTGATGGTGGAGATCGTCGCCTCCCACGCACCACCTCCACGCCGGCTGCTCGGCCGGCCCGACGCCACGAGGACTACATGATTGCTGAAGTCATGCCGGCGCCAGATGGACCGCTCGGTCCGGTGCGTGAGGAGGTGGTTCAGTTTCTGCAAGATTCAGGTATCATGGTTCGCTCAACTCAGCCATGGTTTCATGGGGTGGGTCTGTTTCAAGTTAGGGATCCATCAGTGAGATACACTCGATTCAGCATCCTCCTTTCCGTTGGGCAATGATAAACCGTTAGATTCATGAAGCATGATGAGGAGAGAATTTCAAAGGTGCAAATGGTTTTCGTAAGGGATGGTTAATGTTTATTGGGATTCCTCTGGATTACCGCACTACTGAGTTCATCTCGCAGGCGGTCGGTACTTTTGGAAAGTTTATTTCTTGGGATAGTGAGGATCCGTATCTGGTCAGAACCATGGTGGAGGCTTGTTTCCCTGACACTCCACTTGTTCCACGAGATGTGGTTTTCGGTGATTATGCTGATTTGGGAGGCGCCCAAGTATCCTGGACTGCTGCATGTTATGTCCTTGGGGCTGATTTTGCTGATCAGATGCCCAACGATGAAGATCCTATGCCGTTAGATGGAAACCCCCACCCACTGCCTGGCAACCTGATTCAAGACAATTTGCCTTTCATCCTTCCTCCGTACCCAATGTTGGGATGGAATGATGCCCCTCTTGCTCCCCCTGCTCCTCATGCTAATGAGGAGGTGCCTGATTGGGGGAATGCTGGGTGGGGTGATGAAGATGCTCCGGTGCAGGTCATGCAGCCGCAAATGCCTGAACAAGACCAAGTATCCATGGTGATTGATCAGCCGGAGGGGTCAGTTTCTGTGGACCAACCTAACCAGGACCTTCAGCATGTTCCTCCTCCAGACATTCAGCAACAGCATGTTTTTGAGGAAAACCAGTTGGCCATAGTGCTGTATCAGCCTCCTGTGGTTCAATATCATGAGATCTTCATTGGCATGGCCCGTATTGTGGCAGGACCACCTCTCCCCCCGGAGATGATCTGGGAGAGGTCTTTTGAGAATCTAATGTTTGATTTTTCAGTGATGGAAGTGCCTAAGCCTATCTTTTGCAAGCCGTTGGGTACAGTTATCTACTCAAAGAGGACTTGGTCTATTGCATTTGATGAGTCCAAGCAGGTGTCTAGTCTGCTGGCTTCAATGCCTCTGGTTACGCCTCGATAGAAGAGCGATCATCTTTGAAGCGGCGATTGTAAGAGCTCTTTTGACATCGCCTACATCTGCAGCTTTCCACCGATGTGTCCGAGCCGCCTGTTGAACCATCCTGCTTACGCATCTCTGAATCAACACCTTTGGTTTTCTCTGCGAGCAAGTCGAAGCGAAGAGAAGAAGAAGCCGCCGTGGTTGACACAACGCTGCGACGTTGCACTCGGAGCGCGGCAAAGTTAGATGGTTTTAAAAATGTTGTTTTTGAGCAGCTACCTCTTCAGCCATCAAAGAAGCGCCCACGAGCCAAGCCCGTGGAGGACAAGGCCCAGCCCATTCCTGCGGATGGTGACGAGGCTTCGACTGCTGCACCACCACACACTCCTCTTCGTGTTCTTCAGGCCATTGGTGCGGAGCTGGAGGTAGACCCTATGCTGTTATCGGTGGATAAGCTTATGGCTAATCCACAGGAGGACTCGTCTGCGTCGTTAGCTTAATGATTATCTCACTATATTGGTGGTTATCCTGGGTGCATGCTATGTGTACTCCTTTTATGGTTGCTCTATGTTGGTCTTCGGAAACTTTTTATGGCTCTGAACTATGTTACCTTTTGGGTTGTATGGCATTGTATGTCATGCTTTATATAACTTTATGCTATTTGGTCATTCATGAATCGAGTAACAACGCGTAGTTGGAAGATCTTGTGTTGGAATGTCCGTGGTTTGAATTCAGATGCGAGACAGCGCGCTGTTAGAGGAAAAGTGTCTGAAAGTCAATGTTCAGTAGTTTGCCTGCAAGAAACCAAACTATCCTCCTTTGATCGGGCAACTATGAAATCAATATGCCCTCCTGGTTTTGACCAATTTGTTGAATCACCTTCTAGTGGCGCCTCGGGGGGTTTGTTGACTGCTTGGCGCTCCGATGTGTTTCAGGGTACCTTATTACAGGTTAAACCATACGCTATTGTCATGCAGTTTACTTCTGTGCATAACAATGAGCAATGGTTTCTGGTAAATATTTATGGTCCTTGTCAAGGACAGCTCAGGGATGAGTTTGTTTCCTGGATTTACAATTTGGACATTGATCCTGGCCAACTGTGGATGCTAATGGGGATTTCAATTTCATTACGTTGCGATAATAGAAACCTCCTGTGGTGACATAAATGACTTGTTTATCTTCAATGAAATTATCGGCCATTTGGGACTCCTCGAGCTGCCTTTAAAAGGCAGAAGGTTTACTTGGTCCAATATGCAGGATACTCCTCTCCTGGAGCAACTTGACTGGGTGTTTACATCTGCTACTTGGATTAACTCATATCCTATGACACAAGTGACCCCTTTGGCAAAAACTGCGTCTGATCATGTGCCCTGTCTTGTCAGCATTAGCACTTCCATCCCAAACGCACACATTTTCAGGTTTGAAAATTTTTGGGTACATCAGGCAGGTTTCTTTGATTGTGTGAAGGATGTTTGGAATCGTCCCTCTCGTAAGAATCATATTGCAGCAATTATTGTTGACAAGTTGAAGGCTCTACGCTATGCTTTGAAGAAATGGCAAAAAGGACTATCTCACATTAAATGTCTGATCGAAAAATGCAACTGGGTAATTCTTTGGTTGGACAACCTTGAGGACATGAGGCAGCTATCTAGGCCAGAAAGTAACTTCAGGAAAATCATAAAGCTGCACCATGAGCACCTGCTTCATATGCAATATCTCTATTGGAGGAAGAGATGCACTATCAGGTACATCAAAGTTGGTGAGGAAAACTCAAAAAATTTCAGGCAATGGCAACCGAGAGATCTGAGAAAAATTCAATTGCTAGTCGAAGTTAGTGATGGGTCTGTTTCATCTAATCATGAGGTTATGGCCAAGGAATTCTTGCGAGCTTTCAAGGACAGAATGGGAATGGTTAGGCCAATTGTGTTAGATGAGAACATTATCTCTCTAATATCAAGGGTATAGGGTTTGGAGGTCCTTACAAAACCCTTTGAGATTAAGGAGATTGAACAGGTTATCAATGAAATGCCCACTGATAAGGCTCCAGGGCCGGATGGTTTCAATGGTCTCTTTCTTAAGAAATGTTGGCCAATAATTTCTGCTGACTTTATTCAGTTAGTGCATGAGTTTCATGCTGGTACAGTGCAGTTAGAAAATCTGAATGATGCATATATCACACTGATACCAAAAAACCAATCCCCTGAGGGGGTAGGGGATTTTAGACCTATATCATTAACAAGTGTTGGTCTAAAATTCCTTACCAAGCTGGCTGCTAATAGATTTCAACAGGAAATCATAAGATGTATTCATAAAAACCAATATGGTTTCATCAAATCAAGAACAATCCAGGACTGTCTTGCATGGACATTTGAATACATCCATCAATGTAACCAGTCTAAGAAGCCCATACTTCTGCTTAAGTTGGATTTTGAAAAGGCTTTTGATTCCATCCAACATGAGGCTATTCTGAGGATTCTTGCTGCAAAGGGTTTTGATAATAAATGGATTACATGGGTCAGACAGATTCTGTCATCTGGCACCTCTTCTATTCTACTCAATGGAGTACCTGGCAATCATTTCAAATGCAAATGTGGAGTTAAGCAAGGGGGCCCAGTGTCTCCTTTGCTTTTTGTTATTGCTGCTGATCTTTTACAGACCTTGATTAATAATCTTCTAAAGCAGGGTTTAATAAGCAGGCCTCTGTCAAATCATGACCCTGATTTTCCAGTGGTATAGTATGCTGATGACACACTGTTGTTCTTAAAGGCTGATAGGGATCAATTGGGGGCTCTGAAATCTGTGTTATACTCCTTTTCTGAGGCGACTGGTCTGCAGATTAACTTCCACAAATCTTCAATGTACCCCATTAATGTGACTGATTTGGTGGCTACTGAACTTGCTGCTTTCTTTGGCTGCAAGTTAGGCAAGATGCCATTCACATATCTGGGGTTACCTGTTGGAACCACTAGGCCTAAAATAGTGGATCTTCTTCCCTTGGTGGATCAGATGGAAAGGAGATTGACACAAGTTCTTGGTTCTTGCCTCAGGGAAGCAGGTTGTAGCTTGTTAACTCTGTCATCTCTTCTTTGCCTATTTTCTTCCTTTGTACCCTATCAATCCCTCAAGGTATTCTAAAGCAACTAGAAAGGATACAAAGGCAATGTTTATGGAGGAAATATGGGCAGGAGAAGGGTAACTCTTTAGCAGCTTGGCCTCTTGTTTGCAGGCCCAAGGCAAAGGGGGGGCTTGGAATCTTAAATCTGGGATTGCAAAACCAAGCTCATTCTTCAAGTTTCGAATAAATTCTACAACAAAATGGATGTGCCTTGGGTACATTTAATTTGCGAATCCTATTACTTTGAGCAAATCCCCCATGATACCACCCTATGTGGCTCTTTCTGGTGGAAAGATGTTTGCAAGTTAATGGACAATTTCAGAGCAGTGACTGGAGTTAATGTTCACAGAGGAGACACTATGTTTTTCTGGTCTGATCACTGGCAAATTGGGAACAGTCATGTGCCTCTTCTGGAAAGATTTCCTAGACTGTATTCCTTTTGTCTACACAAAAGGCTATCAGTCAAAGAAGTTTTTCAGGCTGATACTTTGCAAGATCTTTTCTTTTTGCCCCTCACACAGCAAGCACATCAAGAGCTACAGCAGCTTGAGACACTCATGAGCTCTTTCAATCTGGATTCCAGTGGTAGTGATATCTGGGCATGGAGGCATGGAAAGCAATCAACCTATACTGCAAAAAAATTCTATGACTTTGCTTACCAGCCTATGGTCTCAAACCCCATCTTGAGTTGGGTTTGGAAGAGTTGCTGCACAATGTCAATTAAGATGTTTGCCTGGCTAGTCATAATGGACAGGGTTAATACCAAGGACATGATTCAAAGAAGGAAGTGGAGGATTAATGATGGGCCACAATGTGTTCTTTGCCCAACAGGACTTTGGAAGGCAAATCTTCTTTTCTTCCAAAGGTAATTTCAGTGTTAGTGTATGGATCTATTTGCAGATCCCTTGGAAAGACAGTCAAGATATGGTGGACATTGCATTGCATGCGAAGAAGGAATTCAAAAAGCCTTTTTTTGCTGAAGTGGTGTTTACTGCCTGGTGGAATATCTGGAAGGTTAGAAATGACAAGGCATTCAGGAGCATCACACCCTCCTTCAGAGCATGGAGATGTGGATTCATTCATGACCTCACTTTGCTTTCTCATAGAATCAAGCAGAAGCACAAGGAAGCTCTACTCAAATGGATTGATTTCCTTCCTCCCTGAAGGGAGTGGCTATAGCCCTACTTTGTACATCCTTTTTCTCCTGTATAGTTTTCTTTTGCTGTTTTTTTATTTTTTCTTGCTTTCTTTCCTCATCTTGAGGATAAATTTGTATTTAGACTGTTTTGTCTTGCTTTCAATAAAATGCTGTGGGGTGTAAGCCCTGCAGTCTCCAAGGTCAAAAAAAAGTGATAGAGACCTATGTTGGGGTCCGGACTTTACAAGAGAGAGGGGTGTTAATGTGCTCGTGTGTTGGTGTTTGGGGGAGAGAACGACTTCTCTATGTGTGTGTGTGTGTGTGTGTGTGTGGTGGTGGGGGGGGGGTTGACTTTAGATAAAGAGTGAGGTGTCTATATTTGAGGGACTTTAGCGTAATTGAGATATTGTGCACTCATGGTTGATCCATTTGTTTCTCAGTTTGTACTATGAGATAACGATACTTTTGAACATGCGTGATATACCTTGATGTACAAGAATTACAAACCTAAGATTGGAATTTTGGAATTCGACTCCATCATTAGCTTTTGTAATTCATTTAAACGGAGGTACATTTTTTAAGCCGGGATTTCGTGATTTCAAATTCGTATATCAAACCTAGAGATATACACATACGGGCATGTTCAAACTTTATAATCATCCACTTTATTCATACACATACACATTTTTGCTTTTGTCATCATATTTAGCATAAACACATTTGGAATTTCATTTGAATTGGACCGTATGATGGTATTTGCTTGCAAGTAGCTCAATGATCCATATTTGAATTGAATGGGCAATCTAAGTTTCGAGTTGGACACATTGATTTTCAAAACTTGCACATTTTTTTTGCGTGCAAAACAAACAAATTGTCGGCCATGACATCATAGTCGGCCGTACGAGAGCAGAATACTTATAATTTTAGGCGCCAAAAGATTTCAAACTTCCCGCTCACATCGAAATATCCACGCTACCAAAGTTTAGCCTGCGATATTCTGTTTACCCTGCCACATGAATGAAAAGTGCTGCTTTGGTAACTCCATTGTTTTCCCCTCTTTTCCCCAACATTCTTCCCAGAGCCCTCCCTTCCCTCCCCGACCCCCCCAACCACGGCAAGCCGCCGAATCTAGTCCTCCGCTGCAGCGGTGGACCTCACACCCCGCCGGATCTACCTTCCGCACCTTGGAACCCCCAACTGCCAACTCACCACTTCACTGGAGCCGTTTCAGCGACTGGCTTGTCCACCGCTCCAGATCTTCTTGACCGCCATCATGGTCCACCACACCGGATCTGCTTAACCCGTGCCATCCACCATAGCGTAGGCCCTTCACTGACTCCCTTGTCCGCCCCTTCGCTGGCCCTTCATACAAGCCCTCGTCCGACGCAACTGATCCGCCTCACCGAAAGCACTATACAACACGCCCGCCGAAGCCTTTGTCCACTGCACCGGACCCACTCCACGGACGCCATATTCAAGTCCACCGGCCCTGCTTTACCGACGCCGCAGCCTCATTAGGTTATTTCGATTTGTACTCCTTCGGTTTTTCTCTTTATCGTGCAACTGTTCACTTACCACAGATGAGCTTTCTTGTATGTCGACAGGCGCCGCAACCATAGCACCGGAGCAGCTTCAGCGACGGCGACAGCCGGCTCAAACTCAACCGCAACACGAGCACCATCGACGATCCTTAGCTATCAAGTATGACAACGATACCCATACGCCGCCGAGAATCAGGTACTATTATCCAACAGCCGGCACCTACGTTCACTTTCCTAACATAAGCACCGCACCTTTGAATTTCTTTAGGGCATCATTCAGTTTTTCATGAGACACGTTATTCTGCTTGCACCTGTAGGGCCATACTTCTGGCAGTGAACATGTTACATGTGTTAAATTACATACCAGTGCACATATAGTTAATATGCTTTAGTTTTGTTCTGATGCCACCTGTTGGTTCCATTAGACTGCTTAATGTTCTCTATGCTTAATTACACATCATCAAACTAGCATGTGGTTCCGCTGCTTTTTGTTCGTTTTACCCTACATTTTCTGATGCTAGCTATTACATCACTGCTCCGAGCCTCTGTTCATTACTTGTTTGTGTGTTCTTGATCTTCCCAAGTTGCATGACTAATTTGATGCTTCTATTAATTATGGAGCTGCCAACCCCATCAAGCAAAATATTTGTTCTTTTGGTGCTGGCACCTCGAACAAGCATAAAAATAGACGGAAGCAGATATATTGTCGTGTATGCACACACCCTCCTTTCATTAGTTTAGATAAACCATTGAAGATCAATTTGGACCAGTGCATGCGATTAAAATTAGTTTTACCTAAATAGATGGTGCAAAATAAATTACAACAACTAGATTTGCAACCACGGGATGCTGACGATATCTTCAAAGAACATTGCAACAGCAGCTAGGCTTCACAGCAACATATGGTAAGCTAGTGTGTTTTAGTACATGTTAAATGTAATGCGAGTGGGCTGCTTTCTTGGCTTGTGCCCTCAACGTGTAATCCTACCGAATTACAAATAGTTCAGTTATGCGCTTTCTTTGTATTGCTTGATTCGAATGCTTGTTTGTTGTTACGTTATACCTGAGTTGGCCAATATGTCAGCAGTGCCTACTGTACTATCGTAAAGAAATGCATGCCTATTTCATTTGAGTCCTTAAATTTTCCTCTCAACTTCATCACAAGACTGTCTTCGTAGTTTATATGAGACCACACTGTTAAGTGCTTTCTCAGATTTTTCAGCTGCTTAGATGCCTTGGCAACTTAAATATAGCGGTTGTACACTCCCATTCAACTTTCATCTTACCATTTTAATTTCTTTTCGGCTGATGCTGCTTCAAACCATTTAAATATAGTTTGCCATGCTCGGCAATAATTTGTCCGTCGTTTACCATGTAAGCTTACTGCCTGGGTCATACGATAACTATCTCTTACTTATGTCTAGCGGAAACCTTTCAGGATGCCGTTCACACTAGGACACAATGTACAACCCCAGAATCTATTTGTGGAAGCAGTGCACCATCCATGTTACCAGATGGTAGAGTTCAGAGGCAACACCGCCGAAGAGCAGTCTGAGCACAGATATTATAGTGCTTGAGGCTCTACTAGAGGCAGAAAGAGATGGTGTGGCTGCCATGAATGAGGTAATATTTATCTTGAGGCTGGAAATTATGGAATAAGCGGCATGCATTATGCAAGCAACCCAAGAATTGGAGGAAGTAAGAATGTTGCATTTGAAGAGGGAGGAGGTCCTGCTGTTTCTGCTATCTGAAGCCCAAGGTAATCCCGGTTCTTCTTTAGATACCAGTTGAAATTGTCGTTAGATTATTGTACTTGCATGTTGTGTCATGTCTCTGAATGGATTATGCTGCAAGACCACCTATGTTGTCCGGAATTCCATGTTGTCCATGTGTTGTAATGATCCAAATTTTTTAGGCGAGGTAATCCTCAGTACTTGTATGATTGACATAAGGTGAACTGTTTTTCGTGTGAGCATATTGTATTGGATGAAATAACTGTTTGAATCAGAGTGTATCCAACCTACTGAATTCGAAGATCACGGCATTTCTAAATCATAATCATATATAATGGTGGAAAAAATCTTTGTTGTGGTTTTGAAGAAATAAATAACAAAATGTATAATTATCTGTGGGTATTCATAATCGAATACAAACTGGATTTGAATTTAGTTTGCCAGGTCCCAGGGCAAACGTGAATGCTAATTCTCCCAAGTTTTGAACGAAGCGGCTAAACACCCACTATAATTTGTGGGCTGCCCGAAGCAAGTGTTTGCGAGATGAAAATTACTGTCTATCCCTGACACTTGACATCCTTATCGACTGGATTTACACTGTTGTCGATAGGGGTAGACTAGTAACTTCAGTCAGACGTGACACGACGGCCTCTAGGCCCATTCAGACACGATGGGTGCCAAACGTGGGCAGCAAAACACATTTGATTCAAGCTCGTCCGAAAGACATGTGTCTCTTCCTCCATTTCCCCATTCATACACGGTGGGCGGCAAACAAACTCTCCTCGTCCGAAATCGATGTAGGCTAATATTTTAAATAGGGGTAGATGTGTAACTTCCATCAGACGTGACACAACCGCCCTACCTGTTAGCCTCGTTCATACACCGTGGGCGCCAACCGTGGGCGGCAAAATACCCTCTCCTCGCCTGAAATAGTAACCAACAAATATTTGGGAGATGCGAGATTACCGTCCTATCCCCATCCGACGCGATGTCTAAAATTTTAAACGGGGGATAAGTTCGTAACTTTCCTCCATTTCAGATAAGCGTGTCCCAAAGTTTGAGATCGCCCCCCCCCCTCCCCTCCATTTCCCCATTCATACATCGTCGGTGGCACGACAACCTCCGCACTGCGGCTAGCCTCCTTCATCCACCACCCCCATCCTCCACCTTGTCGGAGCCGCTACCCCTACCCCGTCATCCACTGCAAGAGATGGACGTCTCTCATCCATGGCGCTGGACCAGGATCCTTTCATCGCCTCCTCTCGCTTCATCGGCTCCGTCGTCCACCTTGCCGTTGCCGCTCCTACGACTGCCTCGTCCACGGCAGCAGGATATATCCCTCGACCCGGCCGTCTGTCGTCTAAAGTCTTCTTCCCCGCCACCGACAGCCATCGCACCCGCAGCACCCTCAACGTATCAGCATAGGCCTACATGGCGTCGCAAGAGATGTGGTACTCTTCCATATGTGCTTAAGTTATTGATCTCACCCGGAAAATAGATCGTAATTTGTTTACTGTACTTTTCTTGTCCGTACCAAATCGTAGTGACTAGTTGAAAGCAAACATTGGTTGCAAAGTAGCTTTGTCCGGTTTGCACCTTCAGATCCGCCATGGCACAGGCACTATATTCGTAAAGCTTATGGTTTCCCCCCTTTATATTCACTACCATCATCGTAGGTGCTTCGTGCCGTGCTAGCACTGCTCCTCAAGACCTCAACCCAAAGCTTACGTGTTGAAATACGAATCTGATATGATGCTCATATCACTAAAACAGAGAGCGTTTAATTGGTCACCTAATGTTCCTATATTCGTTTCGAAAATCATGTGCGCCACCCATTGGTCCAGCTAGTTCCACTTTCCTAATTTTTCTCTTGATGCTTAGGGTTTTCCCCTTTTATCTACTCTACTATGATCTCCGTAGGTGCTTTCTGTCGTACTAGCATTACTCCACCCTTCAAGCTAAACAACACAACACTCAGAATTCAAAAGCTTAGTTGTTCAAATATGATTGTGATATGATACTGATATTAGTTAACCGACATATTTAATTGGTTAGCTAAAGGTCCCACTTGAGTTTCCAAATGCATGTCGCGACATATAGAGAGACAGCATAATTGCATTTCTTTGTCACTTGTTGACCGTACTTTCTTGTCCATACCAAATCTAAGTTGTTATTTCAAAGCAAACATCGGTTGCTAACTACCCTTTGCACGGTTTGCAGCTTCAGATCTGCCATCCCACTGCCACGGTCAACACTGTACTCATCATGCTTATGTTTTCCCCATTTTATGATGACCACAATCAGCCTACGTGGTTCGTGTCGTAATAGCACTGCTCGACCCATCGAGCTAAACAAGCTTAGTTGTACAAATTCATATCTAATATTATTGCTGATATTAGTAAAATTGAGAGATGTTTAATTGGTTAGCTAAATGTTCCTACTTTAGTTTCAAAATGCATGTGAGCCACTTATGGAGAGACCGGAAAGAATAGTATTTCTCTGTGCGCTCTGGTTTATCATGGGTGGCCAACCGACATTGTATTGAAACACTTGTAATATCTTCAATCTTCTTGATCTTCTACTCTTCTTTAAGATGATACTCTTCTCTTGCGATTAATTTGGTCAGTCGAGTTGTTCTCCTTAGTATATTTTGAATCACAGTCGAGTCGACTTCTTCTTTACTATATGTTGAAGCTATAATCTGCGAAGTGTCATCACTTCTGGAGCTCTCATATTTTGAGTAGTAGGCCACATTATATTAATGCACACAACAAATTACAGCATGCATGGCATCTTTTAAAAGAATTGCAGAGATAGCACAAAGGGGTTTACAGGAGGCGAGATTGGATTAGAATCATACGCATTACAAAGAAAATCTCACTTGTTTTTATGTTTTCATGCATGTCAGATATTGAACATTATCAAAATGAACATGAGAATGGGCGCACGAGAGGAATATTGCGGAATGATCACTGGCTAACAAACTTGGCATGGTGGAGGATGGCCTATCTTATTCACCCATCAAGGTGCTTGCTCTAACTTTGCAAAGTTGTATTGGTCGCACATATTTTGCATCTGACCTCTTTCATTTCTTCTACTTTGTTACACCATCTGCTTAGTTTAAGCATCATATATGAGTATATGCCATAACTATCCATTTTCTGTACCTATTCCATGTGTCGTCACACTATGTTTTTCTAGTCAAATGTTATTCTTTCATGATAGATGTCCAAAAGGAAGAGGGTGAGTGCAGATCCTCAAGGAGTACAAACTAGGTATTTGGAAAAGGTAGTGGTACCAGTTAAATCAGATAGATCAGCAGCCACAGAAAACACAGGCACAGCTGTACCACACTTTACCCCTACTCCAGTGGCCAAACCCCTATTAGAACTGCTGGGAGCCCAGCGTCAGGTACTGTCTATGATATCAACTCAAAATTTGAACTCCTAAGTTTTTGCTTGTGCCTTACCTTCTCTCTTGTATGAAAACTAATTTCAGGTGAATCTCCTTGCTCAAAGGATCATACGATCTCAAAACAATAATGGGCTCTGCATTGCTCTTGTCAGTACCTCTCTCCCTTTTGCCTTGTAACGCTGTACTTAATTAATTGCTATTTGATATGTATCATCAGTCTGCACCTGAGCTTCATTATCCTCTATTTCTTCCAATATTATTTGATCTATATTTACTCTTTGCAAAATGTAGAATAATGGCAATGCTTATAAAGAATTTTCTTTGGGGAATTTATTGAATTATCCTTCCATCAACATGGAGAAGGGCTTTGTCCAGCCCGTGTTAACATGTAATGTAAGTTCATCCTTCTCAAGCCTTCAAACTTTGTTCTAGTATAGATTTGGATAGGCATCATTGCCTCCACTGCTATTTGCTTTGCTGTTTACATCTGATTGGATGTTTGCAACAACTACCAGTTTCAACTTGTAGTTGTAAAAACATGTTCCTTATGCAGAACAGATCCATTTATTTGCTTATATAATTGTGAAACCTATTACATGTCTCCTTGTTTCTCTTTCAGAGTCGTATCTCTTATGCCAGGCAGAACTTTAGGGAAGATAGTGAGCCAAACCATCTTGAGGATAGCGAGATGACCCCAAGGTCCTGTCTTGATGAAGACAGTGAGTTGAAGCTACTCACCAGCAGGTGTGAGACAAGCTATGTGCAGTCGCTGCCTCAATCAGTTAGACTTCTTCAGTCTCAACTTAAAGCGGAAAGGCTTGCTTCAGCTCAACTCCGACTTGAAGTCAAAGATGCAATGTAGATGTCAGAGGACTGCCGTGCGCACCATCATGCCTTAAATCTAGTGTTGATGCATCTATCGTTGACACAATCGAGGTCTACCCACTTCTTGACTGTTTGGGGGCCGACCTGCCGAACCTAGTGCCTTCGAAGTGCTCTCGCTTTTGTATATTCTTTTGTTGGCGCGTTTATTTGCACTGGTGGCGAACTTTGATGCCCAGTGGATGTAACATGTGTGATAGCCGTGATAGCCTAGCGTAAGTTGCTTGCTTATTTATTTCCTTGTTGTCTTTTTTATTTGTTTGCTTGTAGTCATTGCAGTTCTTTTTCTGCGGTTTGCTAGTGGCCGCAATAACCTATTTTTGAAAACTAGGCCACAATAACCATGGGCTAATATTTACTATAGTGACACTGGGCCTCCTACGGGCCGTAGAAACAATGGGCCTTCTACGGGCCGTAGAAACAGTGGGCCTTCTACGGGCCGTAGAAACAATGGGCCTTCTACGGGCCATATCATCAATGGGCCTTATACGGGCAGTATGATCGATTGGCCAAACATGGGCCAATAACAGGCCGCATTATGGCCTTAAACGGGCTAGAGTTGGAATCGTCCGTTCATGGGCCGACCATAACGGGCCATCGTTAATAGGCCGTATTTCATGACTCTATGAAAACGGCCCAACGTGTTAACGGACCACAAACGGGCCGACGGTAACCACTGGCTGAATTTGGCCCATAAGCAGAAAATGAACAGTAATGGGCCGTAAGTAAACGAATGCTGGAAATGAGCCCAAGAATAAATGGGATCTGAGAAGGCTGAAAGATAACATTGGCTGGAAACGGCCCAATGAAATAGCGGGCCCTTAATGGGTATAAAGCGATACACTGTTCATTATGGGCCAGTTTCACCACGGGCTGTTAATGGGTGTAAAGTAAAACACTGTTCATTACGGGCCAGTTTCACCACGGGCCATTAATCGGCCAAGAGTTACATAGGGCCTCATATGGCCCGAAAGACGTCATGGGCCATACATGGGCAAGAAGTGAAAACTGGCTGGAATCATATTGGGTGGCCCAGATGACGCTACTGGGCCTAATTCGGGTAGGGCGTAACGGGCCTTGGGTTAGCGGGCTGTAAATGGGCTATATGTGAACATGCCGTTAACAGGCTTTACATGGGCCGGCCCGCCACCTTTTGACCAAGTCAAACGGGCCGGCCTTTTCACAGGAATGGGCCTCTGTAGGGCCGTGCCATGTGTCGACGTATCATAGGCACCTTCTATCCAATGAGTGGATGACATCTGTCCCAACGGTGAGCCGACACGTGTTTCCTCCAGCCAATGATGATTTTACACGTGGAAAATCCCCATTGGTCGGGGCTGCTAACGAGTTATCTGATCCAAAACCCGACCCAATAGCTTAACGGCGTTCCGTTACGGTGGATGCCACATGTCGGTCACCCTTGACGAAAGCACTTCTGTGATGCGTGATTTATTGTCATGGAAGTGGACACTTCCGTGATGATAATTTTGGTAATGTCATGGAACACTTCTATGACAGCACAGGTATGACTATCTTGATTCTGTCATAAATTTGTCATGGATGTACATGCATGACAAAAAACGCGACCTACTGTGACAAACACGTATCATCACGGAAGTGTATTTTTTTTGTAGTTCTTTATCTCTCAAACGAAGTATACCAAGGACTTATTCAAGACGTTCAACATGCAAGAATGCAAAGGTATGAATACCCCCATGCCTACTAACGGACATCTTGACTTGACAAAGGACGGCGAACCGGTTGACCAAAAGGTTTACCGCTCTATGATTGGTTCATTTTTATATTTATGTGCATCCCGTCCCATATCATGCTAAGTGTGTGCATGTGTGCACGATATCAAGCAGCCCCCAAAGAGTGTCATCTCAAGGATGTGAAAAGGATAGTGAGATACTCAATACATACACCAAATTTTGGCATTTGGTATCCTAAGAGGTCTTCTTTTGACCTTGTTGGATACTCCGACTCGGACTATGCTGGTGACAAGGGATAGAAAGTCCACTTCGGGTACTTGTCAATTTCTTGGTAGATCTCTTGTGTCTTGGTCCTCCAAGAAACAAAACTCATAACAAGACAATAAGCCCCATTCGAGATGGCTCTCTCCCACCTACCCTCCCCCTCCTAGCGACCATGTCTCCGTCCATGATCCGGCCGAATCCCACCAACAAAAAGCCTTTCCTCTACAATGGATCCATTCTCTGACCCCAACTCTATAGCCCATCTTCTGGATTTTTCATTTGGTCATCAATTCAGAGGTGAGATTCGTAAGTATTTTCAATCTTCGGTGAACTCGGTCTCCTCCTCTCATGGCTTCACAATGGAGATCTCCTTTCCAAGATTTGCCTTCTGTTTGAATAATCTGAATGTCACTTTGGTTTTCTCTGCATGCACGGGTGGTGATTACCAATCATTTGAGGTTACCCATATTTCTGGCAATGTTTATCGTTTCAAAGTATGCTCCAAGGTTGTGGGTTTCTTTTTGGTATGCAAGATCTATTTCACTTGTGATCTATTTAAGTGTTACTTCCACCTCTGGAGTGGTGGCGGCCCAAATTGGATCTTTGAAGAGAAGAGATGGTATGCTGAACAAGAGGCTGAATGGATTACGGTTTCATCACGGGGCAAAGATATGACAACTTTTTATTTGCCTACCAAGCAAGTTTATCATTGTATCCTTGATCATCTAATGCCTCAGCACAATGGCATGCACCATCTTGTCATGAAAAGTCTATCTTAACTCATGCTAATGTCATTCCAATTGGATCATCAATGGATTTGAACAACCACACTCATGATCGTGATATTCGCATGACCGTTGCACCGGCAACGACCTCCATGCATGGCGGATCAGCCGTTCCAGAGCCCATTTTTGTTTCAAACTCAAACCCTCCCGATCGCTCTGGGTCTGGGCAGCCAGGGCCTAATCGGCAAAACCAGCCCATCTGCCCGGAAGCTGGAACAACCAACACTACCCACATTTTCCAGCCTGATTATAATTCTTTTTGCTCAAAATGTTTGGGTTATGGACACTCATGCTATCAATGTAACAATAAAATCAGGTGTTGTGCATGTTTTGGTAATGACCATATTGCTAGATTTTGTTTTAACAAGAAAATCTCTGCTCAAGCTTATCGGATCAAACCTAACCCACAACCTCTGCCAGTTATATATGCCACCCATGACGCCTCCTCGCCTTCTCACCTTCGTCCAACATCCCATGCTCCGCCTGCTTGCACCTCGCTTCACGAGATGGCCTGCTACCCCTGCAACCCCCTCCCCCACCTCCCCCCGGGCACCACCATCATCCCAGCTGGCCCTCTGTGCTCGTCGTGGCTATGTGGTACTAGGAGGAGATCTTCCCATGGTGTGCGATGAGTGGGCTATCGCCACCTTGGTACCGGAAGTTTCTGTTGAGGAGTTCCATGGTGCCATTGCTCTCATCATCAACTATCTTGAAGGGCGCGGATGGCGCATCAACTACACCTCTCGCTGCGGTATGGGTATGGCTCCCATCTAATTTACAACTGCTTGTTCTAGAGATACAGCCGCCAGTCTTAGTCCGTTTCAGATCGGAGACTCTGTTTTGAGGGTTACTAGCCAGGACAAAGGATTGAACTATCGTAGCATTGCTTTTACTCATGATGTTTGGAGCTTGATGATGAACTACCCTCTGGAATGTTGGGATGTAGGGGTTATCAGTCGCACAGTGTCTCCATATGGTAGATTTCTCATCTGGAACAAGGACCCTAGAGACAAAACAAGAATTATAGTGAAACTCAGAGTATTTAATGTTGACACTATTCCCATTAGCATTGTTGTGCTTCGCAATCTGGATGATGTTGGATATGGCGATTCATGTACTTGTCCTACTTACATCCTCTCTCGAGAATTGATTGGGTAGCAGGGTGGTGATGAGGACCCTCTCCCACCTGATGGTGGCAATCCACACCCATTGCCTCATGTACATGGAGGGTTTTGGCATGATGATGTGCTTGGCAACATCCCAATGGATCAGGTTGTGATTAACCCACACAATGAAAACCTAGGTGCCCCCTGTGAAGATGTTCATGCTGTCAACAGTAATAACAACAACGTTAATGCCGAGGCTGAGTCTGATGAGCTATCTGAGCAAGTTCCTATTGGTGTGAATTTAGTTTCGGTTCTGAATGAAGCTGGTCTGAATGCTACTGGTATTAATGTTGTTATCGGCAATGAAGCTGTTGTGGATGTAGTGAAACAGATTCTTGACACCATTGGACCTGATTACATCCCACTTGATCAGGACCAAGAACAACAGCCCTCTATTGTGAATAGCCCTGCATTTGTTCCCTCCAATGTTGATATGAACTACAATCAGCTCCCTTCTACCAGTGCTAGCATGCCTATCCAAACCTGTAACATATCTGAGCACATTGCATTTCTACAGGATCTAGTGGGTAATCTGGTCTCCAATGCTAATGGTATCATCCCCAAGCTTGGTGGTAGCAAGATCGTTAATGCAAAATGTAATGTGGTGGATGTTGTTGGAACTGATGGCTCTAATAAAAGATGCTTTCTTCAGATTCAGACTATCCAAGATCTACCATAGCAATCTAGTACTGTCAGCATTGAGGAAATCTCCAGCCAAGAATTTGCTGAAGTTTAGAAGCCTGGCAACAACAAGAAGAAGAAGCCAATTATTGATGAGGCAATCTGCAGGAGGAGCAACATAATTTCCTACATCAATCAAGGTTTTAGGAACAAAGCTATTGCTGATGTTGCAAACATGAAGATGGACTCTCCCTCTAACCAGCAGAAAATGCAGCACAACTCCAAGAAGTAGAAGACTTTTGTGTCAGTAAACTTGGGCCCCCAATTTGATGATGTTTTGATCAACAAACATGCTCCACCTCCACCTGAGCTTCCTATGAACACTTTGCAGGCTATTGGCACTGGCCCATGTAAGATGGCACCTCATTAAGTGTCATCTCAGGCTCTGGGGTATGATAGCTCTGATGAATAGAAGCTTGATCCACTGTTGGGGTTTGGGTGGCTCCCCTCTCTGTTACCTAGTTATCTTAGTTTCAAATTGCTAGTTTCATTGCTTGCACCTCTGTTTCCTTGTTCCATTTGGATGCCTGCGTGCATCACTTAAAACTATGGCCTGTAATAATCTGCACTTTTCCTCTCATGGATTTCTTTGAAGTCATATGGTTGCTGTTATGGAGTGCTTTCCTGCTATATGGAATTTGTGGACTTTGATGCCCAAAATTTGCTTCTTAGTACTGCAGTATTTTGCAGTTGTTATCAATGTATGTTCACACATTATCCCCATTATGCATTCATGGATTTATCATGCTATGCTACTCATAGTATGAACAATGCTCAATTATTAGATGACAATCATGAATAGAAGTTGGAATATCCTAAATTGGAATGTTAGAGGGATTAACTCTTCTGCTAGATGGGATGACATTAGGCAGAAAATTGATGAAAGTGACTGTTGCGTTATGACCTTTCAAGAAACCAAAAGGGACAACTTTGATCTTGCCTATATAAAAAACTTCTGCGCCAAGAGATTCAACTAGTACTATTTTTCTCCATCCAATGGTAATTCAGGTGGTTTAATTACTATTTGGAATGGCAACATGTTCAAGGGTGAGGTCATATCTAGCAACTATTTCCACATTACTATCAAACTCACTTCTAACTTGGATAATAGTTGTTGGTATATCACTAATGTGTATTGTCCCAATTCTATGGATGGCAAACTGGAATTTGTGTCTTGGCTGCAGAATCTTAACATCAATCAGAGCAAATTATGGATGATACTGGGGGATTTCAACTTTATTAGAGGACCTGACAACAAAAACAAGCCAGGAGGTGACCCAAACAACATGATGCTCTTTAATAATATCATCATAAATCTTGATCTAGTTGAAATTCCATTGAAAGGAAGATCATTCACATGGAGTAATAAACAGGACAATCCACTATTGGAAAAGTTGGATTGGGTTTTCACCATCTCCCATTGGACTTCTGTGCACCCATCAACCATGGCATTTCCATTGGCTAAGATCTCATCTGACCATGTTCCCACAAAAATTATGATTGACAGTGCCATCCCCAAGAGCAACATTTTCAGATTTGAGGAGTTCTGGACTGAATTTAATGGTTTCATTGAAGTAGTTGAGAACCATTGGTATAATTCTATAGACTTTTCTGATTCTGCCAAGCATCTAGATGCCAAGTTTAAAGCTCTTAGAAGAGGTCTCAAAAAGTGGAGCAAGAAATTCTCACTGCTCAGTAAAACCATTGAAAATTGTTGCTTTTATGTCAAGCTCATTGATGTATTGGAAGATCAAAGATTACCAGAAGGGAGGCAAACTTCAGGAAAATCCTCATCAACCATACTAATAAACTTCTGGAGGCCAAAAGGTTATACTGGAGAATTAGAGCAAATATCAGATGGGCAAAACTTGGTGATTAAAATACCAAGTTCTTTCATGCTATTGCATCTCAGGTATTTAGGCACAATTATATCACTTTCCTGATTTCCTCTAATGGCCAATGCAGTTATGATCATGATCAAAAGGCTGCCATAATCTGGGTATCCTTTAAGGATAGAATTGGCACTCAGGCTGACAGTATTAGGGATTTTGATATATCTCATTTGAGAATGGATAATATCACTTCAGATCTTGACAGACCTTTTACATCTGAGGAAATTGATGAAGTTATTAAACACATGCCAAATGACAAGTCACTCGGACCTGATGGTTTCAATGGATTATTTATGAAAAAATGCTGGCACATCATCAAGCATAACTTCTACAAATTCATTAATGATTTTCATAAAGAATCTGTCTCTCTACAGCCTATCAATACTGCTTACATTGCACTGATCCCTAAAAGGACAACCCTGAAACTCCCAATGACTTTAGGCCCATCTCCCTAGTGAGTATGCCTATCAAAATTGTCACAAAATTACTGGCAAACAGAGCTCAGCCAGTCATTTTAACAAAGGTCAGCAAAAATCAGTATGGCTTTATTAAAACTAGGAACATTCAGGATTGTCTAGCTTGGAGTTTTGAATATAGACACATGTGTCACAAATCAAAAAAAGATATCATCATCTTCAAGATTGACTTTGTGAAATCATTTGACAAAGTAAACTACTCCCTCCGTTCCTAAATACTTGTCTTTCTAGGCATTTCAACAAGTGACTACATACGGAGCAAAATGAGTGAATCTACACTCTAAAATATGTCTACATACATCCGTATGTAGTAGTCATTTAAGATGTCTAGAAAGACAAATATTTAGGAACGGAGGGAGTACAATGCTATTATTTTCATGATGAGGCATTTTGGATTTAGTGACAAATGGATCAAGTGGGTCAACATGATCTTAACCACTCCTTCCACTTTTGTTAGTCTTAATGATGTTCCTGGGAAAAACATCCATTGCAAATGTGGTGTCAGGCAAGGAGACCCATTTTCCCCCCTGTCACATGTGCTAGTTGGTGAATTGTTGCAAATATTAGTTAATGAAGCTTGGAGAAATGGTGTACTTAATTTACCTATTGATACCAACAACACTGAAAGTTACCTCATCATCCAGTATGCTAATGATGCTCTTGTCATTCTGCCTGCTCAGCAGGAGCAAATTAGCAATTTCACAGAGATCCTGGACAGCTTCTCTAGGTTTACTGGGCTCATTGTTAATTATAGTAAATCATCTCTTGTACCAATTAACATCTATGATGACAGAGCTCAAGAATTAGATGACATTCTTAGATGCAAGAAGGAATCCATGCCTTTCACTTACCTAGGGTTGCCTATGGGTACTACAAGACCTAAAGTTGTTGATCTCATGCCAATGGTATCTAAGTTGGACCACAGATTATCTGGCATTGCAAACCTGATGACATACTCAGGTAGACTCACACATCTTAAAGCCATTGTTTCTACTTTGCCCATATTTGCTATGTGTTGTATCAGAGTGCCTTTCACTATCCTGGATCATTTTGAGAAATATGGGAGAAGTTTCCTATGGTATGGAAAGGGGGTCAATAAACATGGAAACTGCTTGGTTAAATGGGAAAAAGTATGCTTGCCAAAAAAAGCAGGAGGTTTAGGTGTACTTGATCTTAGAATGCAAAACAGGGCTCTGCTAACCAAGTACCTATACAAATTCTTCAACAAAAATTATATCCCTTGGGTCAAATTGATATGGAACAATTACTATCATAATGGGGAACTGCCAAAATTCCTCACAAATGTGGGATCCTTTTGGTGGAGAGTCTGTTGTTCTATTCTCCAAGATTTCAAAAACATGACAAATTGCTCTGCAGGTATTGGTAACACAGTTAGTTTATGGTATGATAATTGGTGCTCTCAGCCAATAATGAGCATGATGGCTCGGCTATTCTCATACACAAAAAATGAACAAATCACTTTGGAGGCTGCCACCAACCTGGATGACACTAATTTTTATGAGATGTTTCATCTACCTATGTCCAGCATTGCTGTTCAACGGAGTACTCAGCTAAGAACCATGATTAGATAGAGGGAACCAGACAGAGATGGACTCATGGAAATTTCATAGGGGTGGCTCCAACTATTCTAACAAACGGATATACCTAGAATATATTGGGAACCCTGCTGATGCCCCCAAGCCATTTCAGTGGATATGGAAATCATGCACACTAGCTAAGCAAAAGTTTTTCTTCTGGCTGCTGCTACATGATAGACTAAATACCAGAGACTTGCTTACAAGGAAAAATTTCCATGTTGATTCTGCTAGATGTGTGCTATGTGATGATGAACCAAAGGAATACCTTACTCATCTGTTCTTTAGTTGTGATTTCAGCCAGAACTTCTGGATGGCCATTGGATTTCAATGGAGTACTGACTATGAGCTTTTGGGTTTACTCATGGAGGATAAGAAACACAACCATGTTGTACGCTACAAGGAGTGCCTCATTGCAGGATGTTGGAGTATTTGGAAGCATAGAAACAGCATCATCTTTGATCACAAACCCAAAAATATGCAGTACTGCATCAGTACCTTCAAGGAGCACTTTGAGATGATAATTAAAAAAGCCAAACCTAGTTTGAAGGAAGGGATGCAGAGTTGTCTAGACTACTTGTAGATTATATCCACTTATCATGCTAAATCTTGTACAGTGATGTAACTTGTTTTATCATATTAATGAAAATCAGAGTTACAGTGGGGGCATTCCCCACTGTGTTTGCTCAGGAAAAAAAGAAACAAAACTCAGTATCCTTATCCACCACCGAAGCAGAATACATTGCCGCTGGATCATGTTGTGCTCAATTACTTTGGATGACCCAAACTCTTAAAGATTACGGGATATATCTGAAACATGTTCCATTGCTTTGAGACAATGAGAGTGCTATTAAGATTGCTCATAATCCCGTGCAACATTCTCGAACTAAGCATATTGAAGTTCGTCATCATATCATTCAAGATCATGTTGCTAAGGGAGATATCAAACTTAAGCATGTTCGTACTGACAAGCAATTGGCGGATATGTTCACTAAACCACTTGATGAGAAAGTGTTTTGCAGGTTGAGAGGTGAATTGAACATCATTGATGCCTCAAATTTGGAGTAGAAACTCCATATGGATGCATGCAAGGCATGAGCCTTATTTTGACTAATCCTTGACCATTCTCTTATGATGATGATCATATATCTTGGATACTCTTGTACTCTTGCATGCTATCTAACCCTTGTAGGAACTTGAAGAGCCCAACTCAATGAGATTGCAGCTCAATCACATTTTTTTAGCAATCTCTACATCTCCAAGTCGCTACAAAACGGTGGATGAAGACGAGGAGGCACGAATCCATTCAATATATCCTTTGACAAATTCCTATATCAAATTTGATGATTGTCATTTTGGATACACAAGTGCTATTCCTTGCAAGAGTAACCCATGTAGGAAGATGAACCTCGACTACAAGTGGTGCTCCCAACTCTTGATGATCTACATCAACTTGAGCACCCTACACAAGTTCAACTACATGACCAAGTTCATCAACACCACCCAAGGTATGTCATTCCATCTTAGAGAAGCTTAACCCCAAGACATGGGTCAAAGCAACTCCACAAGATGAGAGTACATCAAAATGCTTAAACTAAAAATGGCAACCCCATTTTGAGCATAAACAATGACTATGACCTATGATCAAGTGTCTTCACTTAACTCCTAAGTCAATATACTCTAACATAGGTGACTTCTATGCTGACCAATTCTAGATGAAGTTCTCTATTGATTCTTTGCGCCCTTGCATTTGTCTCATGCATGCTAGTTCCCCTTTCAAAAAAACTTCATCTAGATTTCTTTTATTTTTCTTTTTCTTTCTATTTTTTGCATTTCCCTCCATCCAATTCATTTCAAAATATTCAGTTAATTCCTTGCATATCCTTGTGAGATATTATTTTGCCTAGTGAGTTGAGGTGACGAGAAGTTACTCTCTGGGTTGAACTCGGTCTCACCGGATTGGTTTCTTCTGCTGAACCGAATCAACTCAGTGCCACCGATTGCAACCACTCAGTGCTACCGATTTCAGTTCTGAGACAAAATCTGTGTCACTTGCAATTCTACATATTTGTCCCAGCTCCACTCTTTGTAACTTGTCCTCTACCAGCATCATATATTACATGTGGCTTTGTAATGTGACTCCAGGACCAAACCTACTTGCCTCATGCTCCAGAAGTCCCTTCTTGGAAATTGATGTCAAAGGGGGAGAGAGAGCACATCAAAGCTTATGACATAAGAGAGAATGCACTCATAAAAGCTTCTCCTAATGCTCTTATTCTTAAGACGAAAGTTGTCTCATGTCTTCAACGAGGGAAAGACATGGTAGTATATGTTATGACTTTATCTGCTCTGGTTATTTTCTTGATTGCTCTGATTTTCTGCTACCTTATATGCTCCCATTCCCATGTCAGATTCAGGGGGAGAAAGACATCTAAGGGAAGAAAATCTCTGGAACTCATTGCATATCTTTATTCTTGGGGACATGTCAATATCCAAATAGAGTAACTAGTACTCACACTCTACATGTCATCCCAGTCTTGGTATTCTTCTGCTCTCAAGTTCTTGCTCTGTCTAGTAGATGTTCCTGGGTTATCTAATCTTGTTTACCCAGGTACATCTTGTTCAAACTAGCTCAAGAACACAAGGTAAGTATATGCATCACACTCATGTGCATGAAGATCTCTTGTTGTGGTGGATATTGTTTGCAAGAGAGACTCATGAATATGAAGGTATATCTCTAGTATATATATCATTTGCTCTGATGCATATAGCCAAGACACATGTAACTCATTGCCTGCTCTGACATGTTTATTCATTCTCATACTCTTATGATCTATTATCACATGATTGCATACATGTAGGGGGATCCAATGAATGTTGCATGTCCTTCCAAAGCTTTACTTGCTATTTCCTTATATCTTTATCTAAAAGTTTTGATGTATGTTGTCATCAATTACCAAAAATGGGGAGATTGAAACCACAAGTGCTCCCTGGGTGATTTCGGTAATTCATGACAACATATCTCTTGTTGGACTAATACCTTTACCTATTGCATTTTAGATAAGTTCAACATTGGAGTGGCATGGACATGGACAAGAGGATGTGGAACCCCTTTCAAGATTCTAAGGACAAATATTGGCAAAAGCTCAAGACTCTACATTTTCATTTCAGTGATCCAAGATAGAATTGAGTCCATAGGAAAGCCAATACTATTAAAAGGGGATGAGGTGTTGCTTAATGGCTTGCTTGCTCAAAGTGCTTAGTGATATGCGCCAAAACCCTCAGCCACTTTCTCACATCCACATATGTCCTAAACCTAAATGTCAAACTCGGCCCCACCGAACTTGTCTATCCGACGCCATCGAGTTTCATCTTATTCATCCACTTCCAAACCCTAGTCACTTCGGTCTCACTAATGGGATCTCGGTCTCACCGAGATGGGCTTGCAATCTCTCTATGATCTGGTGCGACACTTTCGGTCTAACCGAGTTGGTGCAGTCGGTCCCACCGAGTTTGCCTGACCAATCCTCTATTTACTTATTACCAAAATCGGTCTCACTGAGTTTGAGTAATCGGTCAAACCGAGTTGAGGTTTTACCCTAACCCCTGCACATCGGTCCCACCGAGATGACTATATCGGTCCCACCGAAAATCCTAGCATTCACATTTTGAACTAAATCGGTCTGACCGAGTTTGGTGATTTGGTCCCACCGAGTTTGGGAATTTGTGTGTAACGGTTAGATTTTGTGTGGAGGCTATATATACCCCTCCACCCACTCTTCATTCCTGGCGAGAGCCATCAGAACAAACCTACACTTCCACTACTCATTTTCTGAGAGAGAACCACCTACTCATGTGTTGAGGCCAAGATATTCCAATCCTACCATATGAATCTTGATCTCTAGCCTTCCCCAAATTGCTTTCCACTCAAATCATCTTTCCACAATAGCTAAATCTGTGTGAGAGAGTTGAGTGTTGGGTAGACTGTCATTTGAAGCACAAGAGCAAGGATTTCATCAACAACACACAATCTATTACCTTTTGGAGAGTGGTGTCTCCTATATTGCTTAGGTGTCACTTGGGAGCCTCCGTCAAGAATGTGGAGTTGAACCAGGAGTTTGTAAGGGCAAGGAGATCGCCTACTTCGTGAAGATCTACCCTAGTGAGGCAAGTCCTTCACGGGCGATGGCCATGATGGGATAGACAAGGTTGCTTCTTTGTGGACCCTTCATGGGTGGATCCCTCCATGGACTCGCGCAACTGTTACCCTCCGTGTTGAAGTCTACGTCAACGTGGATGTACGATAGCACCACCTATTAGAACCACGCCAAAAACATTCGTGTCTCCAATTGTGTTTGCACACTCCAATCACATCCCTTTACTTTCTTGCAAGTTGCATGCTTTACTTTCCGCTGCTCATATACTCTTTTGCATGCTTGCTTGAATTATACTATGAATGCTTGAAATTGTGTTAATCTACCACCTCAACTTGAAAAACTTAAAAACTGCCAACTTTGTTTGTTGAGGGTCTAATCACCCCCCCAAGACACCTCTTCTTGATACTTTCGAAAAGGCTAAGCTTGGGGATGCCTGAGGCACCCAAAGAAAATATTCAAAGAAGTAGCAAGCAACTAAGCTTGGTGATGCCCCTGAGTGGCATCCCCGCTTTCTTCTAACAACCATTGGTATTTTACTTGAAACTATATTTTTATTCGTCACATGATATGAGTTTTGCTTGGAGCATCTTGTATGATATGAGTCTTTGCTTGTTTGGCTTTGTGTTTTCAATGTTGAATCCTTGTTGGACACACCCTTTTTAGAGAGCCAAAATTTATGCTATGCTTGCTCCTATGCTTCACTTAAAATTATTAGAGCCATGGACTTGCTCTAGTACTTCACTTATATCTTTTTGAGCATGGTGTGCTTTGTTAATTTTGAAGAAATGCTCTCATGCTTCACTTATATTTATTTGGGAGTTTGTAAACTTTTAAGAAATTCTCTCTTTCTTCACTTAGATTATTTTGAGAGAAAGAAAAAAATTATGCTCATGATCTTCACTTATATTTGTTTGAGCCTATCAAAAGAAACATATGAAAATAGTACCAAAGTAATAGATATCCGAGGAGGATATAATGAAAACTTTCATGAAGATCATTGGACAAAATAAACTTCATTCATAGTAATGGTTTTGAGATATGATGATATGGTATCTGAGTCATGTTGATGAGTAATTGTGCTTTAATAAGAATATTGATGTTAAGGTTTGTGATTCCCTATGCAAGCACGAAAGTCAATAGTTATGCAATGAAATTTATATCCTACTTGTGGTGCATTATTCAGTGTTATTTATGCTTAATACTTGGGTACGAGATTTTTCTCTTTTTGGTTGGTCACTTCTCAATCTTTTTGCTAGCCTTCATTTTGCACTAAGTATGATCACTACTTGTGCATCCAAAACCCTACCTATATGCGGTATTTCCATGTCGTTCTAAGCAAATTTGCATGTGCCATCTCTAATGTTCAAAATAAATTTCTCTTTTGTGGGCTCTACTACTCGCGAGGCGGTAAAGGGTAGCCAATATTTTCCATGCTAGATGTGTTATTCTCACAATGAGTGTTTATTCACTTGTCATTGCACGAGAGTACGGAAAAGGTACTAGGGATGCCCAGTACCGAAATGAATAAATGAATTTACTTTATGTTGTCAAATAATAAATTCCTTGGAAAGTGTTGGTATAGAAGGCACCCGTGGATACGGCTAGCCATGGAAAGTGAAAGTTATGGTGGTAAAATGAATAAACTTTATTTTCTGTTTGGGAACCGCCTATGATGTATCTAGCATGGAAAGTGTTGGGATGCTCCAAGTCGTTTTCGATGTTAGGAAAAGTATGCCTCTCAAAAATAATTTTATCTCTCAATTCAAGCTTCGAGCTCTGGCACCTCTACAAATCACTACTTCCCTCCGCGAAGGGCCTTTCTTTTACTTATGCAATTATTTTGAATTAGAGTCTCCATCATCTCTTATAAAGCACCAACTAAGGGGCACTGTGATTGTATTTGAGCATTGGTTGTAGCTAATATTCGAGTGTGTTTCATGAATGGATCAATGATTGAGCATGATGGGCTAGGGATAACTTGCTTTAGTGTTGATATTTTGAAAGACATGGTTGCTTGTTGGTATGCTTGAGTACTAAGTCTTCATGTCAAAACTAGACTATTGCTTTGAATCATATAAAAGTCCACATGTCCATGCTATAAAGAAAAGAATGTGATGAACATGTTAGGCAGCATTCCACATCAAAAATTCTGTTTTTATTATTTACCTACTCGAGGACGAGCAGGAATTAAGCTTGGGGATGCTGATACGTCTCCAACGTATCTATAATTTTTGATGTTACATGATGTTATATTATCATTCTTGGATGTTTTACAATCATTTTATAGTCATTTTATACCATTTTTTGGTACTAACCTATTGACATAATGCCCAGTGTCAGTTGCTGTTTTCTGCATGTTTTTCACATCGTGGGAAATCAATATCAAACAGAGTCCAAATGCAACGCAACTCCTGGAGGATTTTTTTGGCTAGAAGAAAGCCAATGGGCCAAGGAAGCACCTGAGGGGCTGCTCGGGGTGAGCAGCATCCACCAGGGTGCGCCAGGAGGCCCAGGCGCGCTTTGGGGGGTTGTGCCCACCTCGGGTGCCCCCCGAACCGCCTCTTTGCTTTGTAAATACCCAAATATTCCATAAACCCTAGGGGAGTCGATGAAATATTGATCCAGCCGCCATGGAGTCCAGAACCACCAAGATCCAATCTAGACACCGTCATGGAGGGGTTCAGCACTTCCATTGGTGCCTCTCCTAAGATGCGTGAGTAGTTCTTTGTAGACCTACGGGTCCGTAGATAGTAGCTAGATGGCTTCTCTCTCTCTCTCTCTCTCTCTCTCTCTCTCTCTCTCTCTCTCTCTTGATTATCAATACAATGGTCTCTTGGAGATGCATAAGATGTAAGTCTTTTGGCGGTGTGCTTGTTGGGGTCCGATGAACTTTGAGTTTATGATCAGATCTATGTATTTATCCATGAAAGTTATTTGAGTCTTCTTTGATCTCTTATATGCATGATTGCTTATAGCCTTGTATTTATTCTCCTATATTTGGGTAACTTGATCTATTTATCTTGCAATGGGAAGAGGTGCTTTGTAGTGGGTTCGATCTTACGGTGCTTGATCCCAGTGATAGAAAGGGAACCGACACATATGTATCGTTGCTACTAAGGATAACAAGATAAGATCTATATCTACCGCAATAGATAAACAGATCTTGTCTACATTATGTCATCGTTCTTATTGCATTACTCTGTTTTCTCATGAACTTAATACACTAGATGCATGCTGGATAGCGGTCGATGTGTGGAGTAATAGTAGTAGATGCAGGCAGGAGTTGGTCTACTAATCTTGGATGTGATGCCTATATAATGATCATTGCCTGGATATCGTCATGATTATTTGAAGTTCTATCAATTGCCCAAAAATAATTGATTTCCTACCATTTGCTATTTTTCTCGAGAGAAGCCACTAGTGAAACCTACAGCCCCCGGCTCTCTTTTCATCATATTTTCCTTTGCGATCTATTTTCCCTTGCATTTATTTTCAGATCTATTAAACCAAAAATACAAAAATAACTTGTTGCAATTTATTTGTTCCACGATCTATTTATCCTATCTACCACTTTTTACCTCACGTTATTTGCCTACTTGAGGCGCCGTACCCAAAAGGGATTGACAACCCCTTTAACACGTCGGGTTGCGAGTAGTTTTATTTGTGTGCAGGTGTTGATTATGTGGTGTGAGGAGTTTCTCCTACTGGTTCGATAACTTTGGTATCATCACTGAGGGAAATACCTACCGTCGCTATACTGCATCATCCCTTCCTCTTTGGGGAAATACCGATGTAGTTCTAGCAGACATCAGAAGCCGTCCAATCACACCACCCGGAAGTGCCACTGGCTCCACCCGAATCGCCAAGGGCGAAGGCTTGCCTCCTCTGCTTGTCGGCCCGCCGGCTCCACCTCCAGCAGTCGGTGGCCCGTCCAGTCAGCGCAATCCAGGACTTGTTCCCCGAAGCAAACGCCACCTACGTCGTCTTCACCAGCGTGGCCGACGACGAGCGCAGCCGACGCTAGCAGCACCACAAGGTGAATGCAGTCGCTTCCAAAGCCCTAGAGTTCATGCACTGGTCCGAGAGGCCCATCAGCTGGAGCCGCGCCGACCACCCGAACATGATTCCCTCGCCGGGTTCCTATGCCACAGTGTTGGATTCCACCTTCTCCACTAAGAGGCGAGCCTGTCGTTTATCCCGAGTCCTGATAGACGGTGGTAGCAGCATCGACATCCTCTACCGCGACAACATGGAGAAGTTGGGCATCAAGGAGAAGCAGCTCCAACCCAGTCGGACCGTCTTCCATGGCATTGTACCCGGACTTTCCTGCTCCCCAATCGGCAAGATCAAGATAGACGTCCTGTTCGGAGACAAAGATCACTTCTGCCATGAGCCAATCTGGTTCGAGGTGGTTAACCTGGACAGCCCCTACCATGCGCTCTTGGGCCGGCCTGCACTGTCCAAGTTCATGGCGGTGCCGCACTACGCCTACCTCAAGATGAAGATGCTTGGCACCAACGGCATCATCACCATAGCTAGCGACTACAAGAAGTCGGCTGCGTGTGCTGCGGCCAGCAGTACGGCTGGCCAAGTCCCTCGTCATCGCCGTAGAGAAGCGTCTCCTTGACCGCGTTGTGGCCATGGCCGGCAAGCAGCCGGACATGTCGCCTGACCCCAAGGAGTCGGAGGCCCAGATGATGTGGAGCATCCCGTGATCATCCCCATGGACACGACCTCGACATCCAAGCTCCAAGTGGACCCATGACAAGAGCAAGGGCTCATGCTATTCAATCCGAGGTGACATCACTCCTACTTGGGTTCCCCTTTTATTCCAGTGAGACATGGCTACTGCCTAAGTCCGAGATGCTATGCGTGATTAGGTACAACGCTCAAGCCACGGAACCAAGACCTGAAGAAGAAACGACAGGCGTCAACTCTCTGGACAGCCCTGAACGTCCGGCCAAAGCCCGGAACTTCCGGCCCCTAGGACGTCCGGCCTACCCGGAGCATCCGGCCTCCTTTGACATCGACCATCCCGGGCGTGCCAACTCTCTGGTTAGCCCGGAACCTGCCCGGAACCCGGCCCGGACCTTCCAGCCCCCGGAACCTCCGGCCCGCCCGGACCTTCCGGCCCCCGGACGCCAGCCCAGCTCCACCCGCGCCAACTCTCTGGTTAGGCCGGACCCTGCCCGGAACTTCCGGCCCTGCCTGCACGCAGCCACTTGGGCCGAGGCCCGTGTACCCTTTCGCCTCATAAACTATATATACTCTTCTCCTACCTACATTTTAGGGTTAGCATTGTGATAGCTCATTTGAGATAGAGCATTGCTCATCCGTACCGGATCTACTCCTCGTGAGGGACCGCACCTCTTCGGAGAAGATCCATCCGAATTCAAGGCCTCCATCCGGAGAAGACAATCAAGACCTCCTCACGGAGAAGAACGGTTACTCTTGTATCGTCCCTTGTTGACTTTGGATCTCATGTTACTTTGTGCCTCGATGATCTAGCACTTGTGTGATCAATTGCGTGTCGGTTGAGTGTTTCTCTTGTTTTCCCCTCGTGATTTCCCTCGTTTTCTTCTGTGTGTTCTTCATGTTTCCCGTAGGATCCTCTCCAAACGTGAAACATCGGCCCCTAGGGTTCCGCCCTACATCATCTTGCTATCATGAGCCACGTTGATCACGTTTTCGGATCCCCTACCCCGTGTTTTCTAGCTTGATTTTGTTGTTTTCGTCCTAAATCCGAAAATCCCCACCAAAAATAGCCCCTAAATTTTTTTGTGATTTGTTGGTGTGATGAAGTTTTGTTGGATTTGATCCACGGATCTGCGTTGCCTCGAGTGGATCTGGCTTCCCCACCCTTCTCTCCCCCCCCCATTTCATTCTTTTCCCCTTCGGATTTAGGTTTTTCCCCAGTTTTTTTTCCACCCAAATCCATGATCCCGAAGTCTCTGTTCTTGGCAGAATCATGACAACTGGAACTTCTGGCCCTGCCTGGAACTTCCGGCCCCAGGATCTTCCGGCTGTCCCCGGAACTTCCAGAACCCGGACCTTCCGGCCTAGACAGAAAGGTTGGGCATCATCGATGACTTCCGCTACTTAGACATCTCCGACGACAGTGCAGCGGCATCTTTGCCAACATACTGAAGACCGTGCACCACGACATCTACTACAATCGCATCCTTTTGGACCCTTCAACCATAAGCAAGGACGGTAATCTCGACGACATCTTTGTTCAAACCTTGCCATTGCATTGATAACCATCATAGCCCATCTTTTGCATTGCTTACCCATCGAGACTAGCCATTGAGTATTGCCGGCAATGTGACTTGTGCACATTAGTGATCATACTCCATAGAATACATACCTTACCATCGTGGTGCATATCTTGGCATCAACTTTTGTGTCACAAAGTTGTCATCGCATACACAATTGCTATCTTGGTTCGTGAAGTTTTGCATGAGAAAAGAGCTCAAAAGTGAAAGAGACAACCAAGCTTTTAAGCAAACAGGAAAGATAAGCAAAGAGCTTATAAGCAAGAACCATAGCATCATACTACATTAAGATTTTCATATACGATCATCTTTTATCATAGCACCGAAATACCATACGCATAGCATACTTGGGATAAAGGTCATTGCATTTTTGCTTAGTAGGTTGTGCACAAGTTACGTATCCGCCTTTTGTGCAATCGTGCTAGTGTCTCTCGTGTATTGTGCAACAAGAGCATTTTCGTGGATTCCACATTTTGGCTCACATTTGATTTGCACAATCCCATTTATCTTATTTGTGTGTGTGTTTCCATGTACCTCCACTTGCTTGGTCTACTTGTTGCATTTGCAAATTTGTGAATCTTTTCCAACATTATTGAAGCTCACTTACAATTGCATCAAATTTTGTGCCACCATTCTAACCAAGCTCCACCACAAGCTTTTATTTGTGTAGGTGTGAGAACCGACAAGAATTGGTACCAATAGTGCTATTTCATTGTCCGCATTTGAGTGAACTTGATTCATCGTCAACATCGGTCAAGGTACATTGGTATAAGTTCTTCTCTTTCTACCACTCACATTTTGCTTGGAATGATGGATAGGCCAAGTACTTCTACCAACCCACTCTTCATCGAGCAAGACAACGACATGTCATCATTCGTCACCAAAAGCCACCTCTTTGGTGCACAACGAGCATTGCATCAAGAGCAACAAGCTATGACCGACCGCATCGACAACCTCGCCACTAACTTACGACTCTCTGAGCAACGTACAAAGGACTACTTCGACAACAACCTCGATGTTCACAAGCAAGAGAATGATGCAAGAATGGACGAGATCCGCGCCTTGTTGGTGAACCGCCCTCCTTCAACTTCTTCATACTCAAGATGGAGCCGCTCAAGTCGACACTCCGACTACTCCTTCTCCGGCTCAAGTACACCGTCATCGAACACTCTTCGACGAGCCACGCGTCAAGACCGTCATGCATCTCGCAATCTGCTACACAACAAGCACTCACAAGAGCAAGTCGATGAGCAACTACTTCATCCTCCACCACATCAAGTTGCGTTTGCTCAAGCTCAAGAACAACAACGACAATGGCGCCAACAGGAAGAACGAGCGCGTCTACAACAAGAGGAACAAGAGGCCGATGCTCAACATCTTCAACAACAACAACGTGAAGCACAAGCTCTTGAGGTGCAACGTGCCCTTCAAGAATCAAGTCGAGCCATCGCTAACTGCAATTGTGAACGGCGCAATCAAGAGGAAGCCCTTCAAGAAGAAATCCAAGAGAGGAACTACCAACCGTGAGTGCAACGTCAAGTTCCTCAAGCTCCTCCACAAGCTCGTCAAGCTCCACCTCAACCTCAAGTTCAACAAGAGCAAGTTGATCATGGACTTCCTCCACGCAAAGAGCAACATGAGGATGATTACCCTCCACGTCAAGGGCGTCATCATCACCATCGCCAACAACACAATGAAGAGCAATGCTACGGCAAGCTAAAATTCACCATGTCCAAGTTCAATGGAAGCAATGATCCCGAAGAGTACCTTTCATGGGCATTGAAGGTCGACAAAATCTTTCGTTTGCACGACTATGAGGAACAGAAGAAGATCACTATGGCATCACTTGAGTTCCAAGACTATGTGCTCATATGGTGGGAAAAATCCTTGAGCACCGAGAAGCAAGAGGTGAACCACCAATCACCACTTGGGCTCAAATGAAGGATGTCATGCGAGCATGTTTTGTGCCCACCTACTACAACCGCGATCTCTTCATGAAACTACAACTCCTTAAGCAAGGAACAAAGAGTGTTTAAGAATACTACAAGGAAATGGAGATAGCCATGATTCGAGCCAATGTCAAGGAAGATGATGAGCAAACTATGGCACGTTTCTTGAATGGACTCAATCATCCCATCAAGAAGATTGCCGACTTCCAACCCTACTCCAACCTAATTGATCTCGTGCAATAAGCTACAAAGGCCGATCGTCAAGTGCAAGATGACTTCAAGTACGCCAAGTACTCATCCAAGACCTACGGTTTCTCCAACAACCAAGATTCAACGACTCCCCCAACTTCTACCTCAACCAAGCCATCTTCAAGCAACAACAACAAGCGCACTACAAGAAATATGTCAACTTGTGACCACCACTATTGGTCACTGAAAGGTCACAAATTTCCATTTATGACCTTTTTGTGACCAAAAACAGAAGGTCAAAAGCTGGCGGTCGTAAACTGACTATAGCGACCTTTAACAAAAGGTCGTTGATCCTATGACCTTCTGTTTTGGTCGCTAGCTCTCTCCCCAAGCCATGTCGGATCCGACGTGGCAATCTGACGTGGCAAAATTACGACGAATTGAAAAGGTCGTTGATTAAAATCAGCCCGGTCCAATTCGGTGTTCTACATGGGCCGAGCCCATTAATTCAGCCTTTTAGGATTTTTTTTGCTTGATGTTTTTGGGCCTCTTGTATAATGGGCTTTTACCTTCCACATAGTTTGTTTCCTTTTTCTTTCTATTTTCTATTTGAGTCGAGGCCTGCTTATAATACTTCTGAATAGCATTTCAGCCCAGGTTATTTTGGGCCATGGCATCTTAATAGTACGAGTATATTTGGGCCGTGGCCACTATCAGGTCCAGTAAGAACATTTTTTCTAAAGAATTTAATGTTCAAGTAAAATGTACACAAGACATTACAGGGAAATAGCACATACAATAGCAGATAAATTTTTGTTTCACTCCTACTACAGCTCACTAAACATAGACAGTACATGACACTTCATCCTTCAATTTTTTGCCAGGCACTAGATGAGTACATCTCACTTCAAATAAACAGTACTGTTCTCAAAAGCAAAATACACCACCTCACGCCATGGTGCGCCATCTTACTCAATTTGGCCTCAATGAACTAGCAGCGCTGCTGTTGGGGAACGTAGTAATTTCAAAAAAATTCCTACGCACACGCAAGATCATGGTGATGCATAGCAACGAGAGGGGAGAGTATTGTCTACATACCCTTGTAGACCGAAGCGGAAGCGATCACAACGTAGAGGAAGTAGTCGTACGTTCTCCTCGCGATCCAACCGATCCCAGCGCCGTTACTCCGGCGCCTCCGAGTTCTTGACACCGTGCAGCTCGGTGGCGCTCCTCGGGCTCCGATCCAGCAAAGCTCCGGGAGAGAGTTCCGTCGGCCTGACGGCGTGGTGGCGATCTTGATGTTCTCTTGGACGCAGGCTTCGCCTAAGCACCGCTACGATATGACCGAGGTGGAATATGGTGGAGGGGGCACCGCACACGGCTAAGGAGCGATCTCAAGGATCAACTTGTGTGTCTTAGGGTGCCCCCCCCCGTATATAAAGGAGCAAGGGGAGGGCCGGCCGGCCCTAGAGGCGCGCCAAGGAGGGAAGTCCTCCTCCTAGTGGGAGTAGGACTCCCTTTCCTAATCCAACTAGGAAGGGAAGGGGAAGGAAGGAGAGGGAGAGAGAGGGGGGCGCGCCCCCCCTCCTGTCCAGTCGGACTCCTCATGTGGGGCGCCACCTCCTGGCGCAGCCCTCTCTCTCCCCTCATGGCCCATTAAGGCCCATTACTTCCCCGGGGGGTTCCGGTAACCCCTCCGGCACTCCGGTATTATCGGAAACCACTCGGAACCATTCCGATGTCCGAACATAGCTGTCCAATATATCAATCTTTACATCTAGACCATTCCGAGACTCCTCGTCGTGTCCGTGATCACATCCGGGACTCCGAACTCCTTGGTACATCAAAATACACAAACTCATAATATAACCGTCCATCAAACCTTAAGCGTGCGGACCCTACGGTTCGAGAACAATGTAGACATGACCGAGACACGTCTCCGGTCAATAACCAATAGCGGGACCTGGATGCCCATATTGGTTCCTACATATTCTACGAGATTCGATCAGACCGCATAACAACATACGTTGTTCCCTTTGTCATCGGTATGTTACTTGCCCGAGATTCGATCGTCGGTATCCAATACCTAGTTCAATCTCGTTACCGGCAAGTCTCTTTACTCGTTCCGTAATACATCATCTCGCAACTAACTCATTAGTTGTAATGCTTGGAAGGCTTAAGTGATGTGCATTACCGAGAGGGCCAGAGATACCTCTCCGACAATTGGAGTGACAAATCCTAATCTCGAAATCGCCAACCCAACATCCGCCTTTGGAGACACTGTAGTACTCCTTTATAATCACCCGATTCGTTGTGGCGTTTGGTAGTACCCAAAGTGTTCCTCCGGCAAGCGGGAGTTGCATAATCTCATAGTTATAGGAACATGTATAAGTCATGGATAAAAGCAGTAGCAACATACTAAGCGATCGGGTGCTAAGCTAATGGAATGGGTCATGTCAATCGGATCATTCAACTAATGATGTGACCTTGTTAATCAAATGACAACTCCTTTGTCTATGGTTAGGAAACTTAACCATCTTTGATTAACAAGCTAGTCAATAGAGGCATACTAGTGACACTTTGTTTGTCTATATATTCACACATGTATTATGTTTCCTGTTAATACAATTCTAGCATGAATAATAAACATTTATCATGTAATAAGGAAATAAATAATAACTTTATTATTGCCTCTAGGGCATATTTCCTTCATCTCCCACTTGCACTAGAGTCAATAATCTAGATTACACAAGAATGATTCTAACACCCATGGAGTCTTGGTGCTGATCATGTTTTGCTCGTGGAAGAGGCTTAGTCAGCGGTCTGCCTACGTTCAGATCCGTATGTATCTTGCAAATCTCTATGTCTCCCACCGACCAAGTCCCGAATGGAATTGAGGCGTCTCTTGATGTGCTTGGTTCTCTTGTGAAATCTGGATTCCTTCGCTAAAGCAATTGCTCCAGTATTGTCACAAAAGATTTTCATTGGACCCGATGCACTAGGTATGACACCTAGATCGGATATGAACTCCTTCATCCAGACTCCTTCATTAGCTGCTTCCGAAGCTGCTATGTACTCCGCTTCACATGTAGATCCCACTACGACGCTTTGTTTAGAACTGCACCAACTGACAGCTCCACCGTTTAGTGTAAACACGTATCCGGTTTGCGATTTAGAATCGTCCGGATCAGTGTCAAAGCTTGCATCAACGTAACCGTTTACGATGAGCTCTTTGTCACCTCCATATACGAGAAACATATCCTTAGTCTTTTTCAGGTACTTCAGGATGTTCTTGACCGCAGTGATCCACTCCTGGATTACTTTGGTACCTCCCTGCTAAGCTAATAGCAAGGCACACATCAGGTCTGGTACACAGCATTGCATACATGATAGAGCCTATGGCTGAAGTATAGGGAACATCTTTCATTTTCTCTCTATCTTCTGCGGTGGTCGGGCATTGAGTCTTACTCAACTTCACACCTTGTAACACAGGCAAGAACCCTTTCTTTGCTTGATCCATTTTGAACTTCTTCAAAATTTTGTCAAGGTATGTGCTTTGTGAAAGTCCAATTAAGCGCCTTGATCTATCTCTATAGATTTTGATGCCAATATGTAAGCAGCTTCACCGAGGTCCTTCATTGAAAAACTCTTATTCAAGTACCCCTTTATGCTATCCAGAAATTCTATATCATTTCCGATTAGTAATATGTCATCTACATATAATATCGAAATGCTACTGAGCTCCCACTCACTTTCTTGTAAATACAGGCTTCTCCAAAAGTGCAGATAAACCCAAATCTTTGATCACACTATCAAAGCGTTTATTCCAACTCGAGATGCTTGCACCAGTCCATAAATGGATCGTTGAAGCTTGCACACTTTGCTAGCTCCTTTGGATCGATAAAACCTTCGGTTGCATCATATACAACTCTTCTTCCGAAATCCATTCAGAATGCAGTTTTTACATCCATTTGCCAAATTTCATAATCATAAAATGCGGAAATTGCTAACATGATTCGGACAGACTTAAGCATCGCTACGGGTGAGAAGGTCTCATCGTAGTCAATACCTTGAACTTGTCGAAAACCCTTTGTGACAAGTCGACCTTTGTAGACAGTAACATTACCATCGGCGTCAGTCTTCTTCTTGAAGATCCACTTGTTTTCTATTGCTTTCTGACCCTCGGGCAAGTCAACCAAAGTCCACACTTTCTTTTCATACATGGATACCATCTCAGATTTCATGGCCTCAAGCCATTTTGTGGAATCTGGGCTCACCATCGCTTCTTCATAGTTCGTAGGTTCATCATGATCTAGTAGCATGACTTCCAGAACAGGATTACCGTACCACTCGGTGTGGATCTTACTCTGGTTGATCTACGAGGTTACGTAGTACCTTGATCTGAAGTTTCATGATCAACATCATCAACTTCCTCACTATTTGGTGCGGATGTCGCGAAACCGGTTTACGTGATAAACTACTTTCAATAAGGGAGAAGATACAGATTACCTCATCAAGTTCTACTTTCCTCCCACTCACTTCTTTCGAGAGAAACTCCTTCTCTAGAAAGGATCCATTTTTAGCAACAAATGTCTTGCCTTCGGATCTGTGATAGAAGGTGTACCCAACTGTCTCCTTTGGGTATCCTATGAAGACACATTTCTCCGATTTGGGTTCGAGCTTATCAGGTTGAAGCTTTTTCACATAAGCATCGCATCCCCAAACTTTAAGAAACGACAACTTTGGTTTCTTGCTAAACCATAGTTCATAAGGTGTTGTCTCAGCGGTTTTGGCGGTGTTCTATTCAGCGTGAATGCGGCCGTCTCAAGAGCATATCCCCAAAGCGATAGCGGTAAATCTGTAAGAGACATCATAGATCGCACCATATCTAGTAAAGTGCGATTACGACGTTCGGACACACCATTGTGCTGTGGTGTTCCGGGTGGCGTGAGTTGCGAAACTATTCCGCATTGTTTCAAATGTAGACCAAACTCGTAACTCAAATATTCTCCTCCACGATCAGATCGTAGAAACTTTATTTTCTTATTACGATGATTTTCAACTTCACTCTGAAATTCTTTGAACTTTTCAAATGTTTCAGACTTGTGTTTCATTAAGTAGATATACCCATATCTACTTAAATCATCTGTGAAGGTGAGAAAACAACGATATCCGCCACGAGCCTCAACATTCATCGGACCACATACATCTGTATGTATGATTTCCAACAAATATGTTGCTCTCTCCATAGTACCGGAGAACGGGGTTTTAGCCCATGAGGCACGGTTCGCAAGTGCCAAGTGATTCATAATCAAGTGACTCCAAAAGTCCATCAGTATGGAGTTTCTTCATGCGCTTTATACCGATATGAACTAAACGGCAGTGCCACAAATAAGTTGCACTATCATTATCAACTCTACATCTTTTGGTTTCAACATTATGAATATGTGTATCACTACTATCGAGATTCATTAAAAATAGACCACTCTTCAAGGGTGCATGACCATAAAAGATATTACTCATATAAATAGAACAACCATTATTCTCTGATTTAAATGAATAACCGTCTCGCATCAAACAAGATCCAGATATAATGTTCATGCTCAACGCTGGAACCAAATAACAATTATTTAGGTCTAAAACTAATCCCAAGGTAGATGTAGAGGTAGCGTGCCGACCGCGATCACATCGACTTTGGAACCATTTCTCACGCCGCATCGTCACCTTGTCCTTTGCCGTGTTAAGCAATCCGTAGTCCTGTTTGAGTTGCAAATATTAGCAATGAACCAATATCAAATACCAGTGCTCTGCGAGCTCTAGTAAGGTACACATCAATAACATGTATATCACATATACCTTTGTTCACCTAGCCATCCTTCTTATCCGCCAAATACTTGGGGCAGTTCCGCTTCCAAAGGACCATCGCTTGCGGTAGAAGCACTCGATTTCAGGTTTAGGTCCAGACTTGGGTTTCTTCTCCTGAGTAGCAACTTGCTTGTTGTTCTTCTTGAAGTTCCCCTTCTTCTTCCCTTTGCCTTTCTTTTTGAAACTAGTGGTCTTATTGACCATCAACACTTGATGCTCCTTCTTGATTTCTACCTCCGCAGCCTTTAGCATTGCGAAGAGCTCGGGCATAGTCTTTACTAACCCTTGCATATTATAGTTCATCACGAAGCCTTTGTAGCTTGGTGGCGGTGATTGAAGAATTACATCAATGACACAATCATCCGGAAGATTAACTCCCAGTTGACTCAAGTGATTGTAATACCCGACATTACGAGTGCATGCTCACAGCAGACTCATTCTCTTCCATCTTGCAGCTATAGAACTTATTGGAGACTTCATATCTCTCAATCCGGGCATTCTGTTGGAATATTAACTTCAATTCTGGAACATCTCATATGCTCCATGACGTTCAAAACGTCGTTGAAGACCCGTTCTAAGCCGTAAAGCATGGCACATCTGAACTATAGAGTAGTCATCAGCTTTGCTTTGCGGGCGTTCTTAGCGTCGTCGGTTACATCGACATCGGGCACGGCACCCAGCGGTGCTTCGGGGCGTAACTCTTACAATGCAGCAATGAGGATAATCCTCATGACACGGACCCGATCCGTGTAATTGCTACCATCATCTTTCAACTTTGCTTTCTCAAGGAGCGCATTAAAATTCAGCGGAACAACAAAGACGAGCCATCTATCTACAAACAAACATAGATAAGCAAGATACTATCAGGTACTAAGTTCATGATAAATTTAAGTTCAATTAATCATATTACTTAAGAACTCCCACTTAGAAAGACATCTCTCTAGTCATCTAAGTGATCACGTGATCCAAATCAACTAAACCATAACCGATCATCACGTGAGATGGAGTAGTTTTCAATGGTGAACATCACTATGTTGATCATATCTACTATATGATTCACGCTCGACCTTTCGGTCTCCGTGTCCGAGGCCATATCTGCATATGCTAGGCTCGTCAAGTATAACTGAGTATTCTGCGTGTGCAAACTGGCTTGCACCCGTTGTAGATGGACGTAGAGCTTATCACACCGATCATCACGTGGTGTCTCGGCACGACGAACTTTGGCAGCGGTGCATACTCGGGAGAACACTACTTGATAATTTTAGTGAGAGATCATCTTAAAATGCTACCGTCAATCAAAGCAAGATAAGATGCATAAAGGATAAACATCACATGCAATCAATATAAGTGATATGATATGGCCATCATCATCTCGTGCTTGTGATCTCCATCTCCAAGCACCATCGTGATCACCATCGTCACCGGTCGCGACACCTTGATCTCCATCGTAGCATCGTTGTCATTTACGCCATCTATTGCTTCTCGACTATCGAGCAGCTTAGTGATAAAGTAAAGCAATTACAGAGCGTTGCATTTCATACAATAAGCGACAACCATATGGCTCCTGCGATTGCGATAACCGGTTACAAAACAAGATCATCTCATACAATAAAATATAGCATCACGTCTTGACCATATCACATCACAACATGCCCTGCAAAAACAAGTTAGGCGTCCTCTACTTTGTTGTTGCAAATTTTACGTGGCTGCTACGGGCTTAGCAAGAACCGTTCTTACCTCGCATCAAAACCACAGCGATAGTTTGTCAAATAGACTCGTTTTAACCTTCACAAGGACGGGCGTAGCCTTTTCAGTTCAACTAAAGTGAGAGAGCAGACACCCGCCAATCACCTTTAAGCACGAGTGCTCGTAGCAGTGAAACCAGTCTCGCGTAAGCGTCTGGCGTAATGTCGGTCCGGGCGCTTCATCTCACAATACCGCTGAACCAAAGTATGACATGCTGGTAGGCGGTATGACTTATATCGTCCACAACTCACTTGTGTTCTACTCGTGCATATAACATCAGCGCATAAAACCTAGGCTCTGATGCCCTTTGTTGGGAACGTAGTAATTTCAAAAATTTCCTACGCTGCGCAAGATCATGGTGATGCATAGCAACGAGAGGAGAGTATTGTCTACATACCCTTGTAGACCCGAAGCGGAGCGATCTGGCGTAGAGGAAGTAGTCGTCGTTCTCCTCGCGATCCAACCGATCCAGCGCCGTTACTCCGGCGCCTCCGGTTCTTGACACACGTGCAGCTCGGTGGCGCTCCTCGGGCTCCGATCCGGCAAAGCTCCGGGGAGAGAGTTCCGTCGGCCTGACGGCGTGGTGGCGATCTTGATGTTCTACCGGCGCAGGCTTCGCCTAAGCACCGCTCTGATATGACCGAGGTGGAATATGGTGGAGGGGGCACCGCACACGGCTAAGGAGCGATCTCAGGATCAACTTGTGTGTCTTAGGGTGCCCCCCCCCCGTATATAAAGGAGCAAGGGGAGGGCGGCCGGCCCTAGAGGCGCGCCAAGGAGGGAAGTCCTCTTCCTAGTGGGAGTAGGACTCCCTTTCCTGAATCCAACTAGGAGGGAAGGGGAAGGAAGGAGGGAGAGAGAGAGGCGAAGGGGGCGCGCCCCCCTCTTGTCCAGTTCGACTCCTCATGTGGGGCGCGCGCCACCTCTGGCGCAGCCCTCTCTCTCCCTCATGGCCCATTAAGGCCCATTACTTCCCGGGGGTTCGGTAACCCCTCGGCACTCGGTATTATCCAAACCACTCGGAACCATTCCGATGTCGAACATAGCTGTCCAATATATCAATCTTTACGTCTAGACCATTCCGAGACTCCTCGTCGTGTCCGTGATCACATCCGGGACTCGAACTCCTTCGTACATCAAAATACACAAACTCATAATATAACCGTCATCGAAACCTTAAGCGTGCGGACCCTACGGTTCGAGAACAATGTAGACATGACCGAGACCGTCTCGGTCAATAAACAAAAGCGGGACCTGGATGCCCATATTGGTTCCTACATATTCTCGAAGATCTTTATCGGTCGGACCGCATAACAACATCGTTGTTCCCTTTGTCATCGGTATGTTACTTGCCCGAGATTCGATCGTCGGTATCAATACCTAGTTCAATCTCGTTACCGGCAAGTCTCTTTACTCGTTCCGTAATACATCATCTCGCAACTAACTCATTAGGTGTAATGCTTGCAAGGCTTAAGTGATGTGCATTACCGAGAGGGCCAGAGATACCTCTCCGACAATCGGAGTGACAAATCCTAATCTCGAAATCGCCAACCCAACATCTTCCTTTGGAGACACCTGTAGTACTCCTTTATAATCACCCGATTCGTTGTGACGTTTGGTAGTACCAAAGTGTTCCTCCGACAAGCGGGAGTTGCATAATCTCATAGTTATAGGAACATGTATAAGTCATGGATAAAAGTAGTAGCAACATACTAAACGATCGGGTGCTAAGCTAATGGAATGGGTCATGTCAATCAGATCATTCAACTAATGATCTGACCTTGTTAATCAAATGACAACTCCTTTGTCTATGGTTAGGAAACTTAACCATCTTTGATTAACAAGCTAGTCTGGTAGAGGCATACTAGTGACACTTTGTTTGTCTATATATTCACACATGTATTATGTTTCCGGTTAATACAATTCTAGCATGAATAAGAAACATTTAGCATGTAATAAGGAAATAAATAATAACTTTATTATTGCCTCTAGGGCATATTTCCTTCAGCTGCTTGCTCCTTTGTCCCAGAGCTCCTTGCTGTAGAGGATGGCTGAAACTTGGATGCGGAGCTCCCTGCACATGACATATTGGGTCAATGCTTGCAGCGACAGAAAGAACTCACATACCATAGAACTTGCACAGTAATGTATCAACCACCAAACAGTATGAAGCAAAAACAAACAAGAGGGGTAGGAATTTATACCTGATCTTCTTGAGCCTCTCCTTAAGCAAAAGCATCATCCAAGGTAATTGTCTAAACAAGAACACTCCTTAAGATTCTGGAAATGGACCAACACAGTAGTAGTGAAGCTATGCGGGGATCTTTGTGAAGTAGCTTATCGCTTCTTGGAGAAACCAACAGTCTTTCCTCTCCGCCCATGGTAATCTGAGACCATGATGGTTCTGGGAAAGAGAGCAAGGTTTCGCATAAGTGATCGCTCATACATCTATGCACTAAGGAAAAATGCTCTGCTGCAACGGTGAAGTTTTAAGGAATCATCCATCGTGCATCGAAGATACATCTATTGGAAGCAGAGCATTGATATCTGATCAGTGGGTCACATACAAGGTACACTAGAAAGGTATAAATGAATACATTGACAATCATCAATACCAGTTGCAAGACATAACAATTATGTACCTAAGAAAGTCGACAATGGCATATGGCAGGGATATGAAATGGGATACAAGTAATAGACAAACTAGTTCCAGCAGATTGACTGAATTGAGCGCTATCTAACCAAGTTAGAGCCGACGAAGTTGCGGTAAATACACATCCATAGAGCTAACAATAGCAAAAGATGACTTGGTCTCGCTTGACTAATGAATCAAGACATCTTCAAGCGAAAAATCATGAAGATCACACTCGATGTCCATAACAACGATAGAAGCTCAGAGGTGTGACAATATTTCGTAATATACAAGCCTTAGCTACAACTTTCCGCTTAACATGCAAATAAAAATCAGCCACTTATTGCTTATTTCATGCTTCAATTTTTATTTTCAGTTTTGTTAGGATAATCTGTATGCATAGGTACAGTCCTATACTTGTTTGGGAAGTCAAGATATTCATGTCAACAATTATATAGAGCCAAACAATCATTTAAGCATAGAAGGCACGTCATTTCTATATATAACTAAAACATATTCAGCAAGCTACCGAAGCCAACAACTATGATTACTTAAGAAGGAAAATAGTCATCATAAGCCTATATTTCTTCAGGTTGGGCTCATGCACCACGAAACAACTTTAAAAATATAGAACCAATCCAGTAGGGGAAATTGATATGTAGTAGAGTTGCCTTAACTAATATATTGTGCTAGCTAGTGTAATGAGATGAATGCATTTAATAAAATGGATTGCTTCTGGCTGCTGTAGTAGTACATATATACATGCTAACGACATGAAGTTTCCATCAGGACATGATCAACTACTCCAAACCATTGCATGCTTTGCAAAAAAAATACTAGATGAATCTCACTAACAGGAGCACTAGGTGATTAATGGAAGAAGTAATCTACAGATTACACAGTGAACAAGTGAAGGATTTAGATCTCTCCCTGTGGAAGAACTAAGTTGATGAAGACATGCAGCAGCAGGAGAAGCCTTGCATCATTGGTTTGGTCGGGTCAACCCCAGAAGGAGCGCCGATGTACATGATCAGCACCCGAGCGGCTCAACCTTCCTATCCCCTACCTCAACTCGACCCGGCCTCAAGGAACCAAAGAGCACCACTGCACTGGTCATATTTAGGTACACAATTAGCTAATATGTCAACATTTAGTTACCATGAAAATAAAACAACGAACTCGGATAGGCATTAGCAGTGTAGTACAACTGAAGCAAAAACTAGCAGCAGAAAAAAGCCCCTCCTACTGACTGATTGCTCCAGAGAATTAAGTTTAAATGCAATGTTCACACAGCTGACAGTTCCATTTGAGTAATTTGGATGAAATTTGGATACACACAATTGTTCATGAAGAGATTTCCTTTGTATCAATCACTATCGACGAGAGAATCTAAAAAGCGATTCTGATAGCATTCGATCTAAATTATAGATTATCCGCTACCATCTACAATTCAGTCTCAAACCAACAAGCTAGATTCATCGCGACAATCTACAATTCAAGAAAGCATCGCAATACTGTTTGGTTTTGTTAAGCGCCGATACTAAACAACTAGCACGATTTGAAATGATCAAACCGTGTAGTAGACGGACATATCATGTGACTGCTGCGGATGAACCTATTTTATACACACATGGCTGCTTGAATACGAGCACAAGCAGGACCAAACAGAAAAAAGACCTTCCATGCACATCAAGGAAACATCGTCCATAAATACAACAGTTCGGTGTGGATTTGATTCAGCAACTTTAGCGATGCTCAGTAATCCTCTGACATCTTGCTCGAGAATATTTCAAGTTCTAACTCCTAAGCTGAAACAGATAAGCAGAAGTTTCAGTAACTATTATGAGATTTGCAACAGGTTGGAACGCTTTTGAAAGCACAATGCAGATTAGCACTGAAACCCAAAACATCTGGACAACTTCAAGACTAGTGTGCATATACGAGTTTCCCTTCTTGCCAAAGGAGAGTGGGAAGTTGAGGGCCTCGATCTCACCAGGCGTCCCCGCGACGACGACCACGATGAGGAGGGTCTCGTGGTTTCTCGGCAGGTCGACGAGGAGTGGGGTAACCCAGGAAATATCTGTGCGGAGGCACATGACGAGGTTGGCGACGTCGATGGCCAGCCGCAAACATCCAAGATGGCCAGCCGTCAAATCTGGCTCCGAGATGAATGAAATTAACAAACATCCAAGAACCCAATTTGTGCAAATTCAGGAGAAATCAAGAAGCGGCATGGCGGACTCACCTCAGTCGGAGGTGGAAGGGAAGGTTGTGCTCGGCGAGCGAGCGGGCCGAGAGGACGGCGCCGGAGAAGGCAGAGGTTGTGACACCCGGATAATTAGGCTACAGTAATCTCGCGTTAACGATGCCACGTCACCTCGGTTACAGTTGCTAATCTCGCGCTAGTTTGAAATCGATTCGAATTCAAATTCAAATTCTAGCAAATAATAAAAGTTTTCAAAAAACAAAACTAAAATGTTCATAGTGAGCCAAATAATGCATAATTAGTAATGGTGGAGCAACCACATTGTTACAAAAGGTTCTGATGCAATTAGGTAATTAAAACAATAGTTAAAACAATTAAATAAATACATATTGGATTTTGTTAAATATTAAACTATTTTGTTTTTGGTAAATAATTGTTGTGGCAGTAGTATAAATTATAAATGCAGGTTTAGGTACTAGTTGTAATTTTTATAAAACACAAACTTAGAGGAAACTAAAAAAAATAAAATAGAAAAGAATAATAACTAAAAGGAAAAGAACAAAACTGAAAACAAAATAAAAGAGGAGGACCCCCCCTGGCCAACTGGGCCCGACAACCCATCTGGCCCTAACCGGCCCACCCCATCCTACGTTATCCCCCACTACCCCGAAACCCTATCCTGTCGCCCCCCACTCCCTCTCGCTTCACCCTCCCGATCCGATCTGGATCGGGGCGACGACCCCAACGACCACGCCCGTCATTGCCGCTCGAGGCCTCCTCGACTTCGCCGGACCGCTCCGCCCGTTCGGAGCCCTTCCCCACCGCCTGCTTCTTCCCCATCGCGTGTCGTCCCCATCATCCTCCTCGCCGGACTCCATCGTCACCGACCTCCACCTCGCCGGACCACCCCGCGCACGCTGCCCGAACCCTACGACCCCAGTGAGCGCCTCCCCCCTCTCCTCTCGCTCTCCCTCGCGCAGCTCACGCGCCTCGTCGCACCCGTCGCGTCAACGCCATGCTACCTACCCGTGTACTGCTGTAGTTGGTGCCGGTCGCGGCCTCCCCTGCGCGTGCCTGGCCGTGGTCGCCAACGCCCGCGGCCTCGCCCGCGTCGGCCAGCCTACCCTCACCCGCGCACCTCCTCCCCGCGCCGTGCCCCGCTACGCCTCTGACCTCGCTGACTTCACCAGCCGCTGGCGCCCGACCATGGCCGTAGCCCCCACTGCCGCGCCGTCGTTCCTCCTGCTCTCACTCCGCCACGCATCGCCCTACCACCGCGACCTCGCGTCTGCTGCGCTCGTCGCCGTGAGCCCCGCCTCCCCTGGCCCTCGCCGCCGGCGTCGCATGCGCCGTGCGCGCCCAGCACCCTCGGGCTCACGCCCGTTCGGGCGCCCCGCCCCGTTGCTCGCCCGTAACCGCTAAGGCCCCCCTGGCCCAATGACAAACGGGCCCCAGCGCCTCAGAACGGTTTTCTTTTTAAAAAAAAGGAATTTAATATATATATATATAATAAATAAAATATTAATTAATTAAGTAATTAACTAACTTAATTAATTCTGATTAGATTAGCCTAATTAACTAACTAAACTAATTAACTATTGTTAAGTAGCTAACAGTGTATGACATGCAGGACCCACGTCGTCAGTTTGACCCAGTCAACGTCCCGTTGACTGCTGACGTCATGCTGATGTCATGATGACGTCGGCATGCACTATTCTGGATAATGTTAGAATTAGTAATTAAATAAATTCTAAAAATGATTAAATCTTTTAAAATTAATATAAAATAAACCGTAGCTCGGATGGAAAAACTTTGTACATGAAAGTTGCTCGAGCGAGCGAGGCGATTCGGATCGCAACCCGTTAAATCGCCACACCCCCTAACCTATCGAACTCGCAACTTTCCCCCTCCGGCTCCTCTGCCCAAAAACACGAAACACCGGGGATATTTTCCCGGATGTTTCCCCCTTCACCGGTATCGCCTATCCCTACGTTAGGTCACCCCTAGCACAACGTATTGCCGCGTCTTGCTTTGTGTTACATTTGATTGCTCTGTTATTTATTGTGTTCCCCCTCCGTTACTCCTTTCCGGTAGACTCCGAGACCGATGCTGATGCCCCTGTGGTCGACTACGTCACCGACGACCCCTCCTTGTCTGAGCAACCAGGCAAGCCCCCCCTTGATCACCAGATATCGCCTATTCTTCTCTATACTGCTTGCATTAGAGTAGTGTAGCATGTTACTGTTTGATTACTCCTATTACATTGCATAGCTTTGTCATTGTTGCTACAATCATTGATACCTTACCCGCAGTCCTAAATGCTTAGTATAGGATGCTAGTTTATCATCATTGGCCCTACACTCTTGTCAGTCTGCCTTGCTATACTATCGGGCCGTGATCACTTGGGAGGTGATCACGGGTATATACTACATACATACATACATACTATACAGATGGTGACTAAAGTCGGGTCAGCTCATTGAGTACCCGCAAGTGATTCCGATGAGGGGCTGAAAGGACAGTGGCTCCATCCCGGAGAGGTGGGCCTGGGTTCCAGACGCCCCGATTGTTACTTTGTGGCGGAGCGGCAGGCAGGTTGAGACCACCTAGGAGGCAGTGGGCTGGCCTGTTCGGCGTTCATGGATACTTAACACGCTTAACGAGATCTTGGTATTTGATCCGAGTCGGCCATTTGGTCTATACGCACTAACCATCTACGTGGGAGTAGTTATGGGTATCCCGGCGTCGTGGTATCAGCCGAAGCCTTCTTGACGTCAGCGACTGAGTGGCGCGCGCCGGATTGGAACGTAAGCCTGCGCTTGTATTAAGGGGCTAGTTACGCTTCGGCGCGTTATAACGTCTTGGTGTGCTCGAGGCGATGGGCCTGCCCTGCGGCGCATAGGTTTAGACCGGCGTCTTGACCGCTCTGTTGTGCCTAGGTGGGGCTGCGGCGTGTTGATCTTCCGAGGCCGGAATGACCGAGAAAGTGTGTCGGCCAAATGGGATCAAGCGTGTTGGGTTATGTGGTGCACCCTGCAGGAAGTTAATCTATTGAATAGCCGTGATCTTGATAATGGGGCGACTTGGAGTTGTACCTTGACCTTATGACAACTAGAACCGGATACTTAATAAAACACACCCTTCCAAGTTCCACAGACAACCCGGTGATCGCTCTCTAACACAGGCGATGAGGAGAGGATCGCCGGGTAGGATTATGCTATCTTGATGCTCTGGAGATGCTACTTGGAGATGCTTCTTGGAGATGCTACTTGGCGATGCTACTTGGAGGACTTGATCTACTCTCTTCTACATCTTTGCAAGGCGGAGGCTGCGAGCGTAGTCTTCGACGAGATTAGCTATCCCCTCTCATTACGGCATTCTGCAGTTCAGTCCACCGATATGGCCCTTTACACATATATCCATGCATATGTAGTGTAGCTCCTTGCTTGCAGTACTTTGGATGAGTACTCACGGTTGATTTCTCCCCTTTCCCCCTTTCCTTTCTTTACGGTTGTCGCAACCAGATCTTTGAAATCGAGGCGCCGACGCCCCCATCGGCAGCGACTCCTACTACTACCTGGAGGTGCCTACTACTACATGCAGCCCGTTGGCGGCGACCAGGAGTAGTTTAGGAGGATCGAGCGGGAGGCCTGCGCCTCTTCGATCTGTATTCCAGTTTGTGCTAGCCTTCTTAAGGCAAACTTGTTTAACTTATGTCTGTACTCAGATATTGTTGTTTCCGCTGACTCGTCTATGATCGAGCACTTGTATTCAAGCCCTCGAGGCCCCTGGCTTGTATTATGATGCTTGTATGACTTATTTATGTTTTAGAGTTGTGTTGTGATATCTTCCCGTGAGTCCCTGATCTTGATCGTACACATTTGCGTGCATGGTTAGTGTACGATTGAATCGAAGCGTCTAAGTTGATATCGAGCCATTGCTGTAGGAATCCCCTTTCCAACTCCTTGGCCGAAGTCGAGTCTAGACATTGCAAAACTTTTACTAACATGGCTGTGCGGCCTATGGGCCCACGTCGCCATTGGGTGGTACTAGGATCTTTTACTCCTCGACCTTTACTCTGGGATTCTGAACTCTCTTCTATTCGGGTTAAACGATTTTTACAAAAATCTAACTTTAGGTTCTCGAAAATATTTTCTCCCGGAGAGGCCCTTGATCCGATGATCACCGATCGCACTGAAGATTTCGAAGATACTCTCCGATTTTCTCTCGAGACCTTGTGCCCGTTGCTTTTGCAATTCCCTACCACCGAAATATCTCTATGGATAAATACTTACACCTGTCGTGCTTACTTTTATTCCCAGTCGATCTTGTGATTACAAGATACCCCGAGAATATTTTGTGCCTACTGCCTTACAGTTCTTTGCCACCTGAATACCCCTAAGAATAATTTCTCGCACCTTCCGAGTATCCGCTTATCCCCAGTTGTTCATATGCTTTTCAAAATACTTGGAAATACTAACCGATCTTCCGAGTTTCCTCTTCAAACTATTGCTCGGCAAATACTTGTCTGCTTGCAATATGGATGCTTTCCATATGTGTAGCAATATTCATTAGTATCCTTTGACACGATCATTTTGATCCTATCGATTCAACATGTGTGTGAAAGCACGCATAATCATCGATTGATCCTTTTAAATTATCTTTCCGCTCGGACATCATTTTTGAACATGAGCTGGTTCTCGATAAACTATTTGTCGTCAATTGTGCCTCTGGTCTATCAAACTTATCCATCCTTGATCAGAGCGTCTGCTTCTGATCCCTTGTTTTGGAAATCATAATTCCTTTGTTATCTAAGCATCAAATTGTTCAGATGTTCTATAATATGATGCATGTGCATTCTTCTTCCTCTGGTTGAGTATCAATGCTCACATCAGATCCCTTGTGGACCATCGGTTCCTTTGTTGGATTCTATCCGACAGTGTCCTTTATAATTAATCACCTTGTGAGTTCTTTCTCCGATACATAATGCCTTGGGTAAATTGTATCCTCTGCTTTCTCAACCATGCTCTACCTTCGAGCTTGAGTTAATTACTTCTAAAGATTCTGGTATATGATTCTAAGATGCCCCGATGGGTTGAACCTATGCCTTCCTTAATATGTGCGAACTCGAAAGTTTTCACGAGTCGTACTCTTTTGGTATTTTGCCAGATAATATTTCAACACTACAACTTCATCGAAAGCGAGAAGTGAATGAAAGGGTATGCATTGGAGAAGTGGGAGTCGACCTTGAACTGGTGTTCATGCCCATGGACACGATGTAGATCTTATCATTAAAGCTTCTCTTAAATTAATTATCCCTTTGGTATAAGTTCATCTTATATCTGGGATCTGGCCTTTTGTAATCATGGTTCCGACCATGTTCTCTTTTAAATACCATTTCTCGTGCAAGTTTAAGCACTGGTCTTCGGTAGAGCAATAGCCCAGTCCAACCTCTACTTTGATCTGTCATCAAGTATTACCCCCTGGTATCTCGGGATTATCACGGAACACCATAACTTCTTATGAGTTCTTCATCAAGTACTACATTCTCACCGATTCCAATGTTTCCTAGGTTCTGAGTGGTTAGTCACTCAAATACATCGATAACTGAATCGTGTCCTTTCTACGATTCAACCATTCTTAGCAATCTTCCTTGCTTACAAGTTTCTACCCGATCACTTCATCCCAAGCCTGATCAGCTATATCATTATCGTGCTAAATTTAACTGTGCTACCTGGTCCTTCTTCCTAAAGCACAAATTTTCGACGATGAGCTAATCTTACGTTGATCTTCCTCGTCCTATCAATTCTCCTTGAACAGCAAACTTGATTCCAAGTTTGTGTCGTACCCTTGGTTCCAATAACCTTTCGCTTCACCATTCATTTGACTTGATGTCATCGTTGATCGATTACATCTTGAAATCTCTCGACAAAGTGTGTCGTGATCATCATCAACCATATGAGCTCTTCCAGGATATCAATTGAGTTCATGATGAGGAATACTATCCTTGCCCTCGATTGTTTGTGTTATCATCGAGAACATTATTGCCTTCCCTCCAACACATACTTGTTCATGTTATGGAGCTCCTTGCTATCCAGCTTATGTCCTACCATGGAGCACTATCGTATTTTATGTCAAGAATGTTGCGAGAAATTCACCACCCCTAAGAATTCTTGATACAAGTGATACTTATTACCATCACCATTCTTTCTTGGTCCCCGTGTTGTTTCTAACCGGAATACTGACAAATGGTTTGTGATGTGTAAATTCTAAACTTCTAGCAACCCTATTGCTTTGAAGTTATTGGTCTATAGTTTCATTTTACGTCTATGGCTTATTGAATCATCATTCAAACATTGATCGTGCTACCTAGCCCATATTTCGGGTGCACCTTTCAACTATTGCTTACTTGGGTATGTTTTCCTCGAGCATATCTCATTATATCATTTGATATGACAAATGTTATCTCCTTGTTCACATAATTGTGGAAATCCATCCTTTGAAATTCTCAATGAATTGTTCTTTGAGTCAATCAGCCACCTCCTCACCTCTCCTTGATTTAATGATGAACTCTTGTTTTGGAACTCGCTTCCATAGTTCAATTCCCGAGAATCTTACAATGTCATCTCGACAACTTGTGTTGCACCTTCCTTCTCCGGCATCATGAGTCTGAGGTATCATGACCCCAATCAGATCTGAATCTTGGTCGGATATGATGGTCGGAACATTTTTCCAAGAGTTATAACACCGGTCTTTTATGACCCGGTAAGGTGATGGCATGTCCAAACACCTGGCGGATGACCATTGTTATAGTTTCCTTATTAGCAAGGTTATCCATTCTTCCATGAGAAATTGTAAGACTTACTCTACAAGTTTTCTGATGGATCCTTCATGTTTCCAAAGTCGATCTTCACCGATGACCTTGTCAATGCTATTTGAAGCATGTACGTGGTACTCGATTTTCAACAAGAACATTTGAAGCCCAATACTAAGATGTTTCTTGCTCAATTATCCAAACGCCGTTGTATGGGTAATGTCTTGAAATTTCTCTCCCCTTACCTAAAGGGTTTTCTAAAATTATATCCTGACATGATATCATGCTCTGCTTGCCCTTGGGAAGGATATATCCCTGAAATATGTGTGTATACACATTTTCCTTTCCATTGTTTTATTTAAACCTGATAACCACTTTTCCTTTCCGTTGGTTTGTTTAAACCTTCTTGTGATCTAAGCAGTAATATTCTCCTGCTTATGTAAACACCCCGGTGTACAATTCATCGACAAGATCCTTTTCTTTGTTGTTGATGACATTCCGGTAACCACCGATGGGTGATAACTTTGCCAATTGGTTCGCCTCGTTCAACGAGCATAAAAATTGCTCCCTTCGTTCCCCGTCATTGGTATCGACATTGTTGACGGCATATTTGGCAAGATATTCACTGACATGCCTCCCTGTCGCGGCTATGCAAGATGTCACCACCCTTCCTATTTTGAACCACATGGTGGGCCCATAACCCACAGTTCCACAGGATCAAAACCTGACTCTCCGGTAAACCCCCTGTTGCAAGGTTGTTCCTCGCGCGTGGCCTCGTAAGTAATTTACGAGCCACCTTCCGAGTGATCACCAGTTCTGCTATCAGACATAATACTTATTCCCGTTGCTTTGAACCCCGTTTCAGGCATCGAACGTTTGTCTGCCCGCTTGAAACTTCACATGATATCTCCTTATTTTGCTCTCGATATTTTCTTAAGTTTAAATTCGAGAGTTACTTCCGCCATCTTCCTTGATGTTATCGACCAGATAGTCGACCTTGCAGAGGTCCGTACTCCCGGAATACCCACCCTTTATTCTTCCGTAAGTACGATGGAGTTCCCGAAGAAAAGAATGCCGACTTCATCATGATGATTTGAAGCATAGGAATGAAGTCATCAACGCTATGGATCGACCACTTCCAGAAGAGCAACCAAGACCGACAAGATCCATTAGATTTCCCGTAACCAAAACATTTCCCCCTTTCACTACCTCTTAAATCTGGGGACGAGATTTCTTGTAGTGGAGGAGATTTGTGACACCCGGATAATTAGGCTACAGTAATCTCGCGTTAACGATGCCACGTCACCTCGGTTACAGTTGCTAATCTCGCGCTAGTTTGAAATCGATTCGAATTCAAATTCAAATTCTAGCAAATAATAAAATTTTCAAAAAACAAAACTAAAATGTTCATAGTGAGCCAAATAATGCATAATTAGTAATGGTGGAGCAACCACATTGTTACAAAAGGTTCTGATGCAATTAGGTAATTAAAACAATAGTTAAAACAATTAAATAAATACATATTGGATTTTGTTAAATATTAAACTATTTTGTTTTTGGTAAATAATTGTTGTGGCAGTAGTATAAATTATAAATGCAGGTTTAGGTACTAGTTGTAATTTTTATAAAACACAAACTTAGAGGAAACTAAAAAAAATAAAATAGAAAAGAATAATAACTAAAAGGAAAAGAACAAAACTGAAAACAAAATAAAAGAGGAGGACCCCCCCTGGCCAACTGGGCCAGACAACCCATCTGGCCCTAACCGGCCCACCCCATCCTACGTTATCCCCCACTACCCCGAAACCCTATCCTGTCGCCCCCCCACTCCCTCTCGCTTCACCCTCCCGATCCGATCTGGATCGGGGCGACGACCCCGACGACCGCGCCCTGTCCGCTGCCGCTCGAGGGCCTCCTCGACTCACCGGACCGCTCCGCCGTTGCCGGAGCCCTTCCCCACCGGCCTGCTTCTTCCCCATCGCGTGTCGTCCCCATCATCCTCCTCGCCGGACTCCATCGTCACCGACCTCCACCTCGTCGGACCACCCCGCGCACGCTGCCCGAACCCTACGACCCCAGTGAGCGCCTCCCCCCTCTCCTCTCGCTCTCCCTCGCGCAGCTCACGCGCCTCGTCGCACCCGTCGCGTCAACGCCATGCTACCTACCCGTGTACTGCTGTAGTTGGTGCCGGTCGCGGCCTCCCTAGCAGCGTGCTGGCCGTGGTCGCTAACGCCAGCGGCCTGCGCCTGCGTCGGCCAGCCTACCCTCACCACGCACCTCCTCCTCGCGCCGTGCCCGCCACGCCTCGGCCTCGTGACTTTACCGGCCATGGCGCCGACCATGGCCGTAGCCCCCCTTTGCCAAGCCGTCGTTCCTCCTGCTCTCACTCCGCCACGCATCGCCCTACCACGCGACCTCGCGTCTGCTGCGCTTCGTCGCCGTGAGCCCTGCCTCCCCAGCCCCTCGCCGCCCGGCGTCGCGTCGCCGTGCCGCGCTCCAGACCCTCGGGCTCACGCCTGCTCGGGCGCCCGCCCGTTGCTGCTGCGTAACGCTAAGGCCCCCATGGCCCAATGACAAACGGGCCCCAGCGCCTCAGAACGGTTTTCTTTTTTAAAAAAAGGAATTTAATATATATATATATAATAAATAAAATATTAATTAATTAAGTAATTAACTAACTTAATTAATTCTGATTAGATTAGCCTAATTAACTAACTAAACTAATTAACTATTGTTAAGTAGCTAACAGTGTATGACATGCGGGACCCACGTCGTCAGTTTGACCCAGTCAACGTCCCGTTGACTGCTGACGTCATGCTGACGTCATGATGACGTCGGCATGCACTATTCTGGATAATGTTAGAATTAGTAATTAAATAAATTCTAAAAATGATTAAATCTTTTAAAATTAATATAAAATAAACCGTAGCTCGGATGGAAAAACTTTGTACATGAAAGTTGCTCAGAACGACGAGACGATTCCGGATACGCAACCCGTTCGTCCGCCACACCCCCCTAACCTATCGAACTCGCAACTTTCCCCCTCCGGCTCCTCTGCCCAAAAACACGAAACACCGGGGATATTTTCCCGGATGTTTCCCCCCTTCACCGGTATCGCCTATCCCTACGTTAGGTCACCCCTAGCACAACGTATTGCCGCGTCTTGCTTTGTGTTACATTATTGCTCTGTTATTTATTGTGTTCCCCCTCCGTTACTCCTTTCCGGTAGACTCAAGAGACCGATCTTTGATGCCCACAGTGGTCGACTCGTCACCGACGACCCTCCTTGTCCGAGCAACCAGGCAAGCCCCCTTGATCACCAGATATCGCCTATTCTTCTCTATCTTGCTTGCATTAGAGTAGTGTAGCATATTCTTGTTTGATTACTCCTATTACATTGCATAGCTTTGTCATTGTTGCTACAATCATTGATACCTTACCCGCAGTCCTAAATGCTTAGTATAGGATGCTAGTTTATCATCATTGGCCCTACACTCTTGTCGATGCGCCTTGCTATACTATCGGGCCGTGATCACTTGGGAGGTGATCACGGTATATACTACATACATACATACATACTATACTGATGGTGACTAAAGTCGGTCTGCTCATTGAGTACCATAAGTGATTACGATGAGGGGCTGAAAGGACGGTGGCTCCATCCGGTAGAGGTGGGCACAGGTTCCCGCGGCCCCGATTGTTACTTTGTGGCGGAGCGGCAGGCAGGTTGAGACCACCTAGGAGGCAGGTGGGCTGGCCTGATCGGCGTTCATGGATACTTAACACGCTTAACGAGATCTTGGTATTTGATCCGAGTCGGCCATTTGATCTATCGCACTAACCATCTCGTGGGAGTAGTTATGGGTATCCCGCGTCGTGGTATCACCGAAGCCTTCTTGGCGTCGGCGATCGAGTGGCGCGCCGCGGATTGGAACGTAAGCTGCGCTTGTATTAAGGGGCTAGTTACGCTTCGGCGCGTTACAAGCGTCTTGGTGTGCTCGGGCGATGGGCCTGCACCCTGCGCGCATAGGTTTAGACCGGCGTCTTGACCGCTCTGTTGTGCCTAGGTGGGGCTGCGGCGTGTTGATCTTCCGAGGCGGGCATGACCGAGAAAGTGTGTCCGCCAAATGGGATCAAGCGTGTTGGGTTATGTGGTGCACCCTGCAGGAAGTTAATCTATTGAATAGCCGTGATCTTGATAACAGGGGCGACTTGGAGTTGTACCTTGACCTTATGACAACTAGAACCGGATACTTAATAAAACACACCCTTCCAAGTTCCACGAACAACCCGGTGATCGCTCTCTAACAGGGCGACGAGGAGAGGATCGCCGGGTAGGATTATGCTATGCGATGCTACTGGAGATGCTACTTGGAGATGCTTCTTGGAGATGCTACTTGGCGATGCTACTTGGAGGACTTCAGTCTACTCTCTTCTACATGCTTTGCAAGGCGGAGGCTGCGAGCGTAGTCTTGACGAGGATTAGCTATCCCCCTCTCATTCTGGCATTCTGCAGTTCAGTCCACCGATATGGCCCTTTACACATATATCCATGCATATGTAGTGTAGCTCCTTGCTTGCGAGTACTTTGGATGAGTACTCACGGTTGCTTTCTCCCCCCTTTCCCCCCTTTCCTTTCTTTCTGGTTGTCGCAACCAGATGCTGGAGTCCAGGAGCCAGACGCCCCCATCGACGACGACTCCTACTACGCTGGAGGTGCCTACTACTACATGCAGCCCGTTGACGACGACCAGGAGTAGTTTAGGAGGATCCCAGGCAGGAGGCCTGCGCCTCTTTCGATCTGTATTCCAGTTTGTGCTAGCCTTCTTAAGGCAAACTTGTTTAACTTATGTCTGTACTCAGATATTGTTGTTTCCGCTGACTCGTCTATGATCGAGCACTTGTATTCGAGCCCTCGAGGCCCCCGGCTTGTATTATGATGCTTGTATGACTTATTTATGTTTTAGAGTTGTGTTGTGATATCTTCCCGTGAGTCCCTGATCTTGATCGTACACATTTGCGTGCATGGTTAGTGTACGATTGAATCGGGGGCGTCACAGAGGTGGCCGTGGCGCGGGCACGGTACTGCGTGATCCGCCGCTCGCATGCCGCGCGCGCCGCCTCCATGTCCTGGTGTAGATGCGCGGCCACGGGCCCTCCCGCCCCTTCCATGGCCTCGGAGACGGAGGAGCGTGGTGGTGGTGAGGGCCTTCCTCTATCCTCCTGAGAGGCAGGGGCGGCGTCGATGCCCGGAGAATACGAGGAAGAGGGGCGGTGGCGGGAGGCGAGGACGGGTCCGGCGGTGGCAGCGGCGGCGGCGGGGAGATGGGGAAGAGGGAGGAGTGCGATGGGAGGAGGGGGGCAAGGGAGGAGTGCGATGGGAGGAGGAGGATGGCGGCGACGAGGGGGATCTGCATCGGGGGAGAGGGGGGAGGGAGAGAAAGAAAGGAGGCGGGGGGGTGGATGGAAAACGGGGGAGAAGAGAGCTAGGGTTTCGCCTCATGAGGGGTTGGTGGGGGAGGCGAGGGGTGAGGGCTACCGTTGGATCCGGGAGGATCCAATGGTGTTTCGTGCATGATCCGCGTGTTTGGTCCACGGACCAATCAGAACGCAGTACAACATTATGACCAATTAAATTGGTCGTGATAGATTTAAAAATAAGATGTTAAAATCATGTAAGCTATTTTATGATCACAGAAATTCAAAAAAATAAAAGACCTTCTCATTGTGTCACCAATTGTGAATTACCTTTCAGGAAAATAACAAACATGGAATGGCAAACAATGTTGCCTAAGAAAGTTTTCATTTTTTTGCATTAAAAAATCATTTTTCATTTTCCAAGTGCCCAAAATGGTTTTTTTTGTGAAGGACCTACCAAATAATTGTTGCAAAATTGGACCAAATCAATTTTCTAAAATACTAGGACATATTTGATGCACAATTGACAAAATGGTTGGGTGTAAAAAGGTTTGATCCACCTCTCGTGAAAAAGACAAATTCCTGCCGATTCAGCTGGAAGCGGGTCAAATTTGAACTGTAGCTGCCTCATAGTTTGCTATTTATTTTTTATAAAAAATATTTCTAGGTACATAAGTACCTATTTAATCAGAGAAACACCAAAAAAATTCCAAGATTCAACCACTAGCTAGGAACGGTCATTCCCTCCGTTTTGACCGCATTTTGAAATGGGCATATTCAAAAAAAATCAAAAATTTGGGAAACCTTCGCATTGTGTCATCATATGTGACAAAGTTTTCAAGAAAAATAACAAACTTGTAATACGGAAATTATTATTAAAAAGTGTTCTCAGAAACGAGCTATCACATGTGGAGATCATTGGCTTTCAAGCCAAATGATCAATCTTATGGCCACATTCGTCGCATAGTTTGTTCAAATGATCTCATATTGTGCACAAGGGTGCATATTGGAATGGCAAACAATGTTGCCTAAGGAAGTTTTCATTTTCTTTGGACGAAAAAACCATTTTCCATTTTCCGAGTGCCTGAAAGGAGGTTTTTTTGTGAAGGACCGCCCAAATATTTGTTGCAAAATTGGACCAAATAATTTTTCTAAAATACTAGGACATATTTAATGCACAATTGACAAAATGGTTGGGTGTAAAAAAGTTTTATCCACCTCTCGTGAAAAAGACAAATTCCTGCCGATTTAGCTGGAAGCGGGTCAAATTTGAACTGCAGCTGCCTTGTAGTTTGCTATTTATTTTTTCCAAAAATCATTTCTAGGTACGTAAGTATCTATTTAATCAGAGAAACACCAAAAAAATTCCAATATTCAACCACTAGCTAGGAACGGTCATTCCCTCCGTTTTGACCGCATTTTGAAACGGGCATAAAAAATTCAAAAAAAATCAAAAAATTGGGAAACCTTCGCATTGTGTCATCATATGTGGCCAAGTTCCTAGTAAAAATAACAAACTTGTAATACGGCAATTATTTTAAAAAAGTGTTCTCAAAAACGAGCTATCATGTGTGGAGATCAATGGCTTTCAAGCCAAATGATCAATCTTATGGCCACATTCATGGCATAGTTTGTTCAAATGGTCTCATATTGTGCACAAGGGTGCATATTGGAATGGCAAACAATGTTGCCTAAGGAAGTTTTCATTTTCGTTGGACGAAAAAACCATTTTTCATTTTTCGAGTGCCCGAAAGGAGGTTTTTTTGTGAAGGAACTACCAAATAATTGTTGGAAACTTGGACCAGATCATTCTTATAAAATAATAGGCCATATTTAATGCACAATTGACAAAATGGTTGGGTGTAAAAAAATTTGATCCACCGCTCGTGAAAAAGACAAATTTCCATGATTCGGTTAGGCGGGCAAATTTGAACTGCAGCTGCCTCATAGTTTGCTATTTATTTTTTCCAAAAATCATTTCTAGTTACATAAGGACCTATTTAATCATAGAAATACCAAAAAAATTCCAAGATTCAACCACTAGCTAGGAACGGTCATTCCCGTCATTTTGACCGCATTTTGAAACGGGCATAAAAAATTCAAAAAAAAACAAAAAATTGGGAAACCTTCGCATTGTGTCATCATATGTGGCCAAGTTCCTAGGAAAAATAACAAACTTGTAATACGGCAATTATTTTAAAAAAAGTGTTCTCAGAAAGGAGCTATCATGTGTGGAGATCAATGGCTTTCAAGCTAAATGATCAATCTTATGGCCACATTCATGGCATAGTTTGTTCAAATGGTCTCATATTGTGCACAAGGGTGCATATTGGAATGGAAAACAATGTTGCCTAAGGAAGTGTTCATTTTCTTTGGACGAAAAAACCATTTTCCATTTTTCGAGTGCCCGAAAGGAGGTTTTTTTGTGAAGGAACTACCAAATAATTGTTGGAAACTTGGACCAGATCATTTTTATAAAATAATAGGCCATACTTAATGCACAATTGACAAAATGGTTGGGTGTAAAAAAATTTGATCCACCGCTCGTGAAAAAGACAAATTTCCGTCGGTTCAGTTGGAAGCGGGGCAAATTTGAACTGCAGCTGCCTCATAGTTTGCTATTTATTTTTTGCAAAAATCATTTCTAGTTACATAAGGACCTATTTAATCAGAGAAACACCAAAAAAATTCCAAGATTCAACCACTAGCTAGGAACGGTCATTCCCGCCGTTTTGACCGCATTTTGAAACGGGCATAAAAAATTCAAAAAAAATCAAAAAATTGGGAAACCTTCGCATTGTGTCATCATATGTGGCCAAGTTCCTAGGAAAAATAACAAACTTGTAATACGGCAATTATTTTAAAAAAGTGTTCTCAGAAAGGAGCTATCATGTGTGGAGATCAATTGCTTTCAAGCCAAATGATCAATCTTACGGCCACATTCATGGCATAGTTTGTTCAAATGGTCTTATATTGTGCACAAGGGTGCATATTGGAATTGCAAACAATGTTGCCTAAGGAATTTGTCATTTTCGTTGGACGAAAAAACCATTTTCCATTTTTCGAGTGCCCGAAAGGAGGTTTTTTTGTGAAGGAACTACCAAATAATTGTTGGAAAATTGGACCAGATCATTTTTATAAAATACTAGGCCATATTTAATGCACAATTGACAAAATGGTTGGGTGTAAATTGTTTTGATCCACCGCTCGTGAAAAAGACAAATTTCACGATTCACCGAAGCGGGCAAATTTGAACTGCAGCTGCCTCATAGTTTGCTCCTTATTTTTTTTCAAAAATCATTTCTAGGTAAATAAGTATCTATTTAATCAGAAATACATGGTTTGATGGAGAGACATCGAGGTTTGGGCGGTGGCCAAGGGCCGAACTCTAGAGCGCGTGGCTCAAGATGCCCGCCAAGTGGTCATCACGCGTGACCGTGGCGTTGCCATGTGTTCTGGGTGGCCTAGACATGTCTAGTGGGTTGGGCACTCCCCATGTAGGTGCTAGGAAGAAATTAAAACATAAGATTCTCACGAGGAGACCGATCGGTGCTCAAACATGAATTAGCAGCCAAGTGTTTGATTAGCGGTACGAGAAATGTACATGGCTAATGGGCGTGAGTTTTGGCTGAGGATGATCAGTTACTAAGAAGACCGTCTTCACAAATTTTTAGCTCAAAACGAGGAGCCTAGCTGGTACTTGCTTTGCAAACCACCACACTGGACATAAATACGAATGTTGAAGCTCGGCTCAAAATAATGAATGGATTGAGATGGCATTTGGTGGAGGATGGTTATTTGGGCATAGGAAAGCACTATAGAAAATGGACACTATTTGGACATACCAAAGTAGTACTTCCTTCACAAACTGTTACTCTGAACAGAATAGGAAAATGAATATTTTTGAATTATTTTTGAACTAGGCAAGGAAGGTTTTTACATATTTGACGAAGATATGACCCAAAGAATTTATGAGATTTTTTTGGGAATTTTGGGAATGGTAGAAATATAGGTTGCTTCACAACCTAGGGCAAAATCGCCACATGGACATGCCACATAGGCGAATCGATGAGGTGGCGCCTAGTCATAGCAATAAGTACCAATGCATCCACGTTCACAACCTCATGACTATTTATATTGGTCGTAATCAGGTAGAAATAAGGCCATTGGCGCCTCTTGTCTACTTTATGACCATTTGGTGTAAGCAATTTCAGGGTTTGAGCCCTTCCAAGCGAAATGGCCGTGAATTTACGACCAATTCAGCTGGGGTCACTAAGAGAAGGTCATAAGTTGACATATTTCTTGTAGTGAAGTCAAGTTACAAGAAAACTTCGAAAAGCTCGAGTCGTCTTCCTCCTACTACAAGCAACTTCAAGTCGCGCGTTTCATCATCTACTACGACCGATGAGACCGTCAAGACAAGCTCCTTCAAGTGTTTCACTTGCGGCGGCCGAGGCCACAAGTCCTATGAATTCACAAACAAACACACCATGATCCTCAATGATGATGCAACCTATGAGTCCATGAGTGATGAGCAGATGGAAGCCCTTGAGCAAGTGGCCATGCACCGGCGCGTGAACGAGGATGACGATGATCAAGTCTTTTGTGATGAAGATTCGAGCCCTGCTCTCGTTGTCTCCAAAGTCATGACTCTTCAACATCAACAAGAAGAAGACCAAAGATGCCACATCTTCCACACAAAGGCCGGCATCAATGGAAGGTCCGTCAAGGTCATCATCGATGGAGGTAGTTGTCACAACTTGGCAAGTGAAGAACTATGCTCCAAGCTTCAATTGGTCAAGATGAAGCACCCGCACCCATACAAAGTCCAATGGCTAAGTGACTCCGGCACTATACGAGTTGAGCATACGGTCCAAGTCTCCTTCAAAATTGGTGCATATGAGGACACTTTGGAGTGTGATGTCATCCCGATGTCCGTTTGCCACCTCCTTCTTGGTCGACCATGGCAATTCGACCGCGGTGTCATCCACAACGGGTGTACCAATCACTATAGCTTCAAGATGAAAGGGAAGGAATATGTGCTACGACCTATGTCTCCTAGTCAAGTGATAGTCGACAAGCAAGCCACCCAAAAAGTGAGTGAGAGCCACAAGCCAAACGTGAGCGCATCTTCGCCTAGAGAGAAAAACCTAGTCCTATTTGCCACCAAAAGTGAGATGAGAGAAGTGTGTGAGAACCCATCGAGTGTTATTCACTTTGTCCTTGTGTGCAAGGATGGGGACACAAAAACTAACACCTCTCACGAGCTACCTTTAGTGTTTCAATCTCTTTTGCAGGAATTCCAAGATGTTTTCCCCGATGAGCTACCTCCGGGTCTACCTCCTCTTCGAGGCATTGAGCTGAAGGAAATATGCCCTAGAGGCAATAATAAAGTTATTATTTATTTCCTCATATCATGATAAATGTTTATTATTCATGCTAGAATTGTATTATCCAGAAACATGATACATGTGTGAATACATAGACAAACATAATGTCACTAGTATGCCTCTACTTGACTAGCTCATTAATCAAAGATGGTTATGTTTCCTAACCATAGACATGTGTTGTCATTTGATTAACGGGATCACATCATTAGGAGAATGATGTGATTGACTTGACCCATTCCGTTAGCCTAGCACTTGATCGTTTAGTATGTTGCTACTGCTTTCTTCATGACTTATACAAAGTTCCTACAACTATGAGATTCTGCAACTCCCGTTTACCGAAGGAACACTTTGTGTGCTACCAAACGTCACAACGTGCTCGGGTGATTATAAAGGTGCTCTCAGGTGTCTCCAAGGTACATGTTGGGTTGGCGTAATTCGAGATTAGGTTTTGTCACTCCGATTGTCGGAGAGGTATCTCTGGGCCCTCTCGGTAATACACATCACTTAAGCCTTGCAAGCATTGTAACTAATGAGTTAGTTGTGGGATGATGTATCACGAAACGAGTAAATAGACTTGCCGGTAACGAGATTGAACTAGGTATTGGATACCGACGATCGAATCTCGGGCAAGTAACATACCGATGACAAAAGGGAACAACGTATGTTGTTATGCGGTTTGACCAATAAAGATCTTCGTAGAATATGTAGGAGCCAATATGAACATCCAGGTTCCACTATTGGTTATTGACCGGAAACAGTTCTAGGTCATGTCTACATAGTTCTCGAACCCGTAGGGTCCGCACGCTTAACGTTACGATGACAGTTTTATTATGAGTTTATAAGTTTTGATGTACCTAAGGTTGTTTAGAGTCCCGGATGTGATCACGGACATGACGAGGAGTCTCGGAATGGTCGAGACATAAAGATTGATATATTGGAAGCCTATATTTGGATATCGGAATGATCCGGGTGAAATCGGGATTTTACCGGAACACCGGAGGGTTACCGGAACCCTCCCGGGGGTTAATGGGGCTTAATGGGCCATGAGGGAGAAGAGGAGGGCCGGCCAGGGCAGGCCGCGCACCCCCTCCCCCCTAGTCCGAATAGAACAAGGAAGGGGGGGGGGGCGGCGCCCCCTTTCCCCTTTCCCCTCCCCCCTTTCCTTCTCCACCAAGGCAAGAGGGGGGAGTCCTACTCCCGGTGGGAGTAGTACTCCTCCAGGCGCACCCCTAGAGGGCCGGCCGCACCTCCCCCTCCCTCCTTTATATACGGGGCAGGGGGCACCCTAGAACACACAAGTTGATCTTCGTGATCGTTCCTTAGCCGTGTGCGGTGCCCCCCTCCACCATATTCCACCTCGGTCATATTGTTGCGGCGCTTAGGCGAAGCCCTGCGTTGGTAGAACATCATCATCATCACCATGCTGTCGTGCTGACGAAACTCATCCCTGACACCCTGCTGGATCGGAGTCCAGGGATCGTCATCGAGCTGAACGTGTGCTGAACTCGGAGGTGCCGTACATTCGGTACTTGGATCAGTCGGATCGTGAAGACGTACGACTACATCAACCGCATTGTCATAACACTTCCGCTTACGGTCTAGGAGGGTACGTGGACATCACTCTTCCCTCTCGTTGCTATGCATCACCATGATCTTGCGTGTGCGTAGGAATTTTTTTGAAATTACTACGTTCCCCAACAGTGGTATCAGAGCCTAGGTTTTATGCATTGATGTTATATGCACGAGTAGAACACAAGTGAGTTGTGGGTGATACAAGTCATACTGCTTTCCAGCATGTCATACTTTGGTTCGGTGGTATTGTTGGATGAAGCGGCCCGGACCGACATTACGCGTACGCTTACGCGAGACTGGTTCTACCGACGTGCTTTGCACACAGGTGGCTGGCGGGTGTCAGTTTCTCCAACTTTAGTTGAACCGAGTGTGACTACGCCTGGTCCTTGCGAAGGTTAAAACAACACTAACTTGACGAACTATCGTTGTGGTTTTGATGCGTAGGTAAGAACGGTTCTTGCTCAGCCCATAACAGCCACGTAAAAATTGCAACAACAAAGTAGAGGACGTCTAACTTGTTTTTGCAGGGCATGTTGTGATGTGATATGGTCAAGACGTGATGATGTATTTTATTGTATGAGATGATCATGTTTTGTAACCGAGTTATCGGCAATCGGCGAGAGCCATATGGTTGTCGCTTTATTGTATGAAATGCAACGCATACAGTAATTGCTTCACTTTATCACTAAGCGGTAGCGATAGTCGTAGAAGCAATAGTTGGCGAGACGACAACGATGCTACGATGGAGATCAAGGTGTCGCGCCGGTGACGATGGTGATCATGACGGTGCTTCGGAGATGGAGATCACAAGCACAAGATGATGATGGCCATATCATATCACTTATATTGATTGCATGTGATGTTTATCCTTTATGCATCTTATCTTGCTTTGATTGACGGTAGCATTTTAAGATGATCTCTCACTAAATTATCAAGAAGTGTTCTCCCTGAGTATGCACCGTTGCCAAAGTTCGTCGTGCCCAGACACCACGTGATGGTCGGGTGTGATAAGCTCAATGTCCATCTACAACGGGTGCAAGCCAGTTTTGCACACGCAGAATACTCAGGTTAAACTTGACGAGCCTAGCATATGCAGATATGGCCTCGGAACATGGAGACCGAAAGGTCGAGCGTGAATCATATAGTAGATATGATCAACACAGTGATGTTCACCATTGAAAACTACTCCATCTCACATGATGATCGGTTATGGTTTAGTTGATTTGGATCACGTGATCACTTAGATGACTAGAGAGATGTCTGTCTAAGTGGGAGTCCTTAAGTAATATGATTAATTGAACTTAAATTTATCATGAACTTAGTACCTGATAGTATTTTTCTTATCTATGTTTGTTGTAGATAGATGGCTCGTGCTGTTGTTCCGTTGAATTTTAATGCGTTCCTTGAGAAAGCAAAGTTGAAAGATGATGGTAGAAATTACACGGACTGGGTCCGTAACTTGAGGATCATCCTCATTGCTGCCTGGAAGAATTACGTCCCGGAAGCACCGCTGGGTGCCGAACTGCTGCAGAGCAACGCCAGATGTTATGAGCGTCTGGCGAGCAAAGCGATGACTACTCAATAGTTCGATGTGCCATGCTTTACGGCTTAGAACCGGGTCTTCAACAGCGTTTTGAACGTCATGGAGCATATGAGATGTTCCAGGAGTTGAAGTTAATATTTCAAGCAAATGCCCGGATTGAGAGATATGAAGTCTCCAATAAGTTCTATAGCTGCAAGATGGAGGAGAATAGTTCTGTCAGTGAGCATATACTCAAAATGTCTGGGTATAATAGTCACTTGATTCAACTGGGAGTTAATCTTCCGGATGATAGCAGCATTGACAGAATTCTCCAATCACTGCCACCAAGCTACAAGAGCTTCGTGATGAACTATAATATGCAAGGGATGAACAAGACAATTCCCGACCTCTTTGCAATGCTGAAAGCAGCGGAGGTAGAAATCAAGAAGGAGCATCAAGTGTTGATGGCCAACAAGACCACTAGTTTCAAGAAAAAAGGCAAAGGGAAGAAGAAGGGAAACTTCAAGAAGAACAGCAAGCAAGTTGTTGCTCAAGAGAAGAAACCCAAATCTGAACCTAAGCCTGAAACTGAGTGCTTCTACTGCAAGCAAGCTGGTCACTGGAAGCGGAACTGCCCCAAGTATTTGGCGGATAAGAAGGATGGCAAGGTGAACAAAGGTATATGTGATATACATGTTATTGATGTGTACCTTACTAGAGCTCGAAGTAGCACCTGGGTATTTGATACTGGTTCTGTTGCTAATATTTGCAACTCGAGACAGGGACTACGGAATAAGCGAGCACTGGCCAAGAACGAGCTGACAATGCGCGTGGGAAACGGTTCCAAAGTCGATGTGATCGCGGTCGGCATGCTACCTCTACATCTACCTTTGGGATTAGTTTTAGACCTGAATAATTGTTATTTGGTGCCAGCGTTGAGCATGAACATTATATCTGGATCTTGTTTGATGCGAGACGGTTATTCATTTAAATCAGAGAATAATGGTTGTTCTATTTATATGAGTAATATCTTTTATGGTCATGCACCCTTAAAGAGTGGTCTATTTTTGATGATTCTCGATAGTAGTAATACACATATTCATAATGTTGAAGCAAAAAGATGCAGAGTTCGTAATGATAGTGCAACTTATTTGTGCCACTGCTGTTTAGGTCATATCGATGTAAAACGCATGAAGAAACTCCATACTGATGGACTTTTGGAATCACTTGATTATGAATCACTTGGTACTTGTGAACCGTGCCTTATGGGCAAGATGACTAAAACGTCGTTCTCCGGTACTATGGAGAGAGCAACAGATTTGTTGGAAATCATACATACAGATGTATGTGGTCCGATGAAAGTTCTCGTGGCGGATATCGTTATTTTCTCACCTTCACAGATGATTTAAGCAGATACGGGTATATCTACTTAATGAAGCATAAATCTGAAACATTGAAAAGTTCAAAGAATTTCAGAGTGAAGTTGAAAATCATCGTAACAAGAAAATAAAGTTTCTAGAATCTGATCGTGGAGGAGAATATTTGAGTTACGAGTTTGGTCTACATTTGAAACAATGCGGAATAGTTTCGCAACTCACGCCACCTGGAACACCACAACGTAATGGTGTGTCCGAACGTCGTAATCGTACTTTACTAGATATGGTGCGATCTATGATGTCTCTTACTGATTTACCGCTATCATTTTGGGGTTATGCTTTAGAGACGGCCGCATTCACGTTAAATAGGGCACCATCAAAATCCGTTGAGACGACTCCTTATTAACTATGGTTTGGCAAGAAACCAAAGTTGTTGTTTCTGAAAGTTTGGGGATGTGATGCTTATGTGAAAAAGCTTCAACCTGATAAGCTCGAACACAAATTGGAAAAATGTGTCTTCATAGGATACCCACAGGAGACAGTTGGGTACACCTTCTATCACAGATCCAAAGGCAAGACATTCGTTGCTAAGAATGGATCCTTTCTAGAGAAGGAGTTTCTCTCGAAAGAAGTGAATGGGAGGAAAGTAGAACTTGATGAGGTAACAGTACTAGCTCCCTTATTGAAAAGTAATTCATCACAGAAAACGGTTCCTGTGACACCTACACTAATTAGTGAGGAAGTTAATGATGATGATCATGAAACTTCAGATCAAGTTGTTACTGAACTTCGTAGATCAACCAGAGTAAGATCCGCACCAGAGTGGTACGGTAATCCTATTCTGGAAGTCATGCTACTAGATCATGGTGAACCTACGAACTATGAAGAAGCGATGGTGAGCCCAGATTCCGCAAAATGGCTTGAAGCCATGAAATCTGAGATGGGATCCATGTATGAGAACAAAGTGTGGACTTTGGTTGACTTGCCCAATGGTCGGCAAGCAATAGAGAATTAATGGATCTTCAAGAAGAAGACTGACGCTCACGGTAATGTTACTGTTTACAAAGCTCAACTTGTTGCAAAAGGTTTTCGACAAGTTCAAGGGGTTGACTACGATGAGACCTTCTCACCCATAGCGATGCTTAAGTCTGTCCGAATCATGTTAGCAATTGCCGCATTCTATGATTATGAAATATGGCAGATGGATATCAACAAACTGCATTCCTGAATGGATTTCTGGAAGAAGAGTTGTATATGATGCAACCGGAAGGTTTTGTCGATCCTAAGGGAGCTAACAAAGTGTGCAAGCTCCAGCGATCAATTTATGGTCTGGTGCAAGCCTCTCGGAGTTGGAATAAACGCTTTGATAGTGTGATCAAAGCATATGGTTTTATACAGACTTTTGGAGAAGCCTATATTTACAAGAAAGTGAGTGGGAGCTCTGTAGCATTTCTGATATTATATGTGGACGACATATTGTTGATTGGAAATGATATAGAATTTATGGATAGCATAAAAGGATACTTGAATAAAAGTTTTTAAATGAAAGACCTCGGTGAAGCTGCTTACATATTGGGCATCAAGATCTATAGAGATAGACAAGACGCTTGATTGGACTTTCACAATGCACATACCTTGATAAAGTTTTGAAAAAGTTCAATATGGATCAGGCAAAGAAAGGGTTCTTGCCTGTATTACAAGGTATAAAGTTGAGTCAGACTCAATGCCCGACCACTGCAGAAGATAGAGAGAAAATGAAAGGAGTTCCCTATGCTTCAGCCATAGGCTCTATCATGTATGCAATGCTGTGTACCGACCCTGATGTGTGCCTTGCTATTAGTTTAGTAGGGAGGTACCAAAGTAATCCAGGAGTGGATCACTGGACAGCGGTCAAGAATATCCTGAAATACCTGAAAAGGACTAAGGATATGTTTCTCGTTTATGGAGGTGACAAAGAGACTGTCGTAAAGGGTTACGTCGACGCAAGCTTTGACATTGATCCGGACAATTCTAAATCGCAAACCGGATACTTATTTATATTAAACGATGGAGCTGTAAGTTGGTGCAGTTCTAAACAAAGCGTCGTAGTGGGATCTACCTGCGAAGCGGAGTACATAGCTGCTTCGGAAGCAGCAAATGAAGGAGTCTGGATGAAGGAGTTCATTTCCGATCTAGGTGTCATACCTAGTGCATCGGGACCAATGAAGATCTTCTGTGACAATACTGGTGCAATTGCCTTGGCAAAGGAATCCATATTTCACAAGAGGACCAAGCACATCAGGAGATGCTTCAATTCCATCCGGGACCAAGTCCAGGTGGGAGACATAGAGATTTGCAAGATACATACAGATCTGAATATTGCAGACCCGTTGACTAAGCCTCTTCCACGAGCAAAACATGATCAGCACCAAGACTCCATGGGTGTTAGAATCATTACTATGTAATCTAGATTATTGACTCTAGTGCAAGTGGGAGACTGAAGGAAATATGCCCTAGAGGCAATAATAAAGTTATTATTTATTTCCTCCTATCATGATAAATGCTTATTATTCATGCTAGAATTGTATTATCCGGAAACATGATACATGTGTGAATACATAGACAAACATAATGTCACTAGTATGCCTCTATTTGACTAGCTCATTAATCAAAGATGGTTATGTTTCCTAACCATAGACATGTGTTGTCATTTGATTAACGGGATCACATCATTAGGAGAATGATGTGATTGACTTGACCCATTTCGTTAGCCTAGCACTTGATCGTTTAGTATGTTGCTATTGCTTTCTTCATGACTTATACAAAGTTCCTACAACTATGAGATTAAGCAACTCCCATTTACCGGAGGAACACTTTGTGTGCTACCAAACGTCACAACGTAACTGGGTGATTATAAAGGTGCTCTACAGGTGTCTCCGAAGGTACATGTTGGGTTGGTGTAATTCGAGATTAGGTTTTGTCACTCCGATTGTCGGAGAGTTATCTCTGGGCCCTCTCGGTAATACACATCACTTAAGCCTTGCAAGCATTGTAACTAATGAGTTAGTTGTGGGATGATGTATTACGGAACGAGTAAAGAGACTTGCCGGTAACGAGATTGAACTAGGTATTGGATACCGACGATCGAATCTTGGGCAAGTAACATACCGATGACAAAAGGGAACAACGTATGTTGTTATGCGGTTTGACCGATAAAGATCTTCATAGAATATGTAGGAGCCAATATGAACATCCAGGTTCCACTATTGGTTATTGACCGGAAACAGTTCTAGGTCATGTCTACATAGTTCTCGAACCCGTAGGGTCCGCATGCTTAACGTTACGATGACAGTTTTATTATGAGTTTATAATTTTGATGTACCGAAGGTTGTTCGGAGTCCCAGATGTGATCACAGACATGACGAGGAGTCTCGGAATGGTCGAGACATAAACATTGATATATTGGAAGCCTATATTTGGATATCGGAATGATTCCGGGTGAAATCGGGATTTTACCGGAACACGGGAGGGTTACCGGTACCCTCCCGGGGGTTAATGGGCCTTAATGGGCCATGAGGGAGAAGAGGAGGGCGGCGGGCAGGCCGCGCCCCTCCCCCTAGTCCGAATAGGACAGGAAGGGGGCGGCGCCCTTTCCTCTTTCCCTCCCCTTTCCTTCTCCACCAAGGCAGAGGGGGAGTCCTACTCCCGTGGGAGTAGGACTCCTCCAGCGCACCCCTAGAGGGCCGGCCGCACTCACCCTCCCTCCTTTATATCTGAGGCAGGGGGCACCCTAGAACACACAAGTTGATCTTCATGATTGTTCCTTAGCCGTGTACGGTGCCCCCCTCCACCATATTCCACCTCGGTCATATCGTTGCGGTGCTTAGGCGAAGCCCTGCGTCGGTAGAACATCATCATCATCACCACGCCATTGTGCTGATGGAACTCATCCCCGACACCCTGCTGGATCGGAGTCCGGGGATCGTCATCGAGCTGAACGTGTGCTGAACTCGGAGGTGCCGTACGTTTGGTACTTGGATCGGTCGGATCGTGAAGACGTCGACTACATCAACAAGGTTGTCATAACGCTTCGCTTCACATCTCACGAGTGCGTGGACATCACTCTTCCCTCTCGTTGCTATGCATCACCATGATCTTGCGTGTGCGTAGGAAATTTTTTGAAATTACTACGTTCCCCAACATGACCATCGTATCGACCTCATCCTCGGAGCGCCCTTACCAAACAAAGCACCATACCTCGTCAACCCCGAAGAAACTAAGGAGATCCAACAGCAAGTACAACAACTAATCGATAACGGTCCTATACATCAAAGCCTAAGCCCTTGTGTCGTTCCGGTTATACTTGTCCCTAAGCAAGATGGATGTTATCGCATGTGTTCTGATTGTAGATCCATTAATTCTATCACCGTTCACTATGGGCATCCCATTCCTTGCCTAGATGATATGCTTGATGAACTTAGCGGTGCCGCCTTTTTCTCAAAAATTGATCTTAAAAGTGGCTATTATCAAATCCGCATACAAGAAGGTGATGAATGGAAAACCGCTTTCAAAACAAAATTTGGCTTATACGAGTGGTTGGCTATGCCCATGGGGTTATCGGAAGCTCTCGGTACTTTCATGAGACTTATGCATTTTGTGCTTCGTCCTTATATTGGAGTCTTTGTTGTCGTTTACTTTGATGATATTCTTGTGTTTAGCAAATCCATGAAAGAGCATCTAAAGCATGTTAGGGCTGTTTTGCAAACCCTTCGCAGGGAACGTCTTTATGCCAACATGAAAAAGTGCACGTTTGGTGTTGACAAACTTGTTTTCTTTGGTTTCGTTGTCTCTTCCAAGGGTGTCCATGTTGACGAATCTAAAATTGAAGCAATTAAAACTTGGCCCCAACCCACCAATTTGCAACAAGTGCGTAGTTTTCTTGGCCTTGTGGGTTTTTATCGTCGCTTTGTGAAGAATTTTAGCACTATTGTCGCTCCTTTGCATGCCTTGAGTAAGAAGAATGCTCCTTTTGTTTGGGGATCTTTGCTATCTACCACCTTTGATGAGCTCAAGTCTTTGCTTGCTCATGCTCTGATTCTTGCTTTGCCCAACTTTGACAAAACTTTTGAGGTTCATTGTGATGCAAGTGGTACCGGAATTGGTGGAGTTTTGATGCAAGAAAAACGAGCCATTGCATATTTTAGTGAAAAACTATCCGGTGCTCAACTTAACTATCCCATCTATGACAAAGAATTGTATGCTTTAGTGTGTGTGCTACATGTTTGGGAACATTATCTTAGACCTCATGAGTTTGTCATACATACCAATCATGAAATGCTAAAGAACTTAAAAGGACAAACTAAATTAAACAAGCGTCATGCCAAATGGAGTTAATTTATTGAATCTTTCCCATATGTGATCAAATACATTAAGGGCAAGGAAAATGTAGTTGCGGATGCACTTTCACGCATATGCATGTTTGTCACTAAACTTGAGTTGAATGTTATTGGCTTTGAGCACATAAAAGACTTGTATGCTAATGATCCATCTTTTGCTATTCCTTATGTTAAATGTTTGATGCATACATCTTGGGAACAATATTACATCAAAGATGATTATCTTATGAGAGCTAATAAACTTTGCATTCCCGAGTCTTCTCTTCGTTTGCTCCTTTTGCAAGAAGCTCATGGAGGTGGACTCATGGGACAATTTGGACGCGACAAGACTTTCGCCACGCTCTGCAAGAACTACTTTTGGCCCAAGATGTTCCGTGACGTCTCACGCTTCACCAACCGATGCTCTACATGTCGCAAAGCTAAGTCTAAAGCTCAATCCCATGGTCTTTACATGCCTCTTCGTATTCCTTATCAACCTTGGGAAGACATTAGCATGGATTTTGTACTCGGTTTACCTAGAACTCAAAATGGAAAGGATTCTATGTTTGTTGTTGTGGACCGATTTTCTAAGATGGCACATTTCATCACTTGCAACAAGATAGACGATGCTTCACACATTGCAAATCTCTTTTGTAGGGAAATCTTGCGCCTCCATGGAGTACCAAAGACAATCGTCTCCGACCGCGGCATCAAGTTCTTGAGTTACTTTTGGAAGACGCTATGCGCCAAGCTCGGAATCAAGCTCTTGTTCTCATCCGCATACCATCCTCAAACCGACGGCCAAACGGAGGTGACGAACCGCACGCTATCCACTCTACTTCATGTGTTGATCAAGAAGTACATCAAGGAGTGGGAGGAGTGTCTACCCATTGCCGAGTACGCCTACAACCATGCAAGACATTCGACGACTGGCAAGTCCCCCTTTGAGGTCGTCTACGGCTTCAACCCATTGTCCCCATTGGGCATTCTACCTCTTCCTCTACAAGAGCGCACCGACCTCGACGCAAGTGCCCGTGCAAGCTACATCAAGAAGATGCATGGAGATACAAGGCACACCATCGAGCGCCAAGTACAACGACCAGCGACCAAGCTCAACGTCAACAAGCAACCCATGATATTCAACATCGGAGATCTCGTGTGGCTACACCTTCGCAAGGACCGCTTCCCCAACGAACGCAAGTCCAAACTTCTACCTCGAGCCGATGGACCCTTCAAGGTGCTAGAACGCTACAACAACAACGCTTACAAGATCGACCTCCCGCGCGACAAGTACAACATGAGTGACATCTTCAACGTCAAAGATCTTTCGCCATACCATGGTGATGAGGCTTTCGATCCGAGGTCGGATCTTTCCCAAGGGAGGGGAGATGATGCGGAGCATCCCATGATCATCCCCATGGACACCACCTCGACTATCCAAGCTCCAACTGGACCCATGACAAGAGCAAGGGCTCGTGCTATTCGATCCGAGGTGACATCACTCCTACTTGAGTTCCCCCTTTCTTCCAGTGAGACATGGCTACTGCCTAAGTCCGAGATGCTATGCGTGATTAGGTACAACGCTCAAGCCACGAAACCAAGAGCTGAAGAAGAAACAACATGCGTCAATTCTCTAGACAACCCGGAACTTCCGGCCAGAGCTCGGAACTTCTGGCCCCCGAAACATCTGGCCTACCCGGAGCTTCCGGCTTCCTTTGACATCGACCAGCCCGGGCGTGCCAACTCTTTGGTTAGCCCAGAACCTGCCCGGAACCAGGCCCGGACCTTCCGGCACCCGGAACCTCTGGCCTGCCCGGACCTTCCGGCCCCCGGACGCCAGCCCATCTCCACCCGCGCCAACTCTCTGGTTAGGCGGGACCCTGCCGGGCACATCCGCCGCCCGGAACTTCCGGCCCCGCCCGAAACTTCCGGCCCTGCCTGCGCGTAGACACTTGGGCCGAGGCCCGTGTACCCTTTCGCCCCGTAAATTATATATACTCTTCTCCTACCTACGTTTTAGGGTTAGCATTGTGATAGCTCATTTGAGATAGAGCATTCCTCATCCGTACCGGATCTACTCCTCATGAGGGACCGCACCTCTTCGGAGAAGATCCATCCGAATCCAAGGCCTCCATCCGGAGAAGACAATCAAGACCTCCTCACGGAGAAGAACGGTTACTCTTGTATCGTCCCTTGTTGACTTTGGATCTCGTGTTACTTTGTGCCTCGATAATCTAGCAATTGTGTGATCAATTTTGTGTCGGCTGAGTGTTTCTCTTGTTTTCCCCTCATGATTTCCCTCGTGTTCTTCTGCACGTTTTTCGTGTTCCCCGTAGGATCCTCTCCAAACGTGAAAGATCGGCCCCTAGGGTTCCGCCCTACATCACCAGGGCTCGTTCCAGCCGGCCAAAGAGACCAAGAAGATACCTTTGGACCCGGAGCACCCGGAGAGATTTGTTGTCATAGGGTGAAACCTTGACAGCAAATAGGCAAGCGAGCTCGTCGATTTCCTCTATGAGAATCGGGACGTCTTCGCATGGTCTCCAAAAGACATGCTGGGTGTTCCGACGAATTTCGCCGAGCACAAGCTACATGTGAAGCCGGATGCAAAGCTGGTCAAGCAACCCCTCCGCTGCCTATCAGAAGAGAGGAGAAGAATTGTTGGTGAAGAGATCACCCGGCTTCTGGCAGTAGGCTTCATCATGGAAGTGTTTTACCCGAACTGGCTTGCCAACCCAGTCCTTGTGCTAAAGAAGAACGACAAGTGGCATATGTGCATCGACTACACGAGCCTCAATAAAGCTTGCCCCAAAGATCTGTTTGCTCTGCCTCGGATAGATCACATGATTGACTCCACAGCCGGATGTGAGCTGTTGTCTTTCCTTGATGCCTATTTCGGCTACCACCAGATCAAGTTGAGCCTAGTCGATCGACTGAAGACCACATGACGTTCGGCTTGAGAAATGCCGGCGCCACATTTCAGCGTTGCATGCAGAAGTGCCTCCTCAAGCAACTCAGCAGAAATGCCCACGTCTATGTAGATGATATTGTGGTGAAGACGGAGAAGCGCAGCACCCTTGTGGAGGGTCTCAAGGAGACCTTTGACAATCTACGCCGTTTTCAAATCAAGCTCAACCCGGAGAAATGTGTCTTCAGAGTCCCAGCCGGCCAGCTCCTTGGTTTCTTTGTCTCTGAACGCGGCATCGAGTGCAACCCCGTGAAGATCAAGGCCATTGAGCGGATGTAGATACCCACCTAGATGCGAGACGTTCAGAAGTTCAACGGGTTCTTGGCATCACTCAGCCGGTTCATCAGTCGGCTGGGCGAGAAGGCCCTCCCCCTGTATCAGTTAATGAAGGAGACCACTTGCTTTGAGTGGAACGACAAGGCGGACGAGGCTTTCCTCTAGCTTAAGAAGATGCTGACCACGCCGCCTGTCCTGGCCGCCCCGGCTGCTAAGGAGCCTATGCTCCTGTACATCACCACCATCAAGCGAGTGGTCAGTACCGTGATCGTGATCGAGCGCCCAGAAGACGACAAAGCATAGCCGGTCTAGAGGCCCGTCTACTACCTGAGTGAGGTGATGTCCGCCTCCAAGCAGAACTACCCCCACTACCAGAAGATGTGCTACAGCGTGTACTTCGCCGCCAAGAAACTCAAGCAGTACTTCAAAGAGCACTCCATCACAGTCGTCTGCACTGCCCCGCTTGCCGAGATCATAGGAAACAGAGATGCATTAGGATGGGTGGTGAAGTGGGCCATCGAGCTGCCCCCCTACACCATCCTCTACCAACCACGCACCGCCATCAAGTCCCAAGCGCTGGCCGACTTCCTAATCGACTGGGCCGAGACCCAGTACCTGCCGCCAGCGTCAGATTCCACCCATTGGCGGATGCATTTTGATGGCTCAAAGATGCGCACCAGTTTGGGAGCCGGCAACGTCCTCACCTCTCCCAAAGGTGACAAGCTCAAGTACACGCTGCAAATCCACTTTGCCACCTCCATCAACATGGCCGAGTATGAGCCGCTCATACATGGACCCCGGCTAGCCAAAGAGATCAGCATTCGCCGGATTCTGTGCTATGGCAACATGGATTTGGTGGTCCAGCAGTTGTCAGGAGACTGGGACGCCAAGGATGCAAACATGGCAAGCTACCGTTTCCTCGTCTAGCAGATCAGCGGGCACTTTGACGGGTGCAAGTTCCTTCACGTATCACGGGCCGACAACGAGCTAACCGATGCCCTGGCCCGGATCGGATCCACCTAGCAAGCCATACCATCTGGCGTATCCTTCCAATGCATGCGTAAGCCATCTATCAAGCCTTCATCGGTATCAGAATCCATCTTCATGCCGGCTGACCCCGGAGCAGTCGGATCCGGCTCGGGGACTGCAGCAGTCGGCCCGGGGACTTCCACAGGCGGCCCGGGGACTGCAGCAGTCGGCCCGGGGACTTCACAACCCGGAACGAAGGTTGCAGCAGTGGCGCCCGGGGACTTCAACGACGCAACAAGCAACGGCCGGCTCCAACCCGCCGCATCCCAACCCAACTGCTCTGGTACCAGTGGCTGTGATGACAGTCATAGAATCACCATCATGAGCCCAACCCATCCTCAACTTCCTTGTGAGCAGAGAGCTACCAGCCGACGAGATTCTGGCCCGGCAAGTGCAATGACGGGCAGCAGCTTACACCATAGTGAACAGAGAGCTGGTCAAGTGCAGCATGACTGGTGTTTTCCAGTGCTGCGTTGAGCCAGAGAAGGGCATGGCCATCCTTAGAGATATTCACCAAGGCGAATGTGCCCACCACATAGCCTCAAGATCCCTTGTCACCAAAGCTTTCGCCATGAATTCTTCTGGCAGACTGCTTTGGACGATGCCAAGGAATTGGTCAAGAAGTGCAAGGGTTGCCAACGCTTCAGCTCCAAACAACACCTGTCGGCATCTGCGCTCAAGACCATCCCCCTCACTTGGCCATTTGCCGTCTGGGGCTGGACATAGTGGGCCCATTCAAGAAAGCACGCGACGGCATGACCCATCTGTTGGTCGCCGTGGACAAGTTCATTGAGTGGATTGAAGCAAAGCCAATTAAGAAGCTCAATGGTCCGACTGTTGTGACCTTCATTGCAGATATCACCGTCCGGTATGGCGTACCGCACAACATCATCGGTGCAGGCGGAGGCACCTCCACCTCCAAAATGATGGGGTTAGCCCCCCCCCCCTCCAAGACCGCCTAGCCGGCACCGGCTCCTCTAGTCGCTGCCTGGTCCTCCACCACCGGCGGCTCCGTCTGCTGCGGACCAGTGGCCTCCGGAGCCCAGTTGCGGGCCGCCTCTCCCTCCCGCGCCTTGGCCGCGGCGTCCACCTACTCCTTGGCCGCCATGTTGGCCTGATCCTTGTCCATTGCATCAGCCTCCGCTCGTGCCGCATCCGCCGCCTCCGTCCTTGCCTGGGCTGCGGCGTCCCGCTCCTGCTGCGCCTCCCGCCCGTTCTTCTCTGTCACCTCCCAAGGGCGGCAGCAAGGTCCACACGGCGGGAATCATTGGGGCCGCCTATCACTAACGCAGACGGGGCCCGCGAGAGAGAAAGCAGGGCCCTACACAACACAGCAAGAAGAAGCTAAGAAGAGTTTGCAAAAAAGGAGAAGCAAATGCAAGACAAAGCAACAGAAGCACTTTTGTGGATACCATCGGGCGCTGCTTCGGGCCCTTCCAGACGATGGCCGCCTTCGCAGCCTCTTGCCGCTTGGTCGTGGCGACCGAGGCCTTGGCCTTCTTAGACGGCCGACTGCTGAACATCCCAGCGTCGGCCCGGCGCTTCGGTGCGTCGGGTGCTCCAGTCGGTGCTGTCGAAGAGCCGGCACCTGTCCTGTCGGTGTCGAGGCGCGGAGCGGCTCGTTTTACTCCTCCTCGTCGTCCGGCCACTCCCCAAGGCCGCCTCCAGCAAAGCTGTCGGCTTCCTCGCCGCCGCCTCCTGCAGCGTCGTCCTCCTCCATGGCAGCCGCCCCAAGCTCGGGGTCGTCCACTTCACTTTCCGCGTGGTCCGCCAGGTACTGATGGCCTGGGTCTGGCGCGCCAGTTCCCGTTTGGCCCGGGAAGCGCTGCATCACAACCGGATGGTCAGTCGTCAAGAGAAATTTGGGGCAAGCAAAGAAAGAAAATGAGGCTCGCCGGAGGTGGTGGGTTGGTGATACGTCTCCATCGTATCTACTTTTCCAAACACTTTTGCCCTTGTTTTGGACTCTAACTTGCATGATTTGAATGGAACTAAACCGGACTGACGCTATTTTTAGCAGAATTGCCATGGTGTTATTTTTGTGCAGAAATAAAAGTTCTCAGAATGACCTGAAACTTCACGGAGAATATTTTTGGAATTAATAAAAAATACTGGCGAAAGAATCAAGACTAGGGGTCCCACACCCTATCCACGAGGGTGGGGGCGCGCCTGCCCCCCCCCCCCGGACGCGCCCCCCTGTCTCTTGGGCCCCCTAAGTCTCCACTGACCTCAACTCCAACTCCATATATTCATGTTCGGGGAGAAAAAAATCAGAGAGAAGGACTCATTGCGTTTTACGATACAGAGCCACCGGCAAGCCCTAATCTCTCTCGGGAGGGCTAATCTGGAGTCCGTTCGGGGCTCCGGAGAAGGGAATCCATCGATGTTGTCATCATCAACCATCCTCCATCACCAATTTCATGATGCTCACCGCCGTGCGTGAGTAATCCCATCGTAGGCTTGCTGGATGGTGATGGGTTGGATGAGATTTGCCATGTAATTGAGTTAGTTTTCTTAGGGTTTGATCCCTAGTATCCATTATGTTCTAAGATTAATGTTGCTATGACTTTGCTATGCTTAATGCTTGTTACTAGGGCCCGAGTGCCATGATTTCAGATCTGAAGCTATTATATTTTCATGAATATATGTGAGTTCTTGATCCTATCTTGCAAGTCAATAGTCACCTACTATGTGTTATGATCCGGCAACCACGAAGTGACAATAATCGGGACCACTCCCAGTTATGACCGTAGTTTGAGGAGTTCATGTATTCACCAAGTGTTAATGCTTTGGTCCGGTACTCTATTAAAAGGAGGCATTAATATCCCTTAGTTTCCAATAGGACCCCACTGCCACGGGAGGGTAGGTCAAAAGATGTCATGCAAGTTCTTTTCCAGAAGCACGTATGACTATATTCCGAATACATGCCTACATTACATTGATGAACTGGAGCTAGTTGTCACCCTATGTTATAACTATTGCATGAGGAATCGCATGCGACATAATTATCCATCGTTGATCCAATGCCTACGAGCTTTTCACATATTGATCTTTGGTTAATTACTTTGTCGTTGCCACTATTACAATTACTACGAAATAGTTGCTGTTACTTTTGCCACTGTTACCGTTACTTCCATATTACTTTGCTACTAAATACTTTGCTGCAAATATTAATTTTTCCAGGTGTGGTTGAATTGACAACTCAACTGCTAACACTTGAGAATATTCTTTGGCTCCCCTTGTGTCTAATCAATAAATTTGGGTTGAATACTCTACCCTCAAAAATTGTTGCGATCCCCTATACTTGTGGGTTATCAAGACTATTTTCTAGCGCCGTTGCCGGGGAGCATAGCTCTATTCTTTGAGTCACTTGGGATTTATATCTGCTGATCACTATGAGGAACTTGAAAGACGAGAAAACCAAGATTTACCCCTCAACTGTGAGGGGAGGTAAGGAACTGCCATCTAGCTCTGCACTTGATTCTCCTTCTGTTTTGAGTAAACTTGCGACACCTAAACCTGCTTTTGCTATTAATTCTTATATGTCACATGTTATTGATGATGCCACTTCTGCTATGTGTGATTCTTATGATGAAACTTCTTCTATGCTTGATAATACTGTGCCATTAGGTGAATTTCTTGATGAACAACTTGCTAGGGCTAGAGAGAATGAAATTATTGAAATTGATAATACTGATGAAAGTGATGATGAAGATTCTCCCCCTAGATATGAATTGCCTGTTGTGCCTGAGGGTTATGTTATGGATGAAGAGGCTACTAGAGATTTTCTTGCTTGCAATGATAGATATGATCTTAAGAAATTATTTGCTAAGCTGGAAGAAAAATCTCTGAATGCTAGAATGAAATATGACCCTACTTTTGCTACTTTACCTATCTGTATTACTGATAAGGATTATGGTTTCTCTGTCGATCCTGAGATAATTACTTTGGTTGAATCTGATCCTTTTTATGGCTATGAATCTGAAACTGTTGTGGCACATCTTACTAAATTAAATGATATAGCCACCCTATTCACTCACGAGGAAAAAAATCGTTACTACTATATCCTTAAGTTATTTCCATTCTCATAGGGTGATGCTAAAATATGGTTTAATTCTCTTGATCCTGGTTGTGTGCGTAGTCCCGAGGATATGATTTATTACTTTTCTACTAAATATTTCCCCACTCATAAGAAACAAGCTGCTTTAAGGGAAATATATAATTTTGTGCAAATTGAAGAAGAGAGTCTCCGACAAGCTTGGGGGAGGCTTCTCCAATTACTTAATGCCTTGCTTGATCATCCTCTCAAGAAAAATGAAATACTTGATATCTTCTATAATGGACTAACCGATGCTTCCAGAGACCACTGTAGGACCTTGAAGTATGTCTAGAGGGGGGTGATTAGACTACTTGACCAAAAAAACTTAACCTTTTCCCAATTTTAGAGTTTGGCAGATTTTAGCTACTTTAGGGCAAGTCAAGCAATCATCACACAATCCAAGCAAGCATGCAAAGAGTATATATGCAGCGGAAATTAAAGCATGCAACTTGCAAGAAAGTAAAGGGAAGGGTTTGGAGGATTCAAACGCAATTGGAGACACGGATGTTTTTGGCGTGGTTCCGATAGGTGGTGCTATCGTACATCCACGTTGATGGAGACTTCAAACCACGAAGGGTAACGGCTGCGCGAGTCCACGGATGGCTCCACCCACGAAGGGTCCACGAAGAAGCAACCTTGTCTATCCCACCATGGCCGTCGCCCACGAAGGACTTGCCTCACTAGCGGTAGATCTTCACGAAGTAGGCGATCTCCTTGCCCTTACAAACTCCTTGGTTCAACTCCACAATCTTGTTGGAGGCTCCCAAGTGACACCTAGCCAATCTAGGAGACACCACTCTCCAAGAAGTAACAAATGGTGCGTTGATGATGAAATCCTTGCTCTTGTGCTTCAAATGATAGTCTCCCCAACACTCAACTCTCTCTCATGGGTTTGGATCTGGTGGAAAGAAGATTTGAGTGGAAAGCAACTTGGGGAAGGCTAGAGATCAAGATTCATATGGTAGGAATGGAATATCTTGGCCTCAACACATGAGTAGGTAGTTCTCTCTCAGAAAATGTATGCTGGAAGTGTAGGTTCACTCTGATGGCTCTCTCCACGAATGAAGAGGAGGTGGAGGGGTATATATAGCCTCCACACAAAATCTAACTGTTACACACAATTTACCAAACTCGGTGGGACCGAATTGTTAAACTCGGTCGGACCGATTTAGTAAACCTAGTGACCGTTAGTGATTTTCGGTGGGACTGTCATGCATCTCGGTGAGACTGATTCGGTTAGGGTTAGGGCATAACGTAATCTCGGTAAGACCGATTACACAAACTTGGTGAGACCGATTTGTTAATAAGCTTTCCAGAGAGTTGGTCAGGTAAACTCGGTGGGCCCGATTTGTTCTTTTCGGTGAGACCGAAATGTTACAGAAGGGAAACAGAGAGTTTACATTGCAATCTCGGTGGGACCGATCGCTCACTTCGGTTAGACCGAAACGTTACAAAGGGAAACAGAGAGATTGCAACCCCATCTCGGTGAGACTGAGATCCCTATCTGTAAGACTGATTTGCTTAGGGTTTATGGCAGTGGCTATGACTTTTGGAATCGGTGGCGCCGGATAGGAAGTTTCGGTGTGACCGATTTTGGCTTTGGGTTTAGGTCATTTGTGGATGTGGGAAAGTAGTTGAGGGTTTTGGAGCATATCACTAAGCACATGAAGCAAGAGGCTCATTAAGCAACACCTCATCCCTCCTTGATAGTATTGCCTTTTCCTATAGACTCAATGTGATCTTGGATCACTAAAATGTAAAATGAAGAGTCTTGAGCTTTTGAGCTTGAGCCAATCCTTTGTCCTTAGTATTTTGAGGGATCCACTTTCATCATCCATGCCATGCCATTCATTGAGCTTTCCTGAAATAATAGTCTTGGAATAGCATTAGCTCAATGAGCTATATGTTGTTATTAATTACCAAAACCACCTAGGGATAGTTGCACTTTCAATCTCCCCTTTTTGGTAATTGATGACAACATATAGATCAAAGCTTCGACAGAAGATAATAAGATTGAATAACATCGTCGCTTTGAGAAGTATGTGATAAGCAAGAGCTCCCCCTAAATTTGTGCATGGGTTAAGATTTGCTTTGGACTGCAAATGCACAATGAATTATGCTCATGGGTTAATCTTCCATGTCACATACATCTTGGTGGAGCGCTCAAAATAATAAACAATGGATACATGCACTCATCACCAAGCATAGTGAGTGATCACATAAGATAGATAGGATAATATCAAACATGCATAAGTGTAGCTTATGATCAAACACATGATCATCAATGTCTCACAAGCATAGTATCTCAACCAAAAGCAAACAAAGTTTGAAAAACCACCAAATAAAGCAAGAGAGAATAAAAGCAACACTCTCTCTCGAAGCCTATGATCTATACATTTTTCTCCCCCTTTGGCAACAAGTTACCAAAAAGTTCATAGAAAATGCATAGTGCTAGATCGTCTCTCAGGCTTGATCTTCTGGTGGTGGTGTCCTGATAGCTCCTTGGACGAAGGCTTCAGTTGAAGTAGAGGGTGCTGGAGTGGATGCTGGAGCTGGTTGCACTAGAACTGTTTGGGCAGTGGTGGTCTTTGAAGTTGTTGCTCTAGTGTGCATCATCATCTGCACTGCAACTGATCTCCTGCTCTGGGCACTCTAGCAAACACATTGGTGGTTGTCTTTCCTTCCTCTCCTGCATATCATCCTGCAGCTGCTCTACAACCGATCAATCTCGCCACCTTGACATCTAGATCATAGAATTTTTGTTCCACGATTCTTTCCAGGCTCTCCTGGTTTTGAGTTAGGGTGGCCAACCCTTTCTCAATCCTCGGAGTTGATGCTATCAAGTAACCAAGCTGCTCTTGTTTGGTCTTCAAGAAATACTCAGATGCCTCCTCTTGAGTTGGCATCTTGGCAGTCTTCTCCTTCTTTGCCTTCTCCTTCTTCTCCTGAGCTTGGACTAATTGTGGATCATCTTCATTCATGACAACCTCATTGTCCTCAAAGTCTGGATAAATTGGAAAATGTTCCTTATCCAACTGATATTTCCCTATGCCCATCTTGGAGTTGATCAATTCTTGAATCTGAGGTGCATATCCACAGCTCCTCTTCTGATCTGCTGCAGTCCTCTTGATTGTTTCAATGATCAGGCTCATGACTTTGAACTTCTGTGGCACATCAAACACATGCAGCATGTTGATGGCATGCCCTCTGATCATGTTATGGTCACCTGACTTGGGCAACAAAGTATGCCTCAGAATCCAATTGATGGTTGCCAATCCTGACAGTAGAAAGTGAACTAATCCAAACTTGTGAGTCTCTATAGTCTTGTCAGGAATTTCCTTGTACATGTGAGCCATTGAATTGTGACCCAACTTCTTCTTTGCATATATGTCCAAGTCATCCTCTTCTTCCTTGGGGGCATTGATCAGACTTGCCCATTCTTCAACAGTGGACTGGTACCTTGTACCTTCAGACATCCAAACAATTCTACCATCTGGGTAAAAATGTGTTGTGGAGTAGAACTGCATGATAAGCTCATCATTCCAGTTGGTGAACTTCTGACCAACAAAATCTGCTACTCCACAAGCAATAAAGCTCTCCTCCACTCTAGGGTAGTGCTGCTCATTCTCCCTGATGAATTTCCAGTCAACCCACCTCATATCACAGACAATGGGCTTCTTGTCCAACAAAATGGTCTCATAAAAGTCATGTTGTTCCTTTGTGTGGAACCTGTAGTCAATAGCAATTCTTCTTCTTGAAGCATATGGGTCTTCCATCCTCCATAGTCTCAGCCCTGAATCCTTCCTGATTCTCATGTCCTCAGCCACAGGATGGGCATCATTGTGGTCTGGTATCTTGGGCTTGAGCTTTCTGAGGACCTGTCCTTCTTCATCTTCATCTTCTGCAACATTGGGCACTGGGGCCTTGTTCTTTTCAGCAGCTGGAATACTCCTAGTATTCCTCTTTGGAGCTTGCTTGGCCTTGGAGGCATCTTTGGGTGCATATTTGGGCTTGGATGTTGCAGCCCCTGACCTGATTGCATCTCCCATAAGCTTACATGCCTTAGGAGCTAGTGCAGCATCCTCTTCCTCTTCATCAGAATCCCTTCTCATTGACGGCTTTCCAAGGACCTTGGCAGTTGTGGTTCTAGCTCTCTTCTTTTTCTTGTCCTGATCACCATCATCCTATAATTCAATTGTGAACTTCATAGTTGCACCAGTGGGGACTTTCTGAGGTTTCGATGGTGCTTATTTCCTTGCAGGTTCCTCTTTGGGTTGAGCTTGAGCTCGCACTTGAGTGGACTTCCTGGCCTTTGGCATTGGAGTTCTCTTGGCAGGAACTTTCCTCTTCAGACCTGGCTTTGTGCTTTGTGCAGAGCCATACTCTTTCTTGAGCACCACTTTCTTGGAAGTGGCCTCATCCTCCTCAGCTTTGTAATCCTCATCTTCTGAGTCTGAGGTTTTCTTCCTCCTTTGCCTAGTTGCAGCCTTAGGCAAATTGCTAGGAGTGCTTATGCTCCCATCATCTAAAGTTGAGGGACTAGTGCCCTCACTCAAGTCCATCTGCTCTTTAGACCTGTTCAGCTGTCACTCGATCGGACATACTGCAAAAGCTGATCACGACCTGTGAGAGTTATTGATGAGATAGAATAGATGAGCATCACAAAATGCAGAGATTTTTGCAAAGAATGATTCAAAAGTTCAGTTTTAGTTTTCCACGAAAGCATTTCGATCAACCGATTTTCAAACTCGGTGATACCGGCAGTTTTGGAACCTAAATCGATGATCTCGGTTGGACCGAGTTTCAGTTCGGTGGCACCGAGACTGCTAGGGTTTCACAGAATCTTCAAATCGGTCGCACCGATTAGTAATTCTCGGTCAGACCGAGAGTCACTAGTGCAATGGCATACGCCAGATCGGTGAGACCGAGTTTTTCAACTCGGTGGGTCCGAGATGGTTTCAGCGGAAACCTAACCCTAAAAATTTGAATCGCATCTAATCTATGGACTATTTTGGCTGGATAGAAGAATCTCAACCGTGGCAAGAATCTATATGAAAACAATGTGCTAGGAATCAGACGTGGATAGCACAACGATCAAGTCCATACCCTAACTTGGCGATGGACTTGCTACGGCGGCAACAGCGGGGACGAATTCTGTTGACGGCGGCGAAGACCAGCGACAGGAGGCTGCTGGCGGTGAGGAGACGATCCGGAGACCACGATGGCAGAGTGAGCTGTTGCGCGGGCGAAGGGTTTCGGAGAAATTTCAAACTTTTGCCCGTGGCTATATATAGCCCGACCACAGTCGGTGTGACCGAGTGGAACAACTCGGTGGCACCGAGATGCATAACTGTGTTCAGTTATAGCAAATCGGTGAGACCGAAAAGTTCAAATCGGTTGCATCGAGATTGAAAACTCAGATCAACTTGGTGATCTCGGTAGGACCGAAATGGAAGAATCGGTCAGACCAAGAATCACAAAGAGGTTTTGGAAGTTTAAGTCTATGACGAATCGGGGACTCCGAGTGCTCCTCACACAGAGTGGTTCGAATCTGACTTGATCAAATTTTGTGATGTAGCATGAATAGAGTTTGATATGAGAAAAGCATAGATAGCTAAAGAAGGTTCTTAGGCATTCTTGTCCATCCACTTGTCACAAAGAAAAGAATCCAAACAATCAAAACAACAAGTGGATGTCCTTGAATGAGTAAAATATGCACCAAGATGCTCACACAATAAGATAGCAAATGAAATATGTGGCAAAGCATACACAACCAAATCTAGCATCTATCAAACAATTGGCGATGACTAGGTCAGCTATATATGAGTATATTGACTTAGGAGTCAAATGAGAACATTTGATCATAGGTCATACTCATCGTTTAAGCTCAAGTGGGGTTACCACTTTTACATAATGCATTAATGTGTTCACACCATTACAGTTGCTTTGACTCAATTCTTAGAGTTAAGCTCCCCCTAGATGTGAGATCCCCCTTAGAGGGATGAACTAACCTTGGGTTTTGTCGATGATGACTTCATGTAGGTGTTGAAGATGTAGATGCTCAATGTTGATGTAGATCATTTGGAGCAATCCTTTGGAGTGAGTTGCACTTTCAACTTACCTACATGGGTTAGTACCACAAGGAACAAACAAGAATATCCATAGACATAGAGTGATGCACACACAAGATGATGTCCATGAAATCATTAGGTTACCTTGTCCCTTGTCTTACCAACATGAGGGTTTGTGACTCCTTGAACTAGTGCAAGATGTGGAAGTTGATTGCACTTGTTCTTGCCAAAATGATATGAGTGAAGAATGTTGGCGGAGTCACCCTCAAGAACTCTCTAGTTCTTCTTCTTCGGGATCCACATCATCTTGATGGGAATCCTTGGAGTTGTAGTTGTACTAGATGAAGTAGAACTTGACGTAGTCTTGGGGACCCACTTGAATGAGGCTTTAGGTGCTTCTTCAAATGCATCAATCTGTTCTTGAAGCTTGTCCTTGCCTTTGTTCTTGTGGTCTTGTGGTGGAAGATCATCTTGAGCTTGTGTTCCCTTGAAGGAAGTAGGATCATATTTCTCTTGTTGAGGAACAAACTTCGTCTTGGGGTATTGATCTTCTTCCCACTCAACTCCATTGGCATTGAACTTTCGTTCAAAACCAACACCTTGATTCTTCCGGTGCCTTCCTTGCTTGCTTACAATTTCCTCGAATTGCTTACTCCCGGCAAGGCTCTTGTAAACACCTTTCTCTATAATTCCCTTCAATAAGCTATTTTCTTGCTCAAGTGTAACTTGGCTAAGAGAATCATTAGTGGAATCAAGAGAACTACTAGAAGCAACAATATTGGATTTGACATTATTATTGTTACTACTAGAGGAAGTATCTTTCTAGTACTTGTTACTAGACTTGACTTGAGGCATGTAAGTAGATAAGAGTAAACGCTTGGCCATGTAAGAAGAAGTTTTCTTGCGAAGATCATCATTGATTGCTTTTAAGAACTCATGCTCTTGCTCAAGATTGAGCTTTTTAAAAGCGTAACTTCTCATGAGCCCTTAAAAGTTCTCGATGATCTTCGTAGATAGATTCATGAGCTAACTTAAGAGAGTTTAGTTGTTTAGTTACAAGCTCAATCTTCTCCTTATCATTGTCATTCATTTTATCTTGATTAGCATGATTAATTGACGTTTCATCATAGTATTCATCACTAGAGTTGTCAACAAGTAAATCATCATCCACAAGCAAGTCATCTTCATCACTATTGAAATCAACATACTCGGGATGTGTTACCTTTGGACCTTTGGCCATGAAGCATCTTCCAACACCTTCATTTGGTGAGTCAAATATGTCGTAGGAGTTGGTTGACACAAGTGCTAGACTGGCAACACCTTCATCTTGAGTATATTCGGAGTCGGAGTGATAGCTTCTCTCGGAGTGATTGTCGGAGTCGGAGCCAGAAACCCATTCACCAACATGAGCTTGATGTCTTCGTTTTGTATAGCTCCTTCATGACTTGTCCTTCCTTTTCGAATCCTTGCTTCTCCGTGAGGGTCTTCGTTCATAACGATCATCTCTACTCCTCCTCTCTCTTGGTGGTGATTCTTCTCTTTTGCTCCTTCTTCTTGGAGAATCTTCTCTTCTTTTGTAGGGTGCCGTACAATCATTGGAGTAGTGTCCGAGTCTCCCACAATTGTAGCAATTGCGCTCTCGACTAGAAGATCTCTTGTCATTGTAAGACCTTGATTTGGAGCTTCTTTCTTTGCTTCTACTCTTGTAGAATCTGTTGAAGTTCTTCACCATTAAGCTCAATTCTTCATTGAAGGTTTGTTTCTCACTTGATGATGTGGGGGCTTCACTTGAGGCTTTGTAAGCGCCACTTGACTTGTTGTGAAGTTCCTCCTTATCCTTGAGTGACATCTCATGAGCAACAATTCTTCCAATGACTTCCGTTGGCTTGAGATCTTTGTAGTTTGGCATCATTTGAATCAACGTGCACACAGTATCATACTTTCCATCCAATGCTCTTAAGATCTTCTTGATGATGAATTTGTCGGTCATCTCTTCACTCCCTAAGCCGGCAATCTCATTTGTGATATGAGCAAGCCTAGAGTACATTTCTGTGACACCTTCACCATCCTTCATTTTGAACTTGTCAAGCTGACTTTGGAGCACATCCAACTTGGATTCCTTGACGGACTCGGTACCTTCATGCATATCAATCAAAGTATCCCAAATTTCCTTTGCATTCTCAAGACGGCTGATTTTGTTGAATTCTTCAGGTCACAATCCGTTGAAGATGATATCACAAGCTTGAGCGTTGTATTGCAGCATCTTCAATTCTTCCGCATTAGCTTCACGGTTTGGTTCTCTCCCATCGAAAAATTCACCTTGCAAGCCAATACAAATAATTGCCCAAACGGCGGGGTTATGTCCAAGAATATGCATTTTCATCTTATGCTTCCAACTAGCAAAATTAGTACCATCAAAGTAAGGACCTCTACGGTGATAATTTCCCTCGCTAGACGCCATACTCTCCTAGGTTGTGAAACCAAGGCTATGACCACCAAAAGCTATGGAAATCGAAGCAAATGGAGACCAAGGCTCTGATACCACTTGTAGGACCTTCAAGTATGTCTAGAGGGGGGTGATTAGACTACTTGACCAATAAAAACTTAACCTTTTCCCAATTTTAGAGTTTGGCAGATTTTAGCTACTTTAGGGAAAGTCAAGCAATCATCACACAATTGAAGCAAGCATGCAAAGAGTATATAGGCAGCAGAAATTAAAGCATGCAACTTGCAAGAAAGTAAAGGGAAGGGTTTGGAGGATTCAAACGCAATTCGAGACACGGATGTTTTTGGCGTGGTTTCGATAGGTGGTGCTATCGTACATCCACGTTGATGGAGACTTCAACCCACGAAGGGTAACGGCTGCGCGAGTCCACGGAGGGCTCCACCCACGAAGGGTCCATGTAGAAGCAACCTTGTCTATCCCACCATGGCCATCGCCCACGAAGGACTTGCCTCACTAGCGGTAGATCTTCACGAAGTAGGCGATCTCCTTGCCCTTAAAAACCCCTTGGTTCAACTCCACAATCTTGTCAGAGGATCCCAAGTGACACCTAGCCAATCTAGGAGACACCACTCTCCAAGATGTAACAAATGGTGCATTGATGATGAACTCCTTGCTCTTGTGCTTCAAATGATAGTCTCCCCAACACTCAACTCTCTCTCAATGGGTTTGGATCTGGTGGAAAGAAGATTTGAGTGGAAAGCAACTTGGGGAAGGCTAGAGATCAAGATTCATATGGTAGGAATGGAATATCTTGTCCTCAACACATGAGTAGGTAGTTCTCTCTCAGAAAATGTATGCTGGAAGTGTAGGTTCAGTCTGATGGCTCTCTCCACGAATGAAGAGGAGGTGGAGGGGTATATATAGCCTCCACACAAAATCTAATTGTTACACACAATTTACCAAACTCGGTGGCACCGAATAGTTAAACTCGGTCAGACCGATTTAGTAAACCTAGTGACCGTTAGTGATTTTCGGTGGGACTGTCATGCATCTCGGTGAGACCGATTCGGTTAAGGTTAGGGCATAACGTAATCTCGGTAAGACTGATTACACAAACTCGGTGAGACCGATTTGGTAATAAGCTTTCCAGAGAGTTGGTCAGGTAAACTCGGTGGGACCGATTTGCTCTTTTCGGTGAGACCGAAATGTTACAAAAGGGAAACAGAGAGTTTACATTGCAATATCGGTGCGACCGATCGCTCACTTCGGTTAGACCAAAACGTTACAAAGGGAAACAGAGAGATTGCAACCCCATCTCGGTGAGACCGAGATCCCTATCGGTAAGACCCATTTGCTTAGGGTTTGTGGCAGTGGCTATGACTTTTGGAATCGGTGGCGCCGGATAGGAAGTTTCGGTGTGACTGATTTTGGCTTTGGGTTTAGGTCATTTGTGGATGTGGGAAAGTAGTTGAGGGATTTGGAGCATATCACTAAGCACATGAAGCAAGAGGCTCATTAAGCAACACCTCATCCCTCCTTGATAGTATTGCCTTTTCCTATAGACTCAATGTGATCTTGGATCACTAAAATGTAAAATGAAGAGTCTTGAGCTTTTGAGCTTGATCCAATCCTGTGTCCTTAGTATTTTGAGGGATCCACTTTCATCATCCATGCCATGCCATTCATTGAGCTTTCCTGAAATAATAGTCTTGGAATAGCATTAGCTCAATGAGCTATATGTTGTTATTAATTACCAAAACCACCTAGGGATAGTTGCACTTTCAACCACCTGGATAGTTGTGCTTCTTGTGTTTTCTGGGAAAGAACTGTTGATCAAGCTGAATTGTTATTGAATAATATGTTGACTAATGAGAACAATTGGACACTTCGTGAACCAACTCCTAAGCCAACTCCAAAGAAAAGGGGTATTCTATTTCTCAGTCCTGAAGATATGCAAGAGGCAAAGAAATCTATGAAAGAAAAGGGTATTAAAGCTAAAGATGTTAAGAATTTTCTGCCTATTGGAGAAACACATGGTCTTGATAACCCGACACATGTAGTAAAGGTAAATTCTCTCTATAGATTTGATTAAAATGATATTCCTCGTTATAAGTCTGCTAGTCAATGCTTGGATGAGTTTGATAATTTTATTATTAAACAAGAAAACTTCAATGCTTATGTTGGTAGACAATTGAAATGCAATGCTTATACGATTGAACACTTGAGTGATTATATGTCTAGAGTTAAAGGTGAACTTAAACTTATTAGTAAACATGCTTCCATGGTTACCATTCAAGCAGAACAAGTGCTTAAAGCACAAAACGATTTGCTCAATGAATTAAATAATAAGAAAAATGATAATGTCATTAGAGTTGTGACCAGAGGTGGTAGAATGACTCAGGAACCTTTTTATCCTAAGGGCCACCCTATGAGAATTGAGCAAGATTCTTAGAGAAATAATGTTGATGCACCTAGTCCTTCTAAAAAGAAGAAGAAAAATGATAGGACTTTGCATGCTTCTAGTGAACCTGTTGTTGACACACCTGAGGATCCTAATGATATTTCTATTTCTGATGCTGAAAAACAATCTGGTAATGAACATGAACCCAGTGATGATGTTAATGATGATGTTCATGTTGATTCTCAACCTAGCAATAATAATATTGTAGAGGTTGAACCTGTTGTTGATCTTGATAACCCACAATCAAAGAATCAACGTTATGATAAGAGAGACTTTGTTGCGAGGAAGCATGGTAAAGAAAGAGAACCATGGGTTTAGAAACCCATGCCTTTTCCTCCTAAACCATCCAAGAAAAAGGATGATGAGGATTTTGAGCGCTTTGCTGAAATGATTAGACCTATCTTTTTGCGTATGCATTTGACTGATATGCTTAAAATGAACCCTTATGCTAAGTACATGAAAGATATTGTTACAAATAAAAGAAAGATACCGGAAGCTGGAATTTCCACCATGCTTGCTAATTATACTTTTAAGGGTGGAATACCAAAGATACTAGGAGATCCAGGAGTACCAACTATACCATGCTCCATTAAAAGAAACTATGTTAAAAACTGTTTTATGTGATCTTGGAGCCGGTGTTAGCGTTATGTCTCTCTCTTTATATCGTAGACTTGATTTGGATAAGTTGACACCTACTGAAATATCTTTGCAAATGGCCGATAAATCAACTACTATACCTGTCGGTATTTGTGAGGATGTGCCTGTTGTGGTTGCAAATGTTACTATCTTAACGGACTTTGTTATTCTTGATATTCCGGAGGACGATAGTATGTCGATTATCCTTGGTAGACCCTTTTTGAATACTGCAGGGGCTGTTATTGATTGCAACAAAGGCAATGTCACTTTTCATGTTAATGGTAATGAGCATATGGTACACTTTCCAAGGAAACAATGTCAAGTCCATAGTATCAATTGTATTGGAAAAATTTCAACGATTACTATTGGAGGTTTTGAATTTCCTCTTCCTACTGTCAAGAAGAAATATGATATTCTTATTTTTGGGGACGTGCATATCCCCATGGAGGTAACTTACTACTATTCGAAGATTCTTCGGTTTCATGCGATTCGGAATGAGTTTGTTAACAAGACTTGATCAACCTTGTTAGTGGATTCCTTTTGATGAGCATGAGATGGATGAAGTTAGAAAGCACAACTCTCAGTACCCTCCTTTTACTTTCTATTATTTAGATTAAATAAAGCAAAAATAGTATTTTTCTGTCTGTTTTCTGATTTATCCTTGCAATAGAAAATACCCCGAAAATAAAAGTTCTCCAAATGTCCCGAATATGAAATATGATTTTTTTTTGTAGAATATTTATGAATATTTGGCACTAAGAACACATCATGGGGCCATACCACCTGGCCGCGAGGGTCCAAGGCACACCTGTCGGCATTCTAGGAACGGGGGTCCCCAGACTTTCCTGCCTGCGGCCTGCAGCGTGGCTCAGTAGTGGCCCAGTACGACCCATCTTCATCAACCCAAGCTCAAGACCCTCGCGAGGGGCCAAGCCTCGCGGGGCGGATGACACAAGGCCTCCTCAGGGGCGGCCTCACCAGGCAGGCTCGCAAGGAGGCGGAGAGATCAAGGCAAGGGGTACCTCGCGAGGTGCTCATGCCATGACGGTCAAGACCAGGCGGGCGCCAGCCTGCGCAGTGTCCTCGTTTCCTCTTTGGTGCAAAGGGGGCAAGCACAGGCGCGGAGTACCGAGGCATCAAGCAAAGGTTTCCATATCCGTGCAACGAGACCAAGACCAGCAGGACGGCAGGATGGAGGTCACCATGGAGCCCAAGACGGCGTCATCACCAATGCCTTTGGTAGTCGAAGACCACCTTTAGTCAGGATAGCTTGTACTAGTTGTCTCCTTTTAAAATGGCCTTTGTTGGCTCCCTTCCCACTCAATATTTGGGAAGAGGACCAGGGCCTCTATAAATAGAGATAGTCACCACAATAGGAGGGGATCGAATCCTTCCTAAGTAGAGAACCGCACCACCACAAGAACACCTCTCCTCGCGAGGCTGTTCTTCATATGTACTATTCATCATCAGCCCAAGAGGCAATCCACCACACCACCCACTGGATTAGGGTATTACACCACAACGGTGGCCCGAACCAGTATAAACCTTGTGCTCTTGTGTTGTTCAGCGTGCTAGCTTAGAATAGCGGCGAGGTTCTGGGCGTGTTTCGTTAGGGACAAGATCTTCATGCGCACCCCAGAGTTCGAACCTTAAGGGTTTTGCCGGAACCCAATATCCGACTTTTGGCGCGCCAGGTAGGGGTGCGCTGAAGCTCTTCCTTCCGTCGGCTCGCTCTCCACCAACACCGTGCTTCGCCCTCATGGCGGACAACACGCCGCCGGCTCCGGCGGCCTATGCTAGCGCTAGGGCCAGGGGGCTCCAAGCCTTGGCCCCCGCCTTGCGGCAGGTGCAGTGGCCGCACAAGTTCAAGCCAAAGATGCCGCCGTGCTACAACGGGGCGGCGGATCCGCTGGCTTTCCTGCTGGCATACGAGGAGGCCGTCCTCAAGGCCGGGGGCGATGACAAGGTCATGGCCAACTGGTTTCCCATAGCCCTCATCGGCGTCCCGCGCGTTTGGATGCTCAACCTGCCAACATCTTCTGTGGCCTCCTGGGAGGAGCTACACAACCTCTTCGTCCCCCACTACGCTGCGTCGGCGCCCCCGATCGTCGCAGCTCTCCTGGGAGGCTCGTAGGCGCCACCCTCGGACCGCCACGCCAAGTCGTTCTTCCACCAGATCGGCGTTGCCCTCGCGCAGCAAGGAGCTCCTACGGGTTGGGCAGCACCCAAAGCCGACCTGACCTTCAACTCGGACGATCATCCCGTCAACACCGCCTGCTCGGGTGCGCTCCCAATGCTTTGCACGCCCACCATCTGCCAGGTGGCCTTCACCAGGACCCTCAACGATGGCGGCGCCAGCCTCAACGTGGTCTCGGTGGAGGCCTTCAGCCTCCTCCATGTACTGCTGGAATGGCTTCGACCCAGCAAGCCCTTTTCGGGCGTCGGAGGCAGTTCCTCCAGCTCCCTGGGGCAGATCCGCCTTCCTGTGACCTTCGACACCCACGACAACTTCCGCACGGAGCTAGTCAACTTCAACATCGCACACATCGGCCTCCCGTACAACGCCATCCTCGGATACCCCGCCTTGGCTCAGTTCATGGCGGCGACCCATCCGGCCTACAACCTCATGAAGATACCCGGGAGTTGCGGCGTCCTCGCCGTAGCTGGGGATACCAAGGATGCTCCGCTGGCGCTCAAGCTCGCCCTCGAGACAGCCGCAGCAGCGCAGCCTGCCGGCACGGACACCCCCAAGGCCAAGGGGCTGCGCCGACCAAGAAGAAGTAGTTGTTCACCCAGCACAAGGCAGAGACCAAGCAGGTACCAGTCGAGAACGATGGGTCCCCCGGCGCCACCTTCACATAGGTGCCAATCTCTACCCCGACCAAGAGGAGACGTTGCTGAAGTTCCTGCGCTCGAACAAGGATGTGGTCACATGGGAACCCAAGCAGCTAGCGTGGGTCCCAAGGCAGGTGATTGAGCATCACCTGAATGTGTGCCCCAATGTACGCCCCATGAAGCAGAAAGCAAGGCGGTAGTCCACCGAGAAGCAGGCCTTCATCATCCAAGAAACCCGCACGCTGGAGGCGGAAGGTTTTATTCGTGAAGTTCGCTATCCCGAATGGCTGGCAAACCCAGGTTTTGTGCCAAAAAGGGGGGTAGGAGCGCATGTGCGCCGACTTCACCAACCTCAACAAGGCCTGCCCTCAAGATCCGTTCCCGCTCCCTCGCATCGACCAAATCATCGACTCCACCGCCGAGTGCGACCTGTTATGTTTCTTGGATGTGTTTTCAGGCTATCACCAAATCAAGATGGCGGTAGAAGATGTGGAGAAGACGGCCTTCTTGACACCATGTGGGGTATACTGCTACACCTGCATGCCGTTCGGGTTGCGTAATGCGGGCGCAACCTTCCAGCGGCTGATGCACATTGCCTTAGGCCGGCAGCTCGAGAAAAACGCCGAGGCTTACGTCGACGACATGGTGGTGAAGTCTCGGGAGGCGAAGACTTTGATCCAGGACCAGGAAGAGACCTTCGCGAGCCTCTGTGAAGTGGACCTGCGACTCAACCCAGAGAAGTGTGTGTTCGGCGTTCCTTCCGGCAAGCTTCTGGGCTTCCTCGTGTCCCACAGAGGGATTGAGGCCAACCCGGAGAAGGTTAAGGCGATCGAAGACATGAGTCCACCACAAACCCTCAGGGAAATGCAGAAGCTCGTCGGACGTGTAACTGCGTTAGGACGCTTCCTCTCCATGCTGGGGGAGCACGCCTTGCCTTTCTTCAAGCTGATGAAGAAGAAGGGTCCGTTCGAATGGACACAGGGGGCCGACCAAGCGTTTCAAGACCTCAAGAAGTACCTGACCATTCCTCCTGTGATGGTGGCACCGCGCCCTCTTGATCCCCTGGTGCTCTACCTTGCCGCCACACCCTACTCTACCAGTGCAGCTCTAGTGGCGGTTCGGGAAGAGCGCCAAACCAAGGTTGCGTCACGACCGGCCATGGCCCCGGCCGCGGTAGCGCAAGACCAAGAAGGCCTCGCGAAGACCACGACCACGGCAGATGGAGACCAGCCTCAACAAGAAGATGCCCCTAGGGATGAAGAGGCCTCATCAGGCAGCCAGGTGCTGGGGGCTCCGTCGGCTCAGGAGGCGCCTAACCCTCCGGAGGGCACGGACCTCGTCAGCACACCCACCATCGTCGAGCATCTGGTGTTTTACGTCAGCACGATGCTGCGGGATGCAAGGGCACGATACCCCATGCCTCAGAAGCTCTTGCTCACGCTATTGGTGGCCTCGAGAATGTGGCGGCACTACTTTCAAGGTCACCCCATCAAGGTCGTCTCTGCCTACCCATTGGAAAGGGTACTCAGGAGCCCCAACTCCGCTGGAAGGGTCGCCGAATGGAACATCGAGTTGCAAGCATTTCAGTTGGAATTCAGCACAACCAGGGTCATCAAGGAAGCCGCACTTGTAGATTTTGTGGCAGAATAGACAGAAGCGCCAGGGCTCGAATCAGGCGAGGATCGGTCACTTTCCCCAGGAAGTGAGTCACCGGATGGCTGGGTCATCTACTTCGATGGAGCATTCTCGTGGCACGGCACGGGGGCTAGTGTAGTGCTTATATCCCTCACTCAGGACAAGCTCTATTACGCCGTGCAGCCGTGTTTCCAGCATGGTGAGAAGGTCTCCAACAACATAGCAGAATACGAGGGCTTCATAGCAGGCTTGAAAGCTGCAGCAACACTGGGGGTGAAGCGCCTCATCATCAAGGGTGATTCACAGCTCCTCGTCAACTTCTCCAACAAGGTGTACGAGCCGAAGGACGAGCACATGGAAGTGATCTTGCGGAGGTGCGCGGGATGGAAAAGCAGTTTTGGGGGCTGGAGTTGCAGCATGTGCCCCGCAGCACCACCCAAGAGGCTGATGACATCGCTAGGAGGGCATCCAGGCGGCTGCCTCAGGAGCCTGGTGTTTTCGAGGAACGACTCTTCAAGCCTTCGGCAGCGCCATCACTGTCAAGAACAGCGCAACCTCGGGAGGAACTCTCTCAACCACCTACCACATGAGCCCCGGCCTGTGGCCCAACCTCGGGAGCATGCTTACTCCTGGTGCTGGAGCCTCAGGAGGGATGCTGGACCATGGAATTCAAGGACTACCTAATGCAAGGGACGCTAGCAGAGAAAGAGGAGGACGCGGAACGCATGGCCCGGCAGGCCATGGCCTACTGCATGCAAGACGGAGAGCTCTACCGGAGGCGGCCAAATGACGTTTCCCTGCGTTGCATCTCTAGGGAACGGGGGAAGGAGTTGCTGCTTGACATACACGGCGGAGATTGCGGACACCACTCATCGTCACGGACCCTCGTCGGCAAGGCATTTCGTAGCGGGTTCTACTAGCCTACGGCACTCAATGACGCAATCGAGCTGGTGAAGGCCTGCGAAGCCTGCCAATTCCATGCCAAGCAGATCCATCAGCTATCTCAGGGCCTACAGACCATCCCGCTCTCGTGGCCGTTCGTGGTCTGGGGGCTCGATATTTTGGGCCCGTTTCCTCGAGCGCCTGGGGGCTACCGCTACCTCTACGTCGCCATCGAAAAGTTCACCAAGTGGGCGGAGGTGGAAGTCGTCTGCACCATCCCAGCTGGTTCTGCAGTCAAATCATCAAGGGCCTCGTGAGCCGATTCGGGGTCCCTAATCGCATCATCACCGACAACGGCTCGCAGTTCACCAGCAATCTCTTCAAAACATATTGTGCTAACCTTGGAACGCAGATATGCTATGCTTCGGTGGCACACCCCCGGAGTAATGGTCAGGCCGAACGCACCAACACAGAGGTCCTGAAGGGCCTCAAAACCAGGACCTTCAAAAAGAAGCTAGAGGCCTGCGGCAGGGGCTGGTACAACGAGCTCCAGTCCGTGATGTGGTCCATCCACACTACAGCCACCAAGTCGACTGGCGAGACCACGTTCTTCCTCGTCTATGGAGCAGAGGCGGTCCTCCCTCACAAGGTCAGGCATCGCTCCGCGCGGGTCCTAGCATTTGATGAAGCGCAACAGGACACCATGCAGGGAATGGACCTCGTGCTGGGGGAGGAGCACCGTCGAGAAGCCACACTACGAGCAGCAAGATACCAGCAGGCGCTGCGGCGATATCATTGCCGCAACATCCGCCCCCGGACTCTCGAGGTAGGTGACCTCGTACTCAGGCCGGTGCTCTCCAGGGAAGGGCTGCATAAGCTCTCGCCCATCTGGGAGACCCCGTTCAAGGTTTTCCATGTTTCCAGGCCTAACGCCGTGCGCCTGGAGACTCAGGAAGGGGTGCCCATCCCAAACGCTTGGAACATTCAGCACCTCCGGAAGTTCTACCCTTGAAGAAAGGCCCAATGCCTATGAAGAAGGCCTGGTGCCTGTGAAGCTCGCCGCCCAAAGAAAGGCCCGGTGCCTGTGAAGAAGTCCCAGTGCCTGTGAAGCTCGCCACCCGTGACACTCTCACGTAATAATGAGTTGGGGTTGTACACGCCCCGGAGTCTCCGGAGTGCCACCCTCGGGCCTCGGGGGCTCCCGCCCACGCCTAGTGGCAGCACTTAGCTCCGCGCTGGTGAGAAAACGTCGAAGACTAGACTAGGTGCCGGACGCGGCTTTTCATTTGCTTTCCGCAGTTGGCTTGTTCTCCCTTGTTTGAACATTTATTGAAGTTGCTTCTAGTGTTGTTTGATGTCTTCTGGCCCTGTTCTCTGTTTTTGGTTTTTGTCTGGCTCGCTCTCTCTCCCTCGCGAACCTCGCGAGGGGGCTGTGCGGGCGCCCTCGTGAGCCCCTTCTCACCTGGTTTTCATGAGGCCCCCTCGTTCAAGTTCACAGCGGGAGCACCCCTCCCGGTCCATGCCTGTCGGTGTCAAAACCGGCGGATCTTGGGTAGGGGGTCCCGAACTGTGCGTCTAGGCGGATGATAACAGGAGACGAGGGACACAATGTTTTACCGAGGTTCGGGCCCTCTTGATGGAGGTAAAACCCTACGTCCTACTTGATTAATATTGATGATATGGGTAGTACAAGAGTGGGTCTACCACGAGATCAAGGAGGCTAAACCCTAAAGCTAGCCTATGGTATGATTGTTGTAATGTATGTTGTGTCCTACGGACTAAAGCCCTCCGGTTTATATAGACACGGAGGAGGCTAGGGTTACAGTCGGTTACAATGGTAGGAGATCTACATATCCGTATCGCCAAGCTTACCTTCCACGCCAAGGAAAGTCCCATCCGGACACGGGGCGGAGTCTTCAATCTTGTATCTTCGTAGTCTTGGAGTCCGTGGACGATGATAGTCCGGCTGTTGGACACCCCTAGTCCAGACTCCTCGGTAGCCCACGAACCAGGCTTCAATGACGATAAGTCCGGCGCGCATAATGTTCGGCATTGCAAGGCGGGTTCCTCCCTTGAATAATCCAGAGAAGATCATGAACACCAGGATAGTGTCCGGCTCTGCAAAATAAATTCCACATTCCACCGTAGAGAGAATAAAATGCACACAAGTCCAATCTGCTGACGTATTATGCGGCATGGCATCACACCGCTACCAGGCTTTTACTTGAATCGTTTTTTTTCCTATACCACCTCAGCACGTTTAGCGAAGCGATTTCCTTGGCACGTCTTGTCGAAGCAGAGATCGTGTTCCCCTTATTCCGGGATTCTCATCAATACGGACGTGGGTAACCCAACCGCACCATTGATGGTGGCGCTTGGGAGATAAGCGAGTTTTACCAGGCCGGTGGGGGATGCATAGTTTTCGTCCGTCTATATATAAGGGATAAGGATTTACCTTCTCACCTACGCCTTCTACCTCCTTTGCTTATCCATCTCCGCGCACTCAAGCTCCAACGCCCAAGCTCGCGCATCTCGCCTCGACCTTCTCCGAATATGTCCGGAGCGGGAGGCAAATGGCTGGCCTCCACCATTAAGGAGGAGCTCATCACCAAGCTGCGTAGCGCCGGATACCTCTCCGACGATATCGCGCATCGGCTGCCCGACGAGGGGCAGCTCATCCCTACCCCTGGGCCCCATGAGAGGGTCGTCTTCCTTCCCCACTTCCTCCGCGTACTGGGCTTTCCACTCCACCCATTCGTCCGAGGGCTCATGTTTTACTACGGCCTGGATTTCCACGATCTGGCGCCGAACTTCATCCTCAACATCTCGGCGTTTATCGTGGTAATGCGAAACCTTCCTCTGCATCCGGCCCCACTTCGGCCTATGGCTCAAGACCTTCAACGTCAAGCGAAGGTTGTGAAGGGCACGCAAAAGCGGAATGCGGAGGCGCCATGTTGGGTAAGTTGCCCAACGTCCTTTGGCTCGAAGGGGCCTTCGTGGACTCCGTCAAGGGTGGCAATCGGGGTGGTTCTACATCACCGAGCCGCGTGAGCCCACATGGGCGGCGGCCCCCGAGTTTAGATCTGGCATCCCCACGCAGCTCACCTCCTGGAAAGAGAAGGGCTTGCTGTGGGCAATTGAAGGCACGGGACTCGAGCCTGCATCCGAAGCTGGTGAGCAATAAGCTCGAGCTCGTCGGCGTGGTCCAAGTCATGCTCATCCGCGGATCCTCCCATGTCAAGAACGGGCATTCAATCTGTGGGAGTTCAATCCGGAACAGCACCAGCGCTAAGCGGGCTCTTCGATCGACATCTGAAGCGCTGGAGGTGTGCTGTTTAAGGGCGCGAAGCCCCGCATCATGACGGAAGATCGCGGATTTTGCTCGCAGCATCCGGATGACGAGGTAACTGATTCAACCCCTTTATGGGACACTTGTGGTAATCAAATTGATTCTAAGAGGGTTTCAATTTCTCTCTTTTCCTTTGACAGGAATGGATGGAGAAGGCCGAGCAGCTCATCAGCCTGGCTCCCCTGCCCGAAGACCCAGTGAACGCCCGTCTAGTAGGGTTGCTAGTTCCGGCGCCGCACGTGGTGCCGGAGAAGAAGGCTAAGAAAATGGCCGCGGGGACTCGAAAGAGTTCCTGTAATCGGGCATCCGACGACGAGACGGACTCCTCCCCCGAAGATGAGGAGGAGGAAGAGGACTCTCTCCCGGAGGAGGGAGAGAAGAAGAGGAAGGCTTCCCCGATAGGGGAGGCCGAAGGGTCCAAGAGGGGGAAAACTATTCCCCCGGACAGTTTCGCCAACACCATCGTTGGCGAGGAGGAGTGGCCTTTAAGGGTCAGGCGTCCGGCAAGATCGTAAGTATCCGGATCCCTGATATGCAATTTCTTTCATGTCGCGTAGTGTCCTTCTAATGCCACATTCATCCGTAGTCCGCCGATGATGATCTCCCGCTTCATCGGCGGTCGTTAGCCCGTCGGATGTGGATTCACTTCCGACCGCCTCTACCCCAGCGCCCGACGAGGCGCCAAGGTGGGATCGAAGAGGGACCCATCGGGGAGGAGGCTCGGGCGCCATCGAGCAGCCTCCGGACTTTACGCCGACTCTACATCGCAACCCGCAGTGGTTCCAGAGTCCGGCAGGCGGCCCCTTCGAAAGAAGGGCAAGACCGTGACACCGGCGGCCTCCGTCCAACCGGAGGCACCGAATAACTTGTTGGAGGGGCTTAAAGGCGCTTCCATCAAGGAAGAACACCGCACTATCATGAGTGCGGTGATTCAGAAGGTTCAGCTCGCCAAGAGCGGGCTGACCGAAGCCTGCAGCAGCCTTCTAACAGGCTTTGAGGTAAGAAGTTAAAATTATGTAATGTAATACCGCATAGACAAGAGTAGCCTGATGCTCGGTTCGGTGTTCGAAAGAAAAGCCGGACCGAGGATCTAACAAGATATACGCAGGTTGCTTAAAATATGTCAATATGGGTTTGCAGGCTCTGCTGACTTCCGACCTCTGCCGCCTCATGGAGGTCGGTGTCTTGAAGCAGGATCTCGAGCGGTCCGAGCAAGAGCTCGGCCATGCCAAGAAGCAGCTCGAGGACAAAGAAGGTGAGTAACACCACTTTGAGTAGTTACCTTATAGAAAAGGATTTTGGTTGCAATAAAATTAACAAGGATAATGTGGGTATTGCAGGGGCCACGAACGAGGTGGCAGCCCTGAAGGAGGCTGTGTCCGCGGCCGAACGTAGTGCGGCCGTGGAGCGGGCAGAGCGAGAAAAGCAGGAGGCACGGGTGGCGGAAGTACGGCAAGAGCTCCAGGCTCTCATGGAGAAGCATGAGAGTTTGCAGCGTGACTCCAAGACTCGAGAGTCCGAGCTTGCCTCGGCTCTCGAAAGTGCCAAGTCCGCCAAGGCCGAGGCCCGTAAGGCCCTTCAGGAGGTTGAAGATGTAAAGAAGATAGCGGCGGGTAAGGCATTTTTCATGCAAAGCAGGCATGTTAATGTAAACTACCTGACACTTACCCGCATTCGGAGCTCTCCAGGGGCGTTTGCAGATCTGCCGCGTAGTGCGTCCGATGCCGCCGCATTCTATCGTGGCGAGGAGGGGAGCTCGATGGAGAAGGTCTTCTGGTCTCAGTATGCTGAGGCCGGCCATCCGGTGCCCCCAAGCGACCAGCTGAAGCAGCTGGTCGAACTCCACAAGGTAGCTGAGGAGGCCATGAAGGGCCTTATAGTTCGGCTGTGGCCTGGACAGGCCATGCCTGGGAGCTACTTCGGCCTCGTGCGGCGGCTGGTGGATGCGTGCCCCTGGGTGGAGGTCGTCAAGCGCTCCGCCTGTATTGAAGGTGCTCGTCGGGCCCTTGCCCGCACAAACGTGTATTGGGGCAGGTTGGATGCGGAGAAGCTTCTCACGGACCCACCGCCACCAAGCAAGGAGTATCGCATGCCCGAAATGTATTATAAAACTGTCCTGAAGGGAGCCCGCGATATTGCGGATGAGTGCCCAAGAAATGTAATCTTTGAGTAAACTCGCTATGTATTATCATGTGCGCTGAAAACTTTGTTCATATGCGCCTTGAGCAATGCTTGTTTTAATTTAAAATATTACCTTCTGTGCGGTCGTTTATAAAATGTGAGAGATGGCAAGTCATTGGCTTCAGCCCCCGAGCCACGAGTGCTGGGGTGTTTGGGATAAATTTGAGCACTCTTGTTCCCATTTTTTGGTCCATCTAGGGAGGCGCTCAACATAACGAACAAGGCAACCGGACTTATAATGCTTGAACACTCTCACTTAGCCATAGAATTCTATAATTTTAAATTTCGGCGAAGCCCCTGGTATTCGGAAGGCCGAATCCGGGGCGCTATCCACGCCTTCGTCGGACATTGTCCGGAACTTCGCTCGAAGCGGCGTGAGTCTTTAAGGACCCGAAAAAACCTCTCAAACAGCGACCAGTCTCTCGCCTTATCATGCCGGTCAGTTTTAGCTTTCTCCACTGAGGCGCTCGCCCGGCTCAACCGGGGCGCAATCGCAGTGGTTCTCCCAGTGCCACCTTAGCCGACAGAACGGAACGTAAGGCACCAAAACGTGGGAGCCGGGCAAACCCAACTATTGACCCAAGACATAATTCGGAGCCGATTCATATAATGCTATAAGTTCGGGGTGCCGCACTTATGAAAGTGTTCGGACTTATCACACCATAGTGTGGCGAATGTAAGCCCCTGGTGTATTAGGCCGTACCAAAATATACGGGTGCAAGATGTCATGTAATGAACATATATATAAAAGGTAATGTAATTGCAGTCAAAAAGGTGCTGCATTGTTTTTTAAAGAAAGTATGCTATGAGTGCGGACCGATACAAATAGTGTGGTAAGCAAGGGATTTGGACTAATTAAACATGTCCCCCTCCAGGGGTGAGCTGCGGACTTGATGTATATAATCGAATTTAATGCTCGTAATTGAGACCACCTGAGTGTTTGTCGCAGCCTTCTTTCTTCCCTGGTTGTTGCATCATGAGTTCGGCAGGTTCACCGCCGGACAGGGCCTCTGGTTAACGGAGTCCTGTGTACACAAAGAAGGAAAATAATAATAAAAAAAGGGGGGCACACTTGCGAGCCCTTGGTGTGGTCGAGCCGCACTCTGGGTCCATTGCGATTGTGCCCCTTCCCCTGCGCCCATGGTATCTCCAAAGCGTAATGATGTACGCGGAGAGTTGTTATTGCAGTCATGCGCGGGCGGGGGTTGGGGCCGCATTGCTACGCGTGCTCTGATCACGCCAGGTGGTCTTGGTTGGTATTGCTTCGGGCGCGTTTTGCTGTATCCGGTCGTTTAACGGCCGGACTCGAGAATTGCCTTAAAAGGCTGCTCTGTACTTCTGCCGCGAGAGCCGCTGTATGTTCCTCCGTTTGGAGGGAGTGTTCCGTATTCCCGTTGACCGTGATGACTCCACGAGGGCCTGGCATCTTGAGCTTGAGGTATGCATAATGCGGCACCGCGTTGAATTTTGCAAACGCGGTTCGTCCAAGCAGAGCGTGATAGCCGCTGCGAAACGGGACTATGTCGAAGATTAACTCCTCGCTCCGGAAATTGTCCGGGGATCCGAAGACCACTTCGGTGTGGATGAGCTGTCAGTTGGCTTCAACACTGGTATGACACCTTTAAAGGTTGTCTTTGTAGGTTTAATCCTTGAGGGGTCTATGCCCATCTTGCGCACTGTATCCTGATAAAGCAGGTTCAGGCTACTACCGCCGTCCATCAGGACTCTCGTGAGGTGAAATCCATCGACGATTGGGTCTAAAACCAATGCAATGAATCCGCCATGGCGTATGCTGGTCGGATGGTCTCTTCGATCGAAGGTGATCGGACAAGAGGACCATGGATTGAACTTCGGGGCGACTTGCTCCATCGCATAGACGTCCCTTAGTGCGCGCTTCCTCTCCCTCTTGGGTATATGGGTTGCGTAAATCATGTTCACTGTCCGCACTTGTGGGGGAAAACCCTTCTGTCCTCTATTGTTCGGCGGTCGGCTCTCTTCCTCGTCGTCGCTGTTTAGCCCCTTGTCATTGTTTTCGGCAATTAACTTACCTGCCTGCTTGAACACCTAGCAATCTCTATTAGTGTGATTAGCTGGCTTTTCAGGGGTGCCATGTATCTGGCATAAGCGGTCGAGTATTCGGTCCAAATTGGACGAACCCGGAGTGGTTCTTTTGAATGGCTTCTTCCGCTAACCGGGTTTAGAGCCTTGGAATCCAGCGTTGACTGCCGTATCCTCCTTATCGTCGCCGTTGATGCGGCGTTTGTTTTTGTTTCGGCGTGACCTGCCGTTGTTGTCCTTAGTATCCGGACTGCCAGAATTTTTATGGAGATTGTTGCTGCGAGCTAGCCAGCTATCCTCTCCCGCGCAGAAGCGGGTCATTAATGATGTGAGGGCTGCCATGGATTTTGGCTTTTCCTGTCCTAGGTGCCGGGCTAGCCATTCGTCGCGGATGTTATGTTTGAAGGCTGCAAGGGCCTCTACATCCAGACAGTCAACGATTTGATTTTTCTTTGTCAGGAATCGTGTCCAGAATTGTCTGGCCGATTCGTGTGGCTGCTGAATGATGTGGCTTAGGTCATCGGCGTCTGGTGGTCGCTTTATCGTGCCACGGAAGTTGTCGAGGAATGCCGCCTGTGTCTTCCCAACACCCAATTGACTCTGCGGGCAAGCTGTTGAGCCAATGTCGAGCTGGTCCCTTAAGCTTGAGTGGGAGATACTTGATGGCGTGGAGATCATCGCCGCGGGCCATATGGATGTGGAGAAGATAATCTTCGATCCAAACCGCGGGGTCTGTTGTGCCATCGTAGGATTCAATGTTTACGGGTTTAAACCCTTGAGGATTTGATGATCCATTACTTCGCCGCTGAAGCATAGCGGGTGTCTTGGCGCCTCAGATTGAGCAATATCACGACGCAGCTCGAGAGAGCGTTGTCTACTGTGTTCGGCCCGGCCGGGGTTATTGTATCCGGCGTGACGGTATTTGTCATGGGTCGTGGGGCGCCCACGTGATCCGTAGATGGATCTGGATTGCCTTGCTTTGTCCTCCAATATATCTCGCAAGTCCGGCGCGTTCCCTCTTGGCTTCATACTTTTGGAGCGATCTTTGGGACGGTCTTGGTTGGGGCTGGATGCCTCTCTCATCACGACCACGGGTGGTCGGTCACCGATCGTCTTTGGTGATGGAGGTATGTATGCTTCCTCCTCTAATCGGGGAGCAGCTTGCGTCTTTGGTAGCTTTTGGAGGCGTTCGAGTTTATGCTCTTGACGCGAGGACCTCGGTCCATCGATCGGCCAGCAGGTCTGATCAGCTTGAAGCTGCTGCTGCTTTTTCTTTAGGCTATTTGCCGTGGCGATAAGCCTGCGTTAAAACGCTCTTGTTCGACGGGATCCTCGGGCACGGCGAATTAATTGGTCGTTGAGGCTTGCGTCGCCTTCGAGGGAGGCATATAGTTATAATCCTCAACCTCTTCGCCCCGCCCCTCTCATGTGGGCTTGCTTCGCATCCTCCCGTCTTTGAGTCCTGCTGGAGGGGTTGCCTTCGGCACTTTCGGGGTATTATTATCTCCTGTGCGGAATCTCCATTCTTCTTTGTGGCGGGATTTAGCGGCGCCCCTGACGCCGGCGCTTGGGTTGTTTCTTTAAAGAATCTGCCTCCGCTGTTTCTTCTCCGTCCCCGTCTTTTGGGGTGTCCACCATGTATATGTCGTATGACGAGGTGGTCTTCTAGTGCCCTGTAGGCGCTGGTTCCTGTTCGTCTCCGGCATCGTCATCCATAGCGTCGATGTCTTGGTCGTAGTCTAGCATGTCGGTTAGATCGCCGACAGTGGCTACAAAGTGGGTGGTGGGTGGGCTCTGAATTTCTTCGTCGTCAGATCCCCACCATCCTCGCCATAGTCCGCCAGACTCTCCCGATAACGAGAGATGCTTTGGCGAATTGAGGACGCCGCCAAAGGGCGTAGTATTGAAGATGTCCACGGCGGTGAATTCCATAACCGCGCCCAATCCGATTCGATTGGTAGGGCGTGGGAGGTCCGAGTCCGCAAGGAGTCCGCACCTCGGAATCACGAAGTTCGCGAGGACAAGATTAGCGTCTTGGCGCCATCGCCGTGGAAGTTGAAGCCCCGGTGGTGTCCATCCACCGATCCTCAATCTAAGCGATCGGCTCCGGACTAAGGGCAAGCGGATTCGTGTCGGCCACCGTGGCACCGCTCGTGGCGAGCTAGATCATGCCCATCGTAATAAAGGCGGCTCGCTTGGCTGTGGCTCGAGCCCGTCGAAGATCAAGTCTCCGCGACGTCGGCCGTGAAGTTTAGACTTCGAATCTGACTGACGGCGGGCGTAGCTTCGATCTGCTCGGATGGCCAGCGAATTAGCCCGCGATCTTGGCCGCCGAATACGAAGATCTATCCGGGAGAAAAGTCTCACCTAGACAGCGTTGTTGGTTGAAGATGCCATCGAGCCAATCGGTGATGACACGAGGAACTCTCAATGAAAGCACCAATGTCGGTGTCAAAACCAGCGGATCTTGGGTAGGGGTCCTGAATGTGCGTCTAGGCGGATGGTAACAGGAGACGAGGACACGATGTTTTACCCAGTTCGGGCCCTCTTGATGGAGGTAAAACCCTCGTCCCGCTTGATTAATATTGATGATATGGGTAGTACAAGAGTGGATCTACCACGAGATCAAGGAGGATAAACCCTAAAGCTAGCCTATGGTATGATTGTTGTAATGTATGTTGTGTCCTACGGACTAAAGCCCTCCGGTTTATATAGACACCGGAGGAGGCTAGGGTTAGACAGAGTCGGTTACAATGGTAGGAGATCTACATATCCGTATCACCAAGCTTGCCTTCCACGCCAAGGAAAGTCCCATCTGGACACGGGACGGAGTCTTCAATCTTGTATCTTCGTAGTCTTGGAGTCCGGCGGACGATGATAGTCTGGCTGGCCGGACACCCCCTAGTCCAGGACTCCCTCAATGCCCCTCGGGCATCGCAACGCGGAGCACCGGGCCATAGCCGGCAACCCTCACGACTAAGGTTCGGAAATGATTCTCCCAACTGATTTTTGCAGCTCTTAAAGTTCCCGGTGAGGACTCAAGCAGGCACATCGCAAGGCGGAAACTACTGCAAACATCCCGAGCTAAATTGTTCCTACGCGCAGGCACATAACCACGACACCATCACACAGCACAGGGACAATGAGTGTAGCACGATATTTAGGGGACCATAGTCTGTTGCACGCCCCCACGGGGCTCCATACTTCTCTCTGTCAACGCAGGAAAGGAGAAACAAAATAAAAACAGCGCACAGCTCGCAAGAAGGGATCTGCGTCATCCTCCTGAGCTCAATCAAACTCCACCTCGTGCTTCACCGGGGCGCGGCGACGGGATGACCCGCTACCACCCTCAAAGCGGGCGCAATGGCGTGGTGGCTGATCGCGGCCACCGCTGGAGGAGCTGTCGCCGGAGGAGGAGCCGCTGAAGCTCGACGAGCTGCGGCCACCGCCGGGAGCGGGTTCGCATTCGCCCTTGTCACGGCCGTCGCCAAGGCCGAGCACCTCGTCGCCGTCATCATCTTTAGGGCAACACCCAGCATGGCGGCCATCTTCTCCGAACACCCTCACATAGAGGGTCACATCACTGTCGTACTTAAAGTGGAGGGTGCATCGCCTGCCCAGGCCACGCGCGGGCAAACACCTGCCAGCCCCGGGCCAGGGCCATGTTCCCAGCGACAGAGATCTCCATCGCGACCCAGGAGGCACTGTTGCAGCAGCCGTCTGGCTGCAGCCAGATCCCGCCGGGGCCAGTGGCCGTCAGTTCACCGACGAAGAAGCGAGGGAGCTGGAGCCAGTTGCCGGCCGGGTTGTCCGACCACACAACAAACTCCGGCAGCACATCCACTGAATGGAAGCGCGACCGGGGAGGCCGCGCAGTCACGACACACCTTCCTCCACCGACTGGGCTGCCTCGATATGGGCGGCCAACACCGCGTGAAGGGCCACCACTGCGACCACGAGAAGCCGTGACAGGAGCCGCGGGGTGCTTGCGGGGGAGGCCGCGGCCGCGCTTGGGCAGAGGAGAGCCAGGCCCTTCCTGGCAAGCCTTCCCCTTCTCTGCGGCCAAGAACCTCTTCACGGGCGCCATGGGACGCTGCAAGCAACCGGAGCGAGGAGGGAGAAGAAGCAGGCGGAGCAAGAAGAGATAGACAATAGGGAATTTCGCCCCTCCCCATTTATAGCACAAGGGAGGCCAACCGCCGGCCTCCACGATCGCAGGTAATGATGACTCTTTTTGTATGCGGTAGGGACTCGTCAAATCAGGCAGTTGCCGAGGCAGCATGGGGAAGCGGAGACGCCCACATCCAATCAACCGCCACGTGGCGACCAAGGCCGCAGGCTGTAGGGGCCCGCGGCGCTCTACACTTGCCCTTTGGCTTCTCTACTAAGCCAAGTCCGAGTGCGCCTTGGGCACGGGGGCTACTATCGGCGTTCTGGGAACGGGAGTCCCCAGACTTGCCTGCCTGCGGCCTGCAGCATGGCTCAGAAGTGGCCCAGTACGGCCCGTCTTCATCAACCCAAGCTCAAGACCCTCGTGAGAGGCCAAGCCTCGCGGGGCGGAGGACACAAGGCATCCTTAGGGGCGGCCTCACTAGGCAGGCTCGTGAGGAGGCAGAGAAATCAAGGCAAGGGGTACCTCACGAGGTGCTCATGACGCAAGCCATGACGATCAAGACCAGGAGGGCGCCAGGCGGGCGCCAGCATGCGCAGTGTCCTCGTTTCCTCTTTGGTGCAAAGGGGGCAAGCACGGGCGCGGAATACCAAGGCATCAAGGAAAGGTTTCCATATCGGTGCAACAAGACCAAGACCAATAGGACGGCAGGATGGGGCTCACCGTGGAGCCCAAGACGGTGTCATCACCAGTGCCTTTGACAGTCGAAGACCACCTTTAGTTAGGATAGCTTGTACTTGTTGTCCCCTTTCAAAATGCCCTTTGTTGGCTCCCTTCCCGCTCAATATTTGGGAAGAGGACCAGGGCCTCTATAAATAGAGATAGCCACCACAATAGGAGGGTATCGAATCCTTCCTAAGTAGAGCACCGCACCACCACAAGAACACCTCTCCTCGCGAGGCTATTCTTCATCTGTACTGTTCATCATCAGCCCAAGAGGCAATCCACCACACCACACACTGGATTAGGGTATTACACCACAATGGTGGCCCGAACCAGTATAAACCTCATGTCTCTTGTGTTGTTCATCGTGCTAGCTTAGAATCGCGGCGAGGTTCTGGGCGTGTTTCGGTAGGGAGAAGATCTTCGTGCGCACCCTAGAGTTCGAAACTTGAGGGTTTTGCCGGAACCCGATATCCGATAGCGCCCTGATGTCTACCAGACAACCTTGTTCTTGTAGATGTTGTTGGGCCTACAAGTGCACAGGTTTGTAGGACATTAGCAAATTTCACTCAAGTGGATGACCTAAGGTTTATCAATTCGTAGGAGGCATAGGATGAAGATGGTCTCTCTCAAACAACCCTGCAACCAAATAACAAAAAGTCTCTTGTGTCCCCAACACACCCAATACAATGGCAAATTGTATAGGTGCTTGATTTAGCGAAGAGATGGTAATACAAGTGCAAAATAGATAGTAGATATAGGTTTTTGTAATCTGAAATAATAAAAACAGCAAGGTAACAAGTGGTAAAAGTGAGCGTAAACGGTATCGCAATGATAGGAAACAAGGCCTAGGGTTCATACTTTCACTAGTGTAAGTTCTCTCAACAATAATAACATAGACAGAACATATGACAAGCCCTCAACATGCAACAAAGAGTCACTCCAAAGCCACTAATAGTGGAGAACAAACGTAGAGATTATGGCCGGGTACGAAACCACCACAAAGCTATTCTTTCAGATCGATCTATAAAAGAGTTCGTACTAGAATAACACCTTAAGATACAAATAAACCAAAACCCTAATGTCACCTAGATACTCCATTGTCACCTCAAGTATCCGTGGGAATGATTATACGATATGCATCACACAATCTCAGATTCGTCCAACCAACATAAAAGTACTTCAAAGAGTGCCCCAAAGTTTCTACCGGAGAGTCAAGAACGCGTGCCAACCCCTATGCATAGGTTCCCAAGTGTCACGAAACCCGCAAGTTGATCACCAAAACATACATCAAGTGGCACATGATATCCCATTGTCACCACAGACAATCACGGCAAGACATACATCAAGTGTTCTCATAAAGACTCAATCCCAAGCTTAATTCCTGCTCGTCCTCGAGTAGGTAAATGATAAAAAAGAACTTTTGATGCGGAGTGATACTTTGGCATAAATTTCAATGTAAATCTTCTCAATTGTGATATGAATATTCAGATCCGAAAGATTCAAGACAAAAGTTCATATTGACACAAAAATAATAATACTTCAAGCATACTAATCAAAGCAATCATGTCTTCTCAAAATAACATGGCAAAAGAAAGTTCATCCCTACAAAATCATATAGTTAGGCTATGTTTCATTTTCGTCACACAAAGATGTTCCCAACTTCTATACCCCCAATGACAAGCCAAGCAATTGTTTCATACTTAAATAATCTCAAACTTTTTTAACCTTCACGCAATACATGAGCGTGAGCCATGGATATAGCACTATGGGTGGAATAGAATATGATGATGAGGATTGTGTTGAGAAGACAAAAAAAGGAGAAAGTCTCACGTTGACGAGGCTAATCAACGAGCTATGGAGATGCCCATCAATTGATGTCAACATGAGGAGTAGGGATTGCCATGCAACGGATGCACTAGAGCTACGAATGCTCAACAAAAGAAAACTAGTGGGTGTGCATCCAACTTGCTTGCTCACAGAGACCTAGGGCATTTGAGGAAGCCCATCGTAGGAATATACAAGCCAAGTTCTATAATGAAAAATTCCCACTAGTATAAAAAAAGACAACTTATGAGACTCACTACATGAAGAACAAGGTGCTACTTTGAAGCACAATATATGAGACTCACTACGTGAAGAACAAGGTGCTACTTTGAAGCACAAGTGTGGAAAAAGAGATAGTAGCATTGCCCTTTTTTATTTTTTATTTTATTTTTATTTTTTTTGGGCCCCCTTTTTTTGGCCTTTCTCTTTTTTTGGGCCTTTCCTTTTTTTGCCTTTCTTTTTTTTATTTGGGCAATGCTCTAATAATGATGATCATCACACTTCTATTGATTACAACACAAGGATTACAACTCGAAACTTAGAACAAGATATGACTCTATATGAATGCCTCCGGCGGTGTACCAGGATAGTGCAATGAATCAAGAGTGACATGTATGAAAAATAATGCATGGTGGCTTTGCCACAAATACGATGTCAACTACATGATCATGCAATGGCAATATGACAAAAGTAATGTATGTCAAGATGATGATGATGGAAGTTGCATGGCAATATATCTCAGAATGGCTATGGAAATGCCATAATAGGTAGGTATGGTGGCTGTTTTGAGGAAGATATAGGGAGGTTTATGTGTGATAGAGCGTGTCGTATCACGGGGTTTGGATGCACCGGCGAAGTTTGCACCAACTCTCAAGGTGAGAAAGGGCAATGCACGGTACCGAAGAGGCTAGCAAAGGTGGAAAGGTGAGAGTGCGTATAATCCATGGACTCATCATTAGTCAAAAGAACTCATATACTTATTGCAAAAATTTAGAAGTCATCAAAAATCAAGTACTACGCGCATGCTCCTAGGGGGATAGATTGGTAGGAAAAGACCATCGCTCGTCCCCGACCGCCACTCATAAGGATGCACAAGCCAGGTACACTTCATGTTTCAAATTTGTTACACAACTTTAACCATACGTGCATGCTAGGGGACTTGCAAACTTCAACACAATCATTCTTTTAATTCATAATCACCCAACTAGCATGACTTTAATATCACTATCTCCATATCTCAAAACAATTATCAAGTATCAAACTTTTCTTAGTATTCAACACACTCATAAGAAAGTTTCACATATCTTGAATACCAAGTATATTAACATTAGGCAAATTACCATGCTATTAACGACTCTCAAAATAATATAAGTGAAGCATGAGAGTTCATCTATTTATTCAAAATAAAACTACCACCATGCTCTAAAAGATATAAGTGAAGCACTAGAGCAAAAATTATCACGCTCAAAAGATATAAGTGAAGCACATAGAGTATTCTAGCAAATTCCAATTTGTGTAAGGCTCTCTCTCATTAAAGAATTTCAGATCTTGATACTTATTCAAACAGCAAGCAAAGCTAAAGAAAACTACATTGCAAGGATAGCACAACTCATGTAAAGAAGCAAAATCTTAGGCTCAACCGATACTAACCGATAGTTGTTGAAGAAGATAGGTGGGATGCCTACCGGGGCATCCCCAAGCTTAGATGCTTAAGACTTCTTGGAATATTATCTTGGGGTGCCTTCGGCATCCCCAAGCTTGAGCTTTTGTGTCTCCTTAATTCCTCTCATATCATGGTTTCTCTTTTTATCAAAAGCTTCATTCACAACAAACTCAACAAGAACTCGTGAGATAGGTTAGTATAAACCAATGCAAAAACTTATCATATTATACTGTAGAAAATCACTTAAATTATTATTCAACATTGCATACTAAATTTATCAGAGCACAATATGCAAAAAGATTCAACGTTAGACCATGCTCTGACTTTTCTAGGGAATTTTTCCAACAGCGGTAAACTTTCTGTTTTCAAACAGCAACATGCAAATTAGCAAAATAAGCATGGCAAAGGCTATCCTTGACTTTTTTATTGAAACTAAAGAGGCAAAACACAATTCTAACTAACATCAAGCAAAAACTAACAAAAGAAAATGACGCTCCAAGAAAAACACATATCATGTGGTGAATAAAAATATAGCTCCAAGTAAAGTTACCGATGAACAAAGACGAAAGAGGGGATGCCTTCCGGGGCATCCCCAAGCTTAGTTGCTTGGTTGTCCTTGAATATTACCTTGGGATGCCTTGGGCATCCCCAAGCTTAGGCTCTTTCCACTCCTTATTCCATTGTCCATCGAATCGTTACCCAAAACTTGAAAACTTCAACCACACAAAACTCAAAACAAAACTCGTAAGCTCCGTTAGTATAAGAAAATAAAACCACCACTTAGCTACTGTAATGAACTCATTATAAATTCATATTGGTGTCATATCTACTGTACTCCAACTTATCTATGGTTCATACCCTCCGATACTACTCATAGATTCATCAAAATAAGCAAACAACACATAGAAAACAGAATCTGTCAAAAACAGAACAGTCTGTAGTAATCTGCATAAAACGTATACTTCTGGAACCCCAAAAATTATTGTCAGTGTACTAGAGTAGGGGTACCCTAGTATCCCGAACTTGTGCATGGGCAGTCGCAGCACCCCGCGGCAAGGCTTGCCAGGTGACCGCCAAGGTCCTCCGTGGCTCCTTTGGAGCCATTCAAGAACAAAGTATTCAAGTCAAGAAGACAAGGCCCCGGCAAGAGGAGCTTGCCGGGAAGGCCAGCCAAGGCATCTCAAGGAACTTGCCGCGACGCGCCACGCGTCCCGGCAAGGCCCGGTGAGCGACAAGCTTCCGGACGCGACAAGACAACGACCGCGGCAAGGAGCTTGCCGCGGCAAGCTACCACTCAGTACCCACGCTCCAGCACATCCACCAACGTGTGCGCAGGACCTTTCGGTAGCGCGGGCAAGAGGCTGTGCAGCCAGGCGATCTTGGTGGCAAGCGACGCTGACAAGATTGCCATCGTGGCAAGCGGTGGCGCCCCTGACAGTCCCTTTTTGCACTGTTTGGGCGACGCAGACGGGCATTTAATGCCTTTGTCCCCTGCCGTCAGGGTTAGGTATGATACACTGTACAAGTAGTTGTACCAACCGCAACATTTTTCCATTTTTACCCTTGTCTATGTTGCCACCTGTCAGTGACCCCTTGAGCATATAAAAGGAGGCCCATGCGCAACGTAGAGGGGGGTTGGAAGCCAGAGAACACTCACGCTCGGTCTCGTTAACAGCTAGTGTGTACTATAGCACTCAGCGCTCCCGAGCAAGAACTCAATACACTCAGACATGTAGAAGTAGGAGTGTTATCACTCCGGAGAGCTCCGAAGCTGGGTAAACCGCTCGTGTGCTTCGCCTCGATCTGCTCTTCGTGCGATCTCCGCCCCCCGCCGAACCGAAAGGGGCTCGGTCCGCCGGTCCCATAGGTGTCCGTGGCTCAGTTCTTCCCACGACATCTTTGGCGCACCAGGTAGGGGGCGTCGAGGTTGTGTGAACTTGATCCGACGTTCACACGAGCTAGATCTTCATCTTCTTCATCGACATGCCACCGAAGAAGAAGGCTTCGGAGGTGGAAGCTCCATCCATGTCGATCCCACCACCACCGGAGCAAACGGCTGGTGGGGTGGACGCCGGCGGAAGAACGGGCGTCGACGAGGGAGCTCACGGTGCTGCCAGGTCCAAGGACAAGGCCGCGCAGACCTCGGTGTCCGTACATGCACCGCGCCCATCCCAGGAGGCGCAGGACCGACAGCGTCATGGTATTTGTGGTACCATACGTTTGTTGGACCAAGATCGAGCCGGTGGATCTCGGGGTGCTCAAGACCAGCATGCACGCCAACATGCTGGCACGAGCAAGACACGGTCGCCTGGACGGGATGCTGCTCCTTCTAACATAGTTAGAAGTCCGAGCATATCCCGCTCCTCGCACCGTTCGCCACTACCACCCACCACTCCAGCAGAAGCTTTGGCAAGAGCTCAACTGCTCCTGGATTACCCTCCAACGGCGGACAAGATCGACGAATGGAGGGCCACCATTCAGAGTCTCATCGGCTTCGCCAACGGCGACACTCCACGGCAGCCGGGTACATCGCAGCCGCGGCAAGATTGCCGGGCACGAGCCGATGGCGACAAGATCGGTGGGGGTGCAACCACCGTGCACTCTCCACCCCGAAGGCCAAGATCGCCGACTCGCCGGATCCACCTCGACAACGACTCCACTGCATCATCAGATCCACGAGCTCGTCGCGATCAGCGCCAAGTTCTTCACGAACGACAGCAAGAAGACGCTTGTACTCGCATCAAGCGCCCAAGAGAAGCGCGGCGTCAATCGGACCAGCGCGCTGGGCCCGCTGTCGACATGCATGCGCCAGGGGAAGCAGGCGACTTACCGTACGCGGTAGGTTGCCCTGCGTTCACTCGTGAGCTGCGGCAAGTCTAGTGGCCCAGCACGAAGAATTTCAAGCCAGACGTACCAGAGAAGTACGACGGCAAGTCGCATCCATCGGAGTTCCTCAGCATCTAAACCATCGCGGTGCAAGCTACCGGGGGGCGGGACGACAAGATCCTTGCCAACTACTTGCCGCTGGTGCTCAAGCCCAATCTCAGGACCTGGCTCATGCACTTGCCGGACAACTCCATTTCCTCCTGGGCAGACCTGTGCCATCAGTTTGTCGGCGCCTTTACAGGCGGCCACAAGCCCCATGGCCAAGAGAGCGACCTTCATCTGCTCGCCCAGAAGGAAGGAGAGTCCCTCCGCAAGTACATTCAGAGATTCAGCCGTGTACAGCACAACATCCCAGATGTCCACCCTGCCGCGGTAATCAGCGCGTTCCATCAGAACGTGTGAAATGGCAGGATGCAGGAGGAGATGGCGATGTGCAAGATCAGAGACGTCAGTGAGCTATATGCCCTGGCCGACAAGTGTGCACGTGCTGAGGAAGGGAGGAGACTCCCCGGAGAGAATATAGAAGCAGGAGGATCTGATAGCGAAGTTGCTGCCCCGGCAAAGAGAAACCGGCGGCGGAACAATAGGAAGAAGAAAGGCAAAGATATGCTAGTCGTTGAGCAGTCCGGCAATGAAGGTGGCACCAAGAACGTTGTGGCGGTCGCCGACAAGCAGGACGGCACCGACAAGCAGTACTGGAAGATCCACCGCACCAAAGGCCATGACCTCCAGAGCTGCAAGAAGGTCGAGCAGCTTGTCGAGCAGCAAAAAGCTGAGTACGAGCGAGGCGACAAGGAGAAGGCCCAAGAGGGTGCTGGAGGATCCGCAAGAAGCGTCCCGCGAGGAGGGCGCTTGCAAAAGGCCAAGCAACGGCAAGGAGACAGACCTCCCAGCGCGACAAGTATGAAGATGACGACGACGACGAAGATATGGACGATGACGAGTCCGATGAGCAGGAGTTCAAGAATGCCACAGAGGTCCTGTGCGTTGACGGCGGTGCTTCTTTGCATACTTCACACCTCCAGCTCAAGCAGTGGGTGTGGGAAGTCAATGCGGCAGAACCACCCGTCGAGTCACGCAAGCCTAGGATATGGTCCGGCACGCCTATCATATTTGATATTGAGGACCACCCTGATCGCATAACTGCGGTCGGGTGCTTGCCGATGTTGGTTTCACCAACTATCCACAACCTCAAGGTCACTAAGATGCTAGTTGACGGCGGGGCCAGCTTGAACCTGATCTCCTCCGCGGTACTCCAGAAACTCCAGATCCCTGACAGCGAGCTCGAAGAGACCGGCACATTCCAAGGAATCAATCCGGGAAGGAGCAAGCCAAAGGGAAAGATCATGTTGCCGGTGACATTTGGTAGTGAGTTGAACTTCAGGACTGAGAGGGTCACTTTTGACGTTGCTGACTTTCCATTACCTTACAATGGGATACTCGGCCGTCCAGCACTTGCCAAATTCATGGCAGCCTCTCACTATGCATACAACATACTGAAGATGCCAGGCCCGATAAGTGTCATCTATGTCCCTGGCGACAAGAAGGATGCTCTTATCTGCGCCGACAAGATCTACCGGGAAGCAGCAGCCGCAACAGATCGCAAGTCACTTGCCGATGAAGCTCCCGGGGGGAAGAAGAAGACCAAGTCCGGCAAGAGCTCTGATGCCCACTCCGGCAAGCGCACCTCTTCGGAGTGCTGCGCTACCGTCGAGGACGCACCATCGAGCTCCACCGGCAAGCATAAGAAGACAATGGCACCTCCGCTAGAGACTAAGAAGGTGTCCGCCAAGGAGGACGGCACTGGTGGTACCTTCACCATCAGTGCCACTCTCGACCCTAAATAGGAAAGCGCGCTCGTTGCTTTCCTGCGGTAACGTCGGCGTGTTTGCGTGGCAACCGTCGACATCCCGGTGTTCCTAGGAAATGTCGAGCACCATCTTGTCGTCTGTCCTCATGTGCGGCCCGTCAAGCGAAAAGTCGAGAAACAAGCGGTGGGCGCCAAGAGTTCATCGCGAGAAGAAATCAAGAAGTTGGAAGCAGCGAGCCTTGTCAGAGGAGTGCTCCATCCTACGTGGTTGGCCAATCCTGTAGTCGTGCGCAAGGCAAACGGGAAATGGAGGCTTTGTATTGACTTTACCGATGTTAATAAAGCTTGTCCCAAAGACCCATTTCCCTTGCCGCGCATTGACCAGATTGTTGACTCCACGGCTGGATGTGACTTGCTTTCATTTCTTGACGCATATTCAGGATATCATCAGATCTTCATGGCAGAAGAGGATGAGGAGAAGACCGCATTCATCACTCCATGTGGCACGTACTGTTTTATACAGATGCCTTTCGGTTTAAAGAATGCTGGTTCAACATTTGCAAGGGTAGTTCATGACGCTTTTGAGCCATAGATGCACAGAAATGTGGAAGCCTACATGGATGACATAGTGGTCAAGAGCAAGGACAAGGCAACTCTGATTCAGGATTTAGACTAAACCTTTGCAAATCTGCGCAAGATCAACCTCAAGCTTAACCCCGAGAAGTGTGTGTTTGGAGTCCCCTCCGGCAAGCTTCTCGGGTTCTTCATCTCTCGGCGGGGAATTGAAGCCAATCCCGACAAGATCAAGGCCATTGAGCAGATTGAAGCACCAAAGCGCGTCAAGGATGTACGAAGACTTGCCGGTTGCGTGGCTGCTCTCAGCAGGTTTATCTCTAAGTCTGTTGAGCGCGCCCTGCCATTTTTCAAAATATTGAAAAAGGCAGGTCCAATGAAATGGACTCCGGAAGCGGAGGCTGCGCTGCAGGACTTAAAGAGATACCTGTCCTCCACTCCAACACTTGTCGCACCTAAGCCACAAGAGAAGTTGCTGTTGTATATAGCGGCAACCAATCAAGTGGTTAGTGTTGCGTTGGTAGCGGAGAGGGAGGTGGATGATGAGCCAGCAACCACGGCAGATGCATCCAGCGACAAGCAGGGGGCTTCACCGACAAGCTCTGGTCCCGACAAACATGGATCTGCAAGAGCGCATAAGGAGATCTGAAGAGAATGGTGCAGCGCCAGTTTACTTCGTCGGTTCCCTTCTGAGGGGCTAGGTCAAGGTACTCTGGTGTGCGAGAAATTGCTTTTCGGCCTTCTCATGGCCTCGAGAAGCTGCGCCATTACTTCCAAGCACATGAGATCACAGTTGTCACTCGTTTTCGGCTGAAGAGGATCTTGCGAGAATCCGAAGCAACAGCAGGATTGTCGAGTGGGCCTTGGAACTGTCAAGCTTTGGCCTCAAGTTTGAGAGCACTTCCACTATCCCGAAAGCGAGCATTGGCAGAATTCATAGCGAGTGGGCGCCAACACGGATGAAGAAATTCGAAAACAAGCATCCCGTCAAGGAAGTAAACAAAGAGTGGTTAATGTACTTTGATGGTGCCTTCTCGCTGCAAAGCGCCGGTGCGTCGCGTGCTACTTGTTGTGCCCACCGAGAGCACCTCAAGTATGTAGTCCAGATGCATTTTCCCAAGGAGCAAGCAACGAACAATACCGCAGAGTATGAAGGTTTGCTTGCCGGCCTCAGGATCGCAGCAGACCCTGGGATCAAGAAGCTCATTGTCAGGGGTGATTCACAGCTTGTCGTCCGCCAAGTGAACAAGAATTATCAAAGTCCGTTGATGGAAGCTTACGTTGATGAAGTGAGAAAGTTAGAAGAGCACTTTGACGGCCTACAGATGGAACATGTTCGAAGAGCTCGAATGACATTGCCGATGGCTTTGTCAATGTCGCCCGCACTTAAGTTACACATGGAACCAGGGATCTTTGTGCTCAAACCGACTCAACCGTCTCAGAACTCCATCAAGCGGACAGAGCAAGAAGAGGAAGTTGATTTCTGGTGACTATTTTCCGGCAGAGCTCCCCGAAGCCGCCGCCAAGAAGGTCCCCAAGATCAACACCAATAGTGCTGAGGAGCAGTCTGCTCCGGCAAGCCCTAGGGTTTGTTCCGTTGAAGCAGACGCTCCCGACAAGTTTTGCTCTGGCAAGCTTACCGGGGAACGTAAAGCTCCGGCTGAGCTGCAAGTTCTCGCCGTAGAAGCGGATGTTCCCGCAGCAGCATATGTGCCTTTAGTCCTTGTTGTCGAGCCGCAAGCTCCAAAGATGGGCACAGATGGGTTGTCCGTTTCCTTCAGACGGAGAACTTCCCAAGAGCAAGAAGAAGCGGAAAGAGTAGCCCGGCGATCAAGTATGTACCAGTTTGTCGACAACACACTGCATGTAAGAAGACTCAATGGTGTGAAATTGAAGTGTATTCACGGGAAGATGGGAAAAAGCTGTTGGCCAGAGATACATGGAGGCATATGTGGTCACCACATTGGCGCAAGAGCACTTGCCAGCAAAGCATTCCGGCAAGGTTTCTTTTGGCCGATTGCCCTCCAGGATGCAACTGCACAAGTAACCAAGTGTGAAGTGTGCGAGTTGGATTCCAAGAAGATACACCAGCCAGCTCAAGCTCTCCGAGCGATCCCTTTATCCTGGCCATTTTCGTGCGGGGATCGACATCCTCGGCCCCTTTCCCAAGCTATCGGGGCTTTGAGTACTTGTACATTGCAATCGACAAGTTCACAAAGTGGCGGAAGTGGAAGCGATGAGGAAGGTGACAGCACGGTCGGCGATCAAGTTCTTGGTCGATTGTTTGCCGCCGGGATCCCTAACAGATCATCACCGACAACGACACGTAATTCACGAGCCGCACCTTCATGCGAGACGTCCAAGATCTTGGCGCCAAGGTGCGCTTCGCTTCGCTGCTCATCCGAGAAGCAGCGGTCAAGCTGAGAGGGCAAATGCTGAAGTGTTGCGGGCTCAAGACCAGGACTTTCGGCGAGGCTGCACAAATGCGGAAAGAACTGGATTGAGGAGCTGCGGTGGTTCTTTGGTCGATCGGGGCGACGCCAAATCGAGCCAGCGGCGGACACCTTCGCTCTAGTCTATGGAGCGAGGCAGTTCTCCCTCACGGAACTTCGTATCACGGTCGCCTCGAGTGCTCGCTTATGATGAGCTTGAGCAAGAGCAGCTGCGACAAGATGACGCGCAGCTCCTTGAGGAAGACCGTCTTCAGGCTGCTGTACGAGCTGCTCGATACCAGCAAGCTTTGCACCGCTATCATAGCCGCAAAGATAATGCCAGAAGTCTCGAGGAAGGCGACCTTGTTCTTCGGCGCGTTCAGTCCGCCAAGAATTCCAACAAGTTGACGCCAAAGTGGGAAGGCCCTTACTGGGTGAAACGAGTCACTAGGCCTGGCGCTGTCCGCCTTGAGACCGAGATGGCATTCCAGTGAGCAACTCCTGGAACAATGAGCATCTTCGTAAGTTTTACCCGTAGGGCGCGGTTGCCGGAACCTGTTCCAGCAACCACCTTTTGTACAAGTCTTGCCGCTGTTGCATGTAATCCTTTGTACAAAGCCGGGCGCAGACCCCGTGCAAAAATAAAGCTCATGAGCTCCGCACATCTTGTCAATTTCATGCTTTCTATTTTTTGCATATGTTATCTGACACTTTGTGCAGCACCTACCCCCGGTAAGCAATAACGAGCCATAAGGATTCATATCTTTATTTTCTCTTCTTTATCTTTCTCATAGAAAGGAAGGTTCCCTCGCCCACAAGTTTTTCGGGGGGAAAGGAGAAGATAATGGTGTGGAACAGGCGTCGTTCAAGAAAGTTTCGCCTTACCGGGACGCAAACGACAGAAAAGCTAAGTTGCCAGAGTTTGAGCAATCAGTTTTAAAATTTTTAAGTTATCTTCCTTGAACGACCGTGCTTTGTATGGAAAACCTATGCGCGGAGGAACCAACTCGTAGCTAGTTGCGCCCTTACTTTGTTTCGAGTCAGCTCAACAACTTAAGTGAGCTGCGACTAGTTGCGACAAGGTTTCTTGTCGGTGGCGGCACCGCCAGCAGGCTGCTGATGTCCCGCACTCAGCGCTCGCGGCTAAGGTGCCTGCACCGGCAAGTTCCCTAAAAGCGTAGGGCAAAAACATACAATGGAAGGAATCGAGTAAAGGAAATAACATAGCGATCGATACCCAAAGTAAAGTTATATTACAAGATAGCTTGTCGCAGCTCTAATAGATTGTTCTCGTAACATGACCAGCAGTGATAAGAAAAGGAGAAAACGGGCGGCCTAATCTACGCGATCGCCCTCAACCCTCTTGATCTCGCTCACCTTGTCCACAATGGGTGCGACAAGGGTCTTGAGCGCTTCCAGATCAGCATCCGGCGGCAACTTCTTGAGGATCTTTGGTAAGGTTGAGGCCGGGTTGCGAAGGCCACCTTCACCAAAGACCTTTGAAGAACTCCGTGCAGATCGTCTTGCGACTCGTCGACCAGCAGCTTTGGGATCCTTTCACAGAGTCGCTGGAGGTCCGTCGCCACGCCTTTGAAGAGCAAGCTGAGCTTGGCGCTGGGTTGGAGGTTCTCGTCGGAGGAGTACCCGAAATCCTCCATCCCCAGCTGCGCTAGCTCCCCGTCGATGGCTGCGGCAACATCAACGAGACCCTCCGTCCAGTGCTCCACATTCTCCCTGAAGGTGTTCTGGGTGGCAGCCGCACTCGCCAGCAGTGCCTCGTTGGCTTTGATCTCCTCCTTCAATGCCACCTCCTGCTTCCTGGCGCCGTCCAGCGTCTTGGTCAAAGTAGCCAGCTTCAACTCAAGATCTGCGTTGGAGTCCTTGGCGGCGCTGAGCTCCTTGCCCTTCTCGACGAGACAACCCTACAGCTCGCCAAGAGTGTAGGCGTCCTTCTCGCGCTCGCGCTTGAGCACGGCAAGCTCTTCGCTCCTCGCCTTGAGATCGACCTCCAGCTGCGCCACCTTCGTCTCTAGCTCCTTGGCGGCCTCGGCAGCTGCGGTAGCATCCTCTGCTTCCTTGAGAGCCCCGCCAAATGTTTGCTCGCGCGCGGCAAGCTCCTCCTCATGGCTGTCAAGATTGACCTTCCGCTGCGCCAACTCACCATGCCGCACAAACAGCTCCTCGCCGGCAAGCCGATGTTGTTCCTCAACTTTAGCCTTCTCGAGGAGGAAGGCTTTCCGCACCTCGACAAGTTGCGCCCGCTCCTTTGCAAGGGACCGGAGGGCTTCCTGGTTACGACCCCGGAGCTCCTCCGCATGCTTCTTGATGTCCACTCCCGCCCTCGCAACAAGCACTTCTCGGGATTCCAGCTTGGCCTGCCGAGCGCGGTAGAGCGACACCAGCTTCCGCAGCAGCTCCTCCTCCTCAGACTCGCTGCTGCTGCTGCTGCTCGGCGCGTCAACCAGCGTCAGCCCAGCGGAGGCGAGCACCTCTCCATCAAAGGTTTCTCCTTCGACCGGCGCCCTGGAGCTTGACGCCCAGGGGAGCTTTATGAAGACGCCATCACCGGCCTTCAAATAGGCGCCGGGCTGGGGCTCTTCGGAGCCTGGCGCTGTGGCAGCGGCGGAGGGATCGGCGGTCGGCGTAGCACCTGGCGCTCCTACGGCCTCAGGGTCGTCAGTACGATCGCCTAACCCCTCACCAGCTTCTGCGGCGACAGCTTTGACGGCCTCTTCGCCGGCAGGATCTTCAGCGCCAGCTGCTTCTTCGGTGGCAGCGGCGTCGTCGGTGTTGCCGCGCGCGTTCTCCTCGCCGACAACCTCGGTCTCCATCGGCTCCGTGACAGGTGGATCTGAAAGCCGGAAGAGGGAGAAAAGTCAAGCAAATATCCAAAAAGAAAATCAGAAGAAGAACCCAAGGGAAGTTTTCAAGCAAAAGGGTTACCTGTGCTGGGTTCCACAATCATGGGCTCCACCACCGGGGGGTCGCTGGTGCGGTCCCTTGCGGGAGAACTGTCCCTTGCCGGAGAACGCTCCCTTGCCGGGGAACCCTCCCTTGGCGGTGTAGTCGAAGCAGATGGCATGTCGGGGGCGGCTTCCGAGCGCTCCTGGTGAGGCTGCTCTGCTCCTATGCAAACCGATAGTCAGATGTCAGTAAAGAAAGGGCACCCATGTGCGCATAACAACGGGAAGTAAACCATACACTTACGCTGGGGGCTTGCCGGGTCCGGCAAGATGGTCTCGGACATATCCCCTGCTGTCGCGGTGGGTTCGTCCTCGATGATAATCACCGGGACCTTGGCTCTCTTCGCCGCTCTATGGGCCAGAGTCCTGAAAAGGAATGAGTTCAGAGTAAAGCAAATCAAATACAAGACAAAACAGCAAGAATTGAAGAACTACAAGTACCGCAAAGAATCTTACTCTTCTTCTTCCTCGTCGGAGCTGAGTGCGGAGAGGTCGAAGTCCGGCCCACCTTCGGTGCGACGAGGCGGAGGAGTAGGTTCCCTTGACCGCTTGGCGAAGCGATGCGGCGGTCCGGAAGACCACTGCCAGGTTGCCGCGATGGCGTGAAGCGCTCCGCAATAGTGCTTGTCGCATGAGCGTGTCACGCGGGCCAGGCGGTTGTTGACTTCGTCTGCCGCCCGCTACATCCCGGCCTTGCGGAGACTCCTTCTTGGTGGAGCTGGTGGCTCTGCTTGCGGGGGGCTATCTGAAGATGAGGAGGAAGAGGAGTCGGACTGCGACGAGCCGCTCGCACCCTCGGCGGGCTCGCTCGACTCGGCTTCAGGCTCGGCAAGCTCTCCCTCGCTGGCAGGCTCTCCCTCGCCGGCAAGCCACTCTCGCTCGACAAGGCTTGCCGCCTCTGCTGCCTCTGCCTCCTCCACGGTGAATCCAAACTCGCCCACAGCAGCGGCTGCCGCCGCCTCTTCCGCCCTAGTGGCGATGCGCTGCATCTCTGCATCGGTGGTGTCGCGGATGAGGCTTTTCTGCTTGTCAGAGCGGACCAGCACGTCTACCAAGCCATCAAAGAACTCTTGCACAACGTCGTCCACAGGCTCTTGCCAAGTTGGGACAATTCCATGCGAATTGCACAGCGGCATCATTGCATGGATGCGGTCGAGCGCGGAGTTGTTGCACAGCAGAACGACACCCTTCGGCAACCTGAACCATTCAGGATGTTGAGGGTCGTGTTTGAATAGTTCCTTGAGCATCGCGTCTAGTTCCAGGACGGCGAAGTTGAAGTTGAGGCCCGGGCGCAGCCTCATGATGTCAGCCGCACCCCCGAACTCCCAGGCGAGCCTCCTCCTCTCTGCGCAGGGGCGTCGGTGCGAAGAAATCTGGGCCAAGCTGCGCCTCTGATGAGCCCGCAAGCTGGAGGCGTAGGATCCGGGTGATGGCAATCTTCAGCCTATCATCTTCCGGGGCCACACTGCTCCAATCGTTGCCGTGCGCTATTGGGGCTTGTCGCTGGGCGGTAAAGGACTGCGGGTTCTCCTCGACAATCTAGCACCAGTCTGCTCTCCATTCCTCCCACTTGCCGCGGAGCTCTCCCTCCAGATAAGCTTCCTTCTTGCCGGATCTCGAGATCCAGGCAATTCCGCCGGATAAAGGCTCCCCTCTCTCAACTCGGGGCATGAAGAAGTGGCAAAAAAGGGCTACATTTGGATGGACTCCGACAAAGTTTTCGCAGAGGTGTGCGAAAACTGCCATGGTCAGAACGGCATTGGGGGTGAAGTCAAGGAGGTGGAACCCGTAGGTGTTCATAATGTCGCAGAAGAATTCAGAGAAAGGCGGCAGAGCCTGATGAAAGAACAACAAGAAGGGATATCCATTGGAGCTGTTCAGCAGCGGCGGAGAGTACCTTCGTGCGCGGATGCGCTCATGTCTCCGTCGACCAGAAGAGGTAGTAGTACTCCCTCAGCTCCTTCGCGGCGAGCTGGGGTGGGAAGGTTGTCCGTTCCCTTCGCAGCGCCGCGAGCCGCTGCGCCTTGGTCGACCTCACGGCCTTCCCCTTGCTGGCTTTCGGAGCCATGGCGGAGGTGGTGGGGAGATCGACGGCGTTGGTGGTGCTGGCGGTGATGGGGGGGAGCGCTGCTCTCTTTCAGAAGGAGGGAGCGGCGGAGGTTCCTGAGATTGGGACAACAACTGGCGAGATGGACGAACTGCCCCTGTTTCCCCTGCTTATAAAGGGGGAGGGGACGGACGTCCCGTTTTTCCGAATAAAGAAACCACCCACGATCTCTCCCACGATGCCGCATTCAATGCGTGCCGTTAGGGGAGGGCACGGTGGATACGGAATAGGATACGGCGTAACCCGGGCGCGCGTGCCGTGCCTGTTTTGGGCTGGCCCAACAGCGCTTCGGCACCGTGTGTGTGGCCCGGGCCGGGGCTCTGTCGGTGTACTAGAGTAGGGGTACCCTAGTATCCCGAACTTGTGCACGGGCAGTCGCAGCACCCCGCGGCAAGGCTTGCCGGGTGACCGCCAAGGTCCTCCGTGGCTCCTTTGGAGCCATTCAAGAACAAAGTATTCAAGTCAAGAAGACAAGGCCCCGGCAAGAGAAGCTTGCCGGGAAGGACAACCAAGGCATCTCAAGGAACTTGCCACGACGCGCAACGCGTGCCGGCAAGGCCCAGTGAGCGACAAGCTTCCGGACGCGACAAGACAACGATCATGGTAAAGCGCTTGCAGCGCAAGCTACCACTGTGCCCACGCTCCAAAGACATCCACCAACGTGTCACCACAGGACCTTTCGGTAGCTAAGTGGCAAGAGGCTGTGCAGCCAGCGGTCTTGGTGGCAAGTGACGCCGACAAGATTGCCATCGTGGCAAGCGGTGGCGCCCCGACGATCCCTTTTTGCCTTTGTTTGGGCGCAGACGGGCATTTAATGCCTTTGTCCCCTGCCGCCGTGGTTAGGTATGATACACTTGTACAAGTAGTTGTACCAACCGCAACATTTTTCCATTTTTACCCTTGTCTATGTTGCCACCTGTCGGTGACCCCTTGAGCATATAAAAGGAGGCCCATGCGCAACGTAGAGGGGGGTTGGAAGCCAGAGAACACTCACGCTCGGTCTCGTTAACAGCTAGTGTGTACTATAGCACTCAGCGCTCCTGAGCAAGAACTCAATACACTCAGACATGCAGCAGTAGGAGTGTTATCACTCCGGAGAGCTCCGAAGCTGGGTAAACCGCTCATGTGCTTCGCCTCGATCTGCTCTTCGTGCGATCTCCGCCCCCCCGCACCGAAAGGGGCTCGGTCCGCCGGTCCCATAGGTGTCCGTGGCTCAGTTCTTCCCACGACATCTTTGGCGCACCAGGTAGGGGGCGTCGAGGTTGTGTGAACTTGATCCGACGTTCACACGAGCTAGATCTTCATCTTCTTCATCGACATGCCACCGAAGAAGAAGGCTTCGGAGGTGGCAGCTCCATCCACGTCGATCCCACCACCACCGGAGCAAACGGCTGGTGGGGTGGATGCCGCGAAGAACGGCGTCGACGAGGAGCTCACGGTGCTGCCAGGTCCAAGGACAAGGCCGCGCAGACCTCGGCGTCCGTACATGCACCGCGCCCATCCTGGAGGCGCAGGACCGGCAGCGTCATGGTATTCGTGGTACCATACGTTTGTTGGACCAAGATCGAGCAGTGGATCTCTGGTGCTCAAGACCAGCATGCACGCCAACATGCTGGCACGAGCAAGACACGGTCGCCTGGACGGGATGCTGCTCCTTCTAACATAGTTAGAAGTCCGAGCATATCCCGCTCCTCACACCGTTCGCCACTACCACCCACCACTCCAGCAGAAGCTTTGGCACGAGCTCAACTGCTCCTGGATTACCCTCCAACGGCGGACAAGATCGACGAATGGAGGGCCACCATTCAGAGTCTCATCGGCATCGCTAACGCATTTACATTCCACGGCAGCGGGTACGCCGCAGCCGCGGCAAGATTGCGGGCATGAGCCGATGGCGACAAGACGGTGGGGTGCAACCACCGTGCACTCTCCGCCTGAAGGCCAAGATCGCCGACTCGCCGGATCCACCTCGACAACGACTCCACCGCATCATCAGATCCACGAGCTCGTCGCGATCAGCGCCAAGTTCTTCACGAACGACAGCAAGAAGACGCTTGTACTCGCATCAGCGCCAAGAGAAGCGCGGTCAATCGGACCAGCGCACTGGGCCCATTGTCGACATGCATGCGCCGAGGAACGAGCGACTTACAGACTGTGATAGGTTGCCCTGCGTTCACTCGTGAGCTGCGGCAAGTCCAGTGGCCCAGCACGAAGAATTTCAAGCCAGACATACCAGAGAAGTACGACGGCAAGTCGCATCCGTCGGAGTTCCTCAGCATCTACACCATCGCGGTGCAAGCTGCCGAGGGGCGGGACGACAAGATCCTTGCCAACTACTTGCCGCTGGTACTCAAGCCCAATCTCAGGTCCTGGCTCATGCACTTGCCGGACAACTCCATTTCCTCCTGGGCAGACCTGTGCCATCAGTTTGTCGGCGCCTTTACAGGCGGCCACAAGCCCCATGGCCAAGAGAGCGACCTTCATCTGCTCGCCCAGAAGGAAGGAGAGTCCCTCCGCAAGTACATTGAGAGATTCAGCCGTGTACACAACATCGGATGTCCACCCCGCGCGCTGTAATCAGCGCGCTCCATCGAAACGTGTGAAATGGCAGGATGCGAGGAGGAGATGGCGATGTGCAAGATCAGAGACGTCAGTGAGCTATATGCCCTGGCCGACAAGTGTGCACGTGCTGAGGAAGGGAGGAGACTCCCCGGAGAGAATATAGAAGCAGGAGGATCTGATAGCGAAGATGCTGCCCCGGCAAAGAGAAACCGGCGGCGGAACAATAGGAAGAAGAAAGGCAAAGATATGCTAGTCGTTGAGCAGTCCGGCAACGAAGGTGGCACCAAGAACGTTGTGGTGGTTGCCGACAAGCAGGACGGCACCGACAAGCAGTACTGCAAGATCCACCGCACCAAAGGCCATGACCTCCAGAGCTGCAAGAAGGTCGAGCATCTTGTCGAGCAGCAAAAAGCTGAGTACGAGCGACGCGACAAGGAGAAGGCCCAAGAGGGTGCTGGAGGATCCGGCAAGAAACGTCCCGGCCGAGGAGGACGCCGCGGCAAGGCCAAGCAACGGCAAGGAGACAGACCTCCCCGCGGCCGCGACAAGTATGAAGATGACGACGACGACGAAGATATGGACGATGACGAGTCCGATGAGCAGGAGTTCAAGAATGCCACAGAGGTCCTGTGCGTTGACGGCGGTGCTTCTTTGCATACTTCACACCTCCAGCTCAAGCAGTGGGTGCGGGAAGTCAATGCGGCAGAACCACCCATCGAGTCACGCAAGCCTAGGATATGGTCCAGCACGCCTATCATCTTTGATATTGAGGACCACCCTGATCGCATAACTGCGGTCGGGTGCTTGCCGATGTTGGTTTCACCAACTATCCACAACCTCAAGGTCACTAAGATGCTAGTTGACGGCGGGGCCAGCTTGAACCTGATCTCCTCCGCGGTACTCCAGAAACTCCAGATCCCTGACAGCGAGCTCAAAGAGACCGGCACATTCCAAGGAATCAATCCGGGAAGGAGCAAGCCAAAGGGAAAGATCATGTTGCCGGTGACATTTGGCGATGAGTTGAACTTCAGGGTCGAGAGGGTCACTTTTGACGTTGCTGACTTTCCATTACCTTACAATGGGATACTCGGCCGTCCAGCACTTGCCAAATTCATGGCAGCCTCTCACTATGCATACAACATACTGAAGATGCCAAGCCCGATAAGTGTCATCTATGTCCCTGGCGACAAGAAGGATGCTCTTATCTGCGCCGACAAGATCTACCGGAAGCAAAGAGCCGCAATGCAGATCACAAGTCACTTGCCGTGAAGCTCCCGAGGGGAAGAAGAAGACCAAGTCCGGCAAGAGCTCTGATGCCCACTCCGGCAAGCGCACCTCTTCGGAGTGCTGCGCTACCGTCGAGGACGCACCATCGAGCTCCACCGGCAAGCAAAAGAAGACAATGGCACCTCCTCTAGAGACTAAGAAGGTGTCCGCCAAGGAGGACGGCACTGGTGGTACCTTCACCATCAGTGCCACTCTCGACCCTAAATAGGAAAGCGCGCTCGTTGCTTTCCTGCGGGCGAACGTCGACGTGTTTGCGTGGCAACCGTCTGACATCCCCGGTGTTCCTAGGAAAGTAATCGAGCACCATCTTGCCGTCTGTCCTCATGCGCGGCCCGTCAAGCAGAAAGTCAGGAAACAAGCAGTGGAGCGCCAAGAGTTCATCACAGAAGAAATCAAGAAGTTGGAAGCAGCAGGCCTTGTCAGAGGAGTGCTCCATCCTACGTGGTTGGCCAATCTCAGTAGTCGTGCGCCAAGGCAAACGGAAATGGAGGCTTTGTATTGACTTTACCGATGTTAATAAAGCTTGTCCCAAAGACCCATTTCCCTTGCCGCGCATTGACCAGATTGTTGACTCCACGGCTGGATGTGACTTGCTTTCATTTCTTGACGCATATTCAGGATATCATCAGATCTTCATGGCAGAAGAGGATGAGGAGAAGACTGCATTCATCACTCCATGTGGCACGTACTGTTTTATACGGATGCCTTTCGGTTTAAAGAATGCTGGTTCAACATTTGCAAGGGTAGTTCATGACTCTTTTGAGCCACAGATGCACAGAAATGTGGAAGCCTACATGGATGACATAGTGGTCAAGAGCAAGGACAAGGCAACTCTGATTCAGGATTTAGACGAAACCTTTGCAAATCTGCGCAAGATCAACCTCAAGCTTAACCCCGAGAAGTGTGTGTTTGGAGTCCCTCCGCAAGCTTCTCGGGTTCTTCATGGTCTCAGCGGGAATTGAAGCCAATCCCGACAAGATCAAGGCCATTGAGCGATTGAAGCACCAAAGCGCGTCAAGGATGTACGAAGACTTGCGGTTGCGTGGCTGCTCTCGAGGTTTATCTCTAAGTCTGCTGAAGCGCCTCGCCATTTTTCAAAATATTGAAAAAGGCAGGTCCAATGAAATGGACTCCGGAAGCGGAGGCTGTGCTGCAGGACTTAAAGAGATACCTGTCCTCCACTCCAACACTTGTCGCACCTAAGCCACAAGAGAAGTTGCTGTTGTATATAGAGGCAACCAATCAAGTGGTTAGTGCTGCGTTAGTAGCAGAGAGGGAGGTGGATGATGAGCCACCAACCACGGCAGATGCATCCAGCGACAAGCAGGGGGCTTCACCAACAAGCTCTGGTCCCGACAAACATGGATCTGCGCAGGCGCATAAGGAGATACAGAAGAGAATGGTGCAGCGCCCAGTTTACTTTGTTAGTTCCCTTCTGCAGGGGGCTAGGTCAAGGTACTCTGGTGTGCAGAAATTGCTTTTCGGCCTTCTCATGGCCTCGAGAAAGTTGCGCCATTACTTCCAAGCACATGAGATCACAGTTGTCACTCGTTTTCCGCTGAAGAGGATCTTGCAGAATCCGAATAAGCAGGCGGGATTGTCGAGTGGGCACTGGAACTGTCAAGCTTTGGCCTCAAGTTTGAGAGCACTTCCACTATCCAGAGCAGAGCATTGGCAGAATTCATAGCAGAGTGGACGCCAACACCAGATGAAGAAATTCCAGAAACAAGCATCCCCGTCAAGGAAGTAAACAAAGAGTGGCTGATGTACTTTGATGGTGCCTTCTCGCTGCAAGGCGCCGGTGCGTGCGTGCTACTTGTTGTGCCCACCAGAGAGCACCTCAAGTATGTAGTCCAGATGCATTTTCCCAAGGAGCAAGCAACGAACAATACCGCAGAGTATGAAGGTTTGCTTGCCGGCCTCAGGATCGTAGCAGACCCTGGGATCAAGAAGCTCATTGTTAGGGGTGATTCGCAGCTTGTCGTCCGCCAAGTGAACAAGAATTATCAGAGTCCATTGATGGAAGCTTACGTTGATGAAGTGAGAAAGTTAGAAGAGCACTTTGACGGCCTACAGATGGAACATGTTCCAAGAGCTCGAACGACATTGCCGATGGCTTTGTCAAAGTCGCCGACTTAAGTTACACAATGGAACCAGGGATCTTTGTGCTCAAACCGACTCAACCATCTCAACTCCATCAAGCTGGACAGAGCAAGAGGAGGAAGTTGATTTCTGGTGACTATTTTCGTGCGAGCTCCCGAAGCCGCCGCCAAGAAGGTCCCCAAGATCAACACCAAGGGTCTTGAGGAGCAGATCTGCTCCGGCAAGCCCTAGGGTTTGTTCCGTTGAAGCGACGCTCCGACAAGTTTTGCTCGCAAGCTTACCGGGAACGTCAAGCTCGGCTGAGCTGCAAGTTCTCGCCAGTAAGCGGATGTTCCCGCAGCAGCATATGTGCCTTTAGTCCTTGTTGTCGAGCCGCAAGCTCCAAAGCATGGGCACGATGATTGTCTGCTTCCTTGAGACGGAGAACTTCCAAGAGCAAGAAGAAGCGGAAAGAGTAGCCCGGCAGTCAAGTATGTACCAGTTTGTCGACAACACACTGTACAGAAGAAGACTCAATGGTGTGAAATTGAAGTGTATTCACCGGGAAGATGGACAAAAGCTATTGCCAGAGATACATGGAGGCATATGTGGTCACCACATTAGCGCAAGAGCACTTGCCGGCAAAGCATTCCGGCAAGGTTTCTTTTGGCCGACTGCCCTCCAGGATGCAACTGCACAAGTAACCAAGTGTGAAGTGTGCCAGTTGCATTCCAAGAAGATACACCAGCCAGCTCAAGCTCTCCAGACGATCCCTTTATCCTGGCCATTTTCGGTCTGGGGGATCGACATCCTCGGCCCCTTTCCCCGAGCTATCGGGGGCTTTGAGTACTTGTACGTTGCAATCGACAAGTTCACAAAGTGGCGGAAGTGGAAGCGATGAGGAAGGTGACAGCCGCGGTCGCAATCAAGTTCTTGGTCGATTGTTTGCAGCCGGGATCCCTAACGGGATCATCACCGACAACGCACGCAATTCACGAGCCGCACCTTCATGCGATCGTCCAAGATCTTGGCGCCAAGGTGCCTTTCGCTTCATTGCTCATCCGAGAAGCAACGGTCAAGCGGAGAGGGCAAATGCTGAAGTGCTACGCGGGCTCAAGACCAGGACTTTCGACAGGCTGCACAAATGCGGAAAGAACTGGATTGAGGAGCTATCGGTGGTTCTTTGGTCGATCTGGACGACGCCAAATCGAGCCACTAGCCAGACACCTTTCGCTCTAGTCTATGGAGCAGAGGCAGTTCTCCCTACGGAACTCATATACGGGTCGCCTCGAGTGCTCGCTTACGATGAGCTTGAGCAAGAGCAGCTGCGACAAGATGACGCGCAGCTCCTTGAGGAAGACCGTCTTCAGGCTGCTGTACGAGCTGCTCGATACCAGCAAGCTTTGCACCGCTATCATAGCCGCAAAGTTAATGCCAGAAGTCTCGAGGAAGGCGACCTTGTTCTTCGGCGCGTTCAGTCCGCCAAGAATTCCAACAAGTTGACGCCAAAGTGGGAAGGCCCTTACCGGGTGAAACGAGTCACTAGGCCTGGCGCTGTCCGCCTTGAGACTGAGATGGCATTCCGGTGAGCAACTCCTGGAACAATGAGCATCTTCATAAGTTTTACCCGTAGGGCGCGGTTGTCGGAACCTGTTCCAGCAACCACCTTTTGTACAAGTCTTGCCGCTGTTTCATGTAATCCTTTGTACAAAGCCGGGCGCAGACCCCGTGCAAAAATAAAGCTCATGAGCTCCACACATCTTGTCAATTTCATGCTTTCTATTTTTTGCATATGTTATCTGACACTTTGTGCAGCACCTACCCCCGGTAAGCAATAACGAGCCATCAGGATCCATATCTTTATTTTCTCTTCTTTATCTTTCTCATAGAAAGGAAGGTTCCCTCGCCCACAAGTTTGCCGGGGGGAAAGGAGAAGATAATGGTGTGGAACAGGCGTCGTTCAAGAAAGTTTCGCCTTACTTGGGCGCAAGCAACGAAAAGCTAAGTTGCCAGAGTTTGAGCAATCAGTTTTAAAAATTTTAAGTTATCTTCCTTGAACGACCGTGCTTTGTATGGAAAACCTGTGCGCGGAGGAACCAACTCGTAGCTAGTTGCGCCCTTACTTTGTTTCGAGTCAGCTCAACAACTTAAGTGAGCTACGACTAGTTGCGACAAGGTTTCTTGTCGGTGGCGGCACCGCCAGCAGGCTGCTGACGTCCCGCACTCAGCGCTCGCGGCTAAGGTGCCTGCACCGGCAAGTTCCCTAAAAGTGTAGGGCAAAAACATACAATGGAAGGAATCGAGTAAAGGAAATAACATAGCGATCGATACCCAAAGTAAAGTTATATTACAAGATAGCTTGTCGCAGCTCTAATAGATTGTTCTCGTAACATGACCAGCAGCGACAAGAAAAGGAGAAAACGGGCGGCCTAATCTACGCGATCGCCCTCAACCCTCTTGATCTCGCTCACCTTGTCCACAATGGGTGCGACAAGGGTCTTGAGCGCTTCCAGATCAGCATCCGGCGGCAGCTTCTTGAGGATGCTGGTGAGGTTGAGGCCCGGGTTGCGGAGGGCCACCTTCACTAGCACCTTTTGAAGAACTCCCGTGCAGATCGTGCGCGACTCGTCGGCCAGCAGCTTTGGGATCCTTTCCTGGAGTCGCTGGAGGGCCGTCGCCACGCCTTTGAAGAGCAAGCTGAGCTTGGCGCTGGGTTGGAGGTTCTCGTCGGAGGAGTACCCAAAATCCTCCATCCCCAGCTGCGCTAGCTCCCCGTCGATGGCTGCGGCAACATCAACGAGACCCTCCGTCCAGTGCGCCACATTCTCCCTGAAGGTGTTCTGGGTGGCAGCCGCACTCGCCAGCAGCGCCTCGTTTGCTTTGATCTTCTCCTTCAATGCCACCTCCTGCTTCCTGGCGCCGTCCAGCGTCTTGGTCAAAGTAGCCAGCTTCAACTCAAGATCTGCGTTGGAGTCCTTGGCGGCGCTGAGCTCCTTGCCCTTCTCGACGAGGCAACCCTACAGCTCGCCAAGAGTGTAGGCGTCCTTCTCGCGCTCGCGCTTGAGCATGGCAAGCTCTTCACTCCTCGCCTTGAGATCGGCCTCCAGCTGCGCCACCTTCGTCTCCAGCTCCTTGGCGGCCTCGGCAGCTGCGGTAGCATCCTCTGCTTCCTTGAGAGCCCCGCCGAATGTTTGCTCGTGCGCGGCAAGCTCCTCCTCATGGCTGTCAAGATTGACCTTCCGCTGCGCCAACTCACCTTCCCGCGCAAATAGCTCCTCGCCGGCAAGCCAATGTTGCTCCTCAACTTCAGCCTTCTCGAGGAGGAAGGCTTTCCGCGCCTCGACAAGTTGCGCCCGCTTCTCCGCAAGGGACCGGAGGGCTTCCTGGTTACGACCCCGGAGCTCCTCCGCATGCTTCTTGATGTCCACTCCCGCCCTCGCGACAAGCGCTTCTCGGGATTCCAGCTTGGCCTGCCGAGCACGGTAGAGCGACACCAGCTTCCGCAGCAGCTCCTCCTCCTCAGACTCGCTGCTGCTGCTGCTGCTCGGCGCGTCAACCAGCGTCAGCCCAGCGGAGGCGAGCACCTCTCCATCAAAGGTTTCTCCTTCGACCGGCGCCCTGGAGCTTGACGCCCAGGGGAGCTTGATGAAGACGCCATCACCGGCCTTAAAATAGGCGCCGGGCTGGGGCTCTTCGGAGCCTGGCGCTGCGGCAGCGGCGGAGGGATCGGCGGTCGGCGTAGCGCCTGGCGCTCCTACAGCCTCAGGGTCGTCAGTACGATCGCCTGACCCCTCACCAGCTTCTGCGGCGGCAGCTTTGACGGCCTCTTCGCCGGCAGGATCATCAGCGCCAGCTGCTTCTTCGGTGGCAGCGGCGTCGTCGGTGTTGCCGCGCGCGTTCTCCTCGCCGACAACCTCGGTCTCCATCGGCTCCGTGACAGGTGGATCTGAAGGCCGGAAGAGGGAGAAAAGTCAAGCAAATATCCAAAAAGAAAATCAGAAGAAGAAGAACCCAAGGGAAGTTTTCAAGTAAAAGGGTTACCTGTGCTGGGTTCTACAATCATGGACTCCACCACCGGGGGGTCGCTGGTGCTGTCCCTTGCCGGAGAACTGTCCCTTGCCGGAGACTTCTCCCTTGCCGGAGAACGCTCCCTTGCCGGGGAACCCTCCCTTGGCGGTGTAGTCGAAGCAGATGGCATGTCGGGGGCGGCTTCCGAGCGCTCCTGGTGAGGCTGCTCTGCTCCTATGCAAACCGATAGTCAGATGTCAGCAAAGAAAGGGCACCTATGCGCGCATAACAGCGGGAAGTAAACCATACACTTACGCTGGGGGCTGCGCTGGGGGCTTGGCGGGTCCGGCAAGATGGTCTCGGACATATCCCCTGCTGTCGCGGTGGGTTCGTCCTCGATGACAATCACCGGGACCTTGGCTCTCTTCGCCGCTCTCTGGGCCAGAGTCCTGAAAAGGAATGAGTTCAGAGTAAAGCAAATCAAATACAAGACAAAACAGCAAGAATTGAAGAACTACAAGTACAGCAAAGAATCTTACTCTTCTTCTTCCTCGTCGGAGCTGAGTGCGGAGAGGTCGAAGTCCGGCCCACCTTCGGTGCAACGAGGCGGAGGAGTAGGTTCCCTTGACCGCTTAGGCGAAGCGAGCGGCGGTCCGGGAAGACCCTGCTCCAGTTGCCGCAGCGGCGGGCGTGAAGCGCTCCCGCGGCAACAGTGCTTGTCGCAGTAGAGCGTGTCACGCGGCGCGGCGGCTGTTGACTCGTCTGCCGCCCCGCTACATCCCCGGCCTTGCGGAGACTCCTTCTTGGTGGAGCTGGTGGCTCTGCTTGCGGGGGGCTATCTGAAGATGAGGAGGAAGAGGAGTCGGACTGCGACAAGCCGCTCGCACCCTCGGCGGGCTCGCTCGACTCGGCTTCAGGCTCGGGAAGCTCTCCCTCACTGGCAGGCTCTCCCTCGCCGGCAAGCCACTCTCGCTCGACAAGGCTTGCCGCCTCTGCTGCCTCTGCCTCCTCCACGGTGAATCCAAACTCACCCGCAGCAGCGGCTGCCGCCGCCTCTTCCGCCCTAGTGGCGATGCGCTGCATCTCTGCATCGGTGGTGTCGCGGATGAGGCTTTTCTGCTTGTCGGAGCGGACCAGCACTTCTACCAAGCCATCGAAGAACTCTTGCACAACGTCGTCCGCAGGCTCTTGCCAAGTTGGGACAATTCCATGCGAATTGCACAGCGGCATCATTGCACGGATGCGGTCGAGCGAGGAGTTGTTGCACAGCAGAACGACACCCTTCGGCAACCTGAACCATTCAGGATGTTGAGGGTCGTGTTTGAATAGTTCCTTGGGCATCGCGTCTAGTTCCAGGACGGCGAAATTGAAGTTGAGGCCCGGGCGCAGCCTCATGATGTCAGCCGCACCCCCGAACTCCCAGGCGGGCCTCCTCCTCTCCTGCAAGGGGGCGATGCGGCAGCGAAGGAAATCTGCGCCAACTGCGCCTACAGTGAGCCCGGCAAGCCTGAGGCGTAGGATCCGGGTGATGGCAATCTTCAGCCTATCATCTTCCGGGGCCACACTGCTCCAATCGTTGCCGCGCGCTATTGGGGCTTGTCATTGGCGATGGCAGCTGCGGGTTCTCCTCGACAATCTAGCACCAGTCTGCTCTCCATTCCTCCCACTTGCCGCGGAGCTCTCCCTCCAGATAAGCTTCCTTCTTGCCGGATCTCGAGATCCAGGCAATTCCGCCGGATAAAGGCTCCCCTCTCTCAACTCGGGGCATGAAGAAGTGGCGGAAAAGGGCTACATTTGGATGGACTCCGACAAAGTTTTTGCAGAGGTGTGCAAAAACTGCCATGGTCAGAACGGCATTGGGGGTGAAGTCAAGGAGGTGGAACCCGTAGGTGTTCATAATGTCGCAGAAGAATTCAGAGAAAGGCGGGCAGAGCCCACAGTAGAAGAACAGCGCGAAGAAGGGATATCCATTCGGAGCCCGTTCCGAAGCGGCGGCGAAGAGTACCTTCGTGCGCGGATGCGCTCGCGTCTCCGTCGACCAGAAGAGGTAGTAGTACTCCCTCAGCTCCTTCGCGGCGAGCTGGGGTGGGAAGGTTGTCCGTTCCCTTCACAGCGCCGCGAGCCGCTGCGCCTTGGTCGACCTCACGGCCTTCCCCTTGCCGGCTTTCGGAGCCATGGCGGAGGTGGTGGGGAGATCGACGGTGTTGGTGGTGCTGGCGGTGATGGGGGCGGGCGCTGCTCTCTTCGAGAAGGAGGGCGGCGGAGGTTCTGAGATTGGGACAACAATGGCGAGATGGACGAACTGCCTGTTTCCCACTTATAAAGGGGAGAATGCAGACGTTCCGTTTTTCGAATAAAGAAACCACCCGATCTCTCCCACGACGCCGCATTCAACGCGTGCCGTTAGGGAGGCCCGTGGATCTGGAATAGGATCTGGCGTAACCCGGAGCCGCGTGCCGTGCCTGTTTTGGGCCCGCCCAACAGCGCTTCGGCACCGTGTGTGGCCCAGCCGGGGCTCTGTCGGTGTACTAGAGTAGGGGTACCCTAGTATCCCGAACTTGTGCACGGGCAGTCGCAGCACCCCGCGGCAAGGCTTGCCGGGTGACCGCCAAGGTCCTCCGTGGCTCCTTTGGAGCCATTCAAGAACAAAGTATTCAAGTCAAGAAGACAAGGCCCCGGCAAGAGAAGCTTGCCGGGAAGGACAACCAAGGCATCTCAAGGAACTTGCCATGACGCGCCACGCGTGCCGGCAAGGCCCAGTGAGCGACAAGCTTCCGGACGCGACAAGACAACGACCGCGGCAAGGCGCTTGCTGCGGCAAGCTACCACTCTGTACCCGCGCTCCAGCACATCCACCAACGTGTCACCCTGGGACCTTTCCAGGTGCGCGTGGCAAGAGGCTGTGCAGCCAGCGGTGCGAGGTGGCAAGTGACGCTGACAAGATTGCCATCGTGGCAAGCGGTGGCGCCCCTGACGGTCCCTTTTTGCACTGTTTGGGCGACGCAGACGGGCATTTAATGCCTTTGTCCCCTGCCGTCAGGGTTAGGTATGATACACTGTACAAGTAGTTGTACCAACCGCAACATTTTTCCATTTTTACCCTTGTCTACGTTGCCACCTGTCGGTGACCCCTTGAGCATATAAAAGGAGGCCCATGCGCAACGTAGAGGGGGGTTGGAAGCCAGAGAACACTCACGCTCGGTCTCGTTAACAGCTAGTGTGTACTATAGCACTCAGCGCTCCCGAGCAAGAACTCAATACACTCAGACATGCAGCAGTAGGAGTGTTATCTCTCCAGAGAGCTCCGAAGCTGGGCAAACTGCTCGTGTATTTCGCCTCGATCTGCTCTTCGCGCGATCTCCGCCCCCCGCCGAACCGAAAGGGGCTCGGTCCGCCAGTCCCATAGGTGTCCGTGGCTTAGTTCTTCCCACGACAATTATGAAATAAATTGCTGGACCTGAGCAATTTGTCTATTAATCATCTGCAAAAAGAATCAACCTAAAATCACTCTCCAGTAAAAAATGGCAACTAATCTCGTGAGCGCTAAAGTTTCTGTTTTTCACAGCAAGATCACATAAACTTCACCCAAGTCTTCCCAAAGGTTCTTCTTGGCACTTTATTGAAACAAAAGCTATAAAACATGATTACTACAGTAGCATAATACACAAAAACAGTAAGGATAAATATTGGGTTGTCTCCCAACAAGCGCTTTTCTTTAATGCCTTTTTAGCTAGGCATGATGATGACAATGATGCTCACATAAAAGATAAGAATTGAAACATAACGGGAGCATCATGAAGCATATGACTAGCACATTTAAGCCTAACCCACTTCCTATGCATAGGGATTTTGTGAGCAAACAACTTAGGGGAGCAATAATCAACTTGCATAGGAAGGTAAAACAAACATAACATCAAGATTTTAAGCACATAGAGAGGAAACTTGACATTATTGCAACTCCTACAAGCATATATTCCTCCCTCATAATAATTTTCAGTAGCATCATGAATGAATTCAACAATATAACCAGCACCTAAAGCATTCTTTTCATGATCTACAAGCATAAAAAATTTACTACTGTCTTCATAAGCAAACTTCTTCTTTATAGCATACGTATCATCACAATAATCATCATAGATAGGAGGCATGCTTTCATCATAGTAAATTTTCTCATCAAAGCTTGGGGGACAAAAAATATCATCTCCATCAAACATAGCTTCCCCAAGCTTGTGTCTTTGCATATCATTAGCATCATGGATATTCAAGGAATTCATACTAACAACATTGCAATCATGCTCATCATTCAAAAATTTAGTACCAAACATTCTATAGATTTCTTCTTCAAGCACTTGAGCACAATTATCATTTCCATCATACTCACGAAAGATATTAAAAAGGTGAAGCGTATGAGACAAACTCAACTCCATTTTTTTTGTAGTTTTCTTTTATAAACTAGACTAGTGCTAAAACAAGAAACAAAAAGATTCAGTTGCAAGATCTAAAGATATACCTTCACTTACCTAGCCTCCCCAGCAATGGCGCTAGAAAAGAGCTTGATGTCTACTACACAACCTTCTTCTTGTAGACGTTGTTGGGCCTGCAAGTGCACAAGTTTGTAGGACAGTAGCAAATTTCCCTCAAGTGGATGACCTAAGGTTTATCAATCCGTAGGAGGCGTAGGATGAAGATGGTCTCTCTCAAACAACCCTGCAACCAAATAACAAAAAGTCTCTTGTGTCCCCAACACACCCAATACAATGGCAAATTGTATAGGTGCGCCAGTTCGGCGAAGAGATGGTAATACAAGTGCAAAATAGATAGTAGATATAGGTTTTTGTAATCTGAAATAATAAAAACAGCAAGGTAACAAGTGGTAAAAGTGAGCGTAAACGGTATTGCAATGATAGGAAACAAGGCCTAGGGTTCATACTTTCACTAGTGTAAGTTCTCTCAACAATAATAACATAGATAGAACATATGACAAGCCCTCAACATGCAACAAAGAGTCACTCCAAAGCCACTAATAGCGGAGAACAAACGTAGAGATTATGGTTAGGTATGAAACCACCACAAAGCTATTCTTTCGGATCGATCTATAAAAGAGTTCGTACTAGAATAACACCTTAAGATACAAATCAACCAAAACCCTAATGTCACCTAGATACTCCATTGTCACCTCAAGTATTTGTGGGCATGATTATACGATATGCATCACACAATCTCACATTCGTCCAACCAACATAAAAGTACTTCAAAGAGTGCCCCAAAGTTTCTACCGGAGAGTCAAGAACGCGTGCCAACCCCTATGCATAGGTTCCCAAGTGTCACGAAACCCGCAAGTTGATCACCAAAACATACATCAAGTGGCACATGATGTCCCATTGTCACCACAGATAATCACGGCAAGACATGCATCAAGTGTTCTCATAAAGACTCAATCCGATAAGAAAATTTCAAAGGGGAAACTCAATTCATCACAAGAGAGTAGAGGGGGAGAAACATCATAAGATCCAACTACAATAGCAAAGCTCGGGATACATCAAGATCGTGCCATAGAGGAACACGAGAGAACACGAGAGAGAGAGATCAAACACATAGCTCTTGGTACATACCCTCAGCCCGGGGTGAACTACTCCCTCCTCGTCATGGATAGCGCCGGGATGATGAAGATGGCCTCGGTGATGGGATCCTCCTTGGCGAGGTCTTGGAGCAGGGGTCCCGATTGGTTTTGGTGGCTCTGAGAGGCTTGCGGCGGCGGAACTCCCGATCTATTTTACTGTTACGGAGGTTTTAGGAGTGCGTAGGTATATATGGGTGAAAGGACACGTCGGTGGAACTCGGGGCCCCACGAGGCGGCGGCGCCCAAGGGAGGCGCCCCCCACCCTCGTGAGCACCTCCGTATCTTCTAACGTGGAGTCAAGTCCATCGGTGGGTTTCCTTCCAAAAATAACTTCTCTGTTGATTTCGTTCCATTTGACTCCGTCGATATTCCTTTTCCCGAAACTCACCGAAATAGGCATAAAACGACAAATGGGCTGGGCCTCCGGTTAATAGGTTAGTCCCAAAAATAATATAAAAGTGGATAATAAAGCCCAATATTGCCTAAAACAGTAGATAAAGTAGCATGGAGCAATCAAAAATTATAGATACGTTGGAGACGTATCACGCCCTCCCCCCTGGGCGCTCCCTGCCTTGTCGGCCCCACGTGGCCCCCTCCACTTATTCCTGTATAGACACACTTTGTCTTCCTCCAGAAAAAATCACCGCACAGCTCAAACTCGTGTTCTAGCTCGTTTTGCTGTGATTTTCAATCTCCTTGCTCAAACCTTCATTCACAAAACTATTTTGGGGGATTGTTCTTCGGTATGTGACTCCTCCAATGGTCCAATTAGTTTTTGTTCTAGTGCTTTATTTATTGCAAATTTCTGCTGCTAAGGTGACCCTTTTCTTGAGCTTGTATGTCAAATTTATATGGTCAAAAGTAGTTTTAATGCATGATTTAGCTTCTAGGCACTTGTGGGAGTAGTTGCTATCAATCCTTTTGAGTTAGGTTCACTTTTATTTTGAGTCATTAAAAATTTTCAGGAATTTTCAGAGAAAGAAAATGATGAAGAGATTGTTGAGGGGCTCTTCGAGCCGAAGCTCAAAGCATAAGGAAAGTGAGGAAAATAAGAAGTCCAAATATAATCTCCCTCGCACTGCGGAGGTTTGGCCGTGTGAATGGCCTTGTGATGAGTTCTTGAAGGCAGCCGGGATTCATGATGATTTTTATCATTTGGCGGAGAATGCAGGCTTCATCAACTTCCTCCACGACCAGCGCGAACAGTATCTCCTACTCACTAATATTTTCGTGCAAAAATTTTACTTTCATGCTAGGAAATCACCACCTTCAGTGGAGTTTCATTTATATGATGAGGTTAAGGAGATGTCATTATATGATTTTTGTCGGGTCTGCAAGATACCCTTTGAGGGCAGCATAGAGGAACCACATCGTAATGAAGTGGAGGGGTTTATTGATATGATTGATGTAGGGGAAACGAGGAAAGTATCAGGTGCAAGAATTACTAGCATGCATTTTCCTGTTCTACGTTACTTTGCAATATTTGCTAGTAGATGTTTAATTGGTCGCGGTAATAGTGGAAATCTTAGTGCTCCCGATATTGTTATTTTGCGCCATGCTTTGTTTCGTGATACAACTTTCAGTTTAGGTGCTGTCATTGCTAAGCGATTAAGTCTGAACCGTACAAAGGGCCCCATCTTCGGTGGTATCTTTGCTTGCGCCTTGCTGCACACTTTAATATACGTATTAGGCATTATGAGAAAGAAGAAAAGTTGTTGCCCTCTGTTTTTCTAGATTATAAGAGTATGGTAGCACATGATTTTATTGTTAAAAATAAGAAGAAACTGCTTAAGTACAATTTGATATTTTATAAAAAATAATGTGAGATTATTACCTTGCCTGCGCCCTCTTAGTTTAACATATTTTTAGGCAAGTATCTCATTTTGCCGGAGGACAATCATGCATACTTGAGCGTGACACCTGATCCAGAGGATGAGCCGAAGCCACAACTTGACCTTTATTGACAGTGTATTTATCAGTGGGATCTGGAGGAGATTGCTAACCAGTGGCACCCTGAGGACCCTCCTCAGAACACTGGAGAGGGTCACTTTGATCCGTGGGCATAGACCAACTTCGGCCAAAAGCCTAAGCTTCGGGGAGTACGTATTTCTCACCGACATTACATTCATGTTCACGCACTCATTCTAGTTGTCGATGCACATACTTTTCGTTGTACTATCCATGCTAGTTTATTTTCTTTTCTAAGCCTTCTTCTTGTGTGTTTGCAAAACCTTAAGAAAAACCAAAAAAATTAGCTAGTCTACTTTCCATGCCTGTAGTAGTAAGAATTAAAAGAAACCCCAAAAAGATTTCTCGTTCTTCTTTTGCTTGTTGGGAGCTTTCCCGTGTAAATAGTTTTATTTCTTTTCTCTTCTTTGGGGTCGAGAGGAGAAGACCATGATGAAAATGTTGACTGCCTCGCATTTGCATTATTTTTTATTTAACCAAGAGCCCATATTACCTTGTCTTCTCCCTTGTATTAAATGCTTGCAGATTCCAGCTTAGTCCAATGCACGTGCATTGTTATTGTTATCCACACCGTTCGGTCGTGCAAATGAAAGGCAATAATGACGATATATGATGGACTGATTGAGATGAGAGAAGCTGGTATGAACTCGACCTATCTTGTTTTTGTAAATATGATTAGTTCATCAATCCTGATTTAGCCTATTATGAATGAAACATGTTCGCAATGACAATTAGAAATTATAGTTGCTCATGCCATGCTTAATTAGCTAGGAGTTTATAATGGTTTACCTTGTGTGCCAACATGCTACTAAACTGGTTGTGATGTGGTATGATAGGGTGGTATCCTCCTTTGAACGATTCGAGTGGCTTGACTTGGCACATGTTCACGCATGTAATTGAAACAAAATCAACAGAGCCTCCACGATATTTATGTTCATGGTGAATTATATCCTACTCATGCTTGCACTCAGTGTTGATTAATTTTAATGCATCTTCATGACTGTTGTCTCTCTCTAGTTGGTCGCTTCCTAGTCTTTTTCTAGCCTTCACTTGTACTAAGCAAGAATACTGCTTGTGCATCCACTTCCATAAACCCCAAAGTTATTCCATATGAGTCCACCATACCTTCCTATATGCGGTATTTACCTGTCGTTCCAAGTAAATTTGTATGTGCCAAACTCTAAACCTTCAAATGAAATTCTGTTTTGTATGCTCGAACATCTCATGTATCAACTAGGGCTGTCTATATCTTCCATGCTAGGTGGGTTATTCTCACGAGGAGTGGACTCCGCTCCTCACTCACGAGAAAATGGTCGGTAACCGGGATGCTCAGTCCCATGCTCAAATCAAAATAATTGCAAACGGAACTCCCCCAGGATTGTTGTTAGTTGGAGGCACCCGTTATTTCGGGCAAGCCATGGATTTATGCTTGTTGGTGGTGGGGGAGTATAAACTTTACCATTCTGTTTGGGAACCGCCTATAATGTGTGTAGCATGGAAGATATCGAGATCTCTTGGTTGTTATGTTGACAATGAAAGTATGCCACCCAAAATATTATTTATCTCTGTTTCAAAACTCGAGCTCTGGCACCTCTGCAAATCCCTGCTTCCCTCCGCGAAGGGCCTATCTATTTACTTTTATGTTGAGTCATCATCCTCTTATTAAAAAGCACTAGTTGGAGAGCACCGTTGTCATTTGCATCCATTACTATTAATTTATATTGAGTATAACTATGACTGGATGAAAGGATCGAGAAGAGCTGTCTAGAGGGGGGCTGATTAGACACTAAGTACTAAAATTTGAAGTTTTTAACTTCTTTAAGTTTAAGTGGAGTTTAGGCACAAGTTTAACACTCACAATACATAACAAGCAAGCATGCAAAGAGTATATGAGCAGCGGAAAGTAAAGCATGCAACTTGCAAGAATGTAAAGGGAAGGGATTGGAGGATTCAAATGCAATTGGAGACACGAATGTTTTTGTTGTGGTTCCGATAGGTGGTGCTATCGTACATCCACGTTGATGGAGACTTCAACCCACGAAGGATAATGGTTGCACGAGTCCATGGAGGGCGTCACCCATGAAGGGTCCACGAAGAAGCAACCTTGTCTATCCCACCATGGCCGTCGCCCATGAAGGACTTGCCTCACTAGCAGTAGATCTTCACAAAGTAGGCGATTTCCTTGCCCTTACAAACTCCTTGGTTCAACTCCACAATCTTGCCGGAGGCTCCCAAGTGACACCTAGCCAATCTAAGAGACACCACTCTCCAAGAAGTAACAAATGGTGTGTTGATGATGAACTCCTTGCTCTTGTGCTTCAAATGATAGTCTCCCCAACACTCAACTCACTCTCACAGGATTTGGATTTGGTGGAAAGAAGATTTGAGTGGAAAGCAACTTGGAGAAGGCTAGAGATCAAGATTCATATGGTAGGAATGGAATATCTTGGTCTCAACACATGAGTAGGTGGTTCTCTCTCAAAAAATGTATGCTGGAAATGTAGGTTCATTTTGATGGCTCTCTCCATGAATGAAGAGTGGGTGGAGGGGTATATATATCCTCAAAACAAAATCTAACTGTTACACACAACTTGCCAAACTCGGTGGGACCGAATTGAGAAACTCGGTCGGACCGATTCAGGAAATCTAGTGACCATTAGGATTTTCGGTGGGACCGACATGCAACTCGGCAGGACCGATATGGTTAGGGTTAGGGCATAACGTAATCTCGGCGAGACCGATTACACAAACTTGGTGGGACTGATTTTGGTAATAAGCTAACCAGAGAGTTGGTCAGGTAAACTCAGTGGGACCGGTTCGCTCATTTCGGTGAGACCGAAATGTTACGAAAAGGAAACAGAGAGTTTACATTGCAACTCAGTGGGACCTATCGCTCATCTCGGTGGTACCGAAACGTTACGAAGGGAAACAGAGAGATTACAATCCCATCTCGGTGAGACCGAGATCCCCATCAGTGAGACCGATTTGCCTAGGGTTTGTGGCAGTGGCTATGACATCTGAAGTCGGTGGCGCCGGATAGAAAGAATCAGTAGGGCCAAGTTAGACTCTTGGGTTTAGGACATATGTGGATGTGAGAAGGTAATTGAGGGCTTTGGAGCATATCACTAAGCACTTTGAGCAAGCAAGCCATTAAGCAACACCTCATCCCCTCTTGATAGTATTGGCTTTTCCTATAGACTCAATGTGATCTTGGATTACTAAAATATAAAATGTAGAGTCTTGTTCTTGGAGCTTGAGCCAATCCTTTGTCCTTAGCATATTGAAGGGGTTCCACATCCTCTAGTCCATGCCACTTCATTGTTGAACTTGTCTGAAACATACTAGGTAAAAGTGTTAGTCCAACAAGAGATATGTTGACATTAATTACCAAAATCACCCGGGGAGCACTTGTGCTTTCAATCTCCCCCTTTTTGGTAATTGATGACAACATACAGCAAAGCTTTAGATAAAGATATAGAGAATATCAAGTAAAGCTTTGGAAAGACATGTAACATGCATAGGCTTCCCCTACATATATGCAATCATGTGAATATGGAATATAGAAGCATGTGAGAGCATAACCATGACAGAGTAGGCAATGTGTTACATGTATCTTGGCTATATGCATCAGAGCAAAAGATGTGAATATGGGAAATGTACCTTCATGCTCATGAGTCCTTCTTGCAAACAGTATGTACATCAGCAAGAATTTCTCATACACATGATTGTGATGCATATACTTACCTTGAGTTGGCTTAGGATGGAATGAACCCGTGAAAATAAGGTTAGATAACACAGATACACCTACTGGCCAGAGCAAACAAAAGAAACCACAAGAGTACCAAGACTGGGATGACATGTAGAGTGAGTACTGAGTACCCCATTGGATATAGACATGTCCCCAAAGGTAAAGATGTGCAATGAATTTAAAGAATTTCTTTCCCTTAGATGTCTTGCTCCCCCTGAATCTAGCATGGGATACTGGGAGAAGATAGGGAACAGAAAATCAGAGCTCAAAGAAACAAATGAACAGAGCTAATGCAAATAAGCACATATGAGCATGTCTTTCCCCTCAAGAAGACATGTGGCATCTCTCCTCTTGAACACCAAGCATCTGGGATCCTTGAAGATTACTCTCTTCTTGAGTATTCTCTCCCCATAGAGATATGATTAAGCTTTGATGTGATCTCTCTCTCCCCCTTTGACATCAATTTCCAAGAAGGGCCTTCTGGAATTCGTCGTGAATGGGTTTGGTCCTTGAGTCACAGCACAAAGCACTAAGGTAAATGTGGTGCTTGTAGAGGAAAAAATTCATTGAGTGGAGCTGGATCAAAAGCAATGCAGGAACAAATGACAAAATGGCTTTCCTGTAGTGAAATCGGTGGCACCGAGTGGTATGCTTCGGTTGCACCGAAATAATTCGGTTGGACCGAAAACAAGACACTGGTGTGACCGAGTTCATCACAGAGAAAACACTTGTCACCTCAGCTCACTAGACAAGTAAGATCTCACAAGGATTTGCAAGGAATTAACTGAAAGATTTGCAATGAATTGGATGCAGGGAATGCAGAAGAAATAGAAAGGAAAATAAATCTAGATGAAGTTTTTTCTTGAAAGGGGGAACAAATATGCATGAGACAAATGCAAGAGCACAGAAAAGAACACAAGAAAACTTCATCTAGAGATGGTCGGTGACAAAGTCACCTATGTTAGAGTATATTGACTTAGGAGTCAAGTGAGATCACTTGACCATAGGTCATACTCATCGTTTAAGCTCAAAATGGGGTTACCATTTTTTTAAGCATCTTGATGTATTCACATCTTGTCGAGTTGCTTTGACTCATGACTTGGAGTAAAGCTTCTCTAAGATGGAATAATATACCTTGGGTGGTGGTGTTGATCGTGATCATGTAGTTGAACTTGTGTGGGTTGCTCAAGGTTGATGTAGCTCATCACGAGTTGGGAGCACCACTTGGAATTTGAGTTCATCTACCTACATGGGTTTGTTTTTGCAAGGAAGAGCACTTGTTATCCAAAATGACAATCATGAAGTTCAATAATAAATTTGTCAAAGGATATGTTTGAATGGTTCCGTGCTTCCTTGTCTTCAACCACCATTGTGTAGAGACTTGGTGATGTAGAGATTGCTCAAGATGTGAGTGAGTTGCGACCTCATAGATTTAGATTCATCCAAGTACCTACATGGGTTAGATAACATGCAAGGTGCAAATATATCCAAGACATAAGATTATCATCATAAGAGAAATATCAAGAATTAGTCATAAGATCATATCTTGCATGTATCCAGTGGAGTTCCTTCTCCAAGTTTGAGGCATCAATGATGTTCAATTCACCTCTTAACCTGCAAAATACTTTCTCATCAAGTGGTTTAGTGAATATATCTGCTAATTGCTTTTCGGTGCGAACATGCTTAAGATTAATGTCACCCTTAGCAACATGATCTCGAATGTAATGATGGCAAACTTCAATATGCTTAGTTCGAGAGTGTTGCACGGGATTGTGAGCAATCTTGATAGAACTTTCATTGTCACAAAGTAATAGAACATGTTTCACATATATCCCATAATCTTTAAGAGTTTGGTACATCCAAAGTAATTGAGCACAACATGAACAAGCGGCAATGTATTCCGCTTCGGCGGTGGATAAGGATACCGAGTTTTGTTTCTTGGAAGACCAAGACACAAGAGATCTACCAAGAAATTGACAAGTACCCGAAGTGGACTTTCTATCAACCTTGTCACCGGCATAATCCAAGTCGGAGTAGCCAACAAGATCGAAAGAGGCCCTCTTTGGATACCAAATGCCAAAATTTGGTGTATGGATTAAGTATCTCACTATCCTTTTCACGGCCTTAAGATGACATTCTTTAGGAGCAGCTTGATATCGTGCACACATGCACAGACTTAGCATAATATCGGGACGTGAAGCACATAGATATAAAAATGAACCAATCATAGAGCGATAAACCTTTTGATCGACCGGTTCACCATCTTTGGTCAAATCAAGATGTCCACTAGTAGGCATGGGTGTAGTCATACCTTTGCATTCTTGCATATTGAACTTCTTGAATAAGTCCTTGGTGTACTTCGTTGGAGAGACAAAGGTACCCTCCTTAGCTTGCTTGATTTGCAAACCAAGAAAGAATTTGAGTTCACTCATCATAGACATCTCAAACTTTTCGGACATTAGCTTTCCAAACTTTTCACTAAAATGAGGGTTAGTAGAACCAAATATAATATCATCAACATAGATTTTGCATACAAATAGTTCTCCATTGACCCTTTTAGTAAAAAGAGTAGAATCTATTTTTCCAATTTCAAAGCCTTTTTCAATAAGGAACTTGGTCAAGCATTTATACCACGCTCTAGGAGCTTGTTTAAGACCATAAAGAGCTTTGTGAAGTTTGTAAACATGATCAGGTTTCTTAGGATTAACAAAGCCGGGAGGTTGCTTAACATAAACTTCCTCCTCTATTTCACCATTTAGAAAGGCACTTTTAATGTCCATTTGGTACAAGGTGATATCATGGTGATTAGCATAGGCAAGTAAGATGCGAATGGACTCAAGTCTAGCAACAGGATCATAAGTCTCACCATAGTCCATACCTTCGACTTGTGTGTAGCCTTGGGTGACGAGACGTGCTTTGTTGCGAACTACTTGTCCATCTTCATCTTGCTTGTTGCAAAACACCCATTTGGTACCGATGATGTTGTGGTTGTTATCGGGCTTCTCAACCAATGTCCAAACATGATTTCTCTCAAAGTTTTGTAGCTCTTCATGCATAGCGTTTATCCAATCTGGATCCTCCAATGCTTCTTCAACCTTCATAGGTTCAATGCTAGAGATGAATGGATAGTGTTCACAAAAGTTAGCTAAACGAGTTTTAGAGCGAGTGATTCTCCTGGTTTGGATATCTTTGTAGATTTGCTCAATGGGATGATCTTTAGCAATTCTTGCTCGAACTCGTGAAAGCTTTTTCTTGGGTCTTGGTTGAACATCTTCTTCATCTTGTTCTTCTTCTTGTTGGCCTTCTTCATTGTTGGCGTTGTCATTCTCTTGTCGTGGTGGAGAAGGAGGTTGTTGGCGTTCGTCTTGGTGCACTTCCTCGTTTTCTTCATCTTGGTGTGTCCCACTTCTGGATGCTTCCATTTCAACTCTTGATTCACCTTGTCGTGAGGTAGAAGCTTCCACTTGGACGGACGAGGTACTCTCCTTCACCTCCATTGGATGAATCTTGCCAATAGACAAGTCTTGGATTGCTTCCGAGGGATCTTTGTCTCCTACATCAATTGGCAATTGCTCTACTTGCGAGCCGTTAGATTCATCAAACTTCACATCTACCGTTTCTTCAACCTTTCGGGTGAAATTGTTGTAGACACGGTATGTGTGAGAGTTTGATCCACAACCAAGTAGGAAACCTTCATGAGACTTAGGAGCAAATTTAGAACGATGATGCTTATCAATAATTTAGCACTTTGAGCCGAATACTCGAAAGTATCCAACTTGGGGTTTGTTACCGGTGAGGAGCTCGTATGTCGTCTTGCCGAGTAGCTTGTGAAGATACAAGTGATTTGTTGCATGACAAGCTGTCTCAACTGCTTCCGCCCAAAAGTGCTTCGATGTCTTGTACTCATCAAGCATCATTCTCGCCATTTCGATGAGCGTCCGGTTCTTCCTCTCAACAACTCCATTTTGTTGAGGTGTGTATGTAGCCGAGAACTCGTGTGAAACACCTTCTTCGTCAAGAAAGGTATCCACATTTGCGTTCTTGAACTCCGTTCCATTGTCGCTACGAACCTTCTTGATCTTCACTTCAAATTGATTTTGGGCCTTCCTAGCGAAGTTTTTGAAGATCTTTTGAACCTGCGGTTTATCATCAAGAAAGAACACCCACGTAAATCTTGCAAAATCATCAACTATAACTATACGAAAAGAGTTTCCACCGAGACTTTTGTAGGCATTGGGACCAAAAAGATCCATGTGAAGTAGCTCGAATGACCTCCTTGTGGTCATGATGTTCTTCACGGGATGCCTTCCTCCGACCTGCTTACCTACCTGACAAGCGCTGCAAAGTCTATCCTTATCAAATATGACATCGTTAACACCAAGGATATGATTTCCTTTAATAAGCTTGTCAAGGTTTCGCATGCCAACATGACCTAACCGTCTATGCCATAACCAACCTTTAGAAGATTTAGCAATAAAGCAAGTTCTAGGTTGAGCCTTTTTAGTGAAATCAACAATGTATAGATCACCTCTACGTACACCGGTAAAGACCATTTTATGATTATCTCTACGAAACACTTGGCAATCTACTTCAGTAAATAGGACATTGAAACCGAAATCAGTAAGTCTAGATACTGAAAGTAAGTTGTAGCCAAGAGATTCAACGAGCATGAAATTTTGTATGGAGCTATCATGTGATATAGCCACCTTACCGAGGCCAACCACCTTACCCTTTGAGTTATCACCAAAAGTGACATACTTTCGAGGACCATCGTTTTCAGCAAGCTCACGAAACATATCTTTATCTCCAGTCATGTGATCGGTACATCCACTGTCAAGAACCCATTCCTTTCATCCTGCCATATATCCCCGAAGATTTGCCATAAGACCAAAGTGTCTCATTGCATCATCAAGATCAAAGTCACTATCATCATCCTCATCATAGTATCCATGTTCAACATCATCATGTGGTGGATCAAATCCTAGAGAGGGTGATTCATTAGAGTGAGTTTGACAATGATCTTGTTTATGAATTTTAATAGCTTTGGAAATAATATCACTAATAATTCCAACATCTCCTTTGGCATGCATAAGGTTTGTAAGCTCAAATAGACAATCACCAAACATAGGATCATTGGAATTCATCTTACTCAAGGCAATAGACTTCTGGAGAATTTCATCTAGATTTTTCAAGGAATAATTTGGAAAACGTTCCTCTAGAAATTTCCATATGGTGTAGGCACACTTGAGAGTAGGCAAACATCCAATCAAGTTTCTAGGCAAGCCTCTAGTGATAAGTTCAACAGTTCTAAGATTGTGAATCGTGTCAATTGACTCATCAAGGCTAGGATGCATAGGATCAACATGAGGTGCACAAGGGCTAGCAATGTACTTGTTCAAATGATATTTTGCGCCATGCTTTGTTTCGTGATACAACTTTCAGTTTTGTGCTGTCATTGCTAAGCGATTAAGTCTAAACCGTACAAAGGGCCCCATCTTCGGTGGTATCTTTGCTTCGCGCCTTGCTGCACACTTTAATATACCTATTAGGCATTATGAGAAAGAAGAAAAGTTGCTGCCCTCTGTTTTTCTAGATTATAAGAGTATGGTAGCACATGATTTTATTGTTAAAAATAAGAAGAAACTACTTAAGTACAATTTGATATTTGATAAAAAATATTGTGAGATTATTATGCCTGCGCCCTCTTTGTTTAACATATTTTTAGGCAAGTACCTCATTTTACCAGAGGACATTCATGCATACTTGAGCGTGACACCTGATCCAGAGGATGAGCCAGAGCCACAACTTGACCTTTATTGACAGTCTATTTGTGGGGACCCCGACTCACAAGTCGTGATCACCGAATGTACGTGTACAGTGATCCCAGAGATCAATGCTCACTGAACACACAGAAGCTGAATAACAAGAGTCTTACATCCATACATACCGTCTTACACAAATTGTGACCACTATGGTCAAGTCTTACATCGATAAAGCCTTAAGGGCTGAACACCAAATGAAACATAGCGGTGGAAATAAATGTCGATAAGTAGAACCCATGCCATCTGCCATAACCCTCTGAGCATTTTGACTGGAAGCGTCCTAGTTCGCATGATCGTCTCCAAAGAACTCTTCTTGAACTCCGGTTCTTCCATGCCCGGTCAATTAAATAACCAATGGCAAGCCAATGAGTACTTTGAATGTACTACTTAAGCAACCCATGATTTGGTTCAAGGTACAGTAATGCATGACATAGGTAGAGTTTTGCATAAAGCTAGTTTTGAGTGCAAGGACATGTTCAACATCCTATAAAGCATGCATCAAGAGAATTCAAGTAACCATGAGAACTGGTCACAGATATCAACATAAATAGAATGGGCACCAACCTATTTATCATAAATAGAGTGGGCACCAACCCATCTCAATCGTGTCAAGTCCTTTGACTTGATCCATGACATCACCATCATCTCACACACACTGGGTTTGAAAACAAGTGGACGTAGCCCAAGAGCGGTTACCCAACTGTCCATGACCGTGGACACGGCTATTCGAATAGTTTTACACTCTGCAGAGGTTGCACACTTTACCCACTAGATCCGGGGAACTTCCATGTCAATCCACGACCCGCGGTACCTCAAGTACCCGGGGTAAGCACCCGATCACTACCTTTCCCTAGTCGACACTAACATGGAGTCCACTCGATTGGCAGTAACCCCCGTGCCCAACATTTCACATAACATTTTTGTGGAGCCTTGCTCCCATATTCATTACATACCTCTGGCACGGGGTACCAACGGTGTGTCCGGTGCCCCATAAAGATGGTCATGGCCGCCCTATCTGGCACGACCCCGTCCCAAGAGAGAGCACCAACTCTCCCCCGTCACTCGTAATGCGGGCTCCAAGCTAGTATCGGCCTAGTTACTCGATAATGCCCTTTCCCACATAAGGGTAGAGTGGTCGCGCATGTAAGGTTGGAATAACGGTCGCAACTCCGACCAATCCGTTTTGAAAACAACACACCATTTGCTTGGCACACCACTTCGTCATCAAGTGGTCACCCATCTCATCATCTCCCTCGGGCATAAGTGGCACCCGACGGGGTTTTCAAAAAGACTTTGAAAATATTTTGTCTCCATCACCATGCATATTCCCGTCCCTTTTTGCGTAGCACTACTTAGCATCCTATCTACTCCCACCGGCATAACCCTCATGAGTTGGTAGGGCCATGCACAATGCAAGTATCAACAAGAAAACAACGGAGGCAACCAACCCTCGTGGTTTACCATCTCACCATGACTCCGATGCAACAATAATGAAGAGCTATAAATGACATGCATATAAAGGGTTTCATAGTCATGGTCAAAGGGCTGCTTGCCTTGGTTGGCTTGATCTTCAAAGTCTTCAGGCCCTGCTCCTCCTTCTTCCTCAGCTACCTCGTCAAATACGGGATCTAACGTCGCAAGAAAACAACGGGAAAATAAGACAATAATAAAAGCAGAAAAGTCAAAGTGCTTAGAAAAATGTCAACTTATTTTTGTTAAATACTAGGAGGAAAGCTAGGAAGGGGCAAGTCTTGGTTTTGGTTACGGGGTAGCGGGATAGGAGATATGGATTTTCAAAGGCTTATTTAAATGCTAAAATCACATTTAAATATTCTGAGAGAAGAAAAGGTTGTTGGATTTGAATGAAAGTTGCACCATTAAATAGGTTGCAATATTCTAGGATTTAGAAATTGGAATCAATTCATTTGGATTAATATTACATCTGTGGAATTTTTGGAAATAAGACGAAAAGGAAAAAGAAAGCGGCGTTGTGCCCTTTGGGCGGAGAGGCCACGGCAGCAGCAGGCCCAGGGGAAAACCCAGCCTGCGCCGCCATGTCGAAGCGTAAAGGCTGAATCGCCTTCACCGACGGCGGATCGGTCTTATGCACAAGACGCGTTTAAACTCGACGGTGGATCCCACCCGTCGTATGGAGGTCGACGGGCGGCCCCACGGCGGCCGTCGTCTACCTCCGACGAGGCGACAGCGAGCTTCGCCGGCGGCGATACAGGCACGAAGAAGGTGCGGAGGCTACCGTTGGACTCGAGGGCGAGTCGCGGTTCTGGTGGTGGTGGAGACGGTCGCCGGAGTGGCCTGCTTCACCGGCGACGAGGTCCCGCGGTGGAGGCGCTTCGGGCGTCGGTGGCTCCGGCCGTTTTCGGCTGCAAAACAAGGGGGAAAGAGAGGGGAAAGAATCAGTGGCGCCTCGCGGTTCGAGATCGAGAGAGCTGGGGCGGAGAAGGCCTGTACCGCACGGACGCCGACAAGCCGAGGCGGCGGAGCTCGAGCTCGATCTCGAGCTCGGGCGGCTCTGGAGAGAAGTGGGTGGTTCTGGGGGTTGATTGGGTGTGTGGAGGAGCGACAGGGAGGAAGAGAGAGGCTCGGGGCTACCTTATATAGGCTGGCCGAGGTCCATCGTAGGCGTGGCCTACGGGCGCCCGCGGGATCGGCTCAGGTGGCCGTTGGAGGGGGAACGGGGCTGTCTACGGCGTTCGTGAGGATGGAGTAGGGCGCCAGGGAGAAGGAGAGAGAGCGAAGAGAGGCGCTGGCGCTCGCGCGTGTGAGGCCGGGCATTGGCCGAGCAGGCGGCGTCGAACGCTGCGCAGGGGTGAGACAGAGGAGAGACAAGGGGCTCTGCGGCAGCGTGTCGCATGACGTCGAGACACATCAATCTGGCGCGAGGGAAGGCACGAGGTGGTCGGGAGGCGCGTGTCAGCGGTCGGCGCTCTGTCAGCGCTCAGAGCGCGACTTTGGCCGGCACCAGCGGTTTTTCCGCGTCAAGGCAAGCGCCCACTTCTGTCTGGGAGCTACAAAGGGAGGGGCAAAACCAGAAAGGGCCTTGGATGCTCTGGGGTGCGAGGGGAGAGAGAGAGGCTGTGAGAGAGAGAGAAACTGTTGTCCAAAGAGGACAACGTGATTCCCCCCTCCTTCCACATTGCTTCCTCGGGTGAAAAGCATCTAAGTGACGAGAGGGACCGAGGAGGGTTGTGGTAAAAGATGAACTCAAGGAGATTAGTGAAAGTGGCAAAATAGGCATTTTAGTTATCTCGCCGAAGGTGTTTGATGGAGTTTTGGATAAGCTAATGACTTCCTTGGCCAAGACACTCCATGGGGTGAAATGTCACATATAATTAGGGCCTTCCACCCATTTTGAGCTTATTTGGACAAAGTTGCCAATGTAACTCTTTCAAACCCTAGAAATGGGCAGAAATGGATTTGTGTAGATCCAGTGGAGTAGATCATTTCTCCTTGATGCACCACTTGGTGTGGTGGCCTTATTTGGTCATGTGATCAGGCTCACCAAAGTTGGGGTCTTGGAGAAAAAGTTGGTAGTGCAAAGTAGTTCAAATTTGATTCTGGTCAGAAAGGGTTTTGAGGCACTTTGACCAAGATACCCTCTTCTCCAACCTGTGCCATTTGGTCTAGATGCATCATTGGACCCATGAAGCATGTTCACCAAGTTTGAGCACATTTGGACACATTTGGCAATGTAAAGTTGATCAAACTTCAGAATGGACAGAAATGGTTTTGAAGGGTTTTGATGATGTTATCTTGTTCTCCAAGTCATGTGACTTGGCAAGATCATGGAATTTTTGAAGAATATTTCCTTTGTAAATATTTCAAAAGCTTGAAATATCCAGAAAGGGTTTTAGAGGGATTTGACCAATATTTTGAACATGACCATGTGTTGAAACTCTTATATATGGACAATATATGTCCTATGAGTTTCCCTAAATTTTGTCAAATATTTTTAAAACAATAAAATAATTTTTCCCTATTAAAGACCACTTCTGGCCTTAAGAAAAATCTTTTAAATAAAATAGTAAAACAACTTTTAAAATTATATGTCGGTGTACTAAGGTAGGGGTACCTCAGTACCCCAACTTGTGCACGGGCAGCCCCACTCCCATAACGGATCCATCAAGCGCTTGCGGAGACCATCCCGCTCCACACCAAGCCGTTCAAGAACAAAGTATATAAGATAGAAACTCAAGACCCGGCAAGAGGAGCTTGCCGGAAGGCCATTCCGTGCTCAAGGCTACATTACTCCTGCAGATCCCGGCGAGAGGCTGTCGGGAGGACCAAGATCACATCACGAGAAGACACGCCTCGGCGCCCAAGCGCGCCGGGCGAGAGACCCGAAGCGGCAAGTCCAGAGCCCGACAAGCCCGGGCCCGGCAAGATCAAGGCCCGGCAAGGTACTTGCCGGAGAGAGCTATGCTACGTGCCGCCTCCAGCTCATTTGCCCACGCGTCGCCTCCGGCCTTCTCCAGAGACGCGTGGCGGGTGGTCAGTCTTTGCATGAAGAATGCGGTGGCACTCCACGGTGGTGGCCGCGCCCGTGGCGAAAAGAAGACGCAATGGCGGGAGCTTTTGGGCGGCGGCGACGGGCATTTAATGCCCTTGTCCCCTCTCAAAAAGTAGGTAGAAAGCACCGTGTGCTGCCTTGTTCCCGCCTTGTTCCAACTACCACCCCTTTTACGTTTTACCCCTCTACCTCCGTTGACACTGTCGGTGACCCTTGCCCTATAAAAGGAGGCCCATGCACAACGTAGAGGAGGTTCCGCGAAGGGTTCCCGGACTAGCTACTCTCGCGAGAGGTTTTCCGCGACTAGCTACTCTCCCGAGGGTTTCACACACCACTCCACCGTTCGCTCGCATTCTTGAGCAAGATCAAATACAACACAATGCAGCAAGAGGGTTTCTGCGACCATCGCGGCCCAAGCTGGGTAAAATCCCGCGCGTGCATCGCCTCGATCTGCTCTCGCGCAGCCTCCGCCCGTCGAACACACGAAGGGCCCGGCCCCATAGGTGCCGCGCCACCCATCGGCGCGACATCTCTGGCGCGCGCGGTAGAAGGGCGTCGAGGTTATGCGAACCTGATCCGGCGTTCGCGCGCCAAAGACTCTTCATCAACCTCTCCGGCCGTCGGCGGCTTCGCCGACAAGCTGCGTCATGGCCCGAAGACGAGAGCTTGGGTCGCAGACCATCTCCGTCTTTCCGCGCCGCCGGAGCCGACGGCAGGCGGAGGAGACGCCGGTGGAAGGGTGGACACCGGCGAGGGCGCTCACGGTGCCACCAGATCCAGGGACAGGACGGAGGACCGCGCCTCGGCCTCCGTAGATCCGTGTCCACTCCAAATATAGCGGCCCAGCGCGCCATACCGCGAAAGGTGGTATCCGCCACCGGGCTAGAAACAACGAGGGTTCGCGGGGCGCCTGGACTGCTGTCCATGCATGAGCAAAGCGAAAAAAGGTCGAGCAGGATTTTGCTCCCCTAACATTATCGAGGACCCGAGTGTATCCGGCCCCTCGCACCGCCGCGCTCCCGCTCCCTCGACCCGCAAGCGCCTATCCTTGGCGCGTTACGATGTCGTCGAAAGACGCGCTATCGAGCTCTAAGTCCGGCAAGGACGGCTCTGGTGCTCCACCCGACAAGCGTACCTCCTCGGAGCGCGGTAAGCCCGGTGAGGACAGCTTTGGTGCTCGTCCCGGCAAGCGCGCCTCCCGGGCGCCAGCGCCACCGCCGTGGACACACCATTGAGCTCCACCAGCGAGCGCAAGAAAAAGAAAAGCTAAGTCGCTCGAGCCTTCGTGCAGAGCACTCTTCTAATTTCATACTTTTATATGTTATACCCCTCGCGCATTCGTCCTTTGTGCGCGAAACCTGTCTTGTGGAGGAGCTGCTTGTGGATGGTCGCACCCTTACTTCGCTTGAACACGCTCAGCGAGTTAAGAGTAAGCGCGACCAGCCGGCGCTCTCGTTCGTTCGAGCCTGCTCGGCAAGTTAAGTGCGTCGCGCGGCAGACGCAGCAAGGTTGCTTGCGGAGGCGACACCAATAGCGGGTTGCCGGCGTTCCGCACTCAGCAAGCGTGTTGAGCACCGGCAAGTTACCTAGAAGCGTGGGGTGAAAGCACACAAAGGGTGTAGGGCGAGGGTATAACGTGGCGAGGCATGCCGTGAAAGCGTCGTCCGTATGGGAGACTTGGGCGCAAGAGGAGCCAAGTCGTGGCCCGATTCGCGTACTTGTTTTGTTTCGAGTCCGCTCAACAAACACAAGTGTGCTGCAGCACCCTTATCTTGCTTCGAGCCACGCTCGACAAGTTAAGCGTCATAATCGCCCGACAAGGTTGCTTGCCGGAGGCGACGCCACCAGCGGGCTGTCCCATGATCGCTAAGCGTGTCCGCCCGCAAGCTCCCCAAGAGCGTGAAGTACAAACATCTGAAGGACAAAGCCCGCATCGCATTGCTTAGCCAAGATTTATATACACATACACATACATGTGCGTTGAGCAATTGCATATCTACCTCGAGATATTTTCATGGCTAAAATTGCAGCAACAAGAAGGAACCAAAAAGATCGCACCCGCGCCTGGGGCCCGGCGAGTCAGGGTCGCCGGGGGCTGCGGATGCCAAGGTTCTTCTTCGGCGAGCCAGCCTCGCTGGGGGCTGCGAGCATCGAGATTCGTCTCCGGCGAGCTAGTGTCGCCGGGGGCTGCGATTTCAGATAAGTTTTTCATCCCTCATCATGCATCCTCTCATGGACCGGGAGATGCGGGACTGCGTCTTTGAACGATCGTGTCTTGTAAAAACCCGTACGTGGAGGAACCGAGTCGTGACCCAGTTGCGTACTTGGTTTGTTTCCGAGTCCGCTCAACAAACCCAAGTGTGCCGCTGCACCTCTATCTTGCTTCCGAGCCTGCTCAGCAAGATAGGCGTCATAATCGCCCGACAAGGTTGCTTGCCGGAGTGACACCACCAGCGGGCTGTCCCATGATCGCTAAGCGTGTTAAGCCCGCAAGCTCCCGATAGCGTAAGAACACACAAGGCACGATCAAGTAAAAGACTCGATCCGCAAGCTTTCCCCTTTTCATTAAAAACATTCAATTTAGTACAAGTCCATAGAGGATGAAAAACATGATAGAGAGGATTACAAGTTCTTAAATGCAGCTAAATGCCCGAGGGCTTACAATCTGAAAAGATAAGGTGCCTGTGATCCCTCTCTGTTTCTCTGTTCGGGAGTTCAGGAGGTAGGTCAAGAGCCCCGGCAAGATAGGCTTGCTGGAGAGAAGACCCCGCAAGAAGAGCTTGTCGGGGAAGGCGAAAGGAGCACCTAGGAGGCGTGGCGGTGGCGCCGCCGTGCCCAGAGCTGCATGAAGGTGACGGGCATGGGGAGCGCATGCCCGGAGAGCCGGCGACAAGCCCCTGAAGCCCGCGAAGAGCCACGGGCGCCAGAAGACCCCAAGAGAACACCCCGGGGGCCGGCCAGGAGCTTGGCGGAGTCGGAGGCGTAGGAGGCAGAGCTTGAAGACGGGGTAGTGGGGCGTCGGCCTGACGCTGTCGAAGGCTACTCGCCCTCGTGCTGCGGCGTGCGACCTTGCCGCCACTCCCCCTCTTCCTCTTCCGCAGCCTCCCTACGCCCGCCGCCAAGAAGACGGCCCCGGGGAGTTCAGGAGCCCGGCAACCCAGAAGATGGGGTTGCCGGTGGCGCACGAGGCAGCGGTGTCCGACACCTAGTCGGGCCCGCCATCCCCCTCGTCGCCGCTGTCGCTCCCCTCCTCGTCACTCTCGCTCGAGGAGGGGCCTTCGCTATCCGAGGAGCTGTCCACACAGCAGCGCACCGGGTTCCATAGTCGCCAAGACCTTGGCGGCGAGGAGGTCACCATCCAATAACTTGAAATGGAGGTGAACCCGCCGTCAAGCTATGGATCCGGCGAACGTCTTCCACCCTCGGTCGAAGAACATCACGCCCGGGGCTGGGGACACGACACTCACCCGAGTGCCGCTGATCCCGCAGCCCCTCATCGCGTAACTCCATCACGTCGGGCGGATCCGGCCCCATTGCGTCCGAGCAGGGGCCGGCAACCGGCGGCGACGAGGCGCCCGGCGAAGCTTGATGAAGAACTCCTGGGGTCATCTCCGGTGTGGACCGCGCCGTGGTCGAGAGCGCCGGAGGAGACGGGAGGCTCCTCACCACGACCGCCTCTCCTCGACCGCCTCGGCCACGCCCTCGGCCTCGACCATGCCCCGCCCCTCCCTCTCCCTCTCGTGGCGGCTCCACCGCCACGGGAGCGAGATGGGGGCGGCGCGCTGCCTAGAAGCAACCCGCGCCGCCACCGTCGAGGCAGCCGGATTCCCTCCTTCCATGGCGGCAAGAAGAACAGAAGACGAAGGCGAAAGAAGAAATGGATGAGTATGGCGTTGTGCCCCTTCCGCCCTATTTAAAGGGGGGGGGGACTCAACCGCCCGCTCAACCAATCAGAAGCAAGGAGGCGGAGGAGGGGCCGACTCGCCCTCTCCGCCCGTGGCGGCTCGGTCCCACCTTCGCCACCCGACCCCCATGCATGAGGGCAGCGTGGCAAAAAGCCGGGCCGAGCGACAGTGGCGACCCGCTCTGCGCCCACGATCACGGGGTGGGTGCCTTAAAGGCTGCATGCGCCGCCCACTCCTCCCACGACGCCGCAATCAACGCGTGCCGTTGCGGGAGGGGAGACGACAGATGCAGCAGCAGATTCGACGCGCCGTAGGCTTCGCGCGCCCGTGCACTGTCTTGGGCCTGGCCCAACAGCGCTTCGGCACTGTATAGCCCGAGCCGGGGCTCTGTCGGTGTACTAAGGTAGGGGTACCTCAGTACCCCAACTTGTGCACGGGCAGCCCCAGCTCCCCGCAACCAGATCCATCAAACGCTTGCCGGAGACCATCCCCGCTCCACACCAAGCCGTTCAAGAACAAAGTATATAAGATAGAAACTCAAGACCCGGCAAGAGGAGCTTGCCGGAAGGCCATTCGAGGCTCAAGGCTACATTACTCCTGCAGATCCCGGCGAGAGGAGCTGCGTCGGGAGGACGAAGATCACATCACGAAGACACGCCTCGGCGCCTTGCACGCCCGGCGAGGACCTGGGGCGGCAAGTCCTGAGCCCGACAAGCCCGGGCCCGGCAAGATCAAGGCCCGGCAAGGTACTTGCCGGAGAGAGCTATGCTCGTGCCGCCTCCAGCTCATTTGCCCACGCGTCGCCTCCGGCCTTCTCCAGAGCGCGTGGCGGGTGGCTGTGCTGCATGAAGAATGCGGTGGCACTCCACGGTGGTGGCCGCGCCGCGTGGCGAAAAGAAGACGCAATGGCGGGAGCTTTTGGGCGGCGGCGACGGGCATTTAATGCCCTTGTCCCCTCTGTCAAAAGTAGGTAGAAAGCACCGTGGCTGCCTTTGTTCCCTTTTGTTCCAACTACCACCCCTTTTACGTTTTTACCCCTCTACCTCACGTTGACACCTGTCGGTGACCCCTTGCCCTATAAAAGGAGGCCCATGCACAACGTAGAGGAGGTTCCGGCGAAGGGTTCCCGGACTAGCTACTCTCGCGAGAGGTTTTCCGCGACTAGCTACTCTCCCGAGGGTTTCACACACCACTCCACCGTTCTGCTCGCATTCTTGAGCAAGATCAAATACAACACAATGCAGCAGTAGGGTTTTACGCGACCATCGCGGCCCGAAGCTGGGTAAAAATCCCCCGCGTGCATCGCCTCGATCTGCTCTCCGCGCAGCCTCCGCCCCGTACCGAACACACGAAGGGGCCCCGGCCCCATAGGTGCCGCGCCACCCATCGGCCGCGACATTATATTTTTGTGGTTTCTGGGTACCCTATATCTAATAGGAGTCAAATATATTTTTGGAAAGATTTTTACTGCCCTAAATCAAGTACTTGCAGTGCAAACCTCAATTCGAGGGTTTTGGAAAACTAAATTTAGAAAATACTTTCGGCCAAATTATTTTTGTAAGAAAATTCTATATTGCACTATACACATGGCATGGTCATTGGTCAGGAGCTTGGGGTAAGGAGATGGAATATAGAGGGTGGAGTAGTTGACTTCAAGAAGCACTTGAAAAGAATCACAGAGAGAGAACCAACTCCAAATAAAAGCCAAATGATGCAAAAAGTTTTTGTTGGTCCAAATTTTCATGCTTTATTAATGAAAATGAAATGTTACAAAATGCAGGGTGTGACAGACCTACCCCCCTTACAAGAATCTCGTCCCCGAGATTCCTAAACTAGGCTTTAAAGAGATACGGGAACTCGGATCTAAGGTAGTCTTCACGCTCCCAAGTTGCTTCTGCTTCGGTGTGATTGCTCCATTGGACCTTGAAATACTTGATGGTGCGGCTTCGAGTGCGTCGCTCAGCCTCATCCAGAATGCAGATGGGCCTCTCGCGGTAAGTCAAATCAGGCTGAAGGTCAATGGCTTGGTGATTGACGTCCTTGTAGAGATCAGGCTTGTCTGGAACTTGGAGACACTTCCGGAGTTGTGACACATGGAACACGTTGTGCACATCAGAAAGTTCAGGTGGAAGTTCCAACAGGTAAGCCACTTCTCCTCGTCGTTCCATGATCTTGAAGGGGCCAATGTATCTCGGAGCGAGCTTTCCTTTGACATGGAAGCGCTGGGCTCCTTTGAGAGGGGTGACCCGGAGATAGACATGGTCTCCAACTCGGAAGTTTATGTCTCTACGACGTGAGTCAGCATAGCTCTTCTGTCTTGACTTGGCAGACTTCAGACGCTCTCTGACAAGCTGTACTTGCTCTTCGGCTTCACGGAGGATATCCGGCCCAAAGACAAGTCCTTCACCGGTCTCTGACCAATTGAGAGGTGTACGGCACTTCCGCCCGTATAACACTTCAAATGGTGCCATCTGAAGGCTTGCACGGTAATCTTGTTGTTGTAAGAGAACTTCGGCGAAAGGGAGGCAGTCTTCCCACTTAGCTCCATAAGCTAAGACACGTGGCTCGAGCATGTCTTGAGTATTTGATTCACTCGCTCGGTCGACCTCCGTGCTGTGGGTGGAAAGCAATCTTTGAAGGACAACTTGGTCCCCATGGCCTCCTGGAATTTCTTCCAAAACCTTGAGGTGAACTGGGTTCCTCGATCGACACAATCTCCTTGGGAACACCATGAAGGCTCACAATTCGGTTGATGTAGAGACTGGCTAACTGGTTCCCCTTGTAGGTTGTCTTGACAGGAATGAAGTGGGCCACCTTTGTCAAATGGTCAACGATGACCCATATTGAGTCATGTCCCATGCTTGACCTGGGTAAACCGGTGATGAAGTCCATCCCGACTTTGTCCCACTTCCATTCAGTACCTTGAGGGTTGCAACAACCCAGTGAATTCGTTGATGTTCAGCTTTGACCCTCGGCATCGTCACATTTTGCAACATAGGTGGCAATCTCCCTTTTCATCACATGCCACCAAAAATTTTCCTTCAGGTCTTGATACATCTTGGTGCCTCCAGGGTGGATGGAATATGGGCTGTCATGAGCTTCTTGCAAGATCAGGTTCTTGAGCTCAACCTTGTTGGGCACGTAGATGCGATTCCCAAACCACACAATTCCTTCCTCATCTTCTCGAGAATCTCGAGGCTTTGCACTGCCTTGATCTTCCTCTTGATGCCTTCAATACTCTCATGCCCTTCCGAGCTTTCTTGATATCATCCATCAAGGTAGGCTTAACTTCGAGGTTGGCCAAGAATCTGGTGCAACCAGTTCCAACCCAAGCTTTCAAGTTCTTCATACAAAGGCGGGTAGCTTGTGCTTTAGCATAGCATTCAAGGAGCAAGCCTTCTGCTCAACGCATCTGCTACCACATTAGCCTTTCCAGGGTGGTATTGAACACTGAGGTCATAATCCTTTATCAACTCCAGCCATCTTCTCTGCCTCATGTTCAATTCCCTTTGAGTGAAAATATACTTCAGACTTTTGTGATCCGTGTATATCTCACATCGCTTCCCCAAGAGGTAATGTCGCCAAGTCTTCAGGGCATGAACCACTGCTGCTAGCTCGAGGTCGTGAGTAGCATAGTTCTCTTCGTGAGGTCGTAGTTGCCTTGAAAGGTAGGCTACGACTCTGCCTTCTTGCATCAGAACACCTCCCAGTCCGATTCTTGACGCATCACAATATATCACAAACTCCTTGTGTATATCCGGTGTGGCGAGAATGGGGCGATGGTTAGCCTCTTCTTGACTCTGGAAGCTTTCTTCGCGCCGGCGTCCATTCAACTTCTTGTCCTTCTTCAAGAGCTAAGTCATGGGTCGGGCAATGCTTGAGAATCCTTCAACGAACTTGCGGTAATATCCATGAAGTCCGAGGAAGCTTCGACTTCCTTCACATTGCTCGGGATTGCCATTCATCACAGCTTCAGGTCGATGACAATCCCTCCTCGGTTAGAACATGACCCAGAATCCAACTTCACGCAGCCGAATTCACACTTGCTGAACTTGGCATACGGTTGGTGCTCTCGAAGCTTGTCTAGGACCATCCTCAAGTGTTGCTCGTGCTCTTCTTCCGACTTCGAGAAGACAAGGATGTCATCAATGAAGACAACGACAAACTTGTCCAAATATTCCATGAAGACCTTATTCATGAGATACATGAAGTAAGTGGGGCATTGGTCAACCCAAAGGACATGACTGTGCATTCATACGAGGCCATATCTGATTCTGAATGCCGTCTTGAATATCTTGGGGTCTGATCTTCAGTTGGTAGTACCCAGATCTGAGGTCGATCTTGGAGAACACCTTGGCCCCATTGAGTTGATCAAACAGATCTTCAATCTTGGGAAGTGGGTACTTGTTCTTGATTGTAACTTCATTGAGGGAGCGGTAGTCAATGCATAGGCGGATGGTACCGTCCTTCTTCGCCACAAACAGAACAGGTGATCCCCAAGGGGAGGCACTAGGGCGGATAAATCCCTTCCTCAACTGCTCTTCCAGCTGCTTCTTCAATTCTGCTAACTCCTCCGATCCCATCCTATAAGGCTTCTTATAGATGGGTCCTGCTCCGGGTATGAGCTCGATGATGAACTCAATGTCTCGGTCAGGAGGCATTCCTGGTAATTCATCAGGAAAAACATCGGGATATTCGCAGACTACCGGCACTTGTTCCAACCCAACTTCAGTCAGACAGTGGACTTGGTTGGCTTGAGCAGAGGAGGGGTTGGAGGCAAACTTAACTTCGACTCCTCGGTCATTGGTCATGGTGGCAGTCCGGTTGGCGCAATCAATCAAGCCTTGGTGCTTGCTGAGCCAATTCATTCCCAAGATCACATCCAAGCCTTGTGATTTTAGGATGATAAGGTCTGCTAGGAAGTCTACCCCGTTAATGGTAATCCCGACTCCTTTACATCCTATCTTGGCTCTCATCTCTGCTCCCGGGTTTGTACCACCATGGGGTTATTCAGGTGTAGGGGTCATGCCACTTTTAATGCAAAACTTTGGGTGACAAAAGAATCGTGGCTCGAGAATCAAACAAAAGCGATTCTGGGTGCTGAATTGACAAGGCGTACCCGACGATGTCCGGTCTTCTGGGCTTCTTCCGATGACATGATTCACACGACCCTGCCGTTGTTGGGCAGGTTGCGGGAGCTTGGTTCCTTGGTGGCATTCCACGGCCTTGGCCTGGGTTCTGCGCATTAGGGGCGGGCGCGTCGGGCTTCTTGTTGGGGCAATTCTTGGAGTAGTGTCCCGCTGTCCACATCCTAAGCAAGTGACTTGGTTGGGGATGGCGCCTTGCCAACATTGTTATAGGGGTTGTTGTAAGCTGGCACAGGGTTGGCATACTTGAGGTGGATAGTTGGTGCGGGTGCGAGGAGCTCGTGGTTCTTGATAGGTTGACTTGACCGGGCTGGCTGCCACAGGCGAGGCTTCAGTTCTTGGAGCTACCCTTGCTGATCATCTTGCGCTTCTTTAGTGTCATCAAGGCACGTCGCTTGTCCTCAAGCATGAGTGCCTTGTTCACCAGATCGAGGAAAGGTTGGGCGGTCACACACAACAAGCGAGTATCTGCAGAGTCTGGTTAAGGCCTTCCATGAAGCGCTCCTTTTGGCAACATCGGTCTTGACATCCTCGAGGCATACCTCGAGAGAACACTTGAACTTCTGCATGTACTCCTTGGCGGTGCTACTACCTTGCTTGGGGCTCGGAACTCACGCTTCTTGATGGCCATGATCCCAGAAGGAATGTGGGCCTTGCGGAATTCTGTCTTGAAGGTGTCCCAAGTGATGTCTTGCTCAACATGCATAGCCTTGAATCCATCCCACCAAGCTCTGGCAGTCCCCCGAGCGAAGGGCAGCATCGCCACTTTATCATGGTCCTCAGTGCATCCGACTAGAGCCAGCAGATCCTCAATGGTGTGGACCCGATCGTCGCATCCGGGGTTCAGCGATCTCGGCGAAAGTGGGTGGTGCATGCTTCTTGAACTCCACCAGCGTGGAGCGTCCATGGCCGTGTCCTGCCGGCTGGCGATTGACAGCTTGAGCAATCATCTGGAGGGCTGGAGTGTTGGCTTGGCGTTCCTCTCGGAAGGCTTGGAGAAGCTGAGCCATGTCCATTCTTGGAGGAGGTGGTGGTGGAGTCTGTCCTGGGGCTTGGTCTGGCTGGCTCGGCCTCAGCAGAACCTCCGGCTTCTTCTTGCTGGGTAGAGGTACCGATCGTGTTACAACAGCATCTGTTGGGCGTTCAAGGTCTCATGATTGGGAATATAAAATGAGGGAAAGCAATATAGATGGGATGCCTAGTAAGGGGGTGGTGTGACACAAATTAAGTTAAACAAAGGCCAGAAGGGCCAAACTCATGCATTAAAACCGAATGGGAAATGTAGTCGTTTACAAGTTCCTTGAAGGGAAAGTACGGCTTCATCAAAGCAAGTTGAAAGCAAACACAACATAACATGGTTTCATAAGAACCATTACAAGGACTCGACTTCGCAAAAGGGGGTACACGACCTATCCTACCATAGGCTACGAGCTAGCCTATCCTAGTCCTGAACAGAGTCTAAGTGGTGGAATGCTCGGTCGGGTATTCTGGCTCCTCTGGGTCTTCCTCCTCATCTTCATCTGTCTTGGTCTCTTCATCGCTTGAGAAAGCGGGGGAGTGAAGGAGCTGAACACGCGCTGCTTTGCTGGTGGCGTCGTGAAGAGGTTCTGATACTCCTTTGCCGTCATCTGGCGTGGCTGAGGTGATCCTTGGCAGGTGCGACTGTGGGGTCGTCGCCTCGATAAGCTCTGCGGGCTGTCGAGGGGTGCTCCATCCTTCTTGATCCTGTCGCCTTCATCTGAACTATCGGAGGAGCTCCTTGGTCTCGCGGAGTTCCTTCCAAGCTCCGTCGACTCGAGGCAGTCTGCTGTGCGGTGTCGGCACACAAGCTGAAATAGAGTGCAGGCGGAGAAAGTCCTCGTCGGGGGTGGTGCTGGTCGCTGCTCTCGTCATCACCTTCCTTACGATAAGGCAGGTAACGAGTAGCTGGCTCACTCGCCATCTCTGGCAGGAGATCCCGGAGGCGAGTCAGCGCCTTGAGGGCAGCAGTCTCCACGGCGAGGAGCAGTGTCGCCATCTGGGGTCCCTCAAAGAACCAGCTCGTCGGGGCGTCGTTCGCCCTCACGACTACCTCCACGTGATACTCCTTCTTGGTGCTGTCAACCTAGTGCTCGTGGTAGGAGAAGGTGGGAACTCGAGTGAACTGGCACTTCCTGAGGCTATCCTCAAGGAGCACGGGAAACCCAGTGGTCATGAGGTCCTCGGGTACGGCGGCCATCTACAAAAGTGGAAGGGGGAGGGTCAATAAAGGAATGTGACCTATGTTTGGGATACTAACATAAAACATAGGTATATGGGTAATCTTGTGGATAGTCTCGCTCTAACTAACGTCCATTCTAACTAAGGCTTCCTACAGTCAGGATGGCTCTGATACTAGCTCTGTGGGGACCCCGACTCACAAGTCGTGATCACCGAATGTACGTGTCTGATGATCCCGAGATCAATGCTCACTTGAACACACGAAGCTGAATAACAAGAGTCTTACATCCATACATACCGTCTTACACAAATTGTGACCACTATGGTCAAGTCTTACGTTGATAAAGCCTTAAGGGCTGAACACCAAATGAAACATAGCAGCGGAAATCGCTGCGATAAGTAGAACCCATGCCATCTGCCTTAACCCTACAGGCATTTTGGTAGGAAGCGTCCTAGTTCGCATGATCGTCTCCAAAGAACTCTTCTTGAACTCCGGTTCTTCCATGCAGTCAATTAAATAACCAGTGGCAAGCCAATGAGTACTTTGAATGTACTACTTAAGCAACCCATGATTTGGTTCAAGGTGCAGTAATGCATGACATAGGTAGAGTTTTGCATAAAGCTAGTTTTGAGTGCAAGGACATGTTCAACATCCTATAAAGCATGCATCAAGAGAATTCAAGTAACCATGAGAACTGGTCACAGATATCAACATAAATAGAATGGGCACCAACCTATTTATCATAAGCAGTGGGCACCAACCCATCTCAATCGTGTCAAGTCCTTTGACTTGATCCATGACATCACCATCATCTCACACACACTGGGTTTGAAAACAAGTGGACGTAGCCCAAGAGCGGTTACCCAACTGTCCATGACCGTGGACACCGCTATTCGAATAGTTTTACACTCTGCAGAGGTTGCACACTTTACCCACTAGATCCGGGGAACTTCCGTGTCAATCCACGACCCGCGGTACCTCAAGTACCCGGGGTAAGCACCCGATCACTACCTTTCCCTAGTCGACACTAACATGGAGTCTACTCGATTGGCAGTAACCCCCGTGCCCAACATTTCACATAACATTTTTGTGGAGCCTTGCTCCCATATTCATCACATACCTCTGGCACGGGGTACCAACGATGTGTCCGGTGCCCCATAAAGATGGTCATGTCCGCCCTATCTGGCACGACCCCGTCCCAAGAGAGAGCACCAACTCTCCCCGTCACTAATGTCGGGGGCTCCAAGCTAGTATCGGCCTAGGTACTCGATAATGCCCTTTCCCACATAAGGGTAGAGTGGTCGCATGTAAGATTGGAATAACGGTGCAACTCCGACCAATCCGTTTTGAAAACAACACACCATTTGCTTGGCACACCACTTCGTCATCAAGTGGTCACCCATCTCATCATCTCCCTCGGGCATAAGTGGCACCCGACGGGGTTTTCAAAAAGACTTTGAAAATATTTTGTCTCCATCACCATGCATATTCCCGTCCCTTTTTGCGTAGCACTACTTAGCATCCTATCTACTCCCACCGGCATAACCCTCATGAGTTGGTAGGGCCATGCACAATGCAAGTATCAACAAGAAAACAACGGAGGCAACCAACCCTCGTGGTTTACCATCTCACCATGACTCCGATGCAACAATAATGAAGAGCTATAAATGACATGCATATAAAGGGGTTTCATAGTCATGGTCAAAGGGCTGCTTGCCTTGGTTGGCTTGATCTTCAAAGTCTTCAGGCCCTGCTCCTCCTTCTTCCTCAGCTACCTCGTCAAATACGGGATCTAACGTCGCAAGAAAACAACGGGAAAATAAGACAATAATAAAAACAGAAAAGTCAAAGTGCTTAGAAAAATGTCAACTTATTTTTGTTAAATACTAGGAGGAAAGCTAGGAAGGGGGCAAGTCTTGGTTTTGGTTCTGGGGTAGCGAGGATAGGAGATATGGATTTTCAAAGGCTTATTTAAATGCTAAAAATCACATTTAAATATTCTACAGAGAAGAAAAGGTTGTTGGATTTGAATGAAAGTTGCACCATTAAATAGGTTGCAATATTCTAGGAATTTAGAAATTGAATCAATTCATTTGGATTAATATTCTGTCTGTGGAATTTTTGGAAATAAGACGAAAAAGGAAAAAGAAAGCGGCTGTGCCCTTTGGGCGAGAGAGGCCACGGCAGCAGCAGCAGGCCCAGGGGAAAACCCAGCCTGCGGCCGCCATGTCGAAGCGTAAAGGCTGAATCGCCTTCACCGACGGCGGATCGGTCTTGTGTACAAGACGTTTTAAACTCGACGGTGGATCCCACCCGTCGGTATGTGAGGTCGACGGGCGGCCCACGACGGCCGTCGTCTACCTCCGCCAGAGGCGACGGCGAGCTCGGCTGGCGGCGATCTGAGAACGCGGGAAGGTGCGGAGGCTACCGTTGGACTCGAGGCGAGTCGCGGTTACGGTGGTGGTGGAGGCGGTCGCTGAGTGGCTGCTTCATGGCGGCGAGGTCCCATGGCGGAGGCGCTTGGCGTCGGTGGCTCCAGCCGTTTCCGGCTGCAAAATAAGGGGGAAAGAGAGGGGAAAGAATCAGTGGCGCCTCGCGGTTCCAGATCGAGAGAGAGCTGGGGCGGAGAAGGCCTGTACCGCGCGGACGCCGACGAGCGAGGCGGCGGAGCTCGAGCTCGATCTCGAGCTCGGGCGGCTCTGGAGAGAAGTGGGTGGTTCTGGGGGTTTATTGGGTGTGTGGAGGAGCGACAGGGAGGAAGAGAGAGGCTCGGGGCTGCCTTATATAGGCTGGCCGAGGTCCATCAGGCGTGGCCTCTGGCGCCCATGAGATCGCTCGGTGGCCGTTGGAGAGAACGGGCTGTCTCTGGCGTTCGTGAGGATGGAGTAGGGCGCCAGAGAAGGAGAGAGAGCGGAGAGGCGCTGGCGCTTCGCGTGTGAGGCCGGGCATTGGCCGAGCCGGCGGCGTCGAACGCTGCTGCGAGGTGAGAGAGAGGAGAGACAAGGGGCCTGCACGGCGGCGTGTCGCAGACGTCGAGACACATCAACTGGCGCGAGGGGGAGGCACGAGGTGGTCGGGAGGCGCGGTGTCAACGGTCGGCGCTCTGTCAGGCGCTCCAGAGCGCGACTTTGGCCGGCACCCGCGGTTTTTCCGCGTCACGCACGCATCCACTTCTGTCTGGGAGCTACAGTGGGAGGGGGCAAAACCAGGAAAGGGCTTTGGATGCTCTGGGGTGCAGAGGGGAGAGAGAGGCTGTGTGAGAGAGAGGAAACTGTTGTCCAGAGAGGACAAACGTGATTCCCCCCTCCTTCCACATTGCTTCCTCGGGTAGAAAAGCATCTAAGTGACAGAGGGGAGTGAGGAGGGGTTGTGGTAAAAAGATGAACTCAAGGAGATTAGTGAAAGTGGCAAAAATAGGCATTTTAGTTATCTGCCAGAAGGTGTTTGATGGAGTTTTGGATAAGCTAATGACTTCCACTGGCCAAGACACTCCATGGGGTGAAATGTCACATATAATTAGGGCCTTCCACCCATTTTGAGCTTATTTGGACAAAGTTGCCAATGTAACTCTTTCAAACCCTAGAAATGGGAAGAAATGGATTTGTGTAGATCCAGTGGAGTAGATCATTTCTCCTTGATGCACCACTTGGTGTGGTGGCCTTATTTGGTCATGTGATCAGGCTCACCAAAGTTAGGGTCTTGGAGAAAAAGTTGGTAGTGCAAAGTAGTTCAAATTTGATTCTGATCAGAAAGGGTTTTGAGGCACTTTGACCAAGATTCCCTCTTCTCCAACCTGTGCCATTTGGTCTAGATGCATCATTGGACCCATGAAGCATGTTCACCAAGTTTGAGCACATTTGGACACATTTGGCAATGTAAAGTTGATCAAACTTCAGAATGGACAGAAATGCTTTTGAAGGGTTTTGATGATGTTATCTTGTTCTCCAAGTCATGAGACTTGGCAAGATCATCTAATATGTCATATGTGACATCATAGAATTTTCCTGGAATTTTTGAAGAATATTTACTTTGTAAATATTTCAAAAGCTTGAAATATCCAGAAAGGGTTTTAGAGGGATTTGACCAATATTTTGAACATGACCATGTGTTGAAACTCTTATATATGGACAATATATGTCCTATGAGTTTCCCTAAATTTTGTCAAATATTTTTAAAACAATAAAATAATTTTTCCCTATTAAAGACCACTTCTGGCCTTAAGAAAAAGCTTTTAAATAAAATAGTAAAACAACTTTTAAAATTATATTTTTGTGGTTTCTGGGTACCCTATATCTAATAGGAGTCAAATATATTTTTGGAAAGATTTTTACTGCCCTAAATCAAGTACTTGCAGTGCAAACCTCAATTCAGGGGTTTTTGGAAAACTAAATTTAGAAAATACTTTCTGGCCAAATTATATTTGTAAGAAAATTCTATATTGCACTATACACATGGCATGGTCATTGGTCAGGAGCTTGGGGTAAGGAGATGGAATATAGAGGGTGGAGTAGTTGACTTCAAGAAGCACTTGAAAAGAATCACAGAGAGAGAACCAACTCCAAATAAAAGCCAAATAATGCAAAAAGTTTTTGTTGGTCCAAATTTTCATGCTTTACTAATGAAAATGAAATGTTACAAAATTCAGGGTGTGACACTATTTATCAGTGGGATCCGGAGGAGATTGCTAACCAGTGGCACCCTGAGGACCCTCCTCAGCACACCGGAGAGGGTCACTTTGATCCGTGGGCATAGACCAACTTCGGCCAAAATCCTAAGCTTGGGGGAGTACGTATTTCTCACCGACATTACATTCATGTTCACACACTCATTCTAGTTGTCGATGCGCATACTTTTTCATTGTACTATCCATGCTAGTTTATTTTCTTTTCTAAGCCTTCTTCTTGTGTGTTTGAAAAACCTTAAGAAAAAACAAAAAAAAATAGCTAGTCTACTTTCCATGCCTGTAGTTGTAAGAACTAAAAGAAAACCCAAAAAGGTTTCTCGTTCTTCTTTTGCTTGTTGGGAGCTTTCTCGTGTAAAAGTTTTATTTCTTTTCTCTTCTTTGGGGGTCGAGAGGAGAAGACCATGATGAAAATGTTGAGTGGCTCTCATTTGCATTATTTTTTATTTAACCAAGAGCCCATATTACCTTGTCCTCTCCCTTGTATTAAATGCTTGCAGATTCCAGCTTAGTCCAATCCACGTGCACTATTATTATTATCCACACCATTCGGTCGTGCAAGTGAAAGGCAATAATGACGATATATGATGGACTGATTGAGATGAGAGAAGCTGGTATGAACTCGACCTATCTTGTTTTTGTAAATATGATTAGTTCATCATTCCTGATTTAGCTTATTATGAATGAAACATGTTCGCAATGACAATTAGAAATTATAGTTGCTCATGCCATGCTTAATTAGCTAGGAGTTTATAATGGTTTACCTTGTGTGCCAACATGCTATTAAAATGGTTGTGGTGTGGTATGATAGGGTGGTATCCTCCTGTGAACGATTCGAGTGGCTTGACTTGGCACATGTTCACGCATGTAATTGAAACAAAATCAACATAGCCTCCACAATATTTATGTTCATGGTGAATTATATCCTACTCATGCTTGCACTCAGTGTTGATTAATTTTAATGCATCTTCATGACTGTTGTTGCTCTCTAGTTGGTCGCTTCCTAGTCTTTTTCTAGCCTTCACTTGTACTAAGCGGGAATACTGCTTGTGCATCCACTTCCATAAACCCCAAAGTTATTCCATATGAGTCCACCATACCTTCCTATATGCGGTATTTACCTGCCGTTCCAAGTAAATTTGTAGGTGCCAAACTCTAAACCTTCAAATGAAATTCTGTTTTGTATGCTCGAACATCTCATGTATCAACTAGGGTTGTCTATATCTTCCATGCTAGGTGGGTTATTCTCATGCGGAGTGGACTCCGCTCCTCACTCACGAGAAAATGGTCGGTAACCGGGATGCCCAGTCGCATGCTCAAATCAAAATAATTGCAAACAGAACTCCCCCAGGATTGTTATTAGTTGGAGGCACCCGTTATTTCGGGCAAGCCATGGATTGATGCTTGTTGGTGGTGGGGGAGTATAAACTTTACCATTATGTTTGGGAACCGGCTATAATGTGTGTAGCATGGAAGATATCGAGATCTCTTGCTTGTTATGTTGACAAAGAAAGTATGCCACCCAAAATATTATTTATCTCTGTTTCAAAACTCGAGCTCGGGCACCTCTGCAAATCCCTTCTTCCCTCTGCAAAGGGCCTATCTATTTACTTTTATGTTGAGTCATCATCCACTTATTAAAAAGCACTAGTTGGAGAGCACCGTTGTCATTTGCATCCATTACTATTAATTTATATTGAGTATAACTATGACTGGATGAAACGATCGAGAAGAGGTGTCTAGAGGGGGGGTGATTAGACACTAAGTACTAAAAGTTGTAGTTTTTAACTTCTTTAAGTTTAAGTGGAGTTTAGGCACAAGTTTAACATTCACAATACATAACAACCAAGCATGCAAAGAGTATATGATCAGCGGAAAGTAAAGCATGCAGCTTGCAAGAATGTAAAGGGAAGGGATTGGAAGATTCAAACGCAATTGGAGACACAGATGTTTTTGTCGTGGTTCCGATAGGTGGTGCTATCGTACATCCACATTGATGGAGACTTCAACCCACGAAGGGTAACGGTTGCGCGAGTCCCCGGAGGGCCCCACCCACGAAGGTTCCATGAAGAAGAAACCTTGTCTATCCCACCATGGTCGTCGCCCACGAAGGACTTGCCTCACTAGCGGTATATCTTCACGAAGTAGGCGATCTCCTTGCCCTTACAAACTCCTTGGTTCAACTCCACAATCTTGTCGGAGGCTCCCAAGTGACACCTAGCCAATCTAGGAGACACCACTCTCCAAGAAGTAACAAATGGTGTGTTGATGATGAACTCCTTGCTCTTGTGCTTCAAATGATAGTCTCCCCAACACTCAACTCACTCTCACAGGATTTGGATTTGGTGGAAAGAAGATTTGAGTAGAAAGCAACTTGGGGAAGGCTAGAGATCAAGATTCATATGGTAGGAATGGAATATCTTGGTCTCAACACATGAGTAGGTGGTTCTCTCTCAGAAAATGTATGCTGGAAATGTAGGTTCGTTCTGATGGCTCTCTCCATGAATGAAGAGTGGGTGGAGGGGTATATATAGCCTCCACACAAAATCTAACCCTTACACACAACTTGCCAAACTCGGTGGGACCGAATTGAGAAACTCGGTCGGACCGATTCAGCAAATCTAATGACCATTAGGATTTTCGGTGGGACCAACATGCAACTCGGTAGAACCGATATGGTTAGGGTTAGGGCATAACGTAATCTCGGTGAGACCGATTACACAAACTCAGTGGGACCGATTTTGGTAATAAGCTAACCAGAGAGTAGGTCAGGTAAACTCGGTGGGACCGGTTCGCTCATTTCGGTGACACCGAAATGTTACGAAAAGGAAACAGAGAGTTTACATTGCAATCTCGGTTTGACCAATCGCTCATCTCGGTGGTACCGAAACGTTATGAAGGGAAACAGAGAGATTACAATCCCATCTCGGTGAGACCGAGATCCCCATCGGTGAGACCAATTTGCCTAGGGTTTGTGGCAGTGGCTATGACATCTGAACTCGGTGGCGCCGGATAGAAAGAATCAGTAGGGCCGAGTTAGACTCTTGGGTTTAGGACATATGTGGTTGTGAGAAGGTAATTGAGGGATTTGGAGCATATCACTAAGCACTTTGAGCAAGCAAGCCATTAAGCAACACCTCATCCCCTCTTGATAGTATTGGCTTTTCCTATAGACTCAATGTGATCTTGGATCACTAAAATATAAAATGTAGAGTCTTGTTCTTGGAGCTTGAGCCAATCCTTTGTCCTTAGCATATTGAAGGGGTTCCACATCCTCTAGTCCATGCCACTTCATTGTTGAACTTGTCTGAAACATACTAGGTAAAAGTGTTAGTCCAACAAGAGATACGTTGACATTAATTACCAAAATCACCCAGGGAGCACTTGTGCTTTCACTGGATCTCTTTTACCATGAATTACAATGTCTAGTCAGTCCTTGATCTTCAGAGGTGCTCTGCATTTATGTTTTGCGGTCTCAGAAAGGGCTAGCGGGATACCATCTTGTTATATCATATTATGATTATTTTGAGAAAGTGTTGTCATCCAAGATTTATTATTATTGCTCGCTAGTTGATTATGCCATTGATATGAGTAAACATGAGACCTAAATGTTATCGTGAATGTGGTTAGTTCATAATCTTTGCTGAAAACTTGAATGCTGGCTTTACATATTTGCAACAACAAGAGAAAACAAAGTTTGTAAAAGTTTTTCTTTATCACTTTCAGCTTGTCAACTGAATTTCTTGAGGACAAGCAAAGGTTTAAGCTTGGGGGAGTTGATACGTCTCCATCGTATCTACTTTTCCAAACACTTTTGCCCTTGTTTTGGACTCTAACTTGCATGATTTGAATGGAACTTACCCGGAGTGACGTTGTTTTCAGCAGAATTGCCATGGTGTTATTTTTGTGCAGAAATAAAAGTTCTCGGAATGACCTGAAACTTCACGGAGAATATTTTTCGAATTAATAAAAAATATAGGCGAAAGAATCAAGACCAGGGGCCGACACCCTATCCACGAGGGTGGGGGCACGCCCCCCCTATCTCGTGGGCCCCATGAGGCTCCACCGACCTCAACTCCAACTCCATATATTCACATTCGGGGAGAAAAAAATAGAGAGAAGGATTCATCGCATTTTACGTTACGGATCCGCTGCCAAGCCCTAATCTCTGTGGGGAGGGCTGATATGGAGTCCGTTCGGGGTTCCGGAGAGGGGAATCCATCGCCGTCGTCATCATCAACCATCCTCCATCACCAATTTCATGATGCTCACCGCCGTGCGTGAGTAATCCCATCGTAGGCTTGCTGGACGGTGATGGGTTGGATGAGATTTACCATGTAATCGAGTTAGTTTTGTTAGGGTTTGATCCCTAGTATCCATTATGTTCTAAGATTGATGTTGCTATGACTTTGCTATGCTTAATAATTGTCACTAGGGTCCGAGTGCCATGATTTCAGATCTGAACCTATCATGTTTTCATGGAATATATGTGAGTTCTTGATCCTATCTTGCAAGTCAATAGTCACCTACTATGTGTTATGATCCGGCAACCCCAAAGTGACAATAATCGGGACCACTCCCAGTGATGACCGTAGTTTGAGGAGTTCAGGTATTCACCAAGTGTTAATGCTTTGGTCCGGTACTCTATTAAAAGGAGGCCTTAATATCCCTTAGTTCCCAATAGGACCCCGCTGCCACGGGAGGGTAGCTAAAAGATGTCATGCAAGTTCTTTTTCATAAGCACGTATGACTATATTCGGAATACATGCCTACATTACATTGATGAACTGGAGTTAGTTCTGTGTCACCCTATGTTATAACTATTGCATGAGGAATCGCATCCGACATAATTATCCATCACTGATCCAATGCCTATGAGCTTTTCACATATTGATCTTTGCTTAATTACTTTATCGTTGCCAATGTTACAATTACTACGAAACAGCTACTGTTACTTTTGCCACTGTTACCATTACGTCATATTACTTTGCTACTAAATACTTTGCTGCAGGTATTAAGTTTTCCAAGTGTGGTTGAATTGACAACTCAACTGCTAATACTTGAGAATATTCTTTGGCTCCCCTTGTGTCGAATCAATAAATTTGGGTGGAATACTCTACCCTCGAAAACTGTTGTGATCCCCTATACTTGTGGGTTATCAGTTGGCGCGGCTGTACGGTTCCTTGCCGAGCCGCCAGCTCCCCTCGGCGAGCTTGTAGTCGGAAAAGTAGTTGACCAGCCAGGCCACCTCCGTGTCGAGAACGCCTTGGTGGACATACGACACAGGTCCCGGAGCCCACTCATATTGCAGATCAGATGGGGCCGGGCTTGAAGAGGCAGCACCTGGCGCTCCACGAAGGCGGCCAATAGATTTGAGGCCTTAAGGCCCTCCGACTCCGTCATCTCTTGGAGCTGGGTGAGAGTGGTGGAGACGGCGGCCGACAGCACCCTCGGCCGGAACTTCTAGTTGGTGCTAGGCTCGACAGGCGGGCCGGCTGCGTAAGCCGGCAAGTTGACGTAGTCCCACGTCGCGTGGAGGTTCTGGACGTGGAAGTATGACTTCTGCTAGAGCTTGGCTGACTGCAGTAGCGCAATGGCCAGGAAGCGAACTCCGGAGCTTGAGGTAGCACTGCGATGTCGGCCCCGCACTGGGCCGCCTCGTCTTTGGCGGCAGTGTCGAGCTTGAGGTAGAAGAGATCCCCTAACAGCTCAAGCGAGGGCAAGACGCCGAAGTACCCCTCGCAGAGGGTGACGAAGGCGGTGAGCAGCACCACTGTGTTCAGCATGAGATGGTGGGGTTGGAGTTGGTAGAAGTCGAGAAAGGAGCGAAGAAAGCCGCTCACTGGCAGGCTGGAGCCACGGAGGAAATGCGACTGGAATACGACACGCTCGCTGTCCTCCGGCGCCGGTGAGATCTCCCTCTCAGGGGGGACACGCACTTTCATGTTCGCCGCACTGGGTAGCCGCCGCGTCTGGCGGAGGAACTCAAGATGGTCTTCATGGACGTTGAGCCGTCCCAGTCGCCGGGACGCCCGCTGCGTGGCATGACTATGGTTGCTCGGTGGATGCGCGGCGAGGTCGCGCGATGATGAGGCTGCGGTGACGCAAAGAGATCGTACGACGGCGGGCTGCTACGGTACTCCAGTGGCGTGCGGTGGGACGGCGTGGCGCAGCAGCAAGCAAAGGAAGGAGAAGATGGAGAGCGGGGGAGAGCGCGCGTGCGCCCTGCCGCACCCTCCTCCCCCTACTTATAGGCCTGCGGCGGTGGAGCCGAAGAGGCGAGGCGTGGGGGGACTTGGGATTAACTGCGCCCGTGCCCTGCACGACCCCGCACATTCTGCGCTTTAAAAGGCATGTAATTAAAGCGCCCAAGAAGGGTAACCGTCCGCCTCGGCCACAGCGGATCCACGCGCGTGCTGAGGCACGGTAGCGGCGGGCCCGGGCCTGCAGCAACGTCCCGTCGTGCGCGTGGGCTAGCAGACCAGCCTGCCTATTGGCGACGCGTGGCAAGTGGGCAACGGGCGACAAGCCTTCCACCCGGCAAGCCTGCTACCCGGCGATCTCTGCAACGATTCGAACTCACCAGGTGTCCGGACTAGACTTGGACGGCTCCTGGCAGGCGGCATCACCCAAAGTCGTATAAGGCAAGATGACCAGATCACTCAGAGTAGGAAGCTGCCGCGGCTCCTCGATTTCAGCCACGGCGCCTCACCAGCTTCGGGGACTACTGTCGGAGGGATTGACCACGGGTAGCCTCATCAGCACCCTATAGTATTTCAAGACATCGGGGCCAGCTGCGTGCCTCACACCTTTCAGACGAAAGGCTGACCCTTTGGGCCGTCTGGTCCAATGGGTCGGCTGCTAGAAGACGGCGTGTGATACGTCTCCAACGTATCTATAATTTTTTGTTGTTCCATGCTATTATATTACCCGTTTTGGATGTTTATGGGCTTTACTTTACACATTTATATCATTTTTGGGACTAACCTACTAACCGGAGGCCCAGCCCGTATTGCTGCTTTTTTGCCTATTTCAGTGTTTCGAAGAAAAGGAATATCAAACGGAGTCCAAATGGAATGAAACCTTCGGGAGCCATATTTTTGGAACAAACGTGATCCAGAGGACCTGGAGTGGAAGTCAAGAAACAACCGAGGCGGCCACGAGGGTGCCCGACGCGCCCCCTAGGGCTGGGCGCGCGCCCCACCCTCGTGGGCCCCTCAGGCGTCCACCGACCTACTTCTTCCTCCTATATATACCCATGTACCCCGAAAACATCAGAGGTGACCACAAAAAACTACTTCCACCGCTGTAACCTTCTGTATCCGCGAGATCCCATCTTGGAGCCTTTGTCGGCGCTCCGATGGAGGGGGAATCGACCATGGAGGGCTTCTACATCAATACCATAGCCTCTCCGATGAGTTGTGAGTAGTTTACCACAGACCTTCGGGTCCATAGTTATTAGCTAGATGGCTTCTTCTCTCTCTTAAAATCTCAATACAAAGTTCTCCTTGATCTTCTTGGAGATCTATTCGATGTAACTCTTTTTGCGATGTGTTTGTAGAGATCTGATGAATTGTGGGTTTATGATCAAGTTTATCTATGAGAAATATTTAAATCTCCTCTGAATTCTTTTATGTGTGATTAAGTTATCTTTGCGAGTCTCTTCGAATTATCAGTTTGGTTTGGCCTACTAGATTGATCTTTCTTGCAATGGGAGAAGTGCTTAGCTTTGGGTTCAATCTTGTGGTGTCCTTTCCCAATGACAGCAGGGGCAGCAAGGCATGTATTGTATTGTTGCCATCGAGGATAAAAAGATAGGGTTTATATCATATTTCATGAGTTTATCCCTCTATATCATGTCATCTTTCTTAATGCGTTACTTTGTTCTTTATGAACTTAATACTCTAGATGCATGCTGGATAGCGGTCGATGTGTGGAGTAATAGTAGTAGATGCAGGCAAGAGTCGGTCTACTTGTCACGGACGTGATGCCTATATACATGATCATGCCTAGATAATCTCATAATTATTCGCTTTGCTATCAATTGCTCGACAGTAATTTGTTCACCCACCGTAATACTTATGATATCTTGAGAGAAGCCACTAGGGAAACCTATGGCCCCCGGGTCTATCTCTTATCATATAAGCTTTCAATCTACCTTTATTTGCATCTTTACTTTCCCAATCTATATTATAAAATACCAAAAATATATGTAGCTTATCATATTATCTCTATCAGATCTCACTTTTGCAAGTGGTCGTGAAGGGATTGACAACCCCTTTATTGCGTTGGTTGCGAGTTCTTGTTTGTTTGTGTAGGTGCGTGGGACTTCTGAGGAGCCTCCTACTGGAATGATACCTTGGTTCTCAAAAACTGAGGGAAATACTTACTTTATTATTGCTGCATCACCCTTTCCTCTTCAAGGAAAACCAACGCAAGCTCAAGACATAGCAAGAAGGATTTCTGGCGCTGTTGCCGGGGAGGTCTTCGCTCAAGTCAAGACATACCAAGTACCCATCACAAACTCATCTCCCTCGCATTACATTATTTGCCATTTTCCTCTCGTTTTCCTCTCCCCCACTTGCTGTTTTATTTGCCCTTCTTATGTTCGTCTTTTCATTTGCTTTGATGTCTTACTTAGCTCGTTTGGTCGTTTAGTTGGAATAGTTGTTTATTTATTGCTAAACAGAGAATCTAAGATCTATGGATCCTCATCCGCTTGCTAATCTTTTTAAGACATCCAATTATGATGAACCAATTGCTAGTGAGTTTTGTGCACTAGATCATCTTTATGAAGCTTTGCTTGGAATTCGTGAATCTGAAAATTATGACGAAGAAATTTATGAAGAGATTCCCGATAACACTTTGAATAAAAAGCATGATTGCAATGATTTTACTATAAATTCTCTTGATGTCAATTGTGCTAATAATATGCAAAACCCTAAGCTTGGGGATGCTAGTTTTGCTATGCCTATTACTTGTTGCAATGATCATGATTGGGGTGATTCTTCTTATCTTGGAAACTTATTTAAGCCCCATTATGAATATGAGATTGATAATAGTGTTTGCAATAATATTGAAAGTGGGTTTGGAAGATATTCAACTTTAGATCCCACATATTTGGAGTATGCTCAATCTTATAATATTTTTGATAAAAGTGGGTTCGGAGAGGTCATGACTTTAGTTAATGTTAATCCCACTATCTTGGAAGAGTGTCAACTTTGCATGATATTTTGTTGAATTTGCCTATGACCCTACATGTAATTATTATGAGAGAGGAAAATATGGTCGTAGAAATTTTTATCTTACTAAATTACCTCTCATCATGTTGAGATTGCTATCGTCTCTCTCTTCTTCCTTGCATATGCTAGTTTTTCCTTGCCTTGCAAATTTGTTTGCTTATAATATGCCTATGCATAGGAAGTATGTTAGACTTAGATGTGTTTGTCACGTATTTCATGATGCTCTCTTTGCGCTTCAATTCTTGTCTTTCATGTGAGCATCATTAAAATTATTAATGCCTAGCTAAAAGGCTCTAAAAAAAGCGCTTGTTGGGGGATAACCCAATATTTTTTCCTTGCTGTTATTCAATAAATTTTTCATATACCTTCTGTTTAGATGTGTTTTTATGTTTTTAATTAGTGTTTGTGCCAAGTAGAACCTATAGGGTAACCTATGGTGATAGTTATACTTTGCGCGCACGAAACTAATTTTAGTAATTCACAGAAACGTTCTTTTGTGTTGATTCATTTTGCTGTAGATCAATAGACAAATTGCCCAGGACTTCCTATTTTGGTAGGATTTTTAGAGTTCCATAAGTATTCGAGAGTTACAGATTGCTACAGACTGTTCTGTTTTTGACAGATTCTGCTTTTCGTGTGATGTTTGGTTATTTTGATGCATCTATGGCTAGTATGTAGGGGTATGAACCATAGAGAACTTGGAATACAGTAGGTTTAACACCAATATAAATAAAGAATGAGTTCATTACATTACCTTATGTGGTGGTTTTGCTTTCTTGCACTAATGGAGCTTATGATATTTCCTGTTGAGTTTTGTGTTGTGAAGTTTTCAAGTTTTGGGTAAAGATTTGATGGACTATGGAATAAGGAGTGGCAAGAGCCTAAGCTTGGGGATGCCCATGGCACCCCAAGATATTCAAGAATAGCCAAAAGCCTAGGCTTGGGGATGACCCGGAAGGCATCCCCTCTTTCGTCTTCGTCTATCGGTAACTTTACTTGGAGCTATATTTTTATTCGCCACATGATATGTGTTTTGCTTGGAGCATCTTGTATGATATTAGTCTTTGCTTTTTAGTTTACCACAATCATCCTTGCTGTACACACCTTTTGGGAGAAACCCACTTGATAGGAATTTATTAGAATACTCTATGTGCTTTACTTATATCTTTTGAGCTAGATAATTTTTGCTCTAGTGCTTCACTTATATCTTTTAGAGCACAGCGGTGGCTTAATTTTGAAGAAATTGTTAATCTCTCATGCTTCACTTATATTATTTTGAGAGTCTCTTAGAACAGCATGGTATTTTCTATGGTTATAAAATTGGTCCTAGAATGATGGGCATCCAAGTTGGGTATAATAAAAACTATCATAGAAAGTGAATTGGATGCTATGATCAATTTGATGCTTGATAATTGATTTGAGATATTTGGATGGTGATATTAGAGTCATCCTAGTTGGGTGATTATGAATTTAAAGAATGCTTTTGTTGAGGTTTGTGATTCCCATAGCATGCACGTATGGTGAACCGCTTTGTGATGAAGTTGGAGCACAATTTTATTTATTGATTGTCTTCCTTATGAGTGGCGGTCGGGGCTGAGCGATTGTCTTTTCCTACCAATATATCCCCCTAGGAGCATGCACGTAGTACTTTGTTTTTTGTGACTTGTAGATTTTTGCAATAAGTACATGAGTTCCTTATGACTAATGTTGAGTCCATGGATTATACGCACTCTCACCCTTCCACCATTGCTAGCCTCTCTTGTGCCGTGCAACTTTCGCCGGTACCATACACCCACCATATACCTTCCTCAAAACAGCCACCATACCTACCTATTATGGCATTTCCATAGCCATTCCGAGATATATTGCCATGCAACTTTCCACCATTCCGTTTATATGACATGCATCATCATTGTCATATTGCTCTTTGCATGATCATGTAGTTGACATCGTATTTGTGGCAAGGCCACCTTCATAATTTTCATACATGTCACTCTTGATTCATTGCACATCCTGGTACACCGCCGGTGGCATTCATATAGAGTGATATCTTGTTTAAGTATTGAGTTGTAATCTTGAGTTGTAAGTAAATAAAAATGTGATGATCTTCATTACTAGAGCATTGTCCCGGTGAGGAAAGGATGATGGAGACTATGATTCGCCCACAAGTCGGGATGAGACTTCGGACTTTATAAAAAAAGGGGGAAGAAAGAACAAAAAGGAAAGGCCAAATAAAAAAGGGGGAAAGGCCCAAAAATAAAATAAAAATTAAAAAAATAAAAGAAAATAAAAAGAGAAAAATGAAATGAGAGAAAAAGAGAGAAGGGACAACGCTACTATCCTTTTTACCACACTTGTGCTTTAAAGTAGCACCATGATCTTCATGATAGAGAGTCTCCTATGTTGTCACTTTCATATACTAGTGGGAATTTTTCATTATAGAACTTGGCTTGTATATTCCAATGATGGGCTTCCTCAAAATGCCCTAGGTCTTCGTGAGCAAGCGAGTTGGATGCACACCCACTTAGTTTCTTTTATTGAGCTTTCATACATTTATAGCTCAAGTGCATCCGTTGCATGGCAATCCCTACTCACTCACATTGATATATATTAATGGGCATCTCCATAGCCCGTTGATACGCCTAGTTGATGTGAGACTATATTCTCCTTTTTGTCTTCTCCAACACCACCATTCTATTCCACATATAGTGCTATGTCCATGGCTCATGCTCATGTATTGCGTGAAAGTTGAGAAAGTTTGAGATTACTAAAGTATGAAATGATTGTTTGGCTTGTCATCGGGGTTGTGCATGATTAAATACTTTGTGTGATGAAGATGGAGCAACAGCCAGACTATATGATTTTGTAGGGATAACTTTCTTTATCCATGTTATTTTGATAAGACATGATTGCTTTGATTAGTATGCTTGAAGTATTACTATTTCTTATGTCAATATGAACTTTTCTTTTGAATCATTTGGATCTGAACATTCATGCCACAATAAAGAAAATTACATTGAGAATTATGCTAGGTAGCATTCCACATCAAAAATTCTGTTTTTATCATTTACCTACTCGAGGACGAGCAGGAATTAAGCTTAGGAATGCTTGATACGTCTCCAACATATCTATAATTTTTGATTGTTCCATGCTATTATATTACCCGTTTTGGACGTTTATGGGATTTACTTTACACATTTATATCATTTTTGGGACTAACCTACTAACCGGAGGCCCAGCCCGTATTGCTGTTTTTTTGCCTATTTCAGTGTTTCGAAGAAAAGGAATATCAAACAGAGTCCAAACGGAATGAAACCTTCGGGAGCGATCTTTTTGGAACAAATGTGATCCAGAGGACTCGGAGTGGAAGTCAAGAAATAACCGAGGTAGCCACGAGGGTTCCCAGCGCGCCCTCTAGGGCTGGGCGCGCCCCCCACCCTCGTGGGCCCCTCGGGCGTCCACCGACCTACTTCTTCCTCCTATATATACCCATGTACCCCGAAAACATCATTGGCGACCACGAAAAACTATTTCCACCGTCGTAACCTTCTGTATCTGTGAGATCCCATCTTGGAGCCTTTGTCGGTGCTTCGCCGGAGGGGGAATCGACCATGGAGGGCTTCTACATCAACACCATAGGCTCTCCAATGAGTTGTGAGTAGTTTACCACAGACCTTCGGGTCCATAGTTATTAGCTAGATGGCTTCTTCTCTCTCTTTAAATCTCAATACAAAGTTCTCCTTGATCTTCTTGGAGATCTATTCGATGTAACTCTTTTTGCGATGTGTTTGTCAAGATCTGATGAATTGTGGGTTTATGATCAAGTTTATCTATGAGAAATATTTGAATCTCCTATGAATTCTTTTATGTGTGATTAAGTTATCTTTGCAAGTCTCTTCGAATTATCAGTTTGGTTTGGCCTACTAGATTGATCTTTCTTGCAATGGGAGAAGTTCTTAGCTTTGGGTTCAATCTTGCGGTGTCCTTTCCTAGTGACAGCAGGGGCAGCAAGGCACGTATTGTATTGTTGCCATCAAGGATAAAAAGAGGGGGTTTATATCATATTGCATGAGTTTATCCCTCTACATCATGTCATCTTTCTTAATGTGTTACTCTGTTCTTTATGAACTTAATACTCTAGATGCATGTTGGATAGCGGTCGATGTGTGGAGTAATAGTAGTAGATGCAGGCAGGAGTCGGTCTACTTGTCACAAACGTGATGCCTATATACGTGATCATGCCTAGATAATCTCATAATTATTCGCTTTTCTATCAATTGTTCGACAGTAATCTGTTCACCCACTGTCGGCGTCAAAACCGGCGGATCTCGGGTAGGGGGTCCCAAGCTGTGTGTCTAAGGCTGATGGTAACAGGAGGTCGGGGACACGATATATTACCCAGGTTTGGGCCCTCTCGATGGAGGTAATACCCTACTTCCTGCTTGATAGATCTTGATGATATGAGTATTACAAGATTTGATCTACCATGAGATTGTAGAGGCTAAACCCTAGAAGCTAGCCTATGATTATGATTGTTCTTGTCCTACGGACTAAACCCTCCGGTTTATATAGAAACCGGAGGGGGCTAGGGTTACATAGAGTCGGTTACAGAGAAGGAGATCTACATATCCGAATTGCCAAGCTTGCCTTCCACGCAAAGGAGAGTCCCATCCGGACATGGGACAAAGTCTTCAATATTGTATCTTCATAGTCCAACAGTCCGGCCAAAGTATATAGTCCAGCTGTCTGAGGACCCCTTAATCCCGGACTCCCTCAGTAGCCCCTAAACCAGGATTCAATGACGATGAGTCCGGCGCACAGATTGTCTTCGGCATTGCAAGGCGGGTTCCTTCTCCGAATACTCCATAGAAGATTTTGAACACAAGAATTGTGTCCGGCTCTGCAAAACAAATTCCACATACCACCGTAGAGAGCACAATATTCCACAAATCTAATCTGCTGACAACTTTTCATAAAGTGACATCACGCCATGGCTTGGTCATTATTTGAACCGTTTTCCACAACCTGGCACCGGACATATCGTGAGGCGGTTTTATCGGCACGTCTTGTCGAAGCAGAGATCATTTCCCCTCATCATGGGATTCTCATCAATACGGGTGTGGGTAACCCAACCGTGCCATCAATCATGGCGCTTGGGGAATAAGCGAATTTACCGGGTAAGTTGGGAGGCGCAGGATCCCTACTGCCTTTATAAGGGGATAAGAACTCTCTTTTTTACCCGTGCCTTCTTCTTCCTCTGCTCATCCATTCCTTTTCGCTCGAGCCTTAGTGACCAAGCTTTATTCTCCACCTAAAAAGGCTTCCCAAAAATGTCCAGGTCCGGAGCAGGAGGCAAGTGGATGGCCTCTACCGTCTGGGAGAAGGATATCAAAAAGCTTCGGGGGGCCGGGTATTTGGCCAAGAGAATTGGCCACCATCTTCCGACGGAGGGACAGATCATCCCTGCTCCAGAACCGCACGAGAGGGTTGTATTCCTCCCTCATTTTGTCCGTGGGCTAGGGTTTCCCCTTCACCCATTTGTTCGCGGCATCATGTATTATTACGGGATTGATTTTCATGATCTATCCCCAAATTCCTTCCTCAACATCTCAACATTCATCGTCGTGTGTGAGGCATTTCTCCGCATCCCGCCACACTTTGGCTTATGGCTGAAGGTTTTTAACGTGAAGCCCAAGGTAGTGAGCGGCGAGCACACCGAGTGCGGAGGAGCCATGGTGAGCAAGAGGCCCAACGTTACATGGCCAACAGGTAATTCCAGTGATTCCGTCACGGAGTGGTAGCAACAGTGGTTTTATATCACTAAGCCTCGCAGCAAGGAATGGGCCGCTGCCCTGGAATTTAGATCCAAAGCCCCTCTGTGACTCACGTCCTGGCCCAAGAAGGGCCTGAACTGGGCTTCATCTGACGAACTATCGGTGCTCCAGACGCGCGTCCAAGATATGGAAGACAAGAACATCAAGCTCGTCAATGTAGTCCAGCTGATGTTAGTTCGCCGGATTCTACCTTGTCAACACCGGGCTTGCAATCTATGGGAGTTCGACCCAGCCAAGCACCAGACCCTGCTAGAGCTCTTCGGCTCCTCACATAAGGACATCTAGAAGGTGCTTTTCAAGTCCGGCAAATCATGGCCGGACTCCGCCGAGGACCGCAGGTACCAACTGTCCCGCCCTGCAAGTTTGGTAAGTAACTGTACATTGACAATTCATATGTTTTATTTGCATATCCTTAGGAAAATGTGAAAGCACATTTGCTCCCTGGGTGGTTTTGGTAATTAATGACAACATACTTTGTGGTTGGTCTAATGCTTCTATCAAGTATGTTTCAGGAAGGTCAATCACATTGGCATGGCAAAAGGACTGGAGAGGTGGACCCCTCAAGATGCTAAGGCAAGCATTGGCAAAAGCTCAAGACTCCATTTTTGGTTTAGTGATCCAAGATCACATTGAGTCTATAGGAAATCCAATACTATTAAAAGGGGATGAGGTTATGTTGATGATCTGGTTGCTCAAGTGCTTAGTGATACATCTCCCAAACCATCAGCAATCTTTCATTCCAACATACACTCATAAGTAATCTCGGTCCCACCGATTTCCTAAACTCAGTCACACCGAGATGAACCACCTCAGCCACAAAGCCAAACCCTAGAAATTTGGATTTTCCGATTCCAAACTCGGTCTCACGAAACTAGTGTTGCCAAGCTTCATGAACCTACATTATCAAATCGGTGTCACCGAGATGATAAAGTCGGTCCCACCGAGATTGGCAAACCCTAGTCTTTGGAAGAATCGGACTCACCGAGATTGTATTTTCGGTCCCACGAAAATCCCAACGTTCTAAGATTTGAACTTTCGGTCTCACCGAGTTGTCAACTTCGGTCCGACCGAGATTGGTCAAATGTGTGTAGCAGTTGGATTTTGTGTGGAGGCTATAAATACCCTCCACCTCCTCTTCATTAGTGGAGAGAGCCATCGAAAGAACTACCACTCCTACCTTACATTTTGAGAAGAAAACTACCTACCCTTGTGTTGAGATCAAGTTGCTCCACTCCCACCATATGAAACTTGATTTCTAGCCTTCCCAAGTTGCTTTCCACTCAATCCTTTCTTCCACCACAGCCAAATCAGTGAGGAGAGTTGAGTGTTGGGGAGATTATCATTTGAAGCACAAGAGCAAGGAGTTCATCGTCATCAACACCATCTATTACCTTTTGGAGGGTGGTGCCTCCTAGATTGGTTAGGTGTCGCTTGGGAGCCTCCGTCAAGATGTGGAGTTGAACCAAGAAGTTTGTAAGGGCAAGGAGATCGCCTACTTCGTGAAGATCTACCCCGAGTAAGGCTAGTCATCCGTGGGCGTATGCCATGATGGCATAGACAAGGTTGCTTCTTCGTGGACCCTTCGTGGGTGGAGCCCTCCGTGGACTCTCGGCCGTTACCCTCAGTGGGTTGAAGTCTCCATCAGCGTGGATTGACGATAGCACCACCTATCGGAACCACGAGAAAAATCTCCGTGTCTCCAAACTGCGTTTGATCTTCTCCACCTCTCTTTACTTCATGTGCAATTTACTTTCCGCTGCCCATACTCTAGAATTGCATGTGTAGTAAGCTGCTTGACTTGTGTGATATGCAAAATCTGCCAAAAACTTGTCTTTGTCAAAAGGCATAATTTTTATCTTGTCGAGTAGTCTAATCACCCCCTCTAGACACTCTCACCTTCAACGATCCTACAATTGGTATCAGAGCATTGGTCTCCATTGCTTTGGTTTACACACCATTGGAGGAAGATGGACGTATCTACGTTTGGGAGTGTTAGCCATAGAGTGCCTATTCTTGATGGAGTGTCCTATAACTCGTGGAGGATTGAAATGCTTATTATCTTTAAGATGTATAACTTGCGCAAATATGTTGAATCCCCATATGTGCCTCCATTTGACCCCTTGCACCCTACCATGGATGAAGAGCTTGATTTGCTTCGTAACCTTAGAACTGTAAATCTTATCATTAGAGGTTTGCCCGATAACTTGCTTAAGCTTGTCACAAACTTTGAATGCGCCTATGCTATATGGAAGTTCTTGGAAGAACTTTATCCAGACTACTCTTTGAGAGGTCTTGATGAAATTCTATACAAGACTATTGAATTTGATATGATGCGCCCCAATGATTCCAACTTTGATAAATGCTTCTTTGAGCTTCGTGATCTTATGAAAAGAAGGGTGATCCGGTCTTATCAATGTTCAATTAGAAATGCTCTTGTGTTGCATTCCGATGATTATTGTCACATTGACAAAACTAATGCAAGTTGTTGTCAAATTGACCTAGGAGTTGATGATGAACAATCTATGGGTCGATATGATGATGAGCATGAGCATGATGGCGATTACTCGATTCGGACACCGAGCTAGACAAGATCATGAAGAGTCTCAATCTTATGGCAAATCGAGAGACTACATATCCGGTGGAAAAGAGTGGATTCTTGATAGTGGATGCACCGATCACATGACCGGAGACAAAGACATGTATGGAGAGCTTGCAAAGAACGATGGTCCGCAAGTATGTGACTTTTGGAGACAACTCCAAGGGTAAGGTACTTGGCCTTGGTAAGGTGGCCATATCTCATGATAGCTCTATTCAAAATGTCATGCTTGTTGAATCACTTGGATACAATTTACTTTCCGTATCTAGACTAGCTGATTTTGGATTCAATGTGCTATTCACCAAAGTAGATTGCCAAGTCTTTCGTCGTGACAATCATAACATGGTTTTTACCGGTATCCGTAGAGGTGATCTATACATTGTTGATTTCACTAAGAAAGCTCAACCTAGAACTTGCTTCATTGCTAAATCTGCTAAAGGTTGGTTATGGAATAGAAGGCTTGGACATGTTGGTATGCGTAATCTAGACAAGCTAATCAAAGGTGATCATATTCTTGGTGTTAAAGATGTTCTCTTTGACAAAGATAGACTTTGTAGTGCTTGTCGAGCAGGAAAACAAGTAGGTGGAAGTCATCCGTGAAGAACATCATGACCACAAGGAGACCGCTTGAGCTTCTTCATATGGATCTCTTGGTCCCAATGCTTAAAAAGCCTTGGTGGTAACTCCTTTGGTCTAGTTATAGTTGATGATTATTCCAGATTCGTGGGTATTTTTCCTTGATGACAAATCGCAGGTTGAGAGAATCTTCAAAACCTTTGCGAAAGGCCCAAAATCAATTTGAGGTGAAGATCAAGAAAGTTCGGAGTGACAATGGAGCGGAGTTCAAGAACGCCCATGTAGACTCTTTTCTCGATGAGGAAGGATTCTACATGAGTTCTCGACTACGTACACACCTCAACAAAATGGAGTTGTTGAGAGGAAGAACCGAGCAGCTCATAGAGATGGCGAGAACGATGCTTGATGAATACAAGACACGAAGCACTTTTGGGGAGAAGCCGTCGAGACAGCTTGTCATGCTATCAACAGGCTTTATCTTCATAAGCTTCTCGGCAAGACTTCATCTGAGCTCCTCACGGTAACAAACCCCAAGTGGGATACTTTCGTGTCTTTGGTTCAAAATGCTATATCCTTGATAAGCATCGTCGGTCTAAATTTGCTCCTAAAACTCATGAAGGCTTTTTCTCGGTTATGGATCAAACTCCCACACCTACCGTGTCTACAATAATTTCACCGAAAGGTTGAAGAGGCGGTAGATGTGAAGTTGATGAATCTAATAGCTCATAAGTAGAGCAAATGCCTATTGATGTAGGAGACAAGGACCCATCGGAAGCCATTCAAGATTTATCTATTGGAAAGATCCATCCCATGGAAGTGAAGGAGAGTACCTCATCTACATATGTGGAGCCCCCTACCTCACGGCAAGATGAACCTCAAGTCAACATGGAGGCTTCCACAAGTGGAACTCACCAAGATGAGGAAGTGCAACAAGAAGATCCACCACAACCTCCTTCTCCACCACCTCAAGACAACACCAACAACAATGAAGAAGAAGAGGAAGAAGAGGATGATGAGGAAGCTCAGCCACAACCACAACGAAAGCTATCCCGAGTCCGAGCAAGAGTCAAGAAGAATCATCCCGTGGAACAAATGATGAACGACATCGAATCCGGGAGAATTACTCGCTCAAAAACTCGCTTAGCTAACTTTTGTGAGCATTACTCATTCATCTCTAGTCTTGAACCTATGAAGGTAGAAGAAGCACTTGAAGACCGGATTGGGTGAGCGCTATGCATGAAGAGCTTCACAACCGAGAGGAACAATGTATGGACTTTGGTAGAAAGCCCAAGGATGATCAAAACGTCATTGGAACCAAATGGGTGTTTGGAACAAGCAAGATGAAGATGGACAAGTCATCCGCAACAAGGCTCGTCTCGTAGCTCAAGGTTACACACAAGTCGAAGGTATGGACTATGGTGAGACCTATGCCCCGTTGCTAGACTTGAGTCCATTCGCATTCTTCTTGCTTATGCCAACCACCATGATATTACTCTCTATCAAATGGACATTAAGAGTGCTTTCCTAAATGGTGAAATTGAGGAGGAAGTTTTGTGAAACAACCTCCGGTTTGTGAATCCTAAAAGCCTAATCATGTTTACAAGTTGCACAAAGCTCTTTATGGTCTTAAACAAGCTCCTAGAGCTTGGTACAAATCTTAACTAGTTTTTTGCTCGAAAAAGGATTTGAGATTGGCAAAATAGACTCAACGCTATTCACGAAAAGGGTTGATGGTGAACTATTTGTGTGCCAAATATATGTTGATGATATTATCTTTGGATCAACTAACCCTCATTTTAGCGAGAAGTTTGGAAAGCTCATGTCGGAGAAGTATGAGATGTCCATGATGAGTGAACTCAAATTCTTCCTTGGGTTGCAAATCAAGCAATCTAAGGAGGGTACCTTTGTCTCACAAACAAAGTACACCAAGGATCTCTTCAAGAAGTTCAACATGCAAGAAAGCAAAGGTATGAGAATCCCCATGCCTACTAGTGGACATAATGACTTGACTAAAGATGGAGAACCTGTTGATCAAAAGGTTTACCGATCCATGATTGGTTCTCTACTATATCTCTGTGCTTCTCGTCGACATAATGTTGAGTGTATGCATGTGTGCTCGATATCAAGCAGCCCCTAAAGAATGTCATCTTAAAGCTGTTAAAAGAATTGTGAGATATTTGATACACACACCTAACTTTGGCATTTGGTATCCTAAGAGGGCCTCTTTCGATCTTGTTGGCTATTCCGACTCGGACTATGCGGAGAGCAGGGGTTGATAGAAAGTCAACTTGGTATGTGTCAATTCCTTGGTCGATCGCTTGTATCTTGGTCCTCCAAGAAACAAAATTGATATCATTATCTCTTGCCAAGCAGAATATATAGCTGCTGGTTCATGTTGTGCTCGATTACTATGGATGACACAAGCGCTTAAGGATTATGGGATACATGCGAGACATGTTCCCTTGCTTTGTGACAATGAGAGTGCGATTAAGATTGGACACAATCTGTGCAACACTCTCGTACGAAACATATTGAAGTTCGTCACCATTTTATTCGTGATCACATTGCTAAGGGTGACATCAATCTTAAGCATGTTCGTACCGACAAACAACTTGCTGATATCTTTACAAAACCTCTTGATGAGAAAGTGTTTTGTTGCTTAAGGAGTGAGTTGAACATCATTGATGCTTCAAACTTGGAGTGAAAACTCCATTGATGCATGCAAGGCATGAGCCTACTTGACTAATACTTGATATTTCTCTTATGATGATGATCATATGTCTTGGACACATTTGCCTCCTTGTATTGCATCTAACTCCTTGCAGGTACTTGGATGATCTACATTCCACGAGATTACCACACCCTCAAATCTTGAGTAATCTTGTCATTGACCAAGTATCTAGCTCTTTGGGATGTTGAGTTCAAGGAACAAAATTCCACATATCCTTTTTGACATCTTATACATCTAGTATTTCACTCTTGTCATCTTGGATATTCTTGAGTATTTCCTTGCTTGCCTAACCCATGTAGGAAGATGAACTACACAATTGGAAATGATGCTCCAACTTCACATTCAATGAGCACCTACATCAAGTTCACCTACATGAGCAAAGCAACAACAAGCCCAAGGTATGTTCTTCACATCTTGAAGAAGCTTTGCTCAAAGTCATGAGTACAAGCAGCTTCATAAGACGTGATCACATCAAATGCTTAATCGAAAAATGGCAACCCCATTTTGAGCTTAAACGATGAGTATGACCTATGATCAAATGTTCTCATTTGACTCCTAAGTCAAAATACTCAAACATAGGTGACCTAGTCGCCGACCCCTATCTAGATGAAGTACATATGTTTTTGCAGTCTTTCTAGTTGCTCTTATGTTTTCTTAAAAAAAACTTCATCTAGCAATCTTTTTCATTTCTATTCTTACATGCGTGTGAATATCCTTTTGGCTCTGATCAATTCCTTGAAAATCTTTTACAAATTCATTGCAAATCTTTTGAAACATTCCTTGAAAGAGAGCTGAATTATTTCTGTATTTCCTTGGAATAAAACTTGGCGTCACCGACTTAACAATTTCGGTCTGACCGAAAAAGGATCTGCCCTAAGTCTAAGACTTTCGGACCCACCGATCCATCTCACTTCGGTGTCACCGATTTTCCTTTCCGGATATCAACTTCTGCAGCTTTACTAAATGATTTACTCTGCATATTTCTTATTGCCCAGTTGTGATTCTTAAGGATCCCACTTCTTTCCTTCCATTCTTTCCTGACCTTCCTAGTTTGCTGTCCTTTTCGGCACTTGATGTCAAAGGGGAGAAGATTTAGGGGAGATTGGGAGATAAGGGAGAAGAGAAGATTTAAAGGAGAAGAAGAGCAATCTTATCTTAAGGGAAGAATCACATCAAAGCTTTGCCGTGTTCCACATTGGATATTACTTTTGGCATCATTCTTTTGATTTTGTTTTCATTGCTCTCACAATTGATATCTTATGGAAAGCAAAATTTCTCAGAGTTCATTGAAAATCTTTTAGTTTTGGGAGACATGTTTGTTGATTCAAGCTTGTGCTCAATATGAGACACTCTTTATACATGTCATCCTGGCTTGGTACTCTTGATGTTCTTCTTTGTTGGTTGAAGAAATACTCTTGTGTAATCTAACCTTGTTTTTCCAAGTTTTATTTCTTCAGGTACAATGTTAAGGAACCTCAAGGTAAGTATATGCATCTTGCAGAATGTGCATGATGGTGACTTGCTTGTGAATACTTGTTTGCAAGAAATCACCATGCACATATGCATTATCACTCACTTCTTTTCATCTGCTCTGATGCATATAGCCAAGCTGCATGTAGCACATCTTGTTTTTCTCTCTTGTGTGCTTGTGGTAGTCCAAAACCATAATCTATGAAAATTTTGCACACCTGTAGGGGAGCACATGTACTACATGTTTGTCAAAGCTTTAGTGATAATTCTGTCTTTCTTTCGATAGCTTTGATGTCTTGTTTTGTGTGTTGCCATCAATTACCAAAAGGGGAGATTGAAAGCACATTTGCTCCTGGGTGGTTTTGGTAATTAATGACAACATACTTTGTGGTTGGACTAATGCTTCTATCAAGTATGTTTCAGGAAGGTCAATCACATTGGCATGGCAAAAGGATTGGAGAGGTGGACCCTCAAGATGCTAAGGAAAGCATTGGCAAAAGCTCAAGACTCCATTTTGGTTTAGTGATCCAAGATCACATTGAGTCTATAGGAAAGCCAATACTATTAAAGGGGATGAGGTTATGTTGATGATCTGGTTGCTCAAGTGCTTAGTGATACATCTCCCAAACCATCAGCAATCTTTCATTCCAACATACACTCATAAGTAATCTCGGTCCCACCGATTTCCTAAACTCAGTCACACCGAAATGAACCACCTCAGCCACAAAGCCAAACCCTAGAAATTTTGGATTTTCCGATTCCAAACTCGGTCTCACCGAAACTAGTGTTGCCAAGCTTACAGAACATACATTATCAAATCGGTGTCACCGAGATGATAAAGTCGGTCCCACCGAGATTGGCAAACCCTAGTCTTTGGAATAATCGGACTCACCGAGATTGTATTTTCGGTCCCACCGAAAATCCCAATGTTCACAAGATTTGAACTTTCGGTCTCACCGAGTTGTCAACTTCGGTCCGACCGAGATTGGTCAAATGTGTGTAGCAGTTGGATTTTGTGTGGAGGCTATAAATACCCTCCACCTCCTCTTCATTCGTGGAGAGAGCCATCGAAAGAACTACCACTCCTACCTTACATTTATGAGAAGAAAACTACCTACCCTTGTGTTGAGATCAAGTTGCTCCACTCCCACCATATGAAACTTGATTTCTAGCCTTCCCAAGTTGCTTTCCACTCAATCCTTTCTTCCACCACAGCCAAATCGGTGAGGAGAGTTGAGTGTTGGGGAGATTATCATTTGAAGCACAAGAGCAAGGAGTTCATCATCATCAACACCATCTATTACCTTTTGGAGGTGGTGCCTCCTAGATTGGTTAGGTGTCGCTTGGGAGCCTCCGTCAAGATGTGGAGTTGAACCAAGAGGTTTGTAAGGGCAAGGAGATCGCCTACTTCGTGAAGATCTACCCCAGTAAGGCTAGTCCTCCGTGGGCGTATGCCATGATGGCATAGACAAGGTTGCTTCTTCGTGGACCCTTCGTGGGTGGAGCCCTCCGTGGACTCTCGGCCGTTACCCTCCGTGGGTTGAAGTCTCCATCAGCGTGGATTGACGATAGCACCACCTATCGGAACCACGAGAAAAATCTCCGTGTCTCCAAACTGCGTTTGATCTTCTCCACCTCTCTTTACTTCATGTGCAATTTACTTTCCGCTGCCCATACTCTAGAATTGCATGTGTAGTAAGCTGCTTGACTTGTGTGATATGCAAAATCTGCCAAAAACTTGTCTTTGTCAAAAGGCATAATTTTTATCTTGTCGAGTAGTCTAATCACCCCCCCTCTAGACACTCTCACCTTCAACGATCCTACAAAATGCTTAACGTGTTTCCCACCAATTTCCTAGGACTGGGCGAAGAAGGCGGGGAGGATCTACTGTTCGGCCCCGCTGCCAAAAGAACCGGCCGGCCCACTTCTGATGAAGATGCTGGTCCCGGTGCCTTACAAGGCACCGAAGAAGAAGGCCGAAAAGGAGGCCAAGAAGACTAGGGGCGGCCTCCGTCGCCGTTGTGCTTCGGACACAAAATCTTAAGACTACAATGCCCATTCTTCCTCCGAAGAGGACAAGGAGGAGGAGGGAGACGAAACCCCTGCGGGGGGAAGAAAGAAAAGGACGACCTCCACATCCTTTGAGGCCAAGTCGCCTAAAAGGGGGAAAACTCCCCTTCCAGAGGAGTCCACAGCCGCCGCCGATAGCAGCCCGGAGTGGGATCCCAGGGGCTAGCCCCTGGTGAACTCGTGAGTATAAAATCCGAATAGGCTTATGCGTCCGGACTTTTCATGGCATAACATTTCAATCTGAGCCATGCTTTTTACAGTCCTATGAGGTCCCGCGCTGAACAACCCTCGTCGGGGGATTTACTGGGTTCGGATGCTATGGAGAGCGGGACACCCCCGAAGGTCCCCTCCCCCAGACATGTGAATGACACTGAGTTTTTGACCCAGAAGGACCCGGGCCACGGAGTGGGAGGGGAGATCGCAAAGGCGGCGCCAGGAGGCCAAACTTCAGGGTCCGGACACACAGGAGAGAAGGCTCCCGTGGATCTCGATGGCGGGGGTCGTTTTGAATCTGGCCCCCGGCCGAACACGATACTGGAGCCCAATAAGGCCCCAGAATCAAACAGGCGGCCTCCGTCGACTGAAGGGGGTGTGTCTGTTCCACCGACAACCTCTGTCCAACCAGAGGTGTCGGATGCTTTGTTAGCGGCGCTGAAGAGCGCCTCCATCATTGATGAACACCGTGCCCTTATGGGTGCGGTGATTGAGAAGATTCAGTCCACCAAGAGTGGACTGAATGAATCCTGTATCAGCCTCATGAGAGGCTTTGAGGTATGTTTTATGAGGTTTGGAAGAGTGTCATGGTATAGATAGCAGCCCCTGATACACTGTTCGGTGCAAGAAAGGACCGGACAGAGGATCAAATGTATGTTCGCAGGAGACTTACTTGATGATATCTATCTCTTTTTGAATAAGCAGGCGTCTGTCGCCTCTCATGCTGTGGAAGTATCCGGACTGAGGCATAGTCTGGAGTGGGCCGAAGGAGAACTTGGCCGAGTGCAGAAACAGCTGGAGGATAACCAAGGTATACAAAAACCTTGTTTATTTAGCACAAATGAATAAGTGTGCATGATGAAAATATTTTTGTAACTTGCTCTAGGGGCGACAGCCAAAATTGAGGCTCTTAAAAAGGTTGTGGCCAAAGCCGAGAAGAAGGCAGCCGTAGAGCAGGATCTCCATGAGAAGCACGAGGCCAGAGTTATTGAGGCTGAGCGAGAGCTTCAAGAGGCCGTGAAGAAATGTGAGACCTTGGAGCAGAGTTTATCAGGGAAAGAATCCGAACTCTCCCAGGCTCGCCAAGCCGCAAGTGATGCCCGGGGGGAAGCCCAAGGTGCCCTGAAGGAAATCTAGGAGGCGAGGAAGATTGCGGCTGGTAAGGCTTTTTCTTTGCAAAGCGGGTATTTGAAAGGAGAAAATCAAGTTGAGAGTTTAAATTCTGATTTCTCCAAGGGTATTTGCAGAGCTGCCACATAGCATATCTGATGCCGCCCAATTCTACTGAGCCGAAGAGAGGAATACTATGGATAAGCTCTTCTGGATGCAGTATCTGGCACTGAATTATCCGGTGCCTTTCTCCGATCAACTGAAGCAGCTGGTCGAACTGCATAAGGCGGCCGAGCTAGCCATGAAGGATTTGATTATCTGACTGTGGCCCGCCGAGCCGATTCTGAGCAGTTACTTCGGGCTCGTGAAGCGGCTTGTGAGTGCCTGCCCTCGACTCGAAGTCATCAAGCGGTCGGTCTGCATAGAAGGTGCGCGAATGGCCTTCGCCCTTGCAAAGGTGCATTGGGGGAAGATGGATGCGGAAAAGCTGATGACCGAGGGACCGCCTGAGGGAAAGGAGCACCGCAAGCCCGAGCTATATTATGAAGGTGTCTTGAAAGGAGCCCGCCTTGCGGCGGAGCAATGCACCAAGGACATTATATTTCCATGAATACGGTCATGTTTGTCCTTTGTAATGTTTGAACAAGGTCATTTTTATTATTTATTCCTTGTTGTTTGAAAGTTTTTCCTCCTGTGCGGCCATTTTATATACTAATCCTGAGAGTTGGCCAGTCGGCAGCTTCTGCCCCCACGTAGTAAATACGGGGGTGTTCGAGATAAACCTGAGCACTCTTTATCCCATTTTTGGGTCCGTGAAGGAGGTGTTCAGCACAGCGAACCAGGCAATCAGACTATAGGGCTTTATCTCTCTCACTTAACCATAGGAGTTATAAAAGGAAGGTAGGCGCAGCCCCTGGTGTTCGGAAGACCGCACGAGGGGCTCTATAAGCGCCTGGTCGGAAGAAAAGTCGATCCTTCGCACGCTGCATTGGTTATGGCATTATGCGGAAGAAATCCTTAAAGATTTTACAACCTCTCGAATAGCTGACCAGCTCTTGCTGCATCATGACAGTCAGTTTTTGGCTTTCTCTACTGAGGTGCTCGTCCGGAAGAACCGGGACACAATCGTAGTTGTTCTCTCTGTGCTACCTTAGCCGATATAGCGGAAGATAAGGTACCAAAACATAGCAGCCGGGCAAACCCAACTATTGACCCAAGACATGATTCGGAGCTGATGCATATAATGCTATAAGTTCGGGGTGCCGAACTACCATGAAGGTGTTCGGACTTTTTTGCTGTAGTATGGGTATAATGAAGCCCCTGGCATATTAAGGCATATCGCAATATGCCGCTGTCTTTTGACAACAGACTTTCAATAAGAAATAACAGCAGATAAGCATCATATAAACCCACATGTTGTATTTGAATAATACGTTGATGCGTATGAGTATAGGTCATGTGATAAAAGGAAATATAACTACGGAACCTACTGAGACCAGGTGGGAGGAAGCTGTATGCAGATCCGGTTGTGTAGTCGGATGATCGCCGAGGGGAATATCTAGAGATACCTTTACGCGGTCGAACTGTTTCCACGCCATCCGACCTAGCATACGCAAAGGTGAACCTGTGAAGAAAATGTAAGAAATGGTTTTGTGCCACAGAGCGGTCAAGCCGCAGTATGTGGCTTGTTTTAACTTTTGCCGCAGTGTTTTAACTGAGCTCTGGACGAGCCGGGCTATCCTGCCGCGCAGTAGTTCGGACTCCTTTAGCGGTGTCCGGGAGATTGGCCGTCGACTCGAGATTCGATTGAAAGGTGCCATTCGTTGCTTCTGTTGTTAAAGCGGCGGTAGACTCCTCAGTAGTGAGGGGAAATTCGGCCCTGCCATTAACTGTAATGACGCCGCGTGGACCGGGCATCTTGAGTTTACGCTAGGCATAATGTGGCACCGTGTTGAATCGATCGAACGCGGTTCGTCCAAGCAGTGCCTGATAATCACCGCGGAAGGGGACGATGCTGAAGACTAACTCTTCGGTACGGTAATTGTTTTGTGATCCAAGACTACCTCCAAAGTGATGGAGCCTATACAATTGGCCTCCACACCTGGTATGACACCTTTAAAGGTGGTTTTAGTGGGCTTGATCATCGAATGATCGATACCCATCCTGCACGCTATGTCCTGATATAGCAGGTTTAGACTGCTGCCTCCGTCCGTGAGGACTCGTGGGAGGTGGAATCCATTAATTATTGGGTCAAGAACGAGTGCGGCCAGATTGCCCTGATTGTTATTGGCCGAACGATCCTTACGATCGAAGGTAATCGGCCGTAGGTTGTATTATGGGGCGACTGGCTCCGTTAAGTCGACATCCGTAGGCGTGCTCGTTCGTTCCGGCTTGGGAATGTGGGTGACGCTTATCATGTTCACCATTTTGATTTGCGGGGGAAATTTCTTTTGCCCTCCTATATTCGGTAATCAGGATAAGGCTTGAATCTTCGGTAGAGGAACAACATTCCCTGTTGAGCCATCCCTCCAGTATGGTTCCATGGCCCTATAGAGGGCTTTGGCTTCTTTGTAATTGGATTGGGTGACTTGCAAGAGCGCACCCTTTTAGTTCGGACGAGGGGTTTAGTTAGAGCCGGAGGATCCCAGAATTTTGTTTGGGTTTTCCAGGCGCTTTCCATCGCACAGTACTTCTGTACTATGGCCGCCAAGTCGGCAAAGTGTGCTATGTCACGGCGACTTATAGCACTGAGAATTCCATTGTCCGTGCAATTTTTGCAAAAGAATGAGACTGCGTCTTCCTCGCGATAGTCCTTGACCTTGCTCATTACAAGGAGGAATCTGGCCCAGAAGTGATGTACTGTCTCTTGGGGCTCTTGTATAATGTGGGAAAGATCACTTGTGTCTGGGTGGGTGGGAAGCTTTAAGTCCAAATCCTGACCCGATTTGAGATCCAGGGGCAAAGGATCTCCCGAGCTTGGCAGCCCGGACTCCAGGATGTTGCCCAATATTTTGATCGTAATACTTATGCTATCTTGAGAGAAGCCACTAGTGAAACCTATGGCCCCTGGTTCTATCTCTTATCATATAAGCTTTCAATCTACCTTTATTTGCATCTTTACTTTTCCAATCTATATTATAAAATGCCAAAAATATATTTATCTTATCATATTATCTCTATCGGATCTCACTTTTGCAAGTGGTCGTGAAGGGATTGATAACCCCTTTATTGCGTTGGTTGCGAGTTCTTGTTTGTTTGTGTAGGTGCGTGGGACTTCTGAGGAGCCTCCTACTGGATTGATACCTTGGTTCTCAAAAATTGAGGGAAATACTTACGCTACTATTGCTGCATCACCCTTTCCTCTTCAAGGAAAACCAACACAAGCTCAAGACGTAGCAGCGTGTTCCCAACAGGCGTCCCCAGGGAGCCGACATCAAGCAAGCGGCCCCAGGGAGCCGGCATCTAACAGGCGGCCCTACGCCTCCTCAAAGTTTAGACCCACTTACTGCGGCAAGACGGGGCGTGGCTACAGTGCGGCCTGCCACCCCCGAATCCAGGGCGGAACGTGGCCACACTGCGGGTATACCAAGAGGACACCCCTCGCCCGGCGCGGCACTATAGCCATGCAACCCATGACATCACCTACGTCAGAGGGATCCATGCTCTCATGATGGGCGGTCAGTACGGCCCACAGACGGTGGGCCCTACGTGTCCGCAAACCACCAGAAGACGGCAACCCCGAGCTGGCGGCCTCGGGGGTGGGCCGACTCCTAGTAGGCGACATCCCTCCCCTTGGAGTCTGTGCACCATTAACCTGATGAGACGAGGAGTGTCTACAGTGAGTGCCCGCCAGACGGGGGACTGTAGCCATGCCCCCCCGCCGACAAAGCCTCCGTCATGAAGGGCGAGGCTATAGTACAACGCAGTCAACCTGGCCCGTAGGCGGCGGGCCCTACCTGTCGGCCGAGTTCACGGCAGCCGGCGGGACCCACCAAGCGGTGGGCCCCAGCAGCCGGCGGAGAAGCCGGAGCCTAGAGACACTGACAGCCGGGTCCTGCTCCCGTCCGGATTACCATTGTACCCTTGGGGTAGGCCTATAAAAAACCCCCAGGCTCACCCATGCTGAGGGTTCAGAATCCCAGCCAGCTTACACATACGTAGAGAGAAAGGAGATAGAGCTAGCCTTGCTCTTCTTCCTCCTCTAGCTGAAATAGCTCAAGGAGCACTCTTATAGCTACTCTATTGATGATAGTCATCATGCGGAGACCCCGCAGAGCAGGACTGGGGGTGTTATCTCCACGGAGAGCCCTGAACCTGGGTAAGACTCGTAGGCATTTGAGGTCTCGCTCACTCCTGGTTCTAGAGCGTGGCGACGTACTGATGTCCCCATCCATGATAAGCCACCCCTTGGCATATGCTGCTAGATATCCCCGACATTATTTTTTTGGATGTTTTATATGCATTAATATGCTATTTTATATTATTTTTGGGAATAACCTATTAATCTAGAGCCCATTGCCAGATCCTATTTTTTCCTTTTGAGTTTCGCAGAAAAGGAATACCAAACAAAGTCCAAACGGAATGAAACATTTGCGATGATTTTTCTTGGACCAAAAGACAACCAAGAGACTTGGAGATGACGTCGGAGGAGCTATGCGGCGGCCACAAGGACGGAGGGCACGCCTAGGGGGTAGGGCGCGCCCCCCACCCTTGTGGGACCCCCGTGACCCTCCTGACCTAATTCTTTCACCTATATATTCCTATATATCCCTAAACCACTAGAGGCATCCAGGAAAACACTTTTACGCCGCCGCAACCTTCTGTACCCGTGAGATCCCATCCAGGGACCTTTTCTGGCACGCTGACGGAGGGGGATTCGGTCATGGAGGGCTTCTACATCAACTCTATTGCCCTTCCGATGAAGCGTGAGTAGTTTACCTCACACCTACGGGTCCATAGCTAGTAGCTAGATGGCTTCTTCTCTCTCTTTGATTCTCAATGCCATGTTCTCCTCGATGTTTTTGGAGATCTTCGATGTAATACTTTTTTGCGATGTGTTTGCCGAGATCCGATGAATTGTGGATTTATGATCAGCTTATCTATGAATATTATTTGAATCTTCTCTGAATTCTTATATGCATGATTTGATATCTTTGTAATTCTCTTCGAACTATCGGTTTAGTTTGGCCAACTAGATTGCTTTTTCTTGCAATGGGAGAAGTGCTTAGATTTGGGTTCGATCTTGCGATGTCCTTTCCCAGTGATAGTAGGGGCAGGAAGGCACGTGTTGTATTGTTGCCATCGAGGATAAAAAGATGGGGTTTTCATCATATTGCTTGAGTTAATTCCTCTACATCATGTCATCTTACTTAATGTCTTACTCTGTTCTTCATGAACTTAATACTCTAGATGTAGGCATGAGTCGATCGATGTGTGGAGTAATAGTAGTAGATGCAGAATCATTTTGGTCTACTTGACACGGACGTGATGCCTATATTCATGATCATTGCCTTAGATATCGTCATAACTTTGCGCTTTCCTATCAATTGCTCGGCGGTGATTTGTTCACCCACCCTATTATTTGCTATCTTGAGAGAAGCCTCTGGTGAAATCTATGGCCCCAGGGGCTATTTTCCATCATGTTAGTTTCCGATCTACTATTTTGCAATCTTTTACTTTCCGATCTATAAACCAAAAATACCAAAAATATTTACTTTATCGTTTATCGATCTCTATCAGATCTCACTTTTGCAAGTAACCGTGAAGGGTTGACAACCCCTTATCGCGTTGGGTGGAAGTTGTTTGATTGTTTGTGCAGGTATTCAGTGATTTGTGCGACGTCTCCTACTGGATTGATACCTTGATTCTCAAACTAAGGGAAATACTTATCTCTACTTTGGTGCATCACCCTTTCCTCTTCAAGGGAAAAACCAACACAAGCTCAAAAAGTAGCAGCATGCGGCAGGGCCGCCTCATCCACTCCCCCTCCACATCTGGCCACCTTTGCTCCCTCTTCGGCGACCAGGAATCCCTAGGCAGCCAGCAGTAAACCCTAGCCAAAGCCATGGGAATCTTCAACGGGAAGGTAGGGAAGAAGGGGAGGTTTAGCGCCGGAGCGAATTCTTCTCGCGGGCAGTTTGCTCCATCGCCGCCGGCTAGACGCGGCACGCTACTGCGGCAGCAGGAGCGGCTGTACATCCCAGTCCACCAGGCGCGGTGGCACTGGCAGTACCGCCAACCCGTGCCGGGTCCAAATGTGAACTTGCCGCACGGCTGGCATCTGGACCCACAGTGCATCCCCGTCCCGGCGGCACCGCGGTCCGGGCGGGAGCACGCGGAGGAGGTTTCCCGACGGCGCCAACTCCTTACGCCGAAGCAACACGCCATGCATGCCTACACGCTAGACTCTCCCAACTGGGAGCGCTGGTTTGCGCTAGAGCACGAGAGAAGCGCCGCCTCGGCGTCCACATCGACCATGACCTTCCACCGCCGCCCCTGCGGGTAAAGCCGGAGGAAGAGGAGGTGAAGGCGGAGTACCAAGCCGCCCTCGAGGAGGCCATGCAGCACACGCTGGAGGCGAGATGGCTCGAGGAGGACGCCCATTGGGATGGGCTGGAGCAAGCCCTGTCTTTGTCCGCGGCGGGGGACTCCGTCTAGGTGCCCCTGTTCATGCCGCCACCGCCGCCGACACCGCCCCTCGTCAAGCCCAAGACCGAGCCGGAGCCAGTGCACGAGCCAACGCCCACGCGGAAGCGGTCACCGCCGCCCCACCGGCGGAGGAGTCCTATTCATGGACCAGCTAGCTCCGAGAGTGGGTGAGCGCGCCTCCTTGCTACTACGCCTCCACGCCGGAAGAAGAGGAGGCCCACCTTGAGCGCTGGAAGGTGCATTAGCTCGCCGAGGAGGGGGCCGACGGCGAGCAGCAGATGCAATATGAGTAGCAGTTGCGCCGCGACGAGGAGGCGCTGCGGCTTGAGGATGAGGAGGAGCGAGCCTGCCTCGCCGCTATGCTGCCACAGCAGACGCCGGGGGAGGCTGCCTTGGCGGCATATCAAGCCGCTTTCGGTTGGGCTGGGCCTCCCCGTCTTCATTGACCTCACCGGCAGCAACGACGACGACGGCAAGGGCAAGGGCAGGGCGGTTTACTAGGGTAGCGTGCGGGCGTTTACTAGGGCAGCGTGTAGCGTTCGACCGGCCATTTACGTATAATTTTGCTTAGTTAGTCAGTTTCGGTCGCGTCGGCAGAAATGGGTCGGCATCCCATTGGGCGCACCTGCAGGCCCAAATGAAAAAGCGGACGTACATGTACGTCTGGCTGACCCAACCGGACGAAAAGCGGACAAAGCGTGTGTCCGTTTGGGTCGGCGCGTTGGAGTTGCTCTAAATTCGCACAAGCAAGAATTATAGGAGAATCAAATAAATAAGAATACCCTACTGATTTGACCGACGGGTACGTGTCCCAGGCCCAATTCGTAAATAGTGTATATGCTGTGGGCTTTGGTTACTGTTTCTCCAAGCGGCTACGGTTGCGGCCGAACGCCGTTTTGGGTGTGGTCAGAGGTTTGACCGCAGCCAAGGGGTGATTGTGGTGACAGCTCACGCTGATGTAGCAATGGCCGCGGTGATCATATCAGCTTGCTGGTCGCTCTCAAAGGGTACTCGCAAAGTCAACCTGCTCGCTTGGGCTAGTTGCTTTCCGCCACCCACTCACCACAATTTCCTCTATTTTAATTGGAATTGGAAGATACGACTAGGCTGACCTCGTTAAAATCTTGTCTTTGTCCATATTACAAATATCCTAAAGGTAGATACTAGTGTGCTTGTCAATTCTTTGTGTCGATTTGTTGTTTAGCTGAACGAGGATCAGCTCATTTAGGGCTAGAAAACAGTGCAATTTAAGGTGATCAACAGGGCTGTTTAAGCGGGGCTGGCAGTTCATACGGTCACACACGCTGGCAATTGGTAAAGAAACGTAACCGTGAGAGGGAAAGAGGAGAGCCGTTCACAACTTTTGTCTGCGATAATCTGTTTTCTACATAAAAAAACAAGTTTTGAAATGCATTTTCTAATTTTGTAATACTAGACTTTTAGCTTACATAGCCGCCTCGAAGGTCAGATTTAACCCAGCACGTGAAGACAAAAAAATGAGGCTAATAAGCCGCCTCAAACGTCAGCGTGTCCTTTGTGCTAACTTTCCGCTCATTTTTTGCTTGAAATGAAGAAGACCTAAGCAACTTGACGGACCTACATAAAATGAATACACGTTTATGCTCTATTGTGAGTGCTTCCTTTACTTAGGCTTTATTAAAAACAGTATAGCCATGCTTATATTCCCTCCGTCTCAAAATTTTTGTCTTAAATTTGTCTAAATACGAATGTATCAAATCACATTTTGGTATTAGGTACATCCGTGTCTTGACAAATTTAAGACAAGAATTTTAAGACGGAGGGAATACAAATACACCTAACATAAGTACGCATGTCCTACCTCTATGAGCAGTGACGAATCTGGCACATAAATGGAGGGTAGCCTCAACTTCAAAGGGCTTTGACTTTTTTTAAGTATGAAGTCAACATACAACACATACGCACCGCCAGGCAAGCTAATCCAGAAGGCGCCCCTTCATCTTCGTATGTAATCGAAAGATCATTAATAAAGAAAACTTGATTGATTACTTTCAATCGGCATATGTCTCTCTAGTCTATCTTCCAACTGTACGCTGGACATGCTCAACCTGTAGGGCAAGTTCAAGCTTGTTAAAGTATGTACGGTAGATTCGTCATTGGAGCACCTTCGAGATACTGAGCCGGTATCAGTTTTGAGATTGACGAAGTCAACACAGGCGACTCTGTATGTTGGGGAACGCGGTAATTTCAAAACAACAATCTACGATCATGCAAGATCTACGTAGGAGATGCATATCAACGAGAAGGGAGAGTGTGTCCACGTACCCTCGTAGACCGAAAGCAGAAGCGTTTAGTTAACGCGGTTGATGTAGTCGAACGTCTTCACGATCCAACCGATCCAAGCACCGAACGTACGGCACCTCCGCGTTCAACACACGTTCAGCCCGATGACGTCCCTCGAGCTCTTGATCCAGTTGAGGATGAGGGAGAGTTCCGTCAGCACGACGGCGTGGCGACGGTGTTGATGATGTTACCGGCGCGGGGCTTCGGCCAAGCACTACGACGATATGACCGAGGTATGTAACTGTGAAGGGGGGCACCGCACACAGTTAAGAGAACTTGATGTGCTTTGGGGTGCCCCCTGCCCCGTATATAAAGGAGGAGAGGGGGAGGTCGGCCAGCCCTTGCAGGGGTGCCAGGAGAAGGGAGTCCTACTAGGACTCCAAGTCCTAGTAGGATTCCACCTGGAGGAAGAGGGGAAGGAAGGGAGAGGGAAAGGGGGGTCGCGCCCCCTTCCCTTTTCCTATTCGGACTCCCATGGGGGGTCCGCCTCCCCCATGCGGGGTGTCCTCTCTCTCCCCTATGGCCCATGTTGGTCCATTTCTTCCCTTGGGGGTTCCGGTAACCCCTTCGGCACTCCGTTTTAACCCGAAACTACTCAGAACTGTTCCGGTGTCCGAATAACAATAGTCCAATATATCAATCTTCATGTCTCAACCATTTTGAGACTCCTCGTCACGTCCGTGCTCTCATCCGGGACTCCGAACAAACTTCGGTCATCAAAAACACATAACTCATAATACAAATCGTCATCGAACGTTAAGCGTGCGGACCCTACGGGCTCGAGAACTATGTAGACATGATTGAGACATATCTTCGATCAATAACCAATAGCGGAACCTGGATGCTCATATTGGCTCCTACATATTCTATGAAGAGCTTTATAGGTCAAACCGCACAACAACATACGTTGTTCCCTTTGTCATCGGTATGTTATTTGCCCGAGATTCAACCGTCGGTATCATCATACCTAGTTCAATCTCGTTACCGGCAAGTCTCTTTACTCGTTCCGTAATGCTTCATCCCACAACTAACTCATTAGTCACATTGCTTGCAAGGCTTATATTGATGAGCATTACCGAGAGGGCCCAGAGATACCTCTCCGAAACACGGAGTGACAAATCCTAATCTCGATCTATGCCAACCCAACAAACACCTTCGGAGACACCTGTAGAGCATCTTTATGATCAGTCAGTTATGTTGTGACGTTTGATAGCACACAAGGTGTTCCTCCGGTATTCGGCAGTTGCATAATCTCATAGTCTGAGGAACATGTATAAGTCATGAAGAAAGCAGTATCAATGAAACTGTAACAATCATAATGCTAAGCTAACGGATGGGTCTTGTCCATCACAGCATTCTCCTAATGATGTGATTCGTTCATCAAATGACAACACATGTCTATGGTTAGGAAACATAACCATCTTTGATTAACGAGCTAGTCAAGTAGAGGCATACTAGGGACACTATGTTTTGTCTATGTATTCACACATGTACTAAGTTTTCGGTTAATACAATTTTCTAGCATAAATAATAAACATTTATCATGAAATAAGGAAATATATAATAACTTTATTATTGCCTCTGGGGCATATTTCCTTCAGTCTCCCACTTGCACTAGAGTCAATAATCTAGATTACAAAGTAATGATTCTAACACCCATGGATTCTTGGCGCTGATCAAGTTTTGCTCCTGGAAGAGGCTTAGTCAACGGGTCTGCAACATTCAGATCCGTATGTATTTTGCAAATCTCTATGTCTCCCTCCGCGACTTGATGCTGGATGGAATTGAAGCATCTCTTGATGTGTTTGGTTCTCTTGTGAAAGCTGGATTCCTTCGCCAAGGCAATTGCACCAGTATTGTCACAAAACATTTCATTGGACCCGATGCACTAGGTATGACACCTAGATCAGATATGAACTCATTCATCCAGACTCCTTTATTTGCTGCTTACGAAGCAGCTATGTACTCTGCTTCACACGTAGATCCCGCCACGACGCCCTGCTTGGAACTGCAGAAACTGAGAGCTCCACCATTCAATAAAAATACGTATCCAGTTTGTGACTTAGAGTCATCCGGATCAGTGTCAAAGCTTGCATTGATGTAACCATTTACGACGAGCTCTTTGTCACCCACATAAATGAGAAACATATCCTTAGTCCTTTTCAGGTATTTCAGGATGTTCTTGACCGTTGTCCAGTGCTCCACTCCTGGATTACTTTGTGAAAGTGCAACTATTCCTAGGTGGTTTTGGTAATTCCTAACAACATATAGCTCATTGAGCTAATGCTCATTCAGGAAAGCTCAATGATTGGCATGGCATGGATGAGAAAAGTGGACCCCTCAAAATGCTAAGGACAAAAGGATTGGATCAAGCTCAAAGCTCAAGACTCTACATTTTATATTTTAGTGATCCAAGATCACATTGAGTCTAAAGGAAAAGCCAATACTATCAAGGAGGGATGAGGTGTTGCTTAATGGTGTACTTGCTCAAAATGCTTAGTGATATGCTCCAAAGCCCTCAACTACTTTCTCACATCCACATATGACCAAAACCAAAAGTCAAACTCGGCCCCACCAATTCTTTCTATCCGGCGCCACCGAGTTCAGATGTCATAGCCACTGCCACAAACCCTAGGCAAATCGGTCTCACCGATAGGATCTCGGTCTCACTGAGATGGGATTGTAATCTCTTTGTTTCCCTTCGTAACATTTCGGTACCACCGAGATGAGCGATCAGTCTCACCGAGATTGCAATGTAAACTCTCTGTTTCCTTTTCGTAACATTTCGGTCTCACCGAAATGAGCGAACCGGTCCCATCGAGTTTACCTGACCAACTCTCTGGTTAGCTTATTACCAAAATCGGTCCCACCGAGTTTGTGTAATTGGTCTCACCGAGATTACGTTATGCCCTAACCCTAACCATACCGGTCCTACCGAGTTGCATGTCGGTCCCACCGAAAATCCTAACGGTCACTAGATTTGCTGAATCGGTCCGACCGAGTTTCTCAATTCGGTCCCACCGAGATTGGCAAGTTGTGTGTAATGGTTAGATTTTGTGTGGAGGCTATATATACCCCTCCACCTCCTCTTCATTCGTGGAGAGAGCCATCAGAACGAACCTACACTTCCAACTTGCATTTTTGAGAGAGAACCACCTACACTTGTGTTGAGACCAAGATATTCCATTCCTACCATATGAATCTTGATCTCTAGCCTTCCCCAAGTTGCTTTCCACTCAAATCTTCTTTCCACCAAATCCAAATCCTATGAGAGAGAGTTGAGTGTTGGGGAGACTATCATTTGAAGCACAAGAGCAAGGAGTTCATCATCAACACACCATTTGTTACTTCTTGGAGAGTGGTATCTCCTAGATTGGCTAGGTGACACTTGGGAGCCTCCGACAAGATTGTGGAGTTGAACCAAGGAGTTTGTAAGGGCAAGGAGATCGCCTACTTTGTGAAGATCTACCGCTAGTGAGGCAAGTCCTTCATGGGCGACGGCCAGGGTGGGATAGACAAGGTTGCTTCTTCATGGACCCTTCGTGGGTGGAGCCCTCCGTGGACTCGCGCAACCGTTACCCTTTGTGGGTTGAAGTCTCCATCAACGTGGATGTACGATAGCACCACCTATCGGAACCACGACAAAAACATCCGTGCCTCCAATTGCGTTTGAATTCTCCAAACCCTTCCCTTTACATTCTTGCAAGTTGCATGCTTTACTTTCCGCTACTCATATACTCTTTGCATGCTTGCTTGAATTGTGTTAAGATTGCTTGACTTGTGCTAAGTTAGCTAAAATCTACCAAAGACTAAAATTGGGAAAAGGATAAGTTTTTATTTGGTCAAGTAGTCTAATCACCCCCCTCTAGACATACTTTCGATCCTACAAGTGGTATCAGAGCTTTGGTCTCCATTTGCTTTGATTTCCATAGCTTTTGGTAGTCATAGCCTTGGTTTCACAACCTAGGAGAGTATGGCGTCTAGCGAGGGAAACTATCACCGTAGAGGTCATTACTTTGATGGTACTAATTTTGCTAGTTGGAAGCATAAGATGAAAATGCATATTCTTGGACATAACCCCGCCGTTTGGGCTATTGTGTGTTGGCTTGCAAGGTTAATTCTTTGATGGGAGAGAACCGAACCGTGAAGCTTGCGCAGAAGAGTTGAAGATGCTGCAATACAACGCTCAAGCTTGTGATATCCTCTTCAACGGTTTGTGCCCCGAAGAATTCAACAAAATCAACCGTCTTGAGAATGCAAAGGAAATTTGGGATACTTTGATTGATATGCAAAAAGGTACCGACTCCGTCAAGGAATCCAAGTTGGATGTGCTTCAAAGTCAGCTTGACAAGTTCAAAATGAAGGATGGTGAAGGTGTCGCTGAAATGTACTCTTGCTCTTATCACAAATGAGATTGTCGGCTTAGGAAGTGAAGAGATGACCGACAAATTCATCATCAAGAAGATCCTGAGAGCTTTGGACGGAAAATATGATACCGTGTGCACATTGATCCAAATGATGCCCAATTACAAAGATCTCAAGCCAACGGAAGTCATTGGAAGAATTGTTGCTCATGATATGTCACTCAAGGATAAGGAGGAGCTCCACAACAAGTCAAGTGGTGCTTACAAAGCCTCATGTGAAGCTCCCACATCATCAAATGAGAAACAAACCTTCAATGAAGAATTGAGCCTAATGGTGAAGAACTTCAACAAGTTTTACTAGAGTAGAAGCAAAGAGAGAGGCTCCAAGTCAAGGTCCTACAATGACAAAAGATCTTCTAGTCGAGAGCGTAATTGCTACAATTGTGGAAGACCCGGACACTATTCCAATGAGTGTACGGCTCCCTACAAAAGAAGAGAAGAATCACCTAAGAGGAGAAGTAGAAGAGAATAATCACCACCAAAAGTGAGAAGGAGTAGAGATGATCGTTATGAACGAAGAACATCCCGGAGAAGCAAGGATTCGGAAAGGAAGGACAAGTCATCAAGGAGCTACACAAAAGAAGACATCAAGCTCATGTTTGTGAATGGGTATCCGGCTCCGACTCTGACAATCACTGCGAGAGAAGCTATCACTCCGACTCCGAATATACTCAAGATGAAGGTGTTGCCGGTCTAGCACTTGTGTCAACCAACTCCTATGACATATTTGATTCACCAAATGAAGGACTTGGAAGATGCTTCATGGCTAAAGGCCCAAAGGTATAACATCCCGAGTATGTTGATTTCAATAGTGATGAAGATGACTTGTTAGGTGATGATGATTAGTTGTTGACAAATCTAGTGATGAATACCATGATGAAACATCAATTAATCATGCTAATAAAGATAAAACGAATGACAATAATAAGGAGAAGATTGAGCTTCCAACTAAAGAACTAAACACTCTTAAGTTAGCTCATGAAACTATCTTAGAAGATCATCGAGAACTTTTAAGGACTCGTGAGAAGTTACACTTTGAAAAGCTCAACCTCGAGCAAGAGCATGAGTTCTTAAAGGCAATCAATGATGATCTTCGTAAGAAAAGTTCTTCTTACATTGCCAAGCGTTTACTTTTATCCACTTACAAGCCTCAAGTCAAGTCTAGTAACAAGAACAAGAAGGATTCTTCCTCTAGTAGTAACAATAATCATGTTAAATCCATTGTTGTTGCTTCTAGTAGTTCTCTTGATTCCACTAATGATTCTCTTAACCAAGTTACACTTGAGCAAGAAAATAGCTTATTGAAGGGAATTATAGAGAAAGGTGTTTACAAGAGCCTTGCCAGGAGTAAGCAATTCGAGGAAATTGTACGCAAGCAAGGAAGGCACCGGAAGAACCAAGGTGTTGGTTTTGAACGAAAGTTCAATGCTAATGGAGTTGAGTGGGAAGAAGATCAATATCCCAAGACGAAGTTTGTTCCACAACAAGAGAAGTATGATCCTACTTCCTTTAAAGGGACACAAGCTCAAGATGATCTTCCACCACAAGACCACAAGCAAAAAGGCAAGGATAAGCTTCAAGAGGAGATTGATGCATTTGAAGAAGCTCCTAAGGCCTTGGTCAGGTGGGTTCCCAAGACTACATCAAGTTCTACTTCATCAAGTATGACTACAACTCCAAGGATTCCCATCAAGACGATGTGGATTCCGAAGAAGAACTAGAGAGTTCTTGAGGGTGACTCCGCCAACATATTTCACTCATTCATTTTGGCAAGAACAAGTGCAATCAACTTCCACATCTTGCACTAGTTCATGGAGTCACAAACCCTCTTGTTGGTAAGACAAGGGACAAGGTAACCTAATGCTTCCATGGACATCATCTTGTGTGTGCATCACTCTATGTCTATGGATATCCTTGTTTGTTCCTTGTGGCACTAACCCGTGTAGGTATTGAAAGTGCAACTCACTCCAAAGGATTGCTCCAAATGATCTACATCAACATTCAGCATCCACATCTTCAACACCTACATGAAGTCATCATCGACAAAACCCAAGGTTAGTTCATCCCTCTTAAAGGGGGATCTCACATCTAGGGGGAGCTTTACTCTAACAATTGAGTCAAAGCAACTCTAATGGTGTGAACACAACAATGCTTTATGTAAAAGTGGTAACCCCACTTGAGCTTGAACGATGAGTATGACCTATGATCAAATGTTATCATTTGACTCCTAAGTCAATATACTCATATATAGATGACCTAGTCATCGTCAAATGCTTGATAGATGCTAGAATTGGTTGTACATGCTTTGCCACATATTTCATTTGCCATTTTATTGTGTGAGCATGTTGGTTGCATATTTTACTCATTCGAGGACATCCACTTGCTGTTTTGATTGTTTGGTTTCTTTTTCCTTTGGCCAAGTGGATGGACAAGAATGCCTAAGAACCCTCTCTAGCTATCTATGCTTTTCTTGTCTCCAACTCTATTCATGCTACATCACAAAGTTTGATCAAGTCAGATTCGAACCACTCTGTGTGAGGAGCACTCGGAGTCCTCGATTTGTCATAGACTTAAACTTCCAAAACTTCTTTGTGCATTTCGGTCTGACCGATTCCTCCATTTCGGTCATACCGAGATCACTAAGTTGATCTAGGTTTTCAATCTTGGTGCAACCGATTTGAACTTTTCGGTCACTCCGAGTTGCTGTAACTGCTTGCAGTTATGCATCTCGGTGCCACCGAGTTGTTCCACTCGGTCACACCGACAGGGTCAGGCTATATATACCCACGGGGCAAAATTTGGAAATTTCTCCGAACTCTTTCGCCCGCACTGAGCCTGCTCTGCCTTCCTGGGTCTCCAGATTGTCCTCCTCATCGCCAGCTGCCTCCCGCCGCTGGTCTCCGCCACCGTCAATGGGAATCGTCTCCGCCATTGCTGCCGTAGCAAGTCCATCGCTGAACTAGGGTATGGACTTGATCCTTGTGCTAATCCCACTCCGAATTCCTAGCACAACGTTTTGCCATGTATCGTGCCATGATTGAGATCATCTTATCCAGTGAAAGCACTCCGTAGATTAGTTGTGAATTGAAAATTTAGGGTTAGGTTTCCGCCGAAACGATCTCGGACCAACCGAGTTGTAGAACTCGGTTCCACCAATTCGGCTAAGGCCATTGCACATGTGATTCTCAGTCTGGCCGTGAATTGCAAATCGGTGTGACCAAGTTCAGGACTTTGTGAAACCCTATCTGTCTCGGTGCCACCGAACTATGACTCGGTCTGACTGAGTTCACTAGTTTAGGTTCCAAAAGCTGCTTCGGTATCACCGAGTTCACAAATCGGTAGATCTGAAATGCTTTATGTGGAAAACTAAAACTAAGTTTCTGACTCATTCTTTTGCAAAAACCTCTATATTTTGTGATGCTCATCTACTCTACCTCATCTATATCTATTCACAGGGTCTGCTGTCAGTGTTTGCAACATGTTTGATCAAAGTGACAGTCAGAACAAGTCTGAGGAGCAGGTTCGGATGAGTGAGGGCACTAGTCCCTCTAGCAGCTATGATGATGGAAGTAGAAGCACACCCAGCAACTTGCCCAAGGCAGCCACCAAGGCCAGAAAGAAGAGAACCTTAGATTCTGAGGATGAAGACTATGTGGTTGTTGAGGATGAGGCCACTTCCAAGAAGAAGGTGCTCAAGGAGTATGGCACAGCTGCTGCCACTAAGCCTGGTATGAAGACCAAAGCACCTGCCAAAAGAATTCCCATGTCTAAAGCCAGAGCCTCCACTCAAGTATCTTTGGAATCTGAACCCAAAGAGGCTGTTGCAGAAGGGAAGAATAGGAAGGAAAGGGTCAAAAAGACCATGGCCAGGATTGTTGGAAAGCCTTCCATGATGGAAGAAGAAGAAGAGGAAGAGGTTGCTGCACCAGCACCCAAAGCTCAAAAGCTTATGGGTGATGCCATCAGGTCAGAGGCTGCTTCATCAAAGCCCAAAGAAGCTCCTAAGGCACTGCTCCAAAGCCCAATTCTGCACCCAAGAGGAATACAAGCAACATTCCTGCTGGAGAGAAGAACAAGGCCCCAGTGCCTGAAGCTGCTGTTGAAGAAGAAGATGATGAGGAACAGGTCTTAAGAAAGTTGAAGCCCAAAATTCCAGATCACAATGATGTTCATCCTATAGCTAAGGATATGAAGCTGAGGAAGGATGCAGGTCTCAGACAATGGAGATTGACTAATCCCTATGCAGTCAGGAGGAGAACTGCTGTGGACTACAGGTTCCATACAAAGGAACATCAGGACTTCTATGAGACAGTGCTGCTTGACAAGAAGCCAATAGTCTGTGATATGAGATGGGTGGACTGGGAGTACATCAGGAAGAATGAAGAGCATATTCAGGAGTGTATGACAGTTTCAATGCTTGTGGAGTGGATAACTTTGTTGGGCAGAAGCTCACAAAGTGGAATGATGAGCTTATTATGCAGTTCTACTCCACAGCTCACTTCTACCCATACGGAAGGATTGTCTGGATGTCTGAAGGTACTAGGTACCAATCATCAGTTGAAGAATGGAAAAAATTGATCAATGCACCTAAGGAGAATGAGGATGACTTGGATGTCTATGCCAAGAAGAAGAAGGATCACAACTCTATGGCACATATGTACAGAGAGATCCCAGATGCTGCTGCTGAGACACAAGTTTGGATCAGTACATTACCTTCTGTCAGGATTGCCAACAATCAATTGGATCCTCAGGCACACTCTTTTGCCTAAGTCAGGTGATCACAAGATGATCAGAGGCCATGCTATCAACCTACTTCACATATTTGATGTGCCTCAAAAGTTCAAGGTCATGAGACTTATAGTGGAAACTATCAAGAGGATAGCTGCAGATCAGAAGAGAAGTTGTGGGTATGCCCCACAGATCCAAGAGATAATCAACTCCAAGATGGGCACTGGCACATACCTCTTGGACAAGGAACACATGCCCATCTATCCAGATTTTGAGAACAACATAGTGGTTATGGATGAAAATGAACCATCTTCAGTGCAAGCACAAGCAAAGAAGGAGAAGGCAAGGACTAAAAAGGCTGCAAAGATGCCAACCATTGATGAGGCATCTCAGTACTTCTTGAAGAGCAAGCAGGATCAGCTTGGCTACTTGATTGCGTCCACTCTGAGGATTGAGAAGGGATTGGCCACCCTGACTCAAAACCAGGAGAGCCTGGAGAGGATCATGGAGCAGAAGTTCTATGACTTGGATGTGAAGGTCACTGAGATACACTTAGTTGTTGAGCAACTTCAGGATGACATGCAGGAGAGGAAGGGCAAGACTACTACTTATGCTTTTGCTAGAGTGCCCAAGAGTCAGAGATCAGCTGCAGTGCCTATTCCAGACACCAGAGAAACTTCATCTGCACCAGCTACAGCTTCTGTGCAACCATCTCCAGCACCTACTCCACCAGCTCCATCTACATAAACAGAAGTCTTCGTCCAAGGAGCCATCTCTACACCACCACCTGAAGACCAAGCCTGAGAGTCGATTTAGTACTATGCATTTTCTATGAAGTTTTTGGTAACTTATTGCCAAAGGGGGAGAAAATGTATAAATCATAGGCTTCAAGAGAGAGTGTTGCTTTTGGTCTCTCTTGTTTTGGTGGTTGAACTTTATTTGCTTGTTTGAGATACTTTATGCTTTTGTGAGATACTTGGATGATCATGTGTTTGATCATATGCTACCTTAACGCTTGTTGGATGACATTACCCTTTTATCTCTATATGATCATTCATTTTGCTTGGTGATGAGTGCATGTATTTAATTATTATCATTTTGAGTGCTCCACCAAGATGTATGTGACATGGAAGAGTAACTCATGATCCTAACTCATTATGCATTTGCAGTCCAAAACAAATCTTAAACTATGCACACATTTAGGGGGAGCTCTTACATTTCACATACTTATCAAAGCGACAATGTTTTTCAATCTTATTATCATTTGTCGAAGCTTTGATCTATATGTTGTCATCAATTACCAAAAAGGGGGAGATTGAAAGTGCAATTATCCCTAGGTGGTTTTGGTAATTCCTAACAACATATAGCTCATTGAGCTAATGCTATTTCAAGATGAATATTTCAGGAAAGCTCAATGATTGGCATGGCATGGATGAGAAAAGTGGACCCCTCAAAATGCTAAGGACAAAAGGATTGGCTAAAGCTCAAAGCTCAAGACTCTACATTTTATATTTTAGTGATCCAAGATCACATTGAGTCTATAGGAAAAGCCAATACTATCGAGGGATGAGGTGTTGCTTAATGGATTACTTGCTCAAAATGCTTAGTAATATGCTCCAAAGCCCTCAACTACTTTCTCACATCCACATATGACCTAAACCAAAAGCCAAACTCAGCCCCACCAATTCTTTCTATCCGGCGCCACCGAGTTCAGATGTCATAGCCGCTGCCACAAACCCTAGGCAAATCGGTCTCACCGATAGGGATCTCAGTCTCACCGAGATGGGATTGTAATCTCTCCGTTTCCCTTCGTAACGTTTCGTTACCACTGAGATGAGCGATCGGTCCCACCGAGATTGCAATGTAAACTCTCTGTTTCCTTTTTGTAACATTTCGGTCTTACCAAAATGAGAGAAATGGTCCCACCGAGTTTACTTGACCAACTCTCTGGTTAGCTTATTACCCAAATCGGTCCCACCGAGTTTGTGTAATCGGTCTCACCGAGATTACGTTATGCCCTAACCATATCGGTCCTACCGAGTTGCATGTCGGTCCCACCGAAAATCCTAACGGTCACTAGATTTGCTGAATCGGTCCGACCGAGTTTCTCAATTCGGTCCCACCGAGATTGGCAAGTTGTGTGTAACGGTTAGATTTTGTGTGGAGGCTATATATACCCCTCCACCTCCTCTTCATTCGTGGAGAGAGCCATCAGAACGAACCTACACTAACAACTTGCATTTTCTGAGAGAGAACCACCTACACTTGTGTTGAGACCAAGATATTCCATTCCTACCATATGAATCTTGATCTCTAGCCTTCCCCAAGTTGCTTTCCACTCAAATCTTCTTTCCACCAAATCCAAAACCTTTGAGAGAGAGTTGAGTGTTGGGGAGACTATCATTAGAAGCACAAGAGCAAGGAGTTCATCATCAACACACCATTTGTTACTTCTTGGAGAGTGGTGTCTCCTAGATTGGCTAGGTGTCACTTGGGAGCCTCCGACAAGATTTTGGTATTGAACCAAGGAGTTTGTAAGGGCAAGGAGATCGCCTACTTCGTGAAGATCTACCGCTAGTGAGGCAAGTCCTTCGTGGGCGACGGCCATGGTGGGATAGACAAGGTTGCTTCTTCGTGGACCCTTCGTGTGTGGAGCCCTCCGTGGACTAGCGCAACCATTACCCTTCATGGGTTGAAGTCTCCATCAACGTGGATGTACGATAGCACCACCTATCGGAACCACGACAAAACATCCGTGTCTCCAATTGCATTTGAATTCTCCAAACCCTTCCCTTTACATTCTTGCAAGTTGCATGCTTTACTTTTCGCTGCTCATATACTCTTTGCATGCTTGCTTGAATTGTGTTAAGATTGCTTGACTTGTGCTAAGTTAGCTAAAATCTGCCAAAGACTAAAATTGGGAAAAGGATAAGTTTTTATTTGGTCAAGTAGTCTAATCTCCCCCCTCTAGACATACTTTCGATCCTACACTTTGGTACCTCCCTGTTATGCTTATAGCAAGGCACACATCAGGTTTGGTACACAGCATTGCATGCATGATAGAACCTATGGCTAAAGCATCGGGAATGACTTTCATTTTCTCTCTATGTTCTGAAGTGGTTGGGCATTGAGTCTGACTCAACTTCACACCTTGTAACACAGGCAAGAACCCTTTCTTTGACTGATACATTTTGAACTTCTTCAAAACTTTATCAAGGTATGTGATTTGTGAAAGTCCAATTTAGCGTCTTGATCTATCTCTATAGATCTTGATGCCCAATATGTAAGCAGGTTCACCGAGGTCTTTAATTGAAAAACTCTTATTCAAGTATCCCTTTATGCTATACAGAAATTCTATATCATTTCCAATCAACAATATGTCATCCACATATAATATTAGAAATGCTACAGAGCTCCCACTCACTTTCTTGTAAATACACGCCTCTTCGAAAGTCTGTATAAAACCGTATGCTTCGATCACACTATCAAAGCGTTTATTCCAACTCCGAGAGGCTTGCAACAGTCCATAAATGGATCGATGGAGCTTGCACACTTTGTTAGCCCCCTTTGGATCGACAAAACCTTCTGGTTGCATCCTATACAACTCTTCTTCCAAAAATCGATTCAGGAATGCAGTTTTGACATCCATCTGCCAAATTTCATAATCATAAAATGCGGCAATTGCTAAAATGATTCAAACATACTTAAGCATCGTTACAAGTGAGAAAGTATCATCGTAGTCAACTCCTGGAACTTGTCGAAAACCTTCCGCAACAAATCGACATTTGTAGACAGTAACATTACTATCAGCATCAGTCTTCTTCTTGAAGATCCATTTATTTTCTATGGCTTGCTGATCGTCGGGAAAATCCATCAAAGTCCACACTTTGTTCTCATACATGGATCCCATCTCAGATTTCCTGGCCTCAAGCCATTTCACGGAATCTGGGCTCATCATTGCTTCCTCATAGTTTGTAGGTTCATCATGGTCTAGTAACATGATTTCCAGAATAGGATTACCATACCACTCTGGTGCGAACCGTACTCTGGAAGACCTACGAGGTTCTGTAGTAACTTAATCTGAAGTTTCATGATCATCATCATTAGTTTCCTCACTAATTGGTGTAGGAATCAGTAATCATTCGAACTGATTTCTGTGATGAACTACTTTCCAATTCGAGAGAAGGTAGAATTACCTCATCAAGCTCTACTTTCCTCCCACTCACTTATTTCGAAAGAAACTCCTTCTCTAGAAAGGATCCATTATTAGCAACGAATATCTTGCCTTCAGATCTGTGATAGAAGGTGTACCCAACAGTTTCCTTTGGGTATCCTATGGAGACGCACTTCTCCGATTTGGGTTCGAGCTTATCAGGTTGTAGCTTTTTTCACATAAGCATCGCAGCCCCCAAACTTTAAGAAACGACAATTTGGGTTTCTAGCCAAACCACAATTCATAAGGCGTCGTCTCAACGGATTTTGATGGTGCCCTACTTAAAGTGAATGCAGCCGTCTCTAAAACATAACCCAAAACGATAGCGGTAAATCAGTAAGAGACATCATAGATCACACCATATCCAATAAAGTATGGTTACGACGTTCAGACACACCATTATGCTGTGGTGTTCCAGGTGGCGTAAGTTGTGAAACTATGCCACATTGTTTTAAATGAAGACCAAACTCATAACTCAAATATTCACCTCCATGATCAGATTGTAGAAACTTTATTTTCTTGTTACGATGATTTTCCACTTCACTTTGAAATTCTTTGAACTTTTCAAACGTTTCAGACTTATGCTTCATTAAGTAGATATACCCATATCTGCTTAAATCATCTGTGAAGGTAAGAAAATAACAATACCTGCCACGAGCCTCAACACTCATTGGACCGCATACATCGGTATGTATTATTTCCAATAAGTCAGTAGCTCGTTCCATTGTTCCGGAGAACGGAGTTTTAGTCATCTTGCCCATTAGACATGGTTCGCAAGCACCAAGTGATTCCAAAAGCCCATCTGTATGGAGTTTCTTCATGCGCTTTACACCAATATAACCTAAACGGCAATGCCACAAATAAGTTGCACTATCATTATCAACTTTGCATCTTTTGGCTTCAATATTATGAACATGTGTATCCCCACGATCGAGATTCAATAAAAATAGACCACTCAACAAGGGTGCATGACCATAAAAGATATTGCTCATATAAATAGAACAATCATTATTCTCTGATTTAAATGAATAATCGTCTCGCATCAAACAAGATCCAGATATAATGTTCATGCTCAACGTTGGCACCAAATAACAATTATTTAGATCTATAACTAATCCCAAAGGTAGATGTAGAGGTAGCATGCCGATGGCGATAACATCGACCTTGGAACCATTCCCAACGTGCATTGTCACCTCATCCTTAGCCAATCTTCGTTTAATCCGTAGCCCCTGTTTCGAGTTGCGAATATGAGCAAAAGAACCAGTATCAAATACACAGGCGCTACTACGAGCATTAGTGAAGTACACATCAATAACATGTATATCAAATATACTTTTCACTTTGCCATCCTTCTTATCCGCCAAATTCTTAGGGCAGTTTCGCTTCAAGTGACCAGTCCCTTTGCAGTAGAAGCACTCAGTTTCAGGCTTAGGTCCAGACTTGGGCTTCTTCCCTTGAGCAGCAACTTGCTTGCCATTCTTCTTGAAGTTCCCCTTCTTCCCTTTGCCCTTTTTCTTGAAACTAGTGGTCTTGTTAACCATCAACACTTGATGTTCCTTCTTGATTTCTACCTCCACAGCCTTTAGCATTTCAAACAGCTCGGGAATCGTTTTTGTCATCCCTTGCATATTATAGTTCATCATGAAGCCTTTATAGCTTAGTGGCAGTGATTGAAGAACTCTGTCAATGACATATCATCAGGAAGATTAACTCCCAACTGAGTCAAGGGGTTATGGTACCCAAACATTCTGAGTATGTGTTCACTAACAGAACTATTCTCCTCCATCATGCAGCTATAGAACTTGTTGGAGACTTCATATCTCTTAACTCAGGCATTTGCTTGAAATATTAACTTCAACTATTGGAACATCTCATATGCTCCATGATGTTTAAACATCTTTGAAGTCCCGATTCTAAGCCGTAAAGCATGGCACACTGAACTATCGAGTAGTCATCAGCTTTGGTCTGCCAGACGTTCACAATGTCAGCGGTTGCATTTGCAGTAGGCCTAGCACCTAGCGGTGCTTCCAGGACGTAATTCTTTTGTGCAGCAATGAGGATAATCCTCAAGTTACAGACCCAGTCCGTGTAGTTGCTACCGGCATCTTTCAACTTAGCTTTCTCTAGGAACGCATTAAAATTCAAGGGAACGGTAGCACGGTCCATTGATCTACAACAACATAGACATGCAAAAACTATCAGGACTAAGTTCATGATAAATTAAAGTTTAATTAATCATATTACTTAAGAACTACCACTTAGATAGACATCCCTCTAGTCATATAAATGATCACGTGATCCAAATCAACTAAACCATGTCCGATCATCACGTGAGATGGAGTAGTTTTCAATGGTGAACATCACTATGTTGATCATATCTACTATATGATTCACGTTCAACCTTTCGGTCTTAGTGTTCCGAGGCCATATCTGCATATGCTAGGCTCCTCAAGTTTAACCCAAGTATTCTGCACGTGCAAAACTGGCTTGCACCCGTTGTACGTGAGCGTAGAGCTTATCACACCCGATCATCACGTGGTGTCTCGGCACGACGAACTGTAGCAATGGTGCATACCTAGGGAGAACACTTATACCTTGAAATTTAGTAAAGGATCATCTTATAATGCTACCATCGTACTAAGCAAAATAAGATGCATAAAAAGATAAACATCACATGCAATCAAAATATGTGACATGATATGGCCATCATCATCTTGTGCTCATGATCTTCATCATTGAAGCGTCGCCATGATCTCCATTGTCACCGGCTTGACACCTTAATCTCCATCGTAGCATCACTGCTGATATGTCCATTTTGCATCATGCTTTTATATCGATATTTATTGCATTATGGGTTCTTATTACACGTTATGTCACAATACTTATGGCTATTCTCTCTTATTTTACAAGGTTTAACATGAAGAGGGAGAATGCCGGCAGCTGGGATTCTGGGCTGGAAAAGGAGCAAATATTGGAGACCTATTCTGCACAGCTCCAAAAGTCATGAAACTCCACGAAAGTCATTTTTGGAATTAATGATAATTATTGAGCGGAAGAAGTACCAGAGGGGGTCCACACCCTGGCAACGAGGGTGGCGGTGCGCCCACCCTTATAGGGCGCGCCCCCTGCCTCGTGGGCCCCCTGGGAACCCTCCGGTGCCCATCTTCTGCTATATGAAGTCTTTTACCCTGGAAAAAATCATAAGCAAGCTTACGGGACGAAACTCCACCACCACGATGTGAAACCTTGGCGGAACCAATCTAGGGCTCCGGTGGAGCTGTTCTACCGGGGAAACTTCCCTCCGGGAGGGGGAAATCATCACCATCGTCATCACCAACGATCCTCTCATCGAGAGGGGGTCAATCTCCATCAACATCTTCACCAACACCATCACCTATCAAACCCTAGTTCATCTCTTGTATCCAATCTTTGTACCAAAACCTCAAATTGGTACCTGTGGGTTGCTAGTAGTGTTGATTACTCCTTGTAGTTGATGCTAGTTGGTTTATCCGGTGGAAGATCATTTGTTCAGATCCTTAATGCATATTGATACCCCTCTGATCATGAACATGAATATGCTTTGTGAGTAGTTACGTTTGTTCCTGAGGACATGGGTGAAGTCTTGCTATTAGTAGTCATGTGAATTTAGTATTTGTTCGATATTTTGATGAGATGTATGTTGTCTCTCCTCTATTGGTGTTATGTGAACGTCGACTACATGACACTTCACCATTATTTGGCCTAGAGGAAGGCATTGGGAAGTAATAAGTAGATGACGGGTTGCTAGAGTGATAGAAGCTTAAACCCTAGTTTATGCGTTGCTTCGTAAGGGGCTGATTTGGATCCACATGTTTCATGCTATGGTTAGGTTTACCTTAATACTTCTTTTGTAGTTGCGGATTCTTGCAATAGGGGTTAATCATAAGTGGGATGCTTGTCCAAGAAAGGGCAGTACCCAAGCACCGGTCCACCCACATATCAAATTATCAAAGTAATGAACGCGAATCATATGAGCGTGATGAAAACTAGCTTGACGATAATTCCCATGTGTCCTCGGGAGCGCTTTTCTCATTATAAGAACTTGTTCAGGCTTGTCCTTTGCTGCAAAAAGGATTGGGCCACCTTGCTGCACTTTATTTACTTTCATTGCTTGTTACTGGTTAAAAAATTATCTTATCACAAAATTATATGTTACCTACCATTTCAGTGCTTGCAGAGAATACCTTACTGAAAACCGCTTGTCATTTCCTTCTACCCTCGTTGGGTTTGACATTCTTACTTATCAAAAGGACTATGATAGATCCCCTACACTTGTGGGTCATCAAGAGTTTTCTGGCGCCGTTTCCGGGGAGTGAAGCGCCTTTGGTGAGTGGAACTTGGTAAGGAAACATTTATATAGTGTGCTGAAATTTATTGCCACTTGTTACTATGGAAACTAATCCTTTGAGGGGCTTGTTCGGGGTATCTTCACCCCGACCAGTAGAGCAAAGAGTTGCTCCTCAACCTATTGAACCTACTGAAAATGTTTACTTTGAAATTTCTTTGGGTATGGTAGAGAAACTGCTATCTAATCCCTTTGCAGGAGATGGAACATTGCATCCCGATTTACACCTTATCTATGTGGATGAAGTTTGTGGATTATTTAAGCTTGCAGGTATGCCCGATGATGTTGTTAATAAGAAGGTCTTCCCTTTATCTTTGAAGGGGACACATTGACATGGTATAGGCTATGTGATGATATGGAATCTTGGTACTATAAATGATTGAAATTAGAATTTCACCAGAAGTTTTATCCTATGCATCTTGTTCATCGTGATCGCAATTATATATATAATTTTTGGCCTCGCGAAGGAGAAAGTATCGCTCAAGCTTGGGGGAGGCTTAAGTCAATGTTATATTCATGCCCCAATCATGAGCTCTCAAGAGAAATGATTATTCAAAAAAATTATGCTCGGCTTTCTCTCAATGATCGCACCATGCTCGATACTTCTTGTGTCGGTTCTTATATGATGAAGACTATTGAATTCAAGTGGGATTTATTGGAAAGAATTAAACGCAACTCTGAAGATTGGGATTCCGACGATGGTAAGGAGTCAGGTATGACACCTAAGTTTGATTGTGTTAAATATTTTATGGATACCGATGCTTTTCGTGGATTTAGCACTAAATATGGACTTGACTCTGAGATAGTAGCTTCTTTCTGTGAATCATTTGCTACTCACATTGATCTCCCTAAGGAGAAGTGGTTTAAATATAATCCTCCCATTGAAGTAAAAGTAGTGTCACCTGTTACAGTTGAAGAAAAGATTATTACTTATAATGATCTTATTGTTCCTACTACTTATGTTGAGAAACCACCTTTCCCTGTTAGGATAAAGGATCATGCTAAAGATTCAACTGTGGTTCGTAAGAGTAATGCTAGAACATATACACCTCCTGAGCAAATTAAAGTTGAACCTAGTATTGCTATGGCTAAAGATCTCTTGGCCGATAATACTGATGGGCATGTTATTTATTTATGTGATGAAGCTGCTAATATTGCTAGACCCGATGCTAAGATACATAGACCTGTTGTAGGCATGCCTGTTATTTCTGTTAAAATAGGAGATCATTGTTATCATGGCTTATGTGATATGGGTGCTAGTTCTAGTGCAATACCTTTTTCCTTATATGAAGAAATTATCCATGATATTGCACCTGCTGAGTTAGAAGATGTTGATGTTACAATTAAGCTTGCCAATAGAGGTACTATTTCACCATTTGGGATTGTTAGAGATGTTGAAGTCTTGTGTGGGAAAGTTAAATATCCTGCTGATTTTCTTGTTCTTGGTTCTCCACAAGATAGCTTTTGTCCCATTATATTTGGTAGACCCTTCTTGAATACCGTTAATGTTAAGATTGATTGTGAGAAAGATGTTGTTACAATTGGCTTGGGGGATATGAAACATGAGTTTAATTTTGCTAAATTTCGTAGACAACCCCGTGATAAAGAATTGCCTAGTAAGGATGAAATTATTGGTCTTGCTTCTATTGCCGTGCCTCCTACTAATCCTTTAGAACAATATTTGCTAGACCATGAGAATGATATGTTTATGAATGAAAGAAGGGAAATAGATGAAGTATTCTTTAAACAGGGTTCTATTCTGAAACACAACTTGCCTGTTGAAATCCTAGGAGATCCTCCTCCTCCCAAGGGTTATCCCGTGTTTGAGCTTAAACCGTTACCTGATACTCTTGAATATGCTTATCTTGATGAAAAGAAGATATATCCTATTATTATTAGTGCTAACCTTTCAGAGCAGGAAGAGGAAAGATTATTGAAAACTCTGAAGAAGCACTGTGCTGCTATTGGATATACTCTTGATGATCTTAAGGGCATTAGTCCCACTCTATGCCAACACAAAATAAAATTGGAAGAAGATACCAAACCAGTTAGAGATCATCAACAATGGTTAAATCCTAAAATGAAAGAAGTGGTAAGAAAGGAAATACTAAAGCTCCTTGAGGCAGGTATAATTTACCCCGTTGCTGATAGTAAGTGGGTAAGTCATGTCCATTGTGTCCCTAAGAAGGGAGGTATTACTGTAGTCCCTAATGATAAAGATGAACTAATCACGCAAAGAATTATTACAGGTTATAGGATGGTAATTGATTTCCACAAATTAAATAAAGCTACTAAGAAAGATCATTACCCTTTACCTTTTATTGATCAAATGCTAGAAAGACTATCCAAACATACACATATCTGCTTTCTAGATGGTTATTCTGTTTTCTCTCAAATACCTGTGTTAGCGGACGATCAAGCAAAGACTACTTTTACTTGCCCTTTTGGTACATTTGCTTATAGATGTATGCCTTTTGGTTTATGTAATGCACCTGCTACCTTTCAAAGATGCATGATGGCTATATTCTCTGACTTTTGTGAAAAGATTTGTGAGGTATTCATGAATGATTTCTCCGTTTATGGATCCTCTTTTGATGATTGCTTGAGCAACCTTGATCGAGTTTTGCAGAGATGTGAAGATACTAGTCTTGTTTTGAATTGGGAGAAGTGCCACTTTATGGTTAATGAAGGCATTGTCTTGGGGCATAAAATTTTTGAAAGAGGTACTGAAGTTGATAAAGCTAAAGTTGATGCTATTGAAAAGATGTCGTGTCCCAAAGTCATTAAAGGTATAAGAAGTATCCTTGGTCAGGCCAGTTTTTATAGGAGGTTCATTAAGGACTTTTCTAAAATCTCTAGGCGTCTGACTAATTTATTGCAAAAATATATCCCTTTTGTCTTCGATGATGATTGTGTAGAAGCATTTGAAATACTTAAGAAAGCTTTGATTTCTGCACCTATTGTTCAGCCACCTGATTGGAATTTACCCTTTGAAATTATGTGTGATGCTAGTGATTATGCTGTAGGTGCTATTCTAGGACAAAGAGTTGATAAGAAACTAAATGTTATTCAATATGCTAGTAAAACTCTAGACACTGCTCAAAGGAATTATGCTACTACCAAAAAAGAATTCTTAGCAGTTGTATTTGCATGTGATAAGTTCAGACCTTATATTGTTGATTCTAAAGTAACAATTCACACTAATCATGCTACTATTAAATATCTTATGGAAAAGAAGGATGCTAAACCTAGACTTATTAGATGGCTCCTCTTGCTCCAAGAATTTGATTTGCATATTATTGATAGAAAGGGAGCTGAGAACCCCGTTGCAGACAACTTGTCTAGCTAGGTTAGAGAATGTTCTTGATGACCCACTACCTATTGATGATAGCTTTCCTGATGAACAATTAGCTGTCATAAATGCTTCTCATACTGCTCCATGGTATGTTGATTACGCTAATTACATAGTTGCTAAATTTATACCACCTAGTTTTACATACCAGCAAAAGAAAAAGTTCTTTTATGATTTAAGACATTACTTCTGGGATGACCCACACCTTTATAAAGAAGGAGTAGATGGTGTTATTAGACGTTGTGTACTTGAGCATGAATAGGAATAGATCCTACGCAAGTGTCACTCCGAGGCATATGGAGGACACCACGCTGGAGATAGAACTGCACATAAGGTATTGCAATCCGGTTTTTATTGGCCTACTCTATTCAAAGATGCCCGTAAGTTTGTCTTGTCTTATGAAAAATGTCAAAGAATTGGTAATATTAGTAGATGTCAAGAAATGCCTATGAATTATTCTCTTGTTATTGAACCATTTGATGTTTGGGTCTTCGATTATATGGGACCTTTTCCTACCTCTAATGGATATACACATATTTTAGTTGTTGTTGATTAAGTTACTAAGTGGGTAGAAGCTATTCCAACAAGTAGTGCTGATCATAACACCTCTATCAAGATGCTTAAAGAAGTTATTTTTTCGAGGTTTGGAGTCCCTAGATATCTCTTGACTGATGGTGGTTCACATTTTATTCATGGTGCTTTTCGTAAAATGCTTGCTAAGTATGATATTAATCATAGAATTGCATCTCCATATCACCCACAGTCTAGTTGTCAAGTAGAATTGAGTAATAGAGAGCTCAAATTAATTTTACAAAATACTGTTAATAGATCTAGAAAGAATTGGTCCAAGAAACTCGACGATGCATTATGGGCCTATAGAACTGCATATAAGAATCCTATGGGTATGTCTCCATATAAAATGGTTTATGGAAAAGCATGTCACTTACCTCTCGAACTTGAACATAAGGCATATTGGGCCATTAAAGAGCTCAATTATGATTTCAAACTTGCTGGTGAGAAGAGGTTATTTGACATTAGCTCACTTGATGAATGGAGAACCCAAGCCTACGAGAATGCCAACCTGTTTAAAGAAAAAGTTAAAAGATGGCATGACAAAAGGATACAAAAGTGTGAGTTTAACGTAGGTGATTATGTGTTGCTATTCAACTCTCGTTTAAGATTTTTTGCAGGAAAACTTCTCTCTAAATGGGAAGGTCCTTACGTTATCGAGGAGGTCTATTGTTCCGGTGCCATAAAAATCAACAACTTCGAAGGCACAAATCCGAAGGTGGTGAACGGTCAAAGAATCAAACATTATATCTGAGGTAATCCTATAAATGTTGAAACTAAAATTATTGACACCATAACCCCAGAGGAATACATAAGGAACACTTTCCAGAATGTTTCAAACTCCGAAAAAGGAATAGGTATATGGTACGGTAAGTAAGCTGACTCCAAAACAGTTCTAATAGCAATTTTTCTCCGTTTTGGAATATTTAAGAAAATAGGAAAATAAGTAGTTCGGGAAGGACACGAGGGTGGAGGGCGCGCCCTACCTTACTGGGCGCGCCCCCTGCCTCGTGGGCACCTCGTGCGCTTTCCGGACTCCGTTTTCTTGCACGATACTTCTTTTGGTCGGTAAAAATTCATTATATAATCTCCCGAAGGTTTTGACCATTGTATCACGCAAAAGTCTTCTGTTTTTGTTTCGAGTTGTTTCTGTTACAGATTTAGAGCAAGATGTCTTCTCAAGAGTCAGTCGGGGAGAGTCGGGTGTCTCACCCGACGCCAGGTCCAGGAGCAAACAGTGATGCTTATCACTTTGGGACATCAATGGAGGATGAGATGGAGACCGACTTGTAAAGGATAGATGCCATGGAGTAGGATCAAGAAGTTACCTCTCGCTTTCAAGCAGGATTCATGATGGGGGAACTACAGAGCTCAGCTATTCCAAACTCGGTCATCCCTTCCAATGTTAAATTTCTTTCTTATGAAAATATGAAAAAGGGTGTCAATTGTTCTCCAGAAGCTATGCAACATCCTTGGGTGAAAGGAGCTTTAGCCATCACAGGCAAGCTCCGCAAGGAAAATATGGACCTCAAGCAACAAGTCAATAAGCTCGAGGAGGAGAATCGTTTCCTGAGGGGCATCACCGCCAAGAAGATCACAACACCAACTCTGAAGAAGGATACATAATCACCTCGGTATGGGCACTCCCCTTGGCAACTGCCAAGCTTGGGGGAGGTGCCCCGGTATCGTATCACCACCACACTCCTATATTTACTGTTTTACTTAGTTCAATCCTTTTGGTAATATCTTGATCTAGTAGAATAAAGTTTTGATATGAATTGGTTTTGAGTTTTGCTTTGTGACCCCTCTATGTAATCGAGTCCGTGAGCTATAATAAAGATTAGTGTTGAGTCAAGGGCTTTGCTATCTTGCTATGATCTTAAGTGCATGAAAGAACGAAAAGAAATAAAAGAGTTCATATTGATATTATGGATAGTGATGACTTCACACATAAAGAGTATGAGGCTTAAAAGTTGTTGAGAGTTGGCAAACATAGTTTTGGTCATCGTTGCAATTAATAGGTGGTAATAAAGAAAGAGAAGTTCTCACATATAAATATACTATCTTGGACATCTTTTATGATTGTGAGCACTCATTAAAGTATGACATGCTAAAGAGATGATGTTGGACAAGGAAGACAACGTAATGGGTTATGTTTTCTCACATCTCAGTTAAAGTATATTGTCATGGATCATTCAAACATGTTGAGATTGCCTTTCCCCCTCATGCTAGCCAAATTCCCTGCACCAAGTAGAGATACTACTTGTGCTTCCAAATATCCTTAAACCCAGTTTTGCCATGAGAGTCCACCATACCTACCTATGGATTGAGTAAGATCCTTGAAGTAAGTTGTCATGTTGCAAGCAATAAAAATTGCTCCCTAAATATGTATGACTTATTAGTGTGGAGAAAATAAGCTTTATACGATCGTGTGATATGGAAGTAATAAAAGCGACAGACTGCATAATAAAGGTTCATATCACAAGTGGCAATATAAAGTGACGTTCTTTTGCATTAAGATTTCGTGCATCCAACCAAAAAGCACATTACAACCTCTGCTTCCCTCTGCGAAGGGCCTATCTTTTACATTATGCAAGAGTCAAGGTGATCTTCACCTTTCCCTTTTACAATTTATCCTTTGGCAAGCACCTCGTGTTGGAAAGATCACGATATATATATATATATATATATATATATATATATATATATATATATATATATATATATATATATATATATATCTCAACTGGATGTAAGTTAGCATGAACTATTATTGTTGACATTACCCTTGAGATAAAAGGTTGGGAGGCAACACTATAAGCCCCTATCTTTCTCTGTGTCCGATTAAAACTCCATAACCATAAGTATTGCGTGAGTGTCAGCAATTGTGAAAGACTAAATGATAGTTGAGTATGTGGACATGCTGAAAAGCTCTTATATTGACTCTTTCCGATGTTATGATAAATTGCAATTGCTTCAAATGACTGAGATTATCGTTTGTTAGTTCTCAATGAAGTTTTTGAATCATACTTGACATTGTGAATAGATTGTTACTTGAGCATAAGAAATCATACGACAAAATATATATTTGTTGTTGTTATAAGAATGATCATGATGCCCTCATGTCCGTATTTTATTTTTATCGACACCTCTATCTCTAAACATGTGCGCATATTTTTCGATATCGGCTTCCACTTGAGGACAAGCAAGGTCTAAGCTTGGGGGAGTTGATACGTCCATTTTGCATCATGCTTTTATATCGATATTTATTGCATTATGGGCTATTATTACACGTTATGTCACAATACTATGGCTATTCTCTCTTATTTTACAAGGTTTAACATGAAGAGGGAGAATGCCGGCAGCTGGGATTCTGGGCTGGAAAAGGAGCAAATATTGGAGACCTATTCTGCACAGCTCCAAAAGTCCTGAAACCCCACGAAAGTCATTTTTGGAATTAATGAAAATTATTGAGCAGAAGAAGTACCAAAGGGGGGCCCACACCCTGGCCACGAGGGTGGGGGGCGCGCCCCCTGCCTCGTGGGCCCCCTGTCAGCCCTCCGGTGCCCATCTTCTGATATATGAAGTCTTTTACCCTGGAAAAAATCATAAGCAAGCTTACGGGACGAAACTCCGCCGTCACGAGGCGGAACCTTGGCGGAACAAATCTAGGGCTCCGGTGGAGCTATTCTACCGGGGAAACTTCCCTATGGGAGGGGGAAATCATCACCATCGTCATCACCAACGATCCTCTCATCGAGAGGGGGTCAATCTCCATCAACATCTGTTGGAAATATGCCCTAGAGGCAATAATAAAATGGTTATTATTATATTTCCTTGTTCATGATAATTGTCTATTGTTCATGCTATAATTGTATTAACTGGAAACCGTAATACATGTGTGAATACATAGACCACAACATGTCCCTAGTGAGCCTCTAGTTGACTAGCTCGTTGATCAATAGATGGTTATGGTTTCCTGACCATGGACATTGGATGTCATTGATAACGGGATCACATCATTAGGAGAATGATGTGATGGACAAGACCCAATCCTAAGCATAGCACAAGATCGTGTAGTTCGTTTGCTAAAAGCTTTTCTAATGTCAAGTATCATTTCCTTAGACCATGAGATTGTGCAACTCCCGGGCACCGTAGGAATGCTTTGGGTGTGCCAAACGTCACAACGTAACTGGGTGGCTATAAAGATGCACTGCGGGTATCTCCGAAAGTGTTTGTTGGGTTGGCACGAATCGAGACTCGGATTTGTCACTCCGTGTGACGGAGAGGTATCTTTGGGCCCACTCGGTAATGCATCATCATAATGAGCTCAATGTGACTAAGTAGTTAGTCACGGGATCATGCATTACGGAATGAGTAAAGTGACTTGCCGGTAACGAGATTAAACGAGGTATTGGGATACCGACGATTGAATCTCGAGCAAGTAACGTACTGATTGACAAAGGGAATTGTATACAGGATTGCTTGAATCCTTGACATCGTGGTTCATCCGATGAGATCATCGTGGAACATGTGGGAACCAACATGGGTATCCAGATCTCGTTGTTGATTATTGGCCAGAGAGCTATCTCGATCATGTCTGCATGATTCCCGAACCCGTAGGGTCTACACACTTAAGGTTCGGTGATGCTAGAGTTGTTATGGGAAATAGTATGTGGTTACCGAAGGTTTTTAGGAGTCCCGGATGAGATCCTGGACGTGACGAGGAGCTCCGGAATGGTCCGGAGGTGAAGATCGGTATATTGGATGAAGGGTATTGGAGTCCGAAATTGTTCCCGGGGTACCAGGTGATGACCAGCGTGTCCGAAAGGGGTTTCGGAGGCCCCGGCAAGTGTTGGGGAGCCTTATGGGCCAGGGGGAGGGGGCACATCAGCCCACTAAGGGGCTGAGCGCCCCTCCCACCCCATCTCACGTAACCTGGAGAGGTAGGGGCGCCACCCCTAGGGCAGCCTCCCCTCCCGGCTTGGGGGGCAAGTTTCCTAGGCGGTGGGGGTGCCCAAACCCATCTAGGGTTTCCCCTGGCCGCCGCCCCCTCCTCTAGATCCATCTAGACGGGCCGACCCCCTCTCCCCTTCCCCTATATATAGTGAGGGGGTGGGAGGGCAGCCACACCCCTTCCCCTGGCGCAGCCCTCTCCCTCCTCCAACACCTCCTCCTCCTCCGTAGTGCTTGGCGAAGCCCTGCCGGAGAACAACGAGCTCCATCGCCACCACGCCATCGTGCTGCTGAAGTTTTTCCCTCAACTTCTTCTCTCCCCTTCTGGATCAAGAAGGAGGAGACGTCCCCGGGCTATACGTGTGTTGAACGCGGAGGCGCCGTCCGTTCGGCGCTTAGATCAGAATCGACCGCGATCTGAATCGCTGCGTGTACGACTCCACCAACCGCGTTCTTGTAACGCTTCCGCATCGCGATCTTTAAGGGTATGAAGATACACTCATCCTCTCCCTCTCTTGGTTCTAGAATCTCCATAGATTGATCATGGTGATGCGTAGAAAATTTTGAATTATTGCTACGTTCCCCAACATTGGCATCATGAGCTAGGTCTATGTGTAGTTTCTATGCACGAGTAGAACACAAGTTGTTGTGGGCGTCGATTTTGTCAATTTACTTGCCACTACTAGTCTTATCATGATTCGGCGGCATCGTGGGATGAAGCGGCCCGGACGACCTTACACGTACGCTTACGTGAGACAGGTTCCACCGACTGACGTGCACTAGTTGCATAAGGTGGCTAGCGGGTGTCTGTCTCTCCCACTTTAGTAGGATTGGATTCAATGAAAAGGGTCCTTATGAAGGGTAAATAGCAATTGGCATATCACGTTGTGGTTTTGGCGTAGGTAAGAAACGTTCTTGCTAGAAACCTATAGCAGCCACGTAAAAACTTGCAACAACAATTAGAGGACGTCTAACTTGTTTTTGTAGCATATGCCGTGTGATGTGATATGGCCAAAAGGATGTGGTGAATTATATATATGTGATGTATGAGATTGATCATGTTCTTGTAATAGGAATCACGACTTGCATGTCAATGAGTATGACAACCGGCAGGAGCCATAGGAGTTGTCTTAATTTATTGTATGACCTACGTGTCATTGAATAACGCCATGTAATTACTTTACTTTATTGCTAAACCGTTAGCCATAGTAGTAGAAGTAATAGTTGGCGAGACAACTTCATGAAGACACGATGATGGAGATCATGATGATGGAGATCATGGTGTCATGACGGTGACGATGATGATCATGGTGCCCCGAAGATGGAGATCAAAAGGAGCAAAATGATATTGGCCATATCATGTCACTATTTGATTGCATGAGATGTTTATCATGTTTTTGCATCTTATTTGCTTAGAACGACGGTAGCATAAATAAGATGATCCCTCATAAAATTTCAAGAAAGTGTTCCCCCTAACTGTGCACCATTGCGAAGGTTCATTGTTTCGAAGCACCACGTGATGATCGGGTGTGATAGATTCTAACATTCGCATACAACAGGTGTAAGCCAGAATTACACATGCAAAACACTTAGGTTGACTTGACGAGCCTAGCATGTATAGACATGGCCTCGGAACACAAGAGACCGAAAGGTCGAACATGAGTCGTATAGCAGATGCGATCAACATGAAGATGTTCACCGATGATGACTAGTCCGTCTCACGTGATGATCGGACACGGCCTAGTTGACTCAGATCATGTATCACTTCGATGACTAGAGGGATGTCTATCTAAGTGGGAGTTCATTAAATAATCAGATGAACTTAATTATCATGAAAATAGTCAAAAGGTCTTTGCAAATTATGTCGTAGCCTACGCTTTAGTTCTACTGTTTTAAGATATGTTCCTAGAGAAAATTTAGTTGAAAGTTGACAGTAGCAATTATGCGGACTAGGTCCGTATACTGAGGATTGTCCTCATTGCTGCACAGAACGCTTATGTCCTTAATGCACCGCTCGGTGTGCTGAACCTCGAGCGTCGTTTGTGGATGTTGCGAACATCTGACATACATGTTTTGATGACTACATGATAGTTCAGTGCGTAATGTTAAACGGTTTAGAATTAAGGCACCGAAGACATTTTTGAAACGTCGCAGAACATATGAGATGTTCCAAGAGCTGAAATTAGGATTTTAGGCTCGTGCCCACATCAAGAGGTATGAGACCTCCGACAAGTTTCTTAACCTGCAAACTAAGGGAGAAAAGCTCAATCATTGAGCATGTTCTCAGATTGTCTGAGTACTACAATCACTTGAATCAAGTGGGAGTTAATTTTCCAGATGAGATAGTGATGGTTCTCCATAGTCACTGCCACCAAGCTATTAGAGCTTCGTGATGAACTATAACATATCAGGGATAGACATGATGATCCTTGAGCAATTCGTGATGTTTGACACCGTGAAAGTAGAAATTGAGTAGGAGCGTCAATTGTTGATGGTTAGTAAAACCACTAGTTTCAAGAAGGGCAAGGGCAAGAAGGGATACTTCATGAAACAGCAAATCAGTTGCTGCTCTAGTGAAGAAACCTAGGGTTGAACCAAAACCCGAGACTAAGTGCTTATGTAATGAGGGAACGGTCACTGAAGCAGAACTACCCTAGACACTTGGTAGATGAGAAGGCTGGCAAGGTTGACAGAAGTATATTGGATATACATTGTATTAAATGTGTACTTTACTAGTACTCCTAGTAGCACCAGGGTATTAAGATACCGGTTCAGTTGCTAAGTGTTAGTAACTCGAAATAAAAGAGCTATGGAATAAACAGAGACTAGCTAAAGGTGAGATGACGATGTGTGTTGGAAGTGTTTCCAAGGTTGATGTGATCAAGCATCGCCTGCTCCCTCTACCATCGAGATTGGAGTTAAACCTAAATAATTGTTATTTGGTGTTTGTGTTGAGCATAGACATGATTGGATTATGTTTATCGCAATACAGTTATTCATTTAAGGAGAATAATGGTTACTCTGTTTATTTGAATAATACCTTCAATGGTCTTGCACCTAAAATGAATGGTTTATTGAATCTCGATCGTAGTGATACACATGTTCATACCAAAAGATATAAGATAGTAATGATAGTACCACATACTTTTGGCACTGCCATTTGAGTCATACTGGTATAAAACGCATGAAGAAGCTCCATGTTGATGGATCTTTGGACTCACTCGTTTTGAAAAGATTGAGACATGCGAACCATGTCTATTGGTATATATGCATGAAGAAACTCCATACAGATGGATCATTTGGAGTCACTTGATTTTGAATCACTCGAGGCATGCAAATCATACCACATGGGCAAGATGACTGAAAGGCCTCGTTTTTCAGTGAGATGAAACAAGAGAGCAACTTGTTGGAAGTAATACATTTGATGTGTGCAATCCAATGAGTGTTGAGGCACGCAGTGAATATCATTATGCTCTTACTTCACAGATGATTTGGGTAGATGCTGAGTATATTTACTTGATGAAACACAAGTCTGAATTATTGAAAGGTTCAAGTAATTTCAGAGTGAAGTTGAAGATCGTCGTGACAAGAGGATAAAATGTCTATGATATGATCATAGAGATGAGTATCTGAGTTATGAGTTTGGTATACAATTAAGACATTGTGGAAATTGTTTCACAACTAATACCGCCTGGAACACCATAGTGTATGGTGTGTCCGAACATCATAACTACACCCTATTGGATATGGTGCATACCATGATGTCTAGGGCACCACGTAATTCCGTTGAGATGACAGCGTATGAACTATGGTTTAGAGAAACCTAAGCTGTCATTTCTTAAAAGTT